>CM060464.1:19864151-20554151 GCA_030544235.1 Lepturacanthus savala
AGATTTTCTTAACTTTTCTATCTTATCTAATCTTGACTGGACTCTTACGATATAGATTTAATAAGAAAATGACAATCTAATGTGTTTCTTGGTCCAGTATTGGCATAGTGTAGACCCTAGTGACTTACAGTATTTCTGCTATATTTTGAATATGAATAAAACGTCAGCTTTATATCTCAATTTTTCACCCCAACTCAATATCTCTGACACTCTGCTTCTCCTCCCTCCTTTCCCTTTCACTTACCCCTCACCACAAGCAGAGAAAATAAAACCCAAAGCCAGAAGCTTGTCTACGATCATCTTTTGTCCTTTTTTTTTTCTTTGAAATGCAGGTGCAGGTGTATTTGTATTCACATATCTGGTTTGTTGCAGTGTTAGTGGTAGTGACAGACACAGAGAGAAGGGGTTATGGGAAGAAATGTGGTTCAGAATGTTGCACTGAAAAACTGAATTGAAATCCATCTGAATTTGTATTGTTTAAATAGAGTAACTGCATTAAAAAGCTGGAATTTATGTCAATTCACTTTAATAATTGCATGGAAAAGGTGAATCAGAATATTACAACAAAAATTAATGAGCTAATTTGGAACTCCATCAAATATGAAAAAAAAAAAACATGAAAAGAACGAATGATACACTACCGTTCAAAAGTTTGGCATCACTTAGAAATGTCCTTATTTCTGAAAGAAAAGCACTGTTTTTTAATGAAGGTAACTTTGAACTAATCAGAAATACACTCTATACATTGCTAATGTAAATGCCTATCCTTGCTGCAAATGTTGGGTTTCTATCTATCTACATAGATGTATAGAGGCCCATTTCCTCATTTTCCATCACTCCAGTGTTCTAATGGTACAATGTGTTTGCTCATTGTGTCAGAAGGCTAATCGATGATTAGAAAACTCTTGTGCAATCATGTTAACACAGCTGAAAACAATTTAGCTGTTTAGATAAGCTTTATTTTTTACTTTATAAAAAATATTTCAAATACAAATCATTATCTCAACTATATTTTCTATTTATTTTAAACAAAATTGTGACTTTTTATGGAAAACACAAAATTTTCTGGGTGACCCCAAACTTTATAATGGTAGTGTACATGGATTATAACTTTATTTACTGTGAATTTAACTCTCTATATGGTTCCACATTCACTTTGCACAAATTAAAAAATCAGTTCAGCGGGACACACATCCAGGCGCTGAAGAAGAGCAATCAAGTGCAGATTCGCAGAACTCCTCTTCAGCCAATCAGCGCCTATTGACCTTTTCTGACGCTCTCATTGATCCACAGGCTGCTTTTCATTTAGATAATTTGTGCTTCCTTCTGCCTCCATCCTCCGGCTGTAACACAGAACCTGATCCCCCTCCATGAGTAAACGCGCTCTTGTTGCTTTATTATTCTTTTCTTTAGAAGCGAAAAGGCTTTTCCTTTCTTTCTTTTTTTATTTCATTCATTTCATGTTTTAGCTGCTTTTCTGAGTGTCATAAAATCATCCTGACTCTGAAAAGGGCAGACTTGCACAAAACAAAATAAACAATATTATTATTATATATATATAAAAAAACATTCAAAAACATTCTGGTCTTTCAGTAGCCTAATAAACAGGTTTAAATTGTCTATATTGTACATATTGTACATAAAATGACTTGCTATAAGTGAGAAATGGCTACTTTGGGAAAAAAAAAAATCGGTTCAGGAGGTGATTGAATGGGTAACACCAGTTGACAGTGAGAGGGCAGACTGCGGTGAGAACGGTGACAGTGCAGAGGAGGAGACGGGTGGAAGTCCGGACAACTTGTCAGGTCATCAGCTAGATGTTAGAGCAGATGTGAACAGCGCTGCCATTGTAAGAGACAAAGTGCGTCTAAGTCCAGGAAGGAAGGCAAGAGAGCTGTCACCAAGCAGAGAACTGTTGAGCACTATTATGGACAATTGCATAGTTAAATGTTTTAAAGTTAGATATTCCTCATATTACAATTTGCAGGAATTTCTGTTTGTGAAATGCTGTTTTGTAATTTTAAATGCAGATATGTTACTTTTTACACTTAATATCTAGATATGTATATAATATTGTTATAAACATAATTGATAGCATCATCAGAATACGGAATACTCCAAAACCCCATTGAAATGCATGAAGGATCTTGGTTATGGAGCTAAATTTCTCATCAACAGCACTTTTTAAATTAATGCTCTATCTAAACATGAACTTCATACATTTGTCATGTTTTTACATGAGTCTGCATTTCCACTAATGATATTGGGAAAAAAAATATTTTAAAAAAATACAAATAACTTAATAGCTCATACAGATGTATCTGTATGTTATATCTTTAAAAAGCTTCAAGAAGTTATATCGATGTTCAGTACCACTGGGATTAAAGCAACATCAACTTCAATTTCAACTTCCACCTCTATCAGAAAAGAGAAATCTATATGGCTTTTAGTCATTAGACATTAATGGGAATATCACTCTATAGACACAGGGCAACTTCATTATACTTTTTTATTTGAGCCCCAGAAGCCAACCAATCTTATACTATAAAACTTCTTATTCCATATATATTATACGTATAACCTTAACTCATTCGGGTAATGTACAATTTTTGCTATTTTGACATAATTTAAATTTCCAATTTATATATTTTTTTGTCAGAGGGGAACAGAATGTACTTTTAAAGATTTTATATTGATGTCTATATTACAAAAAAAAAGTTTACAAAGGAGAAAAGTTTATAAAATTAATTAAATTAAGAGAAAATATAATACAAATTAGTTTTGTCTTCTTTTTTTCTGTCATCCCATGTATCTAAAGTATTTTAAACGTATCCATCACTATTGACAATAAAGAAATGTAAAATTTCTGGCAACGGACAGCATAATACAGAGTGTAATACAGGGTGAAAGTGAAACTGTTAGATGGTTTGTTCCACAGGAGAAAATGTAAGGATAAATCACCAAAAATATGCATTGTTGTCTCTTTCATAATAATCTGACCAAAAGCACAAGGAAAAACGACAATCACAATCAATAGCACATAATGAGGTCACAGTTAATTAAGCGCAGAGAAAACATCCAAATAATCCCAGTGCCCATATGTGGGGACTGAATGTTAAATAAGAACACTCTCCCAGGGGCATGGATTTGCATGAGTTTTCATGGGTTTTCATGGATTTGCATACACAAAATAATTGCACCAGTCAGTGGCTAGTATGCACAAGATAACAATGTTATTTAGGCTGGCACAGGCTTACATAAAACGTCAAAACATGAGGTGTTAGGTCAGCATAGCTGCAGGACTTTTGAAATGGAGTTTAGGTCCGATATCGTAAACAGGCACATGGCAACATCATGGCTTTCTTTCCAGGGGTTTTATGAAACTGTTCCATGCATCAAACATTAAAACTAAAGAAAAACAAGTACAGGATGAATTTCAAAATGTTGTCGTTTTACATCCTTGACTTTGTGATGTCAAGCAGGAGCTCCCTCTGCTTGTAGAGGCTCCCAGCACAGTCCCTCAGCCCCCACTGTCACACCCATTCTTGTCAATCTTCCGAGTGGAAATCATTAGCAATCTCCAAGAGGGATTTTAAGGAGACACTGCAAAATAGAAGAATCTCAGGAACAACTTACACTTGCAGCCTTCCCAAGGATATTAATGAAGGAGACCAGTGGCTTATGTTTATTTTTATGCTTTATATTTTCTGAAATCGGTTCTCTTTTCTGAAATAGTTTCTGAATGTGAAGGTCTGTTTGGCTAATGTCACAGCTGACTGCTTCATCCACCAGGCTCAATTCAATGCAGGTTCAAGTTCAAAGAAGCTGGTGATTGAGGATAAACATGTCCGGTTGGTTCCACTGATAACCGACCATCATATCCATTAAAACCAACAGTTTAGCCAGATTAGCAACCATTTTATTTGGTGGTAAAATAAAAAAACGTGTTCCTTTAACCCTTGTGTATCCCTTTAAAACATCTAATCACACTTTCCAACCCTTTAAACATACCGTCTTATGTGTCTGATATATTTAAAGTTATCTGTTACAATAACGATAAAGTAATAAAAACAATTATATATAACAGTATATCATGATGATATCCTAAATAGAGAGAGAGGTCATGTTAATTTTAAGTTCCTGCAGATGTTTGCAGTATTATACTGTCTTACTATTAACTTCTCAGACCTTCAATAGCTGCTCTGTCGCTGTAACAATCAGCACTAATCAGTACCAGAAATAACTGAATATTGAATAATCTTGCTTCCTGTGTCTGGTACATGCATATAAGGATCACAACTAAACATTTTAGACAATGCGATTCAACCAAAGTTACACATGTCCAGGGATGCCTTCGCTTCGCTTCACTGCAGTCGCCTTTAAACAGAAAATGGATGTAGCCTTTGTTTTTCTAGGAGAGTGGTCTAAAATCTTTGAAAAGAAGACAATTAAGGCAAATCAGGTCTCAATTAATGAAAACTAATGATTAATTGTAATGATTTTTGAGGCCTTCAGAGGAGAAAGTGAATGCAGAGGATAAAAGAGGGGAAAAACTTGAGCTACTTAAATGTGGAAACTACAAGAACTTCACAGTAGTTTGTCTTGTTGTCCTTGGTGCAATATCAATTTATGTGTTGACGTGACAAGATGCGCTATTAACCCTATCTGTATCTATTTAACCAACTAAATTGCCTGTAGGTGGAATGGGTAGGGCTTAATCCAGGAAGTGTGTGTATCTTAAGTTAAGTATGTAGGTATTTTAAGGCTACAATATATATGCATTGATTAAAAGTTCCTATATTTATTGTTAATAAAACAACTATTTACAGTCTCAGAATTAGAAAACAAATTAGAGTAGCAACTCTATTTACAGATCAATTTATTTTAATAAACAAACAAATTAATTTTGATGAATCAGTGACAACCTATAGTTAAATCATAAATAAATGCATGATTTTCATTTGCATAATCGTAGTAACTTTATTCTTATAGATCTTTTAGAATGTTGTTTTCACCTTGAGAACTTTGCAATATTTGCATGTAATCGGAGAGATAGTCATGAGCTATAGTGAAAAGAAGTGTCAGGCCCTCAGTTGACGACCACAAAATAAAATAAAAATTATAAGGTAGCCTATAAAACCTGATTCTTGTCCAGAGCGGTGTGTCCAGTATGAGACAAGTTCTCCAGTGACTATAATCTGCTGACTTAGACATTTTACAAACTGAGACGAGGTAGGAGAGTGACGTTGAAGAGAAGAGTGAGAGTTGTAACTTTTTTGTGTTTTCTGTGGACAGAGAGTGAAAGCAGATGCTGCAGCACCGACATGCTCTGCGAGTTGGCTCCATGCTGCCACACAGACACACAGTACACACAGAGGAACTCCCATTGCCAGTGAATATTTTACGAGTACCAAATATTGGCACGACTTCATTGGGTGAAACCCCTGCTTGTAAAAAAATGCATTATCCTTCATTACGGATGACTAATCGGATCAAACTTAGTGCTGTCTATGATGCATTTTATTTCAACCCGGAAGTTAACACCACCTTGATTCCTTTTCCAAAAAGCCAGTGGGATTATTCCATTGGATTTAGCAGAATTAGTTAGCAGAAAAATAAGGTCTGTGGATAACACAAAGTTATATGAATATTGATGATTGAAAAAGCTAACAGGCTTAAACAAACTCCACCACCTAAGACACATAAGAGTTTCAAAATTTACAATTGAAGTATTCACTGATGCATATTTTGTCATAGAACAAAATATGAAAATAGCCCAAGCCTGTTTTAACCACACCTTATTTAAAGTATTTAACTAAAAGGTCAATCAAAAACCCCACTGACTTTAAGACAAGGAAACCAAAAGTGCTAAAATGTGAACTTATTTCCAGATTCAAGTACATACTTACATAGGTTTGGCACCCAATTTTGACCAATATTATTAGTCAATCTTCAACTCAACCTGTGAGGGATTTAATTGAAATTCCTTGTGTAACCATGAACTGCTCTTCACTGGGATGTATGTCATTGTCCAGAAATCTAAGTTGCTCTAACTTTCAGTTACTGAAGACTTTAAGACACATTGGACAATGATTCACACAGTGAGACGGAGTCATCATTACAGAGCAGTCACATCACAGCGAGTGATGGCGGGTAAACTGCCCTGCAAAAGATGTTTTCAAGGTTTAGAGTAGTGAGCTGGTGAACATAGCTTGAGGATTCGCAGCAGAACGTGAAAAACATATTGTCACAGCGTCCCTGGGCAAACCACTTCATCTCCATCTGTTCCAGTGGAGAAACTCAATGGGTGACACGAGAATGTGGTCGTATCTGTGTGTTTGTGAGTGTGTGTGTAAGGGTGTGTGAAAAGTGGGGTTAAAAACACTACAATCGCTGGCTTTTGTTTCCAACAATGAAAGTGGAGATTGGAGGTTTCCTGTCATGAACTGAATCAGGGGCTCTAACAAACTTCAAAACCCACTGCACTGAGATAAAAATTTACTTTCCGTTGCCTGAAGACACTTTTGATCTTCTAGAACTTTTTTTCATGAAAACAGAAAACTAGAATACACATCAATCCAAATGGACCCTACAAAGGCAGTATGAATGCAGATATACACACTGCACTCTTTTCTTCACTTTGTTTCGTCTGATCCATCTTCTCGAGCCATTGTTTCTCCTTGACACGAGTTCAAGGCTTCTCAACATGATCAGCGTCTTGTTTTCTCCTCAGCGCATGTGGACGCACTGTCAGGAACTCTACCTGCAAACTCCTCAAAGTCCTGACAGGTATTTTGTAAAGTGTGTGGGCAGTTTAATAAGGTACAAGCAGCTGAGGTTAATAACTGCTGTCATACAGCCATGGGGTGAGAAGGAGGTTAGGCTCAGAAGGCCTCATTAAGTTCATGCTGTCTAAAAGTGTTTGTTCGTTGTCTCACTGCGTGTTACTGAATGTCCAGTCTCATAAGAGCCTACCTTAATGCGTATTACATAAACATGCCATAATTGAGTTTTTTTCTCAAACAAGCTGTGAACATAACACTGACATACCATCACCTTTTTGAGTTTATATAGAAAAACTGTTAGCATATTGTTGGCTATTAATACTCAGCAGCAGACAAAGGTCCAAAATGTACTTCATTTTCAATTATGTTGGCCAGATAGTCGCTAATTGTGGCAGTTTCCTGTTTGGGTCTGTTTCCCTGCAGGCAATTCATGGTTAAATCAAACTCTGGTTTATTTATTCCCTTAGGTGTGGTCCATTTGGGAATGTATGAAAGCACCAATCACAAAGAAAAAATGGTACAATTTAATTAATCCAGACCAAAGCTGGACAAGTCAAAATGGACCATAGGTTTGAAAACACCCTCAGGTCCACAACACACTGCCCCTCCACCAGCCCTTTTTTTAAAAATTATATATATTTAAAAAAATATTGTTGTATATATATATATATATATATATATATATATATATATATATATATATATAAAACCAGCTTTGTTTATCTGGTGCCCTCTAAAAAAATGAAACTACACCTAATGAAAACTACTCCTTCCTCCACCGCCAATGCTTACAGCTGGTATTTCTTCCTTGGCACGGGCAGTCATCCATGTATGAGCTAGTGTCATGAGCTGGCATAAAATATCTGCAAATAGTTCTACAGAGTTACTGCATAAATAACTATTTTGACAATGAGCCAAGTGAGGTTGTGTGCGGGTGTGTATCTTTGTCTCTGCGTGTGCAATAGACTGTGTAATGAGCCCCATCATCCCCTATAAGCAGAATGTGTTTAGGCGTCAACTGACCGTTGGTAATGAAAAGAAAACAAGAGGGATGTGATGGATCGTAAAGGTTGTTTTTTAAATAATAGCACAACAAGTATTGCACTTTATCCCACTTTTGCTGTTATGATTACTTAGTATATGTGTGTGAATGTGTGTGTGTAATGGAGAGTCAATTGTGGTGCATTTTTTCTGAATTGTCACTATTTCACATTACCATCACCAGAGTGTTTGCATTTTGTTGCTGCATAATGCATACTACATAATGGATGGTGTTATTCAGCCACTTCTTCCCCCAACCATTATCCACAATTACCACTGCACTTCATGCCCCCATTACAGTCATTGCTAATTATTACATAGTGGGCTAGGATGAGAATTTTATAGTTCCCTTTCTGTCCCATTACCATTAGAGTGTCAAGGCTAATTTCTGAAGGCTCATCTCATCATGAATCTATCCTGCATCTGTGTGCTTTAGTATCACATCCTAACACCCTGATGGTTCCAGTGGAAAAGGAATTTTGAATTTCCACATTGTGGCATGATGAATGTTAAAAAAAACAGGCCATGGAAATTTGTATTTGGTCTCTACAGTATGTGACTTCACAGATACTTTGATTGTATTTGACTTGAAGGGACTTGCTGTGTGTCACCGATTGGTCCAATGAGTAATTGTTGTGGGGACAGTAATCATTTCAGTAGCCACACTGATGGTAGAGTTCACACCTTGTATTGTCTGCTTTAATTCAGCAAAGACTATTAGGGACTTGATATCAATCACCAAAAATATTTGTTATTAATTAAATACACAATTTAAGCCACATGCCATAGAGATAATGGGCATATTTGAACATATCCTCCCCTTTGATTTCTTGTTTTTTGGAGCTCCAATTTGTTTCTCCAATGACTTTAAATAGATGAAAGTGCGGAGCTGGGTGGGACATGCCTGGCAGACAACAAGCAGCGAGGCACCCGGTGGCACCTGTCAATCATATCATATATCATACTGTAATTTTGAACCATAATGAGATTTAATGTGGTGAGTTGGATCACAGTTTCCATGAAACCATCTTTAGAGACGAAAACCACATTTTGTTCCAGGCTGCAAACATGTTGATTAAAATGGAGACTTATGGTGATTGACATGCTTTTGGAGCCAGAATTGGCCATTCAAGGAACTGCAGGTTTTGGGACTTCTCTGTTGGCGTCATTCTTCAGCCCCAGAGGTTCCTGTTTGGAAAACACAAGCAGGAAAAGTGAGAAAAGTTGTTATTAATTTTTAGTAATTTCTATTTAGTTTTTCAAGTGATTCCACTAACTTATGTTACACTATTAAAACTCAAATATCTTTATTGATAAAGCATGACCAAGGTCAATTGGTAATTCAGTTAAACGTTATTGGTATAACATTTGTAATTTGAATTAACACTGGGAGTGAATCACTAAATAAAGTCTAACTGAGAAAGTTTTATCTTGCAAACTGATGGTGTAATGGGAAAAGTATAGAACTTTATTAAATTCTGAAATCTTTACACTGGTTTCCAGTAAGGGTGCTAGTCTATGAATCCCTTACTAAGTTCAGG
This sequence comes from Lepturacanthus savala, assembly GCA_030544235.1. Lineage (NCBI taxonomy): Eukaryota > Metazoa > Chordata > Actinopteri > Scombriformes > Trichiuridae > Lepturacanthus > Lepturacanthus savala. The sequence goes on from CM060464.1 coordinate 19,873,519, forward strand.
CCCAAGTATAGTTGATAGTAAATGCCTGGAGAATGAAATCCCAGTAGGTTCCTTAGATTGTTGCAAAGCAGCCAGCTCATGGTGGGACGTTTCATCGAACCAAACGCCTGAGGATCTCAAATAAATCTCACGTTTAGCTGCTTTCATATCTAAATGGAAAACTTAGTTTTCCTGTGCCTTACATTGAATAATTCATCTCCTGTGCTTGTATTATTTTTATTGAATTAGCTTTTTTGTCCAGGTAAACATTTTACCAAAACTATCACAGCACAAAGAGATCATTTTTTGGTTTGTCAAATATACTGTCCTACTGTAAAGGGCCAGATGTCTGACCACATTCATAAACTAATGCCTTCTGCAGAAAAACGTCCTTGAGCAAAAAAAGAAGCTGCTGTAATCCTCAGGCATTAACACACTTTTCATTCAGAGAGAGTAGGCTATAGCTAATTCCCCATGTAAACGACTTGAGATAACGTGTGTGCCTGTAATTCATATTCTGGGCGTGTGTGAGGATTATGAGTCACACTATCATTTTAAATAGCTGAGGGGGCATGCAGATCTACACATTACTTGTCAGCTTCTGCACACACACACACACACACACACACACACAGAAGAGATAACATGGTGTATAACAAGTGTAGTAGTGGGGAGCAAGGCATTCTTTAACTTTCATTATTCTAGGAAAAGGCTTGTCACATTAAATGCCAACATAATGGGGAGAGATGGAGAGCAGGGAGTGGCAGGGAAAACAAGAGCGGTGAAAGAATTATATCATAACTTAAGAAAGCGAGAGATGGAGCCGTGACGGAGCAGGAGGTTGGAGGAGAAGCAGCAGGTTGAGGAAGGAGCGGCGGCACCTGGGAGGGGAGGGAAGAAATTAATGATCCATTTATGCTTTCTTTCACTACAGATCATGCTGCTGCCTCAAACACAAAATTAAACACAACAATGTCATATCATATAACCCAACCCATGCTGCTTTGTTTTAAAAGACTTTATTTTGGTGATACCACTAGGGGTAATGTGACCTGCAGCCTATGTACATTCAAACTCTTTAACACACACACAAACAAAGTTTCTCATTATGTACACAGACACCCTTGGTCTTTCATTAGAGCTGCAATGATTAGTCAATTAATCGATTAGTTGCCAACTTTTTTGACATCCAGTTAATCGATTCGAGTCATGTTTAAGAACAAATTGTCAAAAATATCTGGATCTGATTATTTTCTGATTTCTTTAGTCACACCATTTTCACATGATTTTATGAACCAAACAACTATAATTGATAAATCATTTCAGTAATCGATAGATTAATCAACTGTCCAAATAGTTGTTGCAGATTTAATCCATATCACTACAAATATACCATTTTCAGATTGATTAATTTAATCTAATGGCCTATGAGACTAGATAATGCATTAATTACATTTGGTAAAGATCCTTTTGGAAACCATGCAGGGCCCTAAATATTTTTATCTTACCACTAGGAGGACTCGTAAAGATCACTAAAAGTTCCTCTTACAATCTGTCCACAAAGCTGCAGAGAATAACTTTTACTAAAGAACTGGGAGAACAAGCTAAGAGAAGGGGTTATGTAATGCTTAATGAAACTATGGTCTGTTTTGCGTCTCTCATGATGAATTTGTGATAGAAATAATGTAGAAGGTATGTTTCCATATCCAAACTAAATATAGTGCCGCAGATTTAACTTGAAACACATAACAAGACTAGAGGGGAACAGTGGTTCGACAATGCATTGCTGAATTAACTTATTTAGATTTGCCACATAATGATTCACAGCTGGAACACAAACACAATCATTAAGATTCTCTTAATTAAAGTCACAGAATTTTACAATGCCAACCATTATCAAAATAATGAGAGTAATAGTTATAATAACATTAACGACTAAGGATTAAGATGAATTTTTTTAAAAGGTCAGCATGACTACAATATATGTTATTTTTAGATTCATCCAATGCAACATATGTTTGAGAGTTTAGGGCTATTGTTATTTTCTAAAATAGTGACTCATTCATGAGGAAGATTGAAGGCAGTAGCCATTTTTGGATCATTTGTGATTCTCTCTCCTTTGAACAACTTTTCAAAGGTTTAAGAGCTGGATTTAGCAGTAAAACACTTTGTACAATATTCTTAGACCCCCAAAAATGTAAGAGTCCTAAATTTTGCACTGACACCCTCATTATTTTTAAGAATTTCTCCTAAATCAGCAAGTTAGGAACTACAAGTTTAAAGCCTGAGCTTTAGTTTGAAAGGCTTATAAAATAGATTGCATGATTTTATGCTGTAGCAGCTGTGGGATCAAAAATGTGTATTTAATGGGTTCCAATGGGACCTACAGGAATCCTAATATACTGAACGTTCATATTATGTCTGCACAGTTTATTAGAGACTTAATACATGAGCCGTGGTAGAACATACACAATCCAGAAGAAGAACATAGAAATTCACCAAGTTTTATATATACAGCATAATCACAATTATGTATTACGCTGAACATTGATACGATGGAGAACATTTCATGTCCATGACCTTTTTAATACCACCTGCAATGCAGTTTAACACCTGTTTTACCATCACAGCAGCCAAAGTAAACAAATTGTGTCCCTTTTTAAGAGCTGAGATAGTCATAATCCCAAATCAAGGTAAATGTAATAATGTTAATGTTCTCAGAGCTGTCACGATGCCAGTTGCTCATAAAGCCATTATTAATTTTTAAAAAAACAATTTCCATGCCAACACACGAGAGGTCATACAAGTGCCATAGATGATCTCTCTCTAATCTTTAGTAAGCAGCCTTGTATGAAATTCTAACAACATCCTTTACCTTATTTTAGAGGGGAGCTTTCTTTTTTGTTTTTAATTTAGAGCACTTTAAAATTTTAAAGTGCCCTCTCATTCCAAATAATATACAGTCCATTAAGTCAACAAATTTAATTAAACCTAGCACCAGAGAAATTGGCAAACTGCCTAAAATATTCCTATTTTATCTCCCCAACTCGACGATTCCACCATCAAAACCTGCAAAGTGATTGAATTCAAGTTATGCTACACCCTGGCTTCTTCTCCTCTTTCAAAAAACCTGTTAGTTCAGAAAACATATTTTAGAAACTACGTCCTCCATCATCTGGAAACATTATGTAAGTAGTATAAAAACAATGTCTAAAAAATAGTCTATATTTTATATTGAAAAGACACCCACAAACGACCACATGTGGATGATAAACAGCCCTTACACTGAGGTCCCACGGACATCAACATGTTTGTTAAGAAGACAATACAAAACAATCCATTCAGTAAACCAAAAGTAGACCAAAAAATGACACAGAAAAGATGTCATTCTTACTTTAGAAACATCTACAAATGGACCCAGTCCTTTTGTGCAGTGGTGTAGTAGAAGTAAAACAATCAACCCAGCCGGTGTACTAGAATGTTTGGCATAGAATGTCACTGTAGATGAGTGATATTGATTTCTGATTAAATCCCATCTAACCTAATTATCCTCCTTTTCTGCTTCCTATTCATTTCCCCTATTCTTTCTTTTCCCATTGCTCATTTGTCGCTTCTCATTTTCTTCTTTGTTTTGTTTCACTTTCTCTTTCTTTTCATCTATTCCTCCCATCTGTCACTGTAGTTCCCTCATGTGTCTCTCTCTATCGCTGCGTGAATGAAGGGATGCCATTAGGCAAGGACAATTATTTTCCAACCAGGGCAGCCAGTCGTGTGATTGATTAGCTGAAAGTCTTTGTGAATAGAAGAGGACCCTACTCACAGAGAAATCATCATCACCTCATCACTGCTGAGAAGGGGGGGGGATTAAGATCATATTTTAAAAGAGAGGTTTAAAGGTTATACAATTAAAAATAGGCTTGACATTTTAATGCATCCATGTGTGGGCAGCTTATATTGTGCCGCTGACAATGTGCTTCTCACCATGTGTTTAGTGGGCTTTGGCTTTCCTCAGACGTGTTGGAAATGATACATCATTTTGACGAACTGAGCTGATGTCATTGAGTGTGGCCGCCTTCCTCCCACTCCTCACATGCTGGAGTGACTTTACATCAACCCCTGACAACGCAAGTTCCAACCCTGCGCCTTGCCAGAAATTTAAATTGACTTAACTCAGCGCCGCCAAAGTACACTGAGAGGCCCCTCCGGAGATTTGTTTCCTTCTGCTGTCCAACTTTATTTATTGTGACAGAGATGTTGCTGCTTTCTGTGCCTCCAGGACATTGTAAATTAATGACTGGTGTCATAAAAGTGTCAGAGAAAGTAAAAGACGGACATCTTTGAGTTGCACTTCATTATAAAAATCTCTTAAGTGTAAGGAATGGCGTGGCGGAATTGAAATGTAAATGAAAGGTGGAGTTAAGTAGAGTAAACAGGTTTTCGGTGATTTCTGCTATTCCTGAATGCACTCTTGTTCTTACATAACTCTCTTAAACACAATTGTATATTTTGATATTTTTTTGGTTTAATATTTTATCTTTCATGGTTTACATTTAGCATGCCTTCATGGTCCAAAAACACCTAGTTATCCCTATAGCAGTAATGTCGTCTGCCTTCCCATACATCTCTCTGAAAAACCCTGCTTCCCCCTCCCCTCTCTATCCAAACACCCACTCTATTGCGATTGGCCTAGCTCTGATGGAAATGCCCTGCCCCTCAGAGACCTGGGGTCGGGTCGGTCTGAGAAACAGAAGTTCAAGCACTCCGGAAAGATGGTGTGGCTACATGGATGCCAGGGTGGTTACTATTAATTAATACCCCCTTTGTGACATCAAAACAGGAGCCATTTCTAAAAAGCATGTGTTGAGCCAAGTTTTAGCAACACTACAAATGAGACAAGGCCACTTCGAATGACCGAGCTATGTCTTGGAAACATTTCAAAGTTGATACACCATTAGGTCCGACAGCTGTGTACGACATCTGCAACACGAAAATTGCTAGGGGTGGTAATAACATCTAAATACAACACCACAAACCAGCTCCGACATGTACACTGGGGTCTAAACGACCTGGTACCAAAGGGTCTGTGTATCACAGCGGGTTTATCAGCATGCGGTGCGTCCCCTGTGCGAACCTGCAAGCGATATGCACATCTTTAAGTGTGGATAGCCCAGTTTCCCGTTTATATCACTTCAATAAATACACAGTGTTTCTCTATTAAACGTTTCTTATGGTTAATGATAATTAGAGTAACAGCACATAGTAAACAAAGGATCACTTTGACAAGGACAGCGGAATTGTTGGCAATGTTCCAAAAAGTCTTTGTCAAAATATTCACTCCCGGTATAAAAAAAAAGAAACAAAAGGAATTTTCACCTCTTTAGTAGACATGGAAAATAAAGTTTGCATAAATATGATTTTGGCTGAAAAGACCGCTTACTATCTGTGCAGAAAAATAAAAAACGAAAGACAAATTCCTATTCTCTTGTTGCAGTGTGAGGGCGGCGCAGTGCTTCCACCCCGTGTCAGCGCAACGGTTCATTCATTCAACAGTAGTATCAGATCAGTATCGGATATCAGCTGTTATGGAAAGAGGAGGATTGTGTTGTTTTTTTTAATCCTCAAAATAAAAATAATTAAACAAAAACTCTGATTTCTTTATTGTATTTCTATAATTTCATCAATGCAACAAAACATAGTATATTATGGAAGTTAAACTTAAAGCAGCAAACAGCAGAGTAGTGACGTGGTGTGTCACTCAAATACCAACATATTTCTCCATAGTTCTTATAGCACTTTGAAATGACAATTTCCATCACAAAGTGCATGTGTACATTTACATTAATGCATAGTGGAGTAAAAATAAGTTGATACAATAAGTATGAATAATTTAATGGTGAGAAATTCACAGAGACAAGAGAGTTGGTCATTGGGAAATACATAATGTAAAGGAGTGCTTCTCATTTTTTGCCAATTTTTGCAAGTCGCCTAATGGATATATTCTTAAACCAGAGTTTGTGGAGGCATTAGCAGTCTAATGGTTCGGTAAAGGTGGGGTGGTGGGAAATTTTTTGAAACTCATTCCACTTATTGACTATACTGTATCTCCTCTTTTGCCTCTTTCTCTGACTGGAGCAGACTGAAAACTGACTTTCGGCCTCAGTATCACGGATGCTGCAACTGGGCAGAATGGTATTTCATCCAGAATGTTGGAAACAAATTGCATGATTATTTTTCTAATAGACAGTTTAGGTGTGTGGCAGTGTGACTGGACTTTTGATTTTTTTTTTTTTTTTAATTTCTTTTTTAATTAAATTTAATTTGTTTTGTTTGAAAAAACACATTGTTATAATTATATATATTATACAAAATGAGACAGCAGCATTTTACAACTTCTGTATTTCTGTGATATTTGAATATTTTTCAATACATAACAATACACCCTTTATTATTATTATTATTATTATTATTATTATTATTATTATTATTATTATTGTTATTATTATTATTATTATTATTATGTTATCATTACAACAATTATAAATTGAATTGAAGCTATCCCCATATGAAGTTGCAGTACTACGCATATAACACTAAAATATAACCATATATATATACCATGCCGATTTCCACCAGACACTGTAGTTGCTTCCATTCACCTACAAGAATAGAAGAATATTAGCTAAATCCAAAACTGGACATCTATTCATCCCAAAGGTGTTGGATGGAGTTGAGGTCAGGGCTCTGTTCTGACCTGACTTTTTTCCACAGAGGCGATGTCATATTGAAAGAGGACAGGGTATTCACCAAAGAACTGTTTCCAATGTGATATTAAAGTATCACTAGACCTTTATTTTAAGTAGTTCAAAAGAGCAAACTGACATGGGGGAAAAAATGAGTCAGGAATAATAATAGCCAAAGTCCATGTATAGTGCATCACTATTATCCTAAAAATCTAACCCATTTAAACACCCTTTGCTATTTATCCAATCTAAAAATGTATTATGCATTTTTTTCATGTTTATGCCTTGCCTATTCTTTATAAATGTGTTCTCTCTCTCAACACCTGTTCTGCAATCAAATGTAATACTTGCTTTAAATTCAGTACACAGTTTATTTCAGTAATTTGTGGCATTCCACTAAATCGGAACCATTTGCATGTTGTACCTTCAAACTTCCATTTTAAATCTGTGATCTGTGTACTGGGGGAGAATATGTATGTATATATATGTATATATATATATATATATATATATATATATATATATATATATATATATTTCTGGAGGATTCTAATCATATTTCATGGTGATTCATCGTGAAATAAAGTGTTAGAGTGGGGGTAGGCTAAAATTCCATTCCTTCAGTGTTCTGGATAATTAACGTTTTACATGATGTATCTTCAAATAGCAATTAGGACAAAGGCAGGACACTGCTTGGTAATGTATTATACAGATACTTTTCATGCATTTATGCATGTAATGTCCTGGGGACAGAAAAGATACCAATTTGGTGGAGGGGCTCATTTAAGCATCCCATATCATGCAAATGGCCACATTCATACCATTTTATGCTGGATAAGGTCCACGGGTTATATAGAAACCATGCTGCACACAGACAGGCATAAGGGATAATCTGTGTCTTTTCCAGTTTTTAAAATTATTGCTGCATCACAAGCTTTAATAGTGGATCTCAGTTGACTCTCAAACATGCAGGAGTGAGAGTAAGATAGTGTCCTGTTTCTCAATCAGAGAGGAAGAACAGATTCTCTCATGCCCTGGATAGAATTATCATTAACCTTTAAAAGTAGCCATTGGGGCTTTTTATTTACCTCAACTGCAGAAGGAAGCAGGCTTATATTAACTTAGAGTCAGACCTTTGTTTTTATTTTCCTTGGTTTATTCACTTTGTATAATTGGTTGTATTTTAGTATGAAGCCTCCATTATACAGCATGCACATAATATGGTGGTCAAAGGGCTGGAATTTGAGTTTTTATGTGCCTTTGCTGTTCAGCATGGATAAAAAAAATGGCCCGATCCAATTCTAACGTCATTACCACACATTACATACTGTAATTCAAATCCAAAATGGTGCAAGCACAAAGATGTTTATTATTTAAGATGATTATTAATTTAGATTTTATTACATAAATAAATATATATATATATATATATATATATATATATATATATATATATATATATATATATATATATATATATATATATATATATATAATATTTTAATGCTTTTTTTCCTGTTTTCACTGGCGAGTGTCTCACACAATTTTTGCTTTTGTTTATTTATGGTCACAATAATGATATGATTATAATATGAATATGAATAATGATAATGATTTAGCTCAGAGCTTAGGTTTGCATAAACTACAGGTTTTCTATATATAGATCTATGGATAATCTAAACATTTCTGTCTAAGATAAAAGAAAAAAACTGTAATTAACAGGTAATTGTAATATTTTAGGTAGGCTCATGGGCAGGTAAGGGGCAGTTATCACTACCCATATCCATACACAGACTGTCTATGTACATTTAATACATGGAGTAAGCTTCTAATCACATATACAAAAGTCATGCTGAACAGCAAACTCCAAAGAAGAGTAGAGATCTAGCAACAAAGTTTTTTGTTTTTTTTCAATACTTTCAGGCATGACATTCAGGCATGATGAAACTTCACTAAATATTAAGTACATTGGTAGTAAACTACAGGCCAATTTCAAATCTACCCTTCTTTTCAAAAGTTCTTGAAAGAGTGATAGTTAAACATCTATGTCAGCACATACAGGACAATAGTTTATTTGAAGATTTTCAGTCCGTCTTTTGGGCCCATCACAGCACTGAACATCACTAGTCAAGGTCACTAGTGACTTGTTGTTAGCTGCTGACGATGGACTGGGCTCAATCCTGGTCCTGCTCTATTTAAGTGCTGCTTTTGACAAAATCAACAATAGCATCTTACTGCAGAGATTGGATAGGCATTAGGCATAGGCATTAGAGGATCTGCCCTTTCCTGGTTTAAAACCTATTTATCTAATAGGTTCCAGTTTGTTAGCGTTAACCATCAATCATCATCATACTCAAGAGTCACTTATGGTGTCCCACAAGGGTTGGTCCTTGGGCCCATTTAGTATACTCTATATATGCTGCCCTTGGGTAATATTATAAATAAAAATAAATATGGCATAGCTATACTTATCACTTAAACCCGATCAGATCATGCTAGTTCATAAACTAAGTGCCTGTGTTAGAGACATAAAGACCTGGATGTCCGTCAATTATCTTTTACTCAACCCTGATAAAACAGAAGTTATTATATTAGGCCCTAAAAGTCTTAGAGAGTCCCTTTCTGAGCAGATAGTCACTCTGGATAATGTGAGGATAGCCTCCAGTGCCATAGTTAAAAACCTAGAAGTTTTATTTGAGCCAGACTTATCGTTCAAAGCTCATATTAATCAAGCCTGTAGAACAGCCTTCTTTCACCTGTGTAACATGACCAAAATTAGAAATATCCTATCTAAAAATGAAACTAATCCATATGTTACATCTAGACTAGATTACTGTAGCATGTCCTAAAAGTTCCCTAAAAAGTTTTCAGCTGGTTCAAAATGCAGCGGCTTGTTTGCTAACAGGAACAAATAGAAGAGAGCACATCAGCCCCATAGTCCAAGCCCTTCTTTAGCTTCCCGTTGAGTTTAGAATTAAATTTAAAATCGTACTTCTAACTTACAAAACGGTATGGGCCCCTCTTATCTTAAAGATGCTCTGGCCCCGTACCATCCAAACAGAACACTTCGCTCTCAGAATGCAGGTCTACTGGTAGTTCCACGGGTCCATAAAAGCACAGTAGGAGCTAGAGCCTTACCAAGCCCCTGTTTTATGGAACTAACTCCCAACTAATATTAAATAGGCCGACACAGTCTGTGCATTTAAGGTTAGACTGAAAACATTTCTGTTCCAAAAGGCCTATGGTCAGGGTATCTATAGGTAGACTTAAACCCACAGTTCAATCTAAGCTGCCCTAGGAGTGAGAATACTAGAGGAAGTACAGTGCACTGAGCCTCTTTCTGGTACCATGTACCATTGTCCATCATTAATTAACAATATCTAGTTTATACTTGGTCTTTTCATCACTATTCACCCAGAGTCCCTCTCCCCACTCCCCTTTGGGGGAGTGGCTACTGTTTCAGTTAAACCGCACGAGGCCCAATGATGACGACTCCTGATGCGACTCAACAAGGCCCCTGATGAACCTAACGACTTCACCTGCCTGGTTGGTCCCACCCTTCTGCCCCCACCCTACAGCATCTTTACAGACTAAAACATCTTTACAGACTAATACTTCATCATAAGATGGATGTCTGTCACTCCTGGTTCATCTATAGCCTGTCCATCCATGGGAGTGGATCTCTCCTTCACTGTGGTTCTCCCCGAGGTTTCTTCTTTCCCACTGGGTTTTCGAGTTTTTCCTTGCCGATAAGGTGAGTCTAAGGATGGGGGAGTGTCTGAGTCACTTTGGACTGAATTTTGTGAAGCACTTTGAGACAACTGTGTTGTAATATTGGGCTATATAACTAAAACCGAATTGAATTGAATTCCCACTGCTCTATGGAAATCTAATCTGTTGGGCATATTTGGGCCCCTTTTGCCAGTGCATATGAATATACCATGGATGTATTATAGAAGTATATACCAGACTGAAAAATGGCCACTATTTGTTTCACTGGAAGTTGCTCGTCTGGGGCATACGCTGAAAATGTTCCTGACTTCCGGTTTTATTTCTGTGTTATGCAACCTATAGAGATTGCACAGTAGAGTCAACCTGCATTATGCTCTGGGGCCTGATCATGCCGCAGGGTGATGAGAACTTGTAAATTGCAGACAAACTCACATTTGAGTTGTTTAATTCACTTGCTGACCACATTTAAAAATATATAAATCAAAAAATCAAAAACTTAATTAACTTAATTTGGGTCTCATGGGATTTTTTGTTGCAGTACCATGAGTGTCCACTGAAAAAATTGGCATGCTGCTAACAGGCCTATCTAGGTTTTATAATACATCCATGGAATATACACAGTATTATTATTATTTTTTTTAAATATGATGTTGCAGAACTGTTAGAGTAAATTTTTACTTTTGTAGCATGTTGGCACTGACACTGGTACCAGACACCTCTCATTGGCAGAGTGGAGTGAGCCGAAGGCAGTGTAGACCTGAATGAGTTGCTGGTTTGTAATTGAGTATCAGGGTTTTGAATTTGATGCAGTGTAGGGTTCAACTGCATATGTGTCTATGTGTGCAAGTGTCTAATTTATTAAAGTGCATATTCTGCATGATTAAAGGGAAAAATACTTTGTTTCTACTGAAGCATTTGTTTGGGTGACCTGCTGTAGCCCTAATGTACCCAAAAGGCAGCCCCACACACACACACGCACAAACACACACACACACACACACACACACACACACACACACACACACACACACACACACACACACAGACAAAATGTGTCAAGTGTACATACAATTATTGAGAAGAAGTTTTGGAGAGTCTTAAGTTTTGAAAGTGCCCATGGTAAAATAAATACACAATTAAACTGATGGATTGTCAGAAGCAACATTTATCAAACTGAACACCACACAGTCATCTTTCCCCAATATGCATTTAACAGTGATGGGACGGCACTGCAAGAAAACTGCCACCAGTGCTGTTGGACACTTTATGACTGTCACATCAGGGCATTTTTGGGGATGTATTTATTTAACATTTTTTGTGAGAAGATAAGAAACAGAATCAGGATATATATATATATATATATATATATATATATATATATATATATATATATATATATATATATATATGTGTGTGTGTGTGTGTGTGTGTGTGTGTGTACAGTATCGTTTTGGGAATCCTCTTCAGGACAGGATTTTTATGATGATCAAATATATATTATTTATATATGATTTTATCTGCATTACTACATTTCATTATTGAATTATGAAGTTGGACTAACACACCCACATAATGTGACTGAAATCAATATTCCTGGAGCTCCACCAGACTGGTCATAGTGGATCTGGACTGGGTGACCATCTGCGCATGTGCTAGAGGAAAAAATACCTTACATGTCAAACAATACTATGCATATGGATGATTTAGGGCAAGAGACACTTATCAGATGTGCTATAAACTGAATATTAAAGGAGCTTCTCCTGGTATTTAGAACTAGGGCTACTCCCTTGGCATGTCACCTTGGAGATCTCTGACTTTCCAAGTCTGAAAATTGTGTTCAGGGGGTATTTTACTTAAAATTTCCCACTTGGAACTCTGGACCTCCTAGTACAAATGTAGCGCAGCATTACTTTACTTAGCTGGAAGGAGCATGCCTGCTAACTCTCTGCACCCTGTTGTTTGGTGTGAGCCCTTAATCAGGGCTTGACATTAACCCGATCACCACTGGGTAGAAGTCATCAGTGGCATGTAACACAGTCACTCTTACTAGCCCCTTTTGCAGCTGCCATTCCATACCATCAATCGATTGATCTGAGGAAAACTGCTGTGAGCTCAACCCCCAGCGAGCATTGCTTTTCCTATAGCTGTCCATCTATGCTTCTGCATGGGAATTCATTCAGGCCTTCAGACCAGACCAATGGTCAATCAATCACCAATCAATGGTCACCTGATCAATGCCTCCCTACTCCCCTCACTCACTTACACACGCTTCACTGCTGTATGTTCACATGCACACACACACACACACACACACATATATATATATATATATATATATATATATATATATGCAGCAAGATTATTTATGATTAGACAAAAACTTTTAGATACAATTTTTTAATATTGCTATTTTTTCAGTTCATCCATTTGTATCTTTTCATTTAGTCTGCAATTCACTGCAATAAGGAGGTGCTCTTTTTATGTCTTTGTCTTCTTGTCGGTTTTGTATTTTGTAGTTGTATTTTTGTAGTTGTGATTTGTGTGTTTACCATCATTTAATTTAAAAGGGTTGTAACTCTAGTTCTTCAAATAAATTGTAACATGCAATTAGTCAACTACGATCCAGTAAAATGTCATTTAAGTTAATGTCAAGCCTTGGATGTCATTCCTAGATCAATCAAGTTTTTTTTTTCAAATAATCCAGAAATACAAAAATAATGTAAAAGGTAGCACAACAAACTATTCCCTAAACAGAAGCTCTCTTGGGCCTTTGGGTTCCTTTGTGGTTCTACTACCCCACATTACTATCCTGCCAGAAAATTACCCATCCACCTTGGCGGTGAGGTTCTTGACCTGGAAGCGCCTTAACCAGAAAGTCTAAATGCTGAGTTGTGAGACTAGGTGGGTATGTGAAAAATAAACACTGTCTTCTCCTGTATATGAGGTAGTCTTTTTTTGTTGCAACTCAATACACCTTCAATTTTTAAAACCCAAGTTTATTGATGTTCTGTTATAGCATCTCTGCAAAACAGACTCAACTCAGTGTTCCCTTACCTATAGCATTAGAAACCCACAGTACATGCCAGATGCAGGCCTAATTGCTCCATCCTTGGAAAGCAGTCATGAAAGTCAGATTATTTGCAGGCATCCAGATTTGTTAGGGGTTCTGTAGAAGGTGGGAGATTGATAGTGGTCGGTTTGGTTAGGATTTGGTTAGGAGGCATGTTTGTCAAAGGTTTGAGTGGTTGATTAGTTGGCATGACTTTAGGGTGGGCTGAGGGTTCACTTGTGACAGGAAATGAGAAGACCATGAAGTTACCATGCTTAGCTCGGGGCTGAGATGAACAGGATTTGGATGGAAGACATACACCTAATTAATGACCTTTTGTTCAGTTGTCCTTTTTTCATCTCTTCATCATTCCTTGTTCCTAAGACAGCCTTCTTGTGCACTGGGAACAACTTCATTGGGCTGTCCGAGTAATTTGCGCAGATATGGTGCCCATATAGACCCGGAGACATATCACTAGACATGAAGGAGATGCCAACCACCCCACACGAGAGGAAATAATCGCTGGAACTCAGGTTAGTCTGGACCAGCTAAGCTGGCTATTAAATCCGACATAATGACACTAGTAAATGATCATTTTAATTATCGACAAACCAGATATCCATGACTATACAGTACAAGTATTCCTACATTGCAATATGCTATTAGTACCCCACTATTCTCATATACTATAGCACTAATACTGTTCCACTAATGTTGTTTTGGGGCTACTCTGTGAACAATGGAAGGGCAGTGTAAGGCTGAGTTACCATAGCACACCAATTTTCCAAGTGAGTGGAGGGATGAACACCTTTCTTTAAAAAAAGCAGAAGTGTTTGAATGCAGTATTGACATGTTTCTCTATTTCTCACATAGGTGTTCAGGATAACTGAGATCTAGTGAAGTCCAAAGCATAATGATTCATGTTATTTTCACACTCATTTTCCTTCCTTTAATATGTTTGTAATACCACTTTTACAATAATGAAAATCCCTGATATGTTGCAGGACAAATGCAGAACAATCACTTGGAAGTTTTCTGTGTGCACTAGTGAGAGTGAGAGTGACTCTAAGTGTGTCATTATCGTGGCTAAATGTGATATACAGTGCCTGTGGTGCCCCTCAGTGACAACAAGATGATGGAATATGATATGCAGTTGAATCACCGGGGGCTGAGCAATGAACCAGAAGTTAACATGTGGAGCACTTAAAGCTGGAATCTGCCCCAGGTTGGGAGAGTTTTCTGACAGATTCTACATAGAAAACATCTTTAAAAAGCAGTTCTAGGAACAGCTAGAATACTGCACAGAACTCCCAGGGCTCTGTCAAAAAGCTCAACACAAGGGAGGATTATTTTATTTAGTGCGGCATATGGCCTAAATAATACATGCTACAATTACAAGGCTGGTGACTGCAGGGAAACTAATGTGAAACGTCAACGTTTAACTTTAGTGTTCCTCAGTCCAAATGGAGTTTTTTGGGGCGGTGCATTAAATGAGGGAGGAGGTGGGGGGCAGCTGCCTTTTTTTTTTCTGTCTGTTCTTCCTTTCCATGGTTTATCTGTGTTTTTGTCTTTCCGGTTTTCCTTGATTTTTGTCTCCTTTAGGTGATGTTTCCATTATGTTTGCAACATTCTTTGTCCGCTGACACTATTCACTCTGTTACATTTGCATGGCATCCTGGCAATTTATTTAAATTCCAGCAACCTGTTTGAGCTGAATTCATTCTACAGGAAGATGTATTAGATTTAAGTATAAAGACAAATCTTGGCCACAGCACAGAGCACTTAAATCTAAGCAACTATACTACTGTGTTCTGGGACAAACGTTCAGTTTAATGACTAGGTTGTTTTGCTTGAAGCCAGATTATACATCAATAAGAACCATTTAAAAAAAAAAAAAAAAAAAAAACATCAGCTATTTGTCATTGTAAAGAGAGTGCTCATTTAAACACAATTAAAAAATGGATTTATGGCCGGCACTGGATGTGTTTAATAAACATAAAGAAAATCCTATTGAATGCTGTAATAATAATGAAACTGATGTTGAAATGAGCAGTCCAAATAAAGAGCTAATTTACAACGATAGCTTTGATTGCTGTTATCTGCGACACAGGTAAAGACTTTTTATAAAATGTATATATATATATATATATATATATATATATATATATATATATATACAGTGCAAGTCAAAAGTTTGGACACCTTCAATTCATTCATCATTCATTCAATGTGTTTTCTTTATTTTCATGACTATTTACATGGTAGATTCTCACTGAAGGCACCAAGCAATAATAACTGATTGAGAACCAAGTATTACTATTTTTTTGTTGTGGATTTTTAATTGTAATGTAATTGTCAAGTCCACTCCCTGTTTTTATGTCTGATTTAATGTTAATTTTACATATTTTTATTATGTAATTTGTTTGTTGTAAATCACTTTGAGCTGCGTTCCTAGCATGAAAAGTGCTCCATCAATTTTAATGTTTTTCATTATTATATTATTATTATTCAGTTATGATGCTGTTAAAATAGAACAGAACATAATTATTGAAAAATGAGGCTGACAAAACAAGATGTTACCTAACAGAAAGACATATGAAGGAAATCACAAGAATCACAAAAAACTACAACTCAGCAAAAATAAGGTGTAAAAGTTTATACATATAATTAGTTGCTTGAACGGATGATCTTAGGGGACAGATAGGAATCTAATGGTAATGATTTATAAGGCTATGATAATAGAAATCGTTTACTATGGCTGCTTGGCATATGACTCAGTGACAAAATCTAAAAGGACTCTGAGGCTGTGTGCTCTGGGCCATTTTGGACAACACCGAGTGGGTGTGTCGCCTGCCACTGACATATAATCCAGGCACTGATGTGATGGTCAGTGTGCCTTCATAATGTACATGTAAATCAGGGAAATCTTGGTATCATGCAATTACACCCTGCCAAAGTTGCTGATAGACAGTCAGACAAAATTAATAAATAAATCAATAATCAAATAAAAAAAAAAAAGGGCAAAATGCCTGAGATGACAGAAGGCCTCCGTGGACAAACCATTATGTGTGACAACTCCTTTATGTCACCTGGCCTTGGCCAGGAGCTGCTGAAGAGAAAGCTGTCGGGCTTTCAGGCGGCCTTCTGTTCTATTGGCTCCTGTTATTCAATGATATCTCAGTGAGGAGTTTCTTTTATCTGTCTTAATCACAGATAGTGGCAACAAGTGAGCATCTCCAGCTGCAGTAAATAGTCATTGTTCTGTCACGAAATGTTAGAAAATAATCGTTGTCAACAGAAATAGAGGAATTCGACATAAATGATGTTCTTTATGTTTTATAAGCTTTGTGTCAGTCTAATATTCATTCATTATTCATTTTCTATACCAGTCATGGGGGTCTGCTGAAGCCAATCCCAACACATTACAGGCAAGAGGTAGGGATACATCCCAGATGGTCAATGGCCTATTGTGGGGCACACACACCATTCACTCACCACTCACACCTATGGGTAATTTAGAGTCCCCAATTAACCTCAGCATGTTTTTGAACTGTGGGCGGAAAAAAAAACAAAAAAAACATGCAGACACAGGGGAAAACATGCAAACTCCACAGAGAACGGTCCCAGATCTTGGCCTTGAACCTACAACTGTGACGCAACAACGTGACCCAATATCAATTGGCGATATCACTTGGTTCTGTGCTACACTGTATGTTGCACATCCAAACACATGTCAACAGATAGGATTAGGACAGTACTATCTGCATGACTGATTTAAGGAGACCGTTTTCTGACTCCAAATATTTTTTTTCTGGCGCCATAATGGCACAAAATGCCATTAAATGCAATGCTAATTTCATTAGGTTTTTCATCTATATCAACATTCTCATTTCATGAATGGCGTAAAGTCTTTTGGAAGGACACTCTTTCTGTTGTTGCTTTTTCACACCTCAAGCAGAATTTCAATACCTAGTCAGAATGAGTCATATATATTCATCCTATATAACTTTTTTTTTTTTTAATCCTTTCATCTTTCTCAGAGTGCAGCATTTTTTGACATCCCAAGGACATCTAAGCCTGATATCAAGTCTCTTAAAGTGCCATTTCAGTGTCAAGTGCTGGGAATTCATGAAATGTACTCCTACTTTCCAACACAAGTATAAAAGCAAGTTATTTACATTTCTTAAAGTAAAGACTCATTCTTATCAGTTATTTAACTCTCACAGCTCCTCATACCTCTCAAGTGGTTAGTAGTAGTCAAGAGAGATGGAGGTTGCAATAGTACTGAGGAGACATGAGACA
Source organism: Lepturacanthus savala (assembly GCA_030544235.1). Classification (NCBI taxonomy): domain Eukaryota; kingdom Metazoa; phylum Chordata; class Actinopteri; order Scombriformes; family Trichiuridae; genus Lepturacanthus; species Lepturacanthus savala. Next base: position 19,891,321 of record CM060464.1, read on the forward strand.
TGTAGAAACCTTCCAAGAGAGTAAGAACATTTTCGAATTGTTTGACATAGTGCAGTCAATCAAACAGTGTCTTTTGGAGAGTACTGGACTCAAACACCCATCATAATCAAACAGAAGAAAACACAATTCATGCATGTAGCTGGTTTCCCCGGAGTGGTAGCCAAAATTGCTGGAACTCGCATAAAGATCATTGCTCCCAGCACAAATGAGAATGTTTATGTGCACAGGATGAGGTACCACAGTGCTTCCTACTTTTGATGCACAGTACAACATTTTGGATGTGGTGCACAAATGGCCTGTGTCTACCCATTACACGCAGATGCTGAAGGAAAGCAGACTGAAGCAGCTGTTAGAAAGCCACTTTGTGCAGCAGGAGTGTCGCCTAATCAGAGATACCCTCTACACAGGTGGCTGCTCATCCCTTTACCATATGCTTCTGACAGGAGCACAAATCACTGATTTGGGTACTTACGTACAAGAGAAAGTATGTCACGTATCATCAATTTAGCCTCTTTTCTTTGAATAGTAGTCATCAAATATACACATATACAATACATACTAATATTAATTGGCCTAATGGCTAGCAGTCTAATTTATTGTTACATGAGAATAGTATTCTCTTTCACACAACAGGGTTGAAAAGCATACACACACAATACATACATGAATGCTCTCTAGCTTAGTTGGTTAGCTGATGTTGGCTAATGATAAAGTTGTGTGTGTGTGTGTGTCATTAAGTGTGGATATAATATTTTCTGATTAAAAAAAAAAAAAAATGTTTCTGAGGCGTGTCACTCCTAATCTAATATGTGTGATCCTCAGTAAATATTTGCTTGGAAGCCATGGTGGATAAAAATCAAAGGTTCCCATGAGATTCCATCATCATTTTTGGCCCAATTATGGAAGAGTGTAGGCTCCAACCTCATGTGCATCTAAGGGTTAAGCATGATTTCAACCAGTTTGGTGCTGTTGCACCCAATTTTCCAATCAGTCAGGTAATATGTTGTGGTTTACCACATTGAAGGCAGCACTGAGATATACTAATATTACTAAGATTTTCCTTTTCCCTGTGTTTAACTGAATGTCAATGATAACCTTAAAGGTATACCTTCCAGGTTATCCATATTATGCACTATTATGGGTTTCATTTGATGTTTTGATTCCCCTAACATGATAGAGTTGTGATTTAAAGTAAACAAATGTAACCTAATGTAGTTTTACATTGTTCTATCAAGAGTTTCTCTGCCACTCCAGAAAGCACAGGTTGTTTTTGGTCTCGTTAATATTCATAAGATGTTCTACTGACTGGCTGACTGTTTTCTGTGTGACAGATAGCACACAGGTAACAACTCACTGCTCCCTAAAGTGACATAGGAAACAAAATGTTGTCATCCAATACCTTATGAGCCACTGTGGTGGACTGGGAGTCGTAGTAGTGATGTGGGGGGGATTGAGGAAAAGCAAACAGAAGACATTCTCTTACTCTTATCTGTCCCACTGGAAAGGTAAAAGCCCCCAGTGGGTCGCCCCCTGATTACTAACAGTGTTAACAACATCACTGACACAGTCAGATATATGGTAAACAGGCTGCGTTTTATAGGTCCTTTCTAGTCTTTTCAACCAGTCAAAGCACTTTACACTAGACAGACTGAAGAGAATACCAACATGCTCTGTGTCACTGTGTGTGTGTGTGTGTGTGTGTGTGTGTGTGTGTGTGTGTGTGTGTGTGCGTGTGTTTGTGTGTGTGTGAGAGAGAGAGAGAGAGAGAGAGAGAGAGAGAGAGAATCTTCTGTTCTCACTTGCTATGTGAAAATTTGATTATAATGTTGAGTAACTGCTCTGTCTGTTTGAAATGCAGTTTTATGAATTCTCACACTGCTTGAGAATGAAATATATTTGGTTATATTCTTATTGTTCAGCACTGTTGGTGTGAGAGAGATTTCTGTGTGTTCATGTGTGATAGAGAGAGAGAGAGAGATAGATAGATAGATAGAGAGAGAGAGAGAGAGAGAGAGAGAGAGAGAGAGAGAGAGAGAGAGAGAGAGAGAGGTGTGTCTGTTTATGAAATAGCTGTTCTGAAATGCTGTTAGAGAACAAATTAAGCTTGTTGTATTACTGATCAGCAATTTGTGTGTCTGTGTGTGTGTAATATGTGGTTGTGCTTAGGTTCTCAGTGTGTGAGTATGGAAATTGAAGGTTATTTATAACAAGACTGTATCTTTGCCCTTGTGAGTCTTGGGGACAGTATTAAATGACAATTGTACCAAAGTTTGTGCATGTCTGCTTGGCTGTTGCTGATGAAACCACAAAATAAATACTACAAAAAAAAAAAAAATCAGCATAGTATTTTGGTGGTCTGTAGATACTGCTCAGGAAGAGGAATTCAACTATAGGAATGCATATTAAAAAGATGCAAAAATTGAATAGAATAGATATCTCTTCAACTGCAAGGGCTATTTGAATGAATGAGTGTCATAAAAAAGGGATAACTTGTAAAATTTGTTGAGATCCTGAAGTATCACTATGTATGTCACTGGCGCAGAGTAAATTCAGATGGTACATAGCATGAAAGGAGGATTTCATTTTTTTTTTTTTAATACAAATTTACAATTTCACAATGAATATTTTGTTTTAAAATTATGCTTTTCAGATCTAAATCAAAATAAAACAAAGCCAAATATGTAAAAAAAAAAAAAAAATCATCTTTTCCAATTTTGGGTCTCATAAACTGAGTCAGAGCAAAATATAAAGGTTTGAGTACACACTATTTGGGTGTAATCTCCAAAATGGCCATTTTGGCACAGTTGAGCACACCTTGGCACTATCTCTTTCTTCTTTACAGCCTTTTCTAATATTATTTTTAATTCAAACAATCCTTTATACATTGCTCAAAGGAAATCATAAAAAAAACTGAAGTTTGAAATAAAGCGAAACAGATTCATTAATCATAAAAATAAAAACACACTGTAAACTGTAAGTGAAAATTGTAAGCTATAAAGTACAAACTGTAAAATCAACACAACTATTTCAAAAACTAAATCATAAAATCTGCATTTCCAACAACTTAGAAGGTCAGTAGTGTCAAAATGTGTATTTTCTGGGTCAAAGAATGCATTAGAGCAATTAAGAATATCACAAATGATTATTCGAGTCAAGATAAAATAAATCATTCATTCTGACAATTTAATTTTCAACTATAGTAACATATGCCATTTCAATGTATGCTGAAAAACTGACAACATGCATGAATTGATTTTAACTTTATTATCTTCAATTTCTGAGATAAACTACAGTATATTCCATGTGTAAGTTGATACCTGTGTTTGAGCAGTTGTCTGCAGGCTTGCTAGATAAATAACGTTGCTTTAACACTTAACCAAGCATCGGTTTGCATGTGGAGCTGAAAGTTACAACATTGTTACATTTATCACTTGTTTCTGCTCTTCTTTCACACATCATGTTACAATGGTTGTAATGGCTGCTCCCTACTGGCAGGGGGTCGGCTGTATATTCCCTTTATATGACATGTCTCTATTTAGACATGTTGGTTTTTTGACACTTTTTAGTTTAGCTATTCAGACATGTCATCTTTTTTGAGTGTAATAGTCTACTGAGGTGCATCATTATTGCCTGCATTCAGACTACATTTGAGCATGAGTGGTGCAGTAGGTGTTTTGTAAATATGCATCTTTTAGTGCACATAGCTCTATTTCCTGTTTATATCACTTTAATAAACACACTGTGTTTCGTTATTACACTTTCCTTTTTTTAACGATGATTAGAGAGTAACAGCACATAGTAACAAGGACAGTGGATTTGTCAACACTGTTTTAAAAAGTCATTGTCAAATTATTCATCCCCCATACAAAAGAGAAGCATATTTCCCCTAATTATTAGACATGGAAAATAAAAAAAAAAAAAAAAAAAAAAACAATTGTTATAGCCTTAAATTGGAATTTGATTGAAAAGAAGCTCAGTCTGATTACCATCCGTGCAGAAAATTTAAAAAAGGTAACAAACTCGTGGTAACAAACTCTGGTCTGTTTAAAGCAGAGGTCGCAAAACCTGGTCCTGGAGGACCGGTGTGAGTGCAAGTTTTTGTTCCAACCAAGCAGTTACACACCTGATTCTACTAATAAACCACTAGAGCCATTGCTAAGGACCTTCATTAGTAGAATCAGGCGTGTTACTGCTTGGGTGGAACAAAAACCTGCACCCACACCGGCCTTCCAGGACCAGTATTGGTGACCCCGGCTTTAAAGCAACCAAACGAGGACAGTGTGAAAGCAACCTAACTAAACTTTTAATTAGCCGAGCTATACGTCTGCTTGCTAAGCCAGTTGCCCTGCTTTCGTGTGCATGATAGTGAATTTGCTAGCTAATTAGGATAAAATAAGATATTTGGAATTAGGGGAGATGTGCCAACTTTTACATAAGCGCAACCCACATCTCAGCTGTGCTGCTCATCCCACACATTTATGTTTCTTAAAAAATAGGCCACCATTTAAAAAGGGAAATAAACAAATAATAAATAATAATAAATGAACGTTATGGAAGTTATTGCCAAGAAATATTGTTACAAAGGAGAAATAATCTACCAAAAATAAATTTCCAAACTTTTTGTTTGATGTTTATGTGGATGTTTTACATGCAAATGCAGGCTTAATAGCATATTCCATCATCAACTATACAGATGATTGAAGGAATTAACAATTTGAATGACATGCATCATCAGTACACTAAGAAGGATTTCAAGAAGCTATTGGCAGCTAAAACAAACCTGTCTGTGACTGATAGTGACAGTGTTTGGAGTCGCTTGGTGAGAAACAGAGTTGCATTTTTTTTTTCCTCTCGCCTTTCCTCTGACTACAAAAGAAAGCAGCAGTTCTTCAAAGAACTAACTTTTCAAATGCACACCCACGTGTTATTTATCTTGGCACCAATGAGAGCAGGCACATCACATCTTCTCTTCATGATACTTTAAAAGCCAAGTTAAAGATCCGTTTGTGCAGCAAGAGAGTGTGAAGCCGCAAAATAATGCTTCTACTAATGTGTTCACTTGATGTTTGCAATAGATCCAGTTCTCAAGTCCAATATCTTATTCATGGAGCTCAGATATGGGCTTGAAGTTTATCTTGTACCGGGACACATTTGAGATGGGGTAAGACAAAGTACAAAATAGCAGGTGTTTACTTTTCACTTGCCAACTTTGGGCTGTTTGATCATTCTGGTCTTGACAACTTGCAGCCTTTGCTCCTGAGCCCTGAAAGAGACTTTAAGATGTTTTCAAGAGTGCTGGCAGATAAGGGAGAACTTTACAGATATGGACTGGTCACTTGATATGTCCAGAGGGAGGTGAGTGGCAGTCTTACGTGTGGTTTGGGAATATTTTAGGTTCATACTGCATTCACCCACCCCTTTTTTTTCAAAGTTGTCATTCATATTAGTGGAGTCACTAATAATCATGTTATGTATCTATTTTTGTTTTCATTTTCTAATCTGCTTTGAAGAAAGTAGCATTATATTGACTGGCAACTATAGTTGCTGCTTCCACAAATATGCCCAAAAATCAACGACAAAAAATTATCCCAGGTAAAAAAAAAATATTTTTGGCGTTGTTCTAGGAACATTAATGATAAAATCTATACATACAGTCAGGGTTAAAAATCATTATCATGACAACTTTTGAAAACACATTTCACCATGTTTTCAGAAGAAGGGGGAAACTTTGGTTTAAAACCTTTGTCGAAGTTGTCTACTATCAATCCATCATTTTTTTTTTTGTTTTTTTTTATTTTGAGTAGGAACATAAAGGGATTCCGAGTTGACGGTTATCATCTCCCCTGAGTATTTACTTGTATGCCAGCAAGGTAGCATTCCTTGTGTAGATTATGACTTACTGAAGTCATTAAGAAGATAATTTGTAAAGGTAAAAAAAAGAGGGCGCGGGGTCTGATGCTGGTTCTGCTACTTCTGAAGAAAGTGGGGGTGGTACTACAATTGGTAAACTGAGAACTCTCTTTTAAGTCCTCTATCAGTGTACTGAAAATATATTAAACTGATCCAAATCAGGAAAGTAACTAGAAATAAGCTAAATTATCTGCCAAAGGAAAGAGATATCCAATATTGGTTTGTTGGTAAAAAAATCTCAGTAACTAATATCTGGTGTAAATTTTGACAGCAACTGATCTTGCTCAAAGAGCCTGTTCAGTTAGCCTGTATAGCCTGTACAGAATAATCTGTAAGTTGGTTTCCTCAACTTTTATCTTCAAGTCTGTTTTGAAAACAGTAAACTACCATTTAAGATGATTATTGCAGAGGGAAGAAGAAGAATCTGAGTGAAACTGCAGGCAAGATGGTGTTGACCCATCGTAAACCCTTCTGATTGAAGATCAAGTAGTAGGTGGCTCCTATGCTTCTATCATAAATGATGAACATTATTTGAATTGATATACAAACGTTGAAAGAAGAATGGCCCTACCTTTTTTTCACGCTACTTGGACTGAAGGCTCATTAGAAGCAAATGGAGAATTTGAAGAGGCCATGAATAACTAATTCAAAATAGTCCTATGATGTTTAAAGTGTCAGAGCTTGGAGAGAGGAAACAAATTGCCTGAAATACAGGCTTCAAATACAGGAGTGTTGAACCAACTGTTATACGTCAGAGGAGTAGGGATTTAAATGTCAAGTGTTTACATGCTGTTTTGATTGCACCTAGAGAGAGAGAGAGAGAGAGAGAGAGAGAGAGAGAGAGAGAGAAGGGTCTGTATGTGTTCAGCAGGGCCCTGTCTCCCCGAAAAGAGAATACATTTGATCCAGTCCTTCAGCTAAGATTAGTTCAATAGGGATGTGAACCATAGTAGATGACATCATACAAGCACCAATTTATTGTGTGTTAAACTTGACTCACAAAATTACCTCAGAAATAATAAAAATATATGGTATTATTATTATATTATTACATGAACATGTGTTTTTTTGTTTGTTTTTTCACGCATTTGTTTTTACTTGAGAGATATGTCGAAATGTGCCAAAACTGTTCTCATTAAAGACACACTTCAAAGGAAATGTTTTCTGTGCCTTAAAACAAAATAATACAAATTCCACTGTCTTTATAAAATGTTTCATGTTGACCCTTTTATGCATTCATACCTTTATTAATTACAACTGATTTGTATTCTTTTATGCCTTCGCACAATTGAAATATTGATTTCCAGCATTATAATTTGTAATAGAAGGTGATTTTTGTACCCTCAACACAACATTTAACAACATTTTATTATGGTAACGATGGTGATGGCTGTTCATGGTACCATTCCCAACATTCACTGAAAGTTTGACAAAAATCAGTGCTGACTAAACACAAGGACAAACAATCGGTCAGATAACTACATTAGCTGCCAGCATACTTCCGCTACACCACTATGCTATTATTTGACACTTTTGGCCTTGCACATGCATCCCATGATTACAAACCCATGATGAAAAAAAGGGACATGCAAGACAGAAGATCTTGTTGTTACTTTCGGTTTTAAATGGCTGACAGAGCTGTGCATTAATATTGAGGATTTCCTCATCATACTGTTACTAGCAGCACCTTCCTGCCGTGGTGGAGAGAATCTCCACCTACCAGGAGCTAAAGCTGGCAGTGGTGGGATTCGAATCCACTCCCCCATAGAGACTGGAGCCTATATCCAATGCCTTAGACTGCTCGGCCACACTACCTTCAGTTCTGAAAAGTCATCTTTGACGTGTGGTATTTTAAAAAGAGCAGACAGAAAATATATCAGAAATTTAACTGGAAAATTTTTTACTGACCCTGGTCCATCACTAATATCAGGTTCACAGTCAGCAGAGGTTGCTGTCAGGTAAGTACTGGTCCAACAAATACAGAAGCCCTGCAAGGGAGAGTTAAGTTATCTTTGTCTGGCTTTTACTTGACAGGTTCACCTGAACAATTTGGGACCAAACGTCAAGCTGGTGGAACTGCCTGATGCCTCACTGCTTGAACAAATGCACAGATAGCAGAAGATGGCTTCGATCCATCGACCTCTGGGTTACAGGCCCAGCTCCCACTGTGCAACTCTGCGAGGAATGCCAGTTCTTTTACCGGCATTTCACAGATTTCTGACCGAATTTAGAGAACCTGGATAGATTCACTATGCCAAATAGTGCAAAAATGAGGACCTGACTGGCAACTCCTCTTTCTAAGCAAATAGATTTGAAAGCAGTAAGCCAAACTGGAAGTATGCACACTTCTTCTTGCTAACAAACATACAAACACTGGCGATCACATTATCTCCTTGGTGGGTGTAATTATCTGTCAATGGAATGAGATAAATCAAGATAATTCAACTTAATATTGGACCTAATTGTACTAAAGTCAAGATATTTTCCCCAGGTAAGATCTCATTTTTTGCAGTGAGCTGTCACATTTAATACATTGAATGATTCAATTGTACTTAGAAGAGCTGCAGATACAGTGTATTTCTGAGAAATAACCTTATTTGTTGTTGTTTTTACAATGTATGATGCACATCATTCTGACTCACATTTCCCTTCCTTTAATGTGTTTGTAATACCACTTTTACATCAGAGGTCTGAGGCCTGATGTGTTGCAGGACAAATGCAGAACAATCACTTGGAAGGTTTCTGTGTACACTGGTGAGAGAGAGAGAGAGAGAGAGAGAGAGAGAGAGAGAGAGAGAGAGACTCTAAGTGTGTCATTATCGTGGCTAAATGTGATATACAGTGCCTGTGGTGCCCCTCAGTGACAACAAGATGATGAAATATGATATGTGGTTGAATCACCGGGGGCTGAGCAATGAAGCAGAAGTTAACATGTGGAGCACTTAAAGCTGGAATCTGCCCCAGGTTGGGAGAGTTTTCTGACAGATTCTACATAGAAAGAAACCTTTAGAAAGCAGTTCTAGGAACAGCTAGAATACTGCACAGAACTCCCAGGGCTCTGTCAAAAAGCTCAACATGAGGGAGAATTATTTTATTTAGTGCAGCATATGGCCTAAATAATACATGCTACAATTACAAGGCTGGTGACTGCAGAGAAACGAATGTGTTAATGTTTAACTTCGGTATTCCTCAGTCCAAATGGAGTTTTGGTGGCTGTATTAAGTGAGGGTGGTGGTGGGGGGAGGCGATGTTCTTGTTGCTGTTTTCATCACCGTCACTTTCTGTTCCTCCTCTGTGTGGTTTATCTGTTAGTGTTTGCACTTTCCCTCTGTTTCAGTCTCCTTAAGGTGACATTTAATTTGTGTTTGCAACATTTTTCATCAGCTGCAAATTAGACGGATCGCAGCTGTTTTTGAAATACCGGGAACTTGTTTTAGCTGAATTCTTTCTGCAGCGAGATACATCAGCTTTAAGTATAAAGACAAATCTGCAAGCTAAGTCATTCAGACATTATGGGATATTGGCCACAGCACAGAGCACTTAAATCTGAGGCAACTGTATTACTGTGTTCTGGGACAAATGTTTACTTAATAACTGGGCTGGTTTGTTTGAAGTCAGATTATTCATCACTAGGAACAATTTAAAAAAAAAAAAAAAGCATGATCAGTGTCTTTATCAAAATCATCATGGACGAAGACAAGAGGCAAATGTAATAAAGCCAATCCATTTTTTTTTGTTAATGTAAGGTAACATTTATATATTTCTGTAGCCTCTGAAAGTAGCAGAAATGTACAAAAAGTAGTTTTTAATGCATTTTTACTTACACTTATTTTTTCAATTTCATTTAATTTTGTTTTTGCCAGTGAAAAAATGCCATAAAGTATATGCAAAACATAACCATGAGCATGTGAACGAAACAACACAGTCATAAACATAAACATCAACCAACCAATTAGCACATGTAAGGTATTATGCAGGTTCACAGCTTTTGAACTGACACCTCTTCCTCTTGTTGTAGTAGCTGGAAAAGTTGGATCCTTAGGTCGATCATAAGTCGGTTTGATGCTTTCCCGCAGTTTTTATTGATTGTGGATGTGAAACTGCGCTGAAAAAGTAGACACATGCAAGTACAGGTTGCAGTCTTCTTCTCTGACACGTTATGCAACAGGAGCGAAAAAGTAAAAGCAAAAACATAAATGCAGCACATTTAATTTGGCTCTCATTTTTTCACGAGTTGAAAAAAAAGATTTATGATTTATTCTATGCACTCAAAAGGATTATTTCCATAAAAAAATGTTCACAACTTTGTTTAAATTCATGTTGGTGAGCATGTCCTTCTCCAAAAGCATCCATTGATCTTATAGGCGTGACAGCATGAGTATTGCACAGAGGTGCCTCGGGCTCTAAAATGTCCAGTTTTAGTTTGGAAACATAAACTGGAAATTTTATTAGGCAATAAACTCATTGATTTCATAGATCTGAGCTATAGATATGCAGAAAACCACTCAGCATCTGATGTTACCAGCATTTGCTGTCTATGTATCCAAACTTTATTTATTCAGTGATATACATCTCCACTAATGCTCAGGAGTGGAGTATGTATAAACTGATATTCTTCCTCACAAACACACAAATATTCACAATCACTCACACACACACACATACACACACAAACATATTAGTTTGCCATCATTTTTATGTGTCATTGGTTTCTGTATGCTAATTTCATGTTCTCAACAATATTGCGAAATGTTAACATCATTTAGATGGAGGATTCAAGCCTTCTGGGTTTTCTACCTCTCCCTGCATTGAAAAAAATTATTATTTTGAAATTTGTGTGTGTGTTTTAATTGTGCAAATCAATCAAATTTAAACTACCTCAAGCTACAAAGATAAAGGTACACAGAGTAAAAGTACATGCATCTGTGAAGTGTAACAAACATGATAAATGTGTTTATAAATTATCTCATCTTCACCTGAGTGATGGCATCTCAGCAAAGTTGTCACATGTACTGTGTACTTGATGAACACTGAGACAGATAGACCTTGAATGAGGGGTTTGTTTGTCATTGGGATATTGGTCATTTTTTGGCTGAATTCCCTTTCACATTCTGCCATGCATTGTATCAGTTTGGTACAGTTTATCAAAGGCCTGACTTCGGCAGGTGTAGCATCATCCATGGTTCTCGGAATGCATGGACTGCACTTACAGTCAGAGGCTGAATCATTGGCACAGCTCACTCACTTGCACCACTTCCTACCCAGGTGGCATGGTCTGAGCTGGTGGCCACTTCTTTCATTCCAGGAATTTTAGCTGAGCAGGCAAGTCAACATATTCTGAATCCGACTGGGACTGTGAGGCTGCTACACAAAATGATGCAGTATTGAAAATTCTATGGCTATTGTATTATGTGTGGTTAGTCTTTTTTCTGTTCTGTTCTGAGGGACATCAATATGGCACTTTTGTCTTTTCCACTGTAAGTGACAGTGTAGGACAGTGTAGCGCCATTCATCTGCCAATCTTGAACCTTTTAGAGACTCTTAAATCCATAATGGATGAGCAAATTTTGCAACCCAGTTTCCCTTCCTTGCAATCTATCCACAGGCATGTCTGTTTGTCTCCTCAGCCACATCTCCTCCGTCCATACCTCTGTGAAAGGTGAGCTTGGGGCTAGCCAGGGGAATGCTACCTACAGCTAGCATTCTCTGCATTAGTAGATGGCTCTTGTGATGACGTCCTGCTAGTAGTAGCAACTTCACTTGTTGCTTCATTGCTGCTGCTGGCATCATGTTTGCTGACTCTTCAGAAAATGATGTGTAGGTTGTAGTACTACCATTGCCAATATATGACAATATGTCCAAGATGATGCTGTGTATTTCTTAGCCTGATGCTGTTGGCAATGACCATCTGGACTGTGGTGTCTTCCTGTGAGGCATAGAGAGTGTTCCCATTGCTTCCAAAGACAAATTGTTGGTTGGCCTGAAAATTGACCACATGATCAATGGCTTTAAATTTCATCAGGCACGACTGTTCTTCTGCATGCGTTTTCCTCAGGCTAAAAAAAAGAAAATAACAATCCAAAGATGGCCACTTTTTATGTGGTAACAAGGCAACCATACTACACCAGGGTTGGTGTGCCAACCTTTTACAGCAGTAAATAAGCAGTGATAACATTTATCTATATTTTCCATACATACATTCACATTTCAGTGCAGGTATGGGCACTTTTGTATCACATGATGTTAATTATTCCAAGACCAAAAACAATATTAATTACTCCTCTGACAGTGAACACTGTAACTTAGATGAAGGCCCAATGCAGCTATCAGATTTTCCAAAAGATGATGAAATCCAAGTGAACAAGATCAACCGTAGCTTCACTTAACAAGTTGATGATGAGCTGAAAGGTGACACTGAGGGCACAGATAGGAAAGATGATGTAAATGAAGAAGTCAGTCAGTCAGTCAGTCATTTTCTATACCTGCTTATTCCTCATTAGGGTCGCAGGGGTCTGCTGGAGCCTATCCCAGCGCGTTACGGCGAGAGGCAGGGATACACCCCAGATGGTCGCCAGCCAATCGTGGGGCACACACACCATTCACTCACACACTCACACCTACGGGCAATTTAGAGTCTCCAATTAACCTCAGCATGTTTTTGGACTGTGGGAGGAAGCCGGAGTACCTGGTGAAAACCCACGCAGACACGGGGAGAACATGCAAGCTCCACACAGAAAGGTCCCAGACCCAAGACCAAGGAGGTCTTGAACCTGCGACCTTCTTGCTGTGAGGCAACAGCGCTAACCCCTGCGCCACCGTGTCGCCCTTAAATGAAGAAGGTATGTCACAAAATAACAGTGAAGAGGTGCCATAAGGGAGAAATTGCTAAAATGGGACAAAACGCATGACTGTATTTTGCAAACAGCCACAGAGAAAAATTAAACGTCAAAGCACAAGGAAGAAGAGGATGCGGCTAGAGCAACGTGCTTGCCAAAAAAAGTGAAAGAAACAACATATGCTGTTGGATCAACTTTGTCTTAAGAGCATTTTTAGCCACAATCCAACTGTCTTGCAGATGGGATTAGGGGAAATACTGACGTTCAGACAAGCTTCAGAGGAAGTAAATCCAGATGAGCATTTGCCCTGCAATTAAATGTGTTTTTTTCTTAAAATGTGAGCTCTGAAAGCATGAGACTTCCTGTAGAAAACAAATCCGGCAAAGAAAAGGATCAAAGATGCAGCTTTCTCTTTGTTATTTTTGTTAAATTACCCAAGTTAACTTTTGCCCGTGTTTCATTATTATTTTTGATAATAAACATCACCTTAAAAAAGTACTTATCCTGATTCTTTAACATCCCTTTTAACGTTCCCAATGCCAAATACCATCTTCAGCCACTTGAATTAATTTGATGTCTTCATTTTAACAAAATTAATGACCAATAACTTTTTTAGCACACAAAAAAGTTACAGCTGCTATTCATCCAGATCTTTGTTGTTACTTTTTTTATTACAGCTATGTCTGAATTGGCCCCATGTTCACAGACCTATGATAAATGGCTTGTTCAAGGCTACTAAAACCAGAAATAAACAGATATAATTTAAATAAAACTTTTTTTACTTTAAATACAATATAAACCTATAACACACATATAACACACACACATTTAAATATATATATATATATATATATATATATATATATATATATATATACTGTCTGTTCACTGTTTGTGTTTGATCTCTACATCAATTTCATGTGAATACTGCTTGTGGCTCTATCTATGATAGTTAGATATCCACACCTATGCATCCATCATCCAGACAGACGATAGATGGATAGATTTGTGTGGATATTATCCATTCCTTTGATCCTATGATAGATGAATAAGAAAGAGATGGATGCTGTTTATGGGAAAGAGGAAAGACTATATGAATACTGTCAGGAAATTGTGTATCATACATTGACAAATCCACTATTGTCCACAATGTAGGTGGCAATAACAAACAGTATCATGATATGACATGGATTTTCTTTTTTTTACTTTCACTAGGAATGCAGTGATACATAGAAAAGTGGAAATCTTTTGTTAGACAGAAGTACCTACATGGTCCCAACAACCAAAATATTGGAATACTGTCTTTGTATGGAAAAATACAACATAAGACATTGAAAGACAGCAACATAAAATATCTAAAAATACATTTTAATTTAAGATAAAAAGATTAAAAAGTTGGAGGAATCAGTTGAGATGCAAGATTTGTAAGGACTTAAAGTAATCTACGAAAGGATTACACTCATAAAAAAGAAAATCAGAGAAGTACCACTTGTTGAAAATTCAATCTTTCCTAACTTAAAAAAGACAGAACATCCTGTAAGCCACAGAGAAATAGATAGGGCCTTAGGAGATTTCCAGAGAAATAAAATACAGCTTCTTGCCAAATGAGAGGTGAAAGCCAATATGTCTTACAAAAGAAATCAAAAGAAACACTCAATATTGCTTTAGTGTCCCACATCTTAATATATGCATTTCAAGAATCAGACAGAATCAGAAAATACTCATTCCAAAATTTGTATCCCCTTGGACATATAGCACAAGTTAGAAGGCGACGCATGAAATACATCACATGGGTCTGTGATATTTGAATAGATGTCAGATAGCTGAGATTCTAAAAGGTGAATTCAGTGTTGAACTTTGAATTGAATAAGTTAAAGCTTTGGACAAAATGTACATGAATATATCTTGTGCTCATTACAGTATTCATAAATGAGCCCTACTCTCAAGTTCCTGCTCCCAAGTATTTCTAGTTCTGGCTTTGGAATATCCATCAAAATATATCAGTATATATAAATGGAATCTTGGAAAAAGACTGAATGCCTCAGCTCTGCCAAAACCCAAAAACAGCATCTGTGAGTGACAACATGACATTTTCAAGGTTCACTGCCAGTCGCAAAGCTTTCCCAACAATACCAGGGCGATCATAGATGGTTGCATTGATACGTGGGTGGATATTCATCCAGGGGTCAAAGTACATGTTAAATCTCCCCTTGAAAGCGCAGAACACACTTTGGTCCAGTGGCTGAAGTTTGTGTGTGCAGTGAGGTAGGAAAGTCGGCAGCACAATGCTCCGTGCAGAAATTCAGTGCAGATACAGACGTGGGAATCAAGGTTATCCAACAAGAGGAGGACCTTGTACTCCAGCAATGACTATGTTTGGTGAGAAAAATGCTATAAGAAAACTAAAAACCCCTCAGCATCCATCTCGAACCACCAAAGGATCCAGCGAGTGCATCAAAGATGAGGGGTGTGCGGAATTTGTTCTGAGGAAAGACGGGCAATAGAATTTCCCTCTACATTAACAACAGAAACTGCCACAAACCATGTTTGTTCTATACACTGTCTGTTACAAAAAAAAAAAAAAAAAAAAAAAAGACAGCAACATTGTGCTTGTTGAAGCTTGAGGCCCTGGTCAGACTGGTTGCCAGTGTCATGATTCTGTCGCTGTCTGGTTTCTGCAAATTAGTTCCTCCCTGTATCTCGTCCTCTTTTACTTCCTCTTTGTCTGATGTGTTTCCCCTGTGTCTCATTCCTCAGCTGTTTCTAGTCCGTAATTAGTTCTTTGTGTATTTAAGCCCTGTTTCTGGTTCAGTCTTTGTCTTTGCTCTGGGCAAAGGTGCAGAATATAAATATATGACTCCTAGATGCCTCCAGGACGCTCCCTTGATGAGGTGCTCTGGTGGGCACGTCCCTCTGGAAGAAGACCCTGGTGAAGACCCAGGACGCGCTGGAGAGACTCCTGGCTGGCCTGGGAACACCATGGGGTTTCCCTGGAAGAGCTGGACAACATGGCAAGATAGAGGGAAGTCTGGGCTTCTCTGCTGTGACTACTGCCCCCACAACTTGAATTCAAAGCGGTAGAAGAGGAGATGAGACAAGACAAATTATCATCCATTATATATCCATCTGCCAAACTATTTAGATTGAGATTTAATTTCAAATTCAAAAATTAATGTTTGTTCCTTTATGTGTTGGTGTTGTTCCCTTCTGCATTGGAAACACTATTCGATGAATGGTTTAAACAAGATAACATCTGTTAAACTCAAATCACAAATACAATCTGTACAACCTGCTGATTTACAGATTTATGGAAAATTTTAGGTTAAATCGTTATTTTTTTCTTACTGATACATGCTCCTGGCTTTTCTTCAACTTGTTACCACTCCGCTCTGATGCCATGGTTTCTGAGTTCAACAGAAGAAATCCATTCCTTGATAAAACATTTGCCAGGTTCACATTCTCATTTTTCCATGAGCTTCCATCCAGTCGTTCACACAGTCTTCATCAACAGATTGAGTTTGCTCAACTGTAGCTGTTCAACATTTATTTCCATCATTCTGAATCTTTTTAAGAACTTCTTTAAGGAAGAAAAAAAGGAATTGTTAAGTCATATAAATGAGGTGAAAGCACATTTCCCTGACACAGTATCAAAAAAATTAATGCTATTGGAAGTATAGTTATAACATAAGAAATTATATATTTCAGTATAATACTTTATTGTTATTGTCTAGTTTAAGAAAATGTGAGAAGGTTAGGTGTTTTGATTTCTTGTTTATTGTAAATATGTATAAGTGTGGTGTATACGTTGTGTGTCATGATGTTATAAGGTATCTGTTGATATTTTAATACATTTTTTTAAGTTTGATGATTGTTTTGAGCAACTATTAGGATATATATATACAGTAATGGTTTGCTCCAATTCAGCCTGGTCAGGCAGATGTATATAAGTGATGTCATTTGGCTTTAACAGTGACTTGGTCCAGCCTGGTGAGAGGTGGATTAGAGTGTCTTTGGTAGTTGAGTATTTACTGTACTGCAAGGTTGACAACTATTAATGAATAGCCTTTTTAATGGCAAACTTATGCTGTGCTGCCTCCTGACTCCACTTCGCCATCTTTTTCTGGTTCGCCCTGATCCCTTTTGTTGTTGCCGGTCACCCACAAAAATAAAAAAAGTAATAGGACTAGATAGGCAAAAAAAATATCTGCCAATGAAATATTCTACTAAATATTGGCATATTTTTTATGGAAAACAATACAATTTTCACTTAAGATAAAATTTTTCACTGTGTGAAAAACAACACGAATAAAGGTCCCATTTTATGCTTTTTCCTGGGTTTTATTTAAGTTTTGATACCCTTAACATGATACATGTCATCTAAAATATGAAAATTTAATCCAATGCAGTTTTAGAGCTCTTTTGGCAAACCAAAAAACAGCATTATCTATAAACCACAATAACACCATCCCGTCACCTTAGATCAAGCAAACTATATTAGACATAACATTAGTGGATTGTTCACATTGCTGTTTTACAGCAAATTTTCTAAATCCAGCCTGTGTGGAGTTGTCTCTTTTTTATTTTAATGCTTTGGGCAGATTTTATAGAACCCCTAGACCTTATTGAGGACAAAAAAGAGTTGAACTTATTACACAACAATATTAGACTGACAACAGCAAGCAAAGCCAAGAAAAATCAAGTGAGTAAGTTCTTTTTCACACACTTATTAATACCAGTGGAACTACATCAGCTAACAGTTACTCAACTCTTGCCAAAGGCCTTTTTCATATTTGTGTGCACAGTACTTTGTAACATCCATCACTGAAATTACACAGCGCATTTAGAAGCCGTTTTGTAACTTCAATGCGAGCTTGAACAGGGTTTTTAAAATTTTGATCACACAACTGACAACATGGAAATTACAAGAACATTCATTAGTTCCTACTTTTAATATTTGGAATAAAAAGAGATGCTTAGTGGTAAGCTTCAGAAAGTAAAAAGAAAAAAATACTTTTGCATTGTGCAGGTTCTGTTGCTGCCTGAATAAATATAGTATTCACAAATACTAATGTTGATCAAGACAAATCAGCGAGTTGCCTTTTTATTCTCTCAAGGCATGAAGGAAAGCTCGTACTAAATGTAAACACTTTTAATCTATTACAGATTTAGTAAACATAGGGCAAATGAATATACAGCAGTATTAGGCTGATGATGACAGTTTGTGGCTCCATGATTAATTACAGGTGCACACAAACTCATCATGCAAAATGAGAAGATGCAGCTCTCTCTCTCTCTCTCTCTCTCTCTCTCTCTCTCTCTCTCTCTCACACACACACACACACACACACACACACACACACACACACACACACACACAGCCCAATGTATGCATATATAGATTCTTAGAGATTTCTGCAAAAAATTAATTAATATGCATGGTGACCCGTTCTGTCTCCCACCTAAAAATTAAGAATTTAAAAGAGCCTAGAGAGAATAATGCCTTGTGGTGTTTAATTCATACTCAGTTGCATAAAAAGCATCCAATTATGCTTATGATGCTCTCCAGCATGAATGTTGTTCTCGCGTGACGGTCCTCTCGGTGAAATGAATCAATAACTCTTAAATTAAGCATGGTTTTGCCTCTTAGTGATTTCCTCAACAAGAAGTCATCCAGGAATTAGGATGCAAAAGAAGTTTGTGTGTGGGTTGACTACAACAAGGAAGACAAACACCATCTCACGACATGAACTCGTGTTATTTTCACATACTGAAGTAATTTGATATTAAATATTTAAGGTGAGTTTCCAAGACAGAGTGTAAATTAAACCTGGAATAGAACCAAAGTTTTTTTTTTTTTTTTTTTTTTTTTTTTGTTTTGCAGGCCTGTAATTTGGTTAATTTGGACCAAAGGGGGAAAATTATATAATGTTGCATTTCCTCACATCCGCAGACTGTTTTTTTTTTTGTAAATAATTACACAGACTGACACGTAACCCGTTACTTGGATAGTTTTGCTGATTCTCATCCGCCATCATCGGTGCATCACCAGGGCCCATGTGGGAAATCAAATTCCGGTGACTGAATGAAGTTTATGCAGCATTTTATTGTTTTCGTTGTGTATATTTAAGTTCTCTGGTGTCACAAAGCGCTCACGAAGAAATAACTGATTATAAGCATTGTTAATGTTATTAGACTTCAAGTCAACCGCAAGCTATGAATGACTAAGACAAGCGATGAGAGAAAGAGGCATCTTGTACAGTAATGACTTAGAGTTATTATGGGATCGCTGTCACGAACTTTTTAATGGACTTAATGAACTGACAAAGTACACAGAGGAGGAGACAAGCACAGTACTTTTAAGATCTTGACATCTTTTATCAACTTTATAGAAAATACCCACATACCATACACACTGACATGTGTACCTGTCACTATAGTAACCAAATAATTTATACAGACCATTTTTTTAGAGTGGCCTCAGTTTGGTTGTTTAGCCCACACCAGAGTTTGACTGACAGCTTCCACACCAGCCGTGATGAACTGTAACCACACAGAGACCAGAGTTAGTTTTAAAGGGGCTCTGTTTCTTTCATTTTCTATGGTCTATTTATACAAATTTGCCTTTTTGTTTTGATATTAAAAAAATACTTTAGCAGCAGTTAGACCTGTAGCAGCATTGCAGTCACACACTAACACACTCCCTCTGAAAAACAAAAAACGGTTTTCCCCCTCCCCTCCCCACAAAAATGCAAAAAAAAAATATCCTAATGCCGTTGGAAATGTCACACCTCTCAAAGAACTGGAGTACAATGGGTGGTTACTATACTTAATATTTCCAATACCAATTCTTAATATTTCAAGTCTTAAAATCTGTCCTCCGAAACATACCAGTAAACTAAACAAACCTAATCAATATGTCAGAGTTTATGAGTAATTTGGACGAAGTTATCATGATTTGCTCATTTAAATGGGCCGTATTCACTTTTTAATCAACCCTAACCCTTTAAACACCCAGCATACTGTTTGTATAATATTGTTAGCATTCATTTGGAGTCATGTTTCTAGCCACTAGGTAATTAAGTCCAAGTCCAAATATAAGTCCAATATTAATTATCCTTTAGCTCGGTTTGGTCTCCACCATCACCCGGGGGGTAATATCTGTCTCTTTAGCTGGTTAAAACAATGAGCAATGATCTGAAAGACATTAAAATGGGCAGGGGAAATATTATGGCGTTAAACTTTGTTTGTCCCTGTCGTAGAGTATGGAGGCACAAACAGAATCATGAGCTCTAGTGTGTAATGTGTAGACAGGGTTGTAGGGTAGAAGGGAATTGTGTTTGTGAAACGATAAATCAATCTACTGCAAACAAACATTTATTATTCATGTTGTACACAGATATCTTTTTGACCGGCTACTCTGCTGGCTATTCATCCTCTGTTTTCCTCCTTACCAGGAGGCAGACTGGATTGTACCCACATGCAGCAACATAATAGGAGGAAAACTTTCCTGCACACATCTAAAAAGATCATTGGGTAATAATGTCTTATCGCATGAAAAAACAGTATTCATCAAGACAGCAAATGAAAAAATCAACAATTCTTGATAATTTGCTTTTATATTTATGAATCTAATTCCATTGTGATAACAACAATTGCATGGCATTTATTTCACCTTCGTCTTTGGCACGTGGTTGTCAGCCTCTGAGCTAAAATATATTAAAACGCTGCTGCACGGTGTAAAATAGATAAAAAGGGGATAGATCAAGTCAAGATCTGCTTGGGATTTAGTCAGAGTAGTATGAGAATATACCGCAGGTACAATTCTAGTTACTTTACACAATTTAGTATCACTCTGCTGTTCCTGTTGAGTCAGCTAGCCAATCTGAGCTAATGTTTTATAGAGTATACCACAAGTGACTACAAAATGGCCTTGTTAGGGCAGTCTGTGATTAGGTTATCTACTGAAAAAAACAAGAAAAAAAGTAATCTTTCTTTTGTTTGTGGTTGTTTTTATGCATTGTTATATGGTTTTTGATTAGCAGTTGTGAAGGCCCAGTATCTAAACACAATTACATATTACCCCCACCGCTTAAGACTTCAAAGAAATATGGGTTTACAATATTTCCCTTTAAAATGGGGCGACCCTTGAAAAGATTGATATTTCTGATTCAGCAGGTGGTGGTATTGTATCTACAGGATGAGACAGGCACATCCTGTAGATACTTTCCATACCTGGGAATTTAATTAACATTTAATTAATTATAATGGAAGTGCTAATGGCTATGGAACCACCTGCTGCATCGGTGACCAGTGCAGCAGAGGTGTAATGCAATCTCTTCTTTCTTCAACTAATTTACTCCACTCACTCACACACTCAGTTCAGTTTGCTGTATGGTGACTGAGTATAGATTTAAAAAAAAAAAAAAAGAAAAAAAAAAGTGTTGTCTGTGCACAAACACATTATGAAATACACACTCGCTCTTTCTCCCAGTGGTCTGCCCTCTCTGATAAAGTATTATATCATCTGGGTGCAAACACACCTGAATTAAAGCCTGGTCTCCAAGGCAGACGCAGACCCACATACACACAGGTCCTTTGGCAGGTTGGACTGACTGGTTGTTTGTGGAGCTATTGGATTGAGCTTGCTTTGCTGTTTTTTTTTGTTTGTTTTTTCTAAGAGTCTTTCCATACATAGTTAATTTGCTGTGGTTCTAATCAGTTCGTAAACTTGGTGCATTTTACCCTTGGTTTTAATTTGTTTTCACAAAAAAAAAAAAAAAATCAGTTACAATTAATTAGCTAGTTTAGCCATAATCTTAAATTGTCATGCCCTCCATACATTTTTGCACCCTTTCGGCACCAATCTCTTAAGCAACTTCTTTCTTGTTCAAAACTACTAAATATGTGATCTTCCTCAGGATTTTAACCCTTTAAATGCCAGTTCGTCTATTTGAATTAATTATTTTTTTTTTTCCAAAAAATAAATTAGAGCCTTGGATATGTCAAAGATTAGCAACAAAATTGATTTGATTGCATTAGTATGTTTTACCAGATGGTTCCTCTGGATATCTTTGTCATTTAAGTCATGTTGTTTAAGAGAAGTTGTTTAAGAGATTTATAAAAAAAAAATGAAAAAAGTATTTGTATGATGATTTTATAGCAGTTTGTTTGTGCGTGGACATTTTTGTCCGAAGGTGCTGAAAGGGTGCAACATTAGTTCAAAGAGTATAAAAGATGGGTTAGCGTAAAAGACAATGGATTTCAAAAAGTCAAGAACTTCTTTAAAATTTTAGGACAATACAGCCATAAAAAAAGTTGACAACAATGCATATCCTGGAATGCAGACATTCCCATTACTTTACAAAATCATTTGATTACACGATTAAACATATAAATGAGTGGAACTTTAATCTAACCATAAAGGTTTCATCAGAGTAGACTCACAATAGACCTATTTCATGGTAGCCATATTGACATGAAAAAGTAAACACAAAGGTGAATGTGATGTTTGTAAAGGTCTTGGAGTCAATGTGGTATGGCAGCTATCATAAAAGTGTGAGTTAAGCCTTCTATCAGACTAACCCACAATATGTGAGTTTTAAAAACCAGAACTCCCAAAGCATGGGTGTCTGTAGGTAAGGTCATTGGTATCGATCAATAATTCAACTCAGTGCAGATGGTGTATATTGACATTTTGTGCTGTGGGGCAGTAAAAGCTTTTCTTATTCACCTTTTAACTGTCAAGGCTCTCCTTGGACTTAATGTGCTCAGCTTTACAGTAATTGAATCAAGTGTCAGCATAACAGAATCCAGTTTTGTGATGTGCATATGCTGTAGCACAGATAAGCTACATTGTGTGTGTATGTGTGTGTCTCTGTGTATTGATGATCCATGAGAAGCTGGCAGCTACACAATGCTGATTAGTAGTGATCAGCTTCACCTGCACATTCACGTCAGAAACAGCTGAATTAATTATACGGAACAAGGTAAGCAAACATTACTGGACTTCTCCCTGTACTGAAGGCAAACCAAACTGTAAATTATGCAAATATATTACAATAGATCCCCAGGGTTTAAAATGACATGGAAATATGCATGATACATGAAGTTTGTGTTTTATGCACAATGTGTGTTGAGTGATTGAAAGGTCTGATTTATACAATTTATGTTTCTTGATTGACATGCTTTGTAATAATCATCAACCAGGCCACAATTTACCTGATTTACTCATTTTGTTTGTGATGTGGCATCAGTGATTAGAAGAAACTGTGTTATACTGAATGTGCTTGTGCCATGTTGGTGGTCCACTGGGAAATTAGATGTATGCAAATTATGATTGGGAACATTTGTTACAAAGACATATACTGCACGTAAAAAAGCAGAGGGATTCCAGTATATTTCAGTATAATTGTCCATTTTCCATTGTAATCGTCTCAATGACACTTTGTTGTGAATATTTGACACTTTATTGTGAATAATATAATATTTAACACCGGGGGTAACAGTAATGTAAGTTAAGGGTGGCTCATTAGAAGTTATCAAAGATATTAACTGAGCGCCCATGGTCTAAGGCTCTTTTCAAGGAGGAGGATAAAACAGGTAAGTAATGACAGGTAAGTAAAGTTGAACAACATTGCCGGTGTTTATTTTAAGAAAGAACACAAAAATATTCTTGTCTTTGCTTCTCTTTCTTTATATAGTCCCTTTAAATTGTCTTCTAAATTGTCTTTCAAATCCTCAAAGAGGTAAGTAGAAGAAATAAGAAAAATCCTCAGAGATCTGAATCAAAATAAAACAAAATAAATAAATCCAAGGTCCATCTATTAATAGTTTGTTTTTATGTGTCCCACGTGCGGGTGTGTGCATTAAATCTCCTTATCTGGAGATTTTTAGGCGAGTGGCAAGACGCTCCTCCTCTCTCTACTGGCTGCGTGTGCCTCCAGGGACGTTCCACGACGAAATCAGACTTCTCAAAAAAAAAAACTCAAAATGCAGTATGTCAATTAGCATAGTCCATTGAGTCCATAAACTGCACAAAATAAAACTCGCTAGCTTAATAGCCCAATAACATGGAATGAAATGGTATTCACGAGCATGGCAGTCTATTAGTTCAGTGCAACTCCAGTTGGTTTTTAACTTACATTCAAAATGTTTCAAAGTTACTCAAAATAAGCTTACACAACAAAATCATACAACTACATGAATAAAATACATCACCATACGAGGAGTTCTACATGCTCAGTTTGTATTTTTTTCCCATAGACCATGAATCAACCATGTTAGCTAGTTACTCGAGAAAAAAAAAAACAAAAACAAAAACCTCCGGGTCTTTCCTTGCACAGGTCTTGCTTCTCATCAAAAGTATTTCTCAAAACAAAAGTATATTTTTTAACTGAATCATTAAAATAAATGATGAATTTAATTAGTTTTAATCCCTGCTTGCCCACTGTTCTTCAGTTCATGCAGTCATCTTTCTCTCATGTCTTGGCTCACACTCTGTACACATGAACAGTAGTTACTCCCACTACTACTATTCCTACTGCCCCTAGTGGATGGGAATGGGGTTTCAAGTACATAGATAAATGAAACATAGGTAACATTATAACAAAAAATATGAAAAAAAAAAAAAAAAAAACAGAATAGTTTCCCTTTAAAATACAAAACATCTTGGAAACCATGATTATGTACAACATATTAATGTCAATCCTTCCAGTATCAAGGGATCGCCGGAGTCACTATGATTCATCCTCTGTAAAAAACATTTTGAAATCACAAACCTGTTAACAATTCTATTAGTTCCATGTGTAATATGGGCCACTAACCAGCTTAGTTAAGGCTACATATTACGTTGCACTACATCAAATTCTATATTCATCATGAGTTTAGTATATTCCAGCATATTTGTATTTGTGTCCTTTATGTTTATCACTGACATTTACTGGTTTGTTATTTGCTGAACGTCTGATGCCGGCCCCCATGATGGTTGCCAGGGCACAATATAACAAGAAGCCATTTATAAAGGCATTGCATGTAATGACAAATATCTCCACTCAGTTGGTTAAAGCACATAACTGAGTTTCTCTTTGTGTTTCAGTGCATGTTTATGGTGCTACAGCTGCTTCCTAACGGATGGTTCCTTCACTGAACCTGTGATGTATGAAGAGCTTAGTAGTGCTGCTTATTGTAAAAGGATATGGACATAATGTATGGCTACAGGGGAGAGCAAAGACAAGATTGTTCCTGCGAAAACACACACACACATGCACAGAGCAGCAGAGGCATGGATTTAAGAGGGGATGCTGGGCATATGTCTCCTTCGATATTTAGAGCATGTGCATTTGTCCCACCAAGAAAATCGTGAAAAAGCAGACTATTATTTTTCAAACGCTATATTATTACTCATAGATGCAACAATGCCTCCAACAAGGGTCTTTTTTCTTCAGCGGTGGGCCTTTTTTTTGCTCCCGTAATATGAAATATTAGGTATAAATAAATTATTTATAAAACAGCTGTGGACAGCAGATACTGTCAGAATCACCCACATTCATTTATATTTCAATGCAGACTGATTTACTGACTTTCTTGCTTTAAAATTACAGGGTTTAGTTGAGCTAAATGATTCATGTTTTCCGCATTAATCCGTTGTTGTGACACATATTTAGTTTGATCTTGTTGATAAAAATTACCAAAGCAGCGGCTGATTGATGTTTGGCTCACTGGACAAAGAGGTCTGTTTTCATGGCAACGCCTGGTAGCAAATTTCAACCAAAGTAAAAAAAAAAGTATATTCTCCTCTTACCTGTGCACGGTATGCTGGTCTCCAAAATACCACCAAAAAATGTAACAAATTGGGTTTCAAGGCCAGGAAAATACCAAATTGTCAGAGTGCTGCTTGCTTGCACTGGACACTGCATCTCCATGGAAATACGCGGCCCCAACATGCTCACCCTTATTAAGGATTGTTGCAGGCTGCTGCTGTTCTCAGTGAGATGTAAGTACTCGTGGGCAGATGGATCTATGCTGTATAAAACGTGGAGAATCACAGGCTGCTGCAGAGATTGGGGTGGGTTGGAGGTGGGGGGGGGGCAGGAAAAAGAGAAAAAAAAGATGGAGAGAGAGACAGAGGAGGAATGAGAACAGGAAGAAAAGTAAAGTGGAGAAAAAATAATGGGGGGCAAGAGTTAGGAGAAGGATAAAAAGAGGAAGAGAGAGGTGAGAACAAGGGGGAGAAGTAGGAGAGACAGGTCAGACTGCAATGCTGCAAAATACATCAGTTTTACAGATGTACCTGCTGCTCAGGAGACATTAGTTGACCTCTACTACCACTCTGTGGTCAGATACGGTACTACACACTGATGTCCCTTATTTCCTCTTCCCCGCAATATATACCTCATTACTGTGTTATAAGTACACACACATACATGGTCCAACCTTATAGATGTCTTCACCTATTTGTCTGATTAGAGCTTTTCTCATGACTGTTTGACAACTCTCAGAGGTTCCTGTTGATTATTTTGTATCCACATTTATGCCTCTATCATTCTCATTGGTTAGTGAAGGTGGTGATGTGGAGTTAAGATGCAGTTACATATAATTTACCTTTTCTGGAAGTTCTTTGTCAGTTCTCTGGAAGTTCTTCACAATAAGGTGAAAAAACATAAATGAATGAATGAATGTACTCAAAGATTAAAAAATGCATACAACAACCCAGCTGTCTGTGCATACATTACACTGACTAAAAAAGTCATTAAGGATAAAAAACACAATAAAGCCTGAATTTTTATTTCCATTATTGTCCTTAAAATTACCCCAACACCCCAACATTAAAAACAATGTAGTTAACATATAACCAGCATTTGATTTGTTAAACACTGCATCATGGTCTACTGTTAACCGACCCATCCACCCTGCCACACTGTACAACTTAGGACTTTTTACGATCTATTCTCTGCACTACACTTTAATCTTTTTAAAATCTTTTTTTTTTTTTTAACTTTCAAAAAACTATTAAAAAAAACATTGCATTTGTATTTCCTTACCTGTGTATATTGTACATTTGTCAAATAAGGGGATTCTTATTCAGACCAAAGCTGTAAGAGATAAACCATCATTTAAAAAACAAAAAAACACCTAGAGACAGAGAAACTTCAATACTTAGGCTCCTGTTATTGTCATTTAAAAAAATGCAACAGTGGATTTGGAATAGAATTTCATTGCATTGGCGTCCATGTGTAAAGTGCTATATAAAAATGATTATAAAATAAGTAGCTGACATACCCCCATGTCCACCCCCAGGCTTTAAAACGAGTCTCACTCTTCTGTAGCACTATTGTGACCAACATGATTGCTTTTCCGCTGCTCCTGACAAGAAGAAGTATACCCTTAGCCTGGAAATCTCCCACTCCTCCTCTACACTTCATGTGGCTCAATAACACTATGTTTTATCTCCAACTGGAAAAAAATAAATAATAATAATTCATCCTTAAAGAGTCAATTTTTATAAGAAGTGGAACTGTTTTTTGACAACCTTTCAAAACTTGTAACCTCCGCTTTATTGGGTTTTTATAAAACTCACATTGATATGACTATGACTAATAGAAACAAGAGGCTGGGACATGACCAAAGTACAATAAACTGTCGATGAGACAGTGAGGAGCACAGGGTTAATTACACAGGGTAATGAGGGCTGATGAGAAATAGGTGGGGAGAACAACCACAGATATCTAGAACACTAGACTCACCCAGTGCTCTTCTCGAATGAACTGGACCTGAGGAGTTTGTCCTTCTGTGTCGGGCCATGTGTTTGTTTAAAGGTTGTTTAGTTTCCACAATGCACATGTCCTTGCATTCCTCACTGCATTGGACAGTATATACCAGATTGCATTTTTGATTGTGTGGTACCTTGTCTAATAGGTGTAGCAGTTTTGGTCTGAGAATGTTACTGGGTTTGAAATATACAGTGATTTGATGTTAGAATTCATCCTAAGTTTCTCTAGTGTACAGTTTCTTCTTCTTTTTTCTCCTCGTTGAACTTTTTTTAGGGAGTTTTTACTTGTACCATGTGAGGGTCTCAGGACAAGGGAGGTTGTGTAGCTCTTGTACAAACTGTGAAGCCCATTGAGGCAAATATGTGAATAACTTGGCTTAACTTGATTTTACATATTGTTTGACAATGTTATTGTGTTTGTATTTCATTTTCCAAGTATCCTCCATGTTGGTATTCTTTCTGGAGCGTGTTGATGTTTTGCCTAATGTCCAAATTAACATTTCAACGATCATCATTCATCAAGGGTACACCTGTGTGATGTTTGGTTCTTGGCCGGACCCCAGAGCAGAGACAGAGGCAGGTGAAAGTGCAAAAACGAGTTTATTCCAAACACAAAAGGTAAAAACAGAACTAAAGGCTCTGGCTGGCAGAGGAGGCAGTGACGGTCCGGACTGCCCAGCCAGGGACGGGGGAGGCAGGAGCTCTCGCGCGGGACGTGGCGTGAGGAGTCCTGGAGACTACGGAAAAAAGAGGAGAACACGGTGAGCACGAGAAACAAGGTACATCCAGAGGACATAGGAGACGAACAGGTCCGCCACCTACGGTCATCGATTACCGAAGACACGGGCAAGTATAATCCGACGCTGGTGGAGTGTTGTTTCCTGATATATAAAGGGCCCTGGTGATTAGTGATTGCCGCCAGCTGCCTCTCCTCCTATGCCACTGACGGCCCAGACCACGCCCCGCCGTAACCCATCGCTCTGCAGGAAAGATAGTGGAAAAAAAGGAGAAAACAGAACACAACACAAAACCAAGAACCAAACCATAACAACCTGACCCTAAAGACTGTCATTCAGATCAATAATCAACATCTACAATGGTCAAGTGAAACCAGTACTTTCACAGTTACTTTGGTGAATACCCCGACAGAGGCAAAATTCCTGGGTTTCACTCCACTGTCTTGTTCAGACTCGTGCGGACTATTGAGACCACTGTGGCCAATTCGGCCCACTGGATAACTTTTCAAAGTTCAAAAAAAGGCAACACAGACTGTTTGTTTGATGCCCCTATTCTAGTTCATCTCTAGTTATAGTATAGTAGTTAGTATATAGTTATAATTACTTAGATATAGTGTAAATAATAGCGTAAATAATTGTAAACAATTTTGTACTTTTAATTTACCATTGGTTACCATTAATGCCTCTTGTCACTAATTTATATCATTCCTATTGTATGTGCTGTAGATAAATTAACAATCTCTACTTAAATTAGCATCAGATTGAAAGCAAAAACACAAATAATCTTTGTTTATACATTTGTAAATGTATTCAGGCATCAAGAGGTTAAAAATCCCAAGAGCTTGGATAAAAGTGATCAGTTTAGAAAACAGCTGCTTCCGATGGTGTTCATGCAGAAGGAGTTCGGAAAGACAGAAACTCATCCATGTCACATCATTACAGATACACCTCCCATACACTTCAGGGCTGACATGGTAGATCTATTTTTAGAAAACAGATATTTCCTCATCTGTGCAGGCAACAAATCCGTTGCAAAAAAAAAAAAAAAAGTCTTCACCTTGAGAGCAGATAACGGGTAAGACTGTACCAGCTGAATTAGGCGAGTTTCTAATCCAATTTCCTACAGTCTAATCTTTAAGAATGGATAATGGCAGACATTTCAAAAACTCAGTGTCCAAAAAATGTTGAGATGTGTGTTTTTTTTAATATTGCTTTTACATGCATTGATTGTGGCTAATAGGTAAAGTTAGATAGGGTTTGAAGTTTTTCACCTTGTTGTTTTGGGATGTTTGTTGCTTATTATTTTAGAGGAGTTCTTCGCAACATATTTTACTTGTGACCCCTTAAAATAAAGCAAAGTCTAACCTGGAACCTAAACATATTCAGTTTATTATTATGGTATAATATAGATGCAGGACATGAATTCAAGGCCAGTTTTTTATATATAAACATTTACTTAACTTGTTTAAAAATGATCACTAAGGGATCCAGATTTTTGGTGCTTAGGCAGAGGAGGCAACCACTCCAAGGTTTCTATGGCATGTGCCCATGTGCCCAAGACTTTGTAGACCAATAAAATCAATTCTAAAATAAACTGGAAAACAGAGAAGAGTAGCTTGCTGTATTGTTGTGTTTCCAAGTAAAATATGTCAATATCAGTACTTGTGATGAACATGTCCCATAAATAACACCCACAATCTTCAAATAATCAAATCACAACCACCCAAAGCAACTGAAAAGTGAAACCCTCCTCCTCCCGTGTGTCAGAGCTGCCTAGATAGATAGATAGATAGATAGATAGATAGATAGATAGATAGATAGATAGATAGATAGATAGATAGATAGATAGATAGATAGATAGATAGATAGATAGATAGATAGATAGATAGATAGATAGATAGATAGAGCATCAGTGTAGCAACTATACTGGAGGTAAACATAATTTGTCTTTGGCATCTGTCAGGAGGAGAAATAATTCATAGATGTGTATTTCCTGGTCAGACCTTCTGCAGGAGGTTTTCCTGGCTGAGTTAAGCTGACACTGGAAACCTGACATGTTACTGAAAGACTGACTGATGGGTACACACTAGATATTGTAAATATTCACTCCTACTGCTCTTTATACAGATGATGCTATTTTATTTTTATTTCATGGTTTGGTTTGATTTGCTATATTAATTTATATGAACTTTTGTCTGTGTATCTTTGCAAAGGATTAAAAAATATTGTTATTTTTTATTGTGTATATTAATATTATTATCATTATTACTATCAGTACTAGGTTGTATTTTTACTGCGAATCAATGTTTAGTGTGAGGGTCACTGACCCTGTTCCTACAGAGCCACTGTGGATGCATGCTTTTAGAATCAGGTGTGTTACTGCTTGATTGGAACTAACGCCTGTGTAATGGGTGTGTGGTTAGGGCATGATGAAAGAGGACACAAGACACTGTTTCTTCTGTTGATATATTCCTGTAGAATTAATACATATTATTTTCATTCCGTCTCTTGCTCTGCACCTCTGCGCCCTCAGCGGGACTGTCAGAGCAGAGCTTTTATATTTCATAGAAAAAACAATGGCACATAGTGGCTAAAGGAACACAGAGTCTGTGGTGGATTAACTAAACAATAACATTTCATCTTCTATACCCGCTTATTCCTCATTAGGGTCGCAGGGGTCTGCTGGAGTCTATCCCAGCGCATTACGGCGAGAGGCAGGGATACACCCCAGATGGTCGCCAGCCAATCGTGGGGCACACACCATTCACTCACACATACAGGCAATTTAAAGTCGCCAATCAATCTGAGCTTGTTTTTAGACTGTGGGAGGAAGTACCGGCGTACCCGGTGAAAACCCACGCAGACACGGGGAGAACATGTAAACTCCACAGAGAATGGTCCCAGACACAGGACCAATGAGGTCTTGAACCTGCGACCTTCTTGCTGTGAGGCAACAGCGCTAACCCCTGCGTCACTGTGTCACGGTAAACAATAATATTTTTAACTTAATAAAGAAAAAAAAACAACACATACCTGCAGAAGGAGAATACATATTATTTTCCTTCTGTCTCTTCCTCTGCACGTCTGCTCTTAGACAGACAAACTGCAGTATTAACGCCAGAAAGTGCAAGATAATGCTGCATAAGCTTTGCGTCTGCGTTAAAACAAATCACACCAATTAAGTGTGATTTAAGTGTGAAACTTAAATCATTCATTAAATTTATATTAACGGAACACAAAAACAGCTTGGTAACATAGAGTATGCAACAGAAAACAAGACACACCGAAGTTTAACTTAAGTGAATTCATTTCCAAAGAAAATAATACAGTATTACTGCTGCATTTTCTCACACAACTTACCCTCAGCAACACAGAACGGGACTGTCAAGGCATAATAAATATTGGTCTTTATCTACTTTGGGAATGTCTATTTGGGTGAAAACACCTTTGGGATTAACAGGTTAAGTATACGTGTTTACTTAATTCCATGTTTTTAAGCAACTTTGTTCCAACTCATTTCCATTTTTCTTTTTTTTAATTTATAGCCAAAAGACCATAAATGTGTGTTGTCTGGAAACTTTGGCCCCTATGTAAGGAAAGGTTTGTGATGATAATAGGTTCACACCTGCAGTGTTAAAGATACAGTGTGTGTGCATGCTCATCATCACTCAGTAGCCAGGTCATATTTGACCTGGGAGGCACTGGATTTGACACTCACAATTTAAAAATAGTAATGATCATTCTGCAAAGAGCCTTGTATTTAATCTATGTTACTGTCATGACAATGAGATAAAATACATATATTT
This sequence comes from Lepturacanthus savala, assembly GCA_030544235.1. Classification (NCBI taxonomy): domain Eukaryota; kingdom Metazoa; phylum Chordata; class Actinopteri; order Scombriformes; family Trichiuridae; genus Lepturacanthus; species Lepturacanthus savala. The sequence continues at coordinate 19,923,377 of CM060464.1, forward strand.
ATGATGTATGATCAATGTATTCCGACTTCCTCCCACAGTCCAAAAACATGCTGAGGTTAATTGGCGACTCTAAATTGCCTGTAGGTGTGAATGTGTGAGTGAATGGTGTGTGTGCCCCATGATTGGCTGGCGACCATCTGGGGTGTATCCCTGCCTCTCGCTGTGATGCACTGGGATTGGCTGCAGCAGACCCCTGTGACCCAAATGAGGAATAAGCAGGCATAGAAACTGACTGACTGACTGAATTTTACTCCCTTTAAAAAGGAGGCAATTTTGACCCCTTTCTAAAGGGGATAACAGGAGGATTCATATTATGTTCCAATTTTATGTTAATTTGTCTTTTAGTGTCACCATACATTACTAGATTGGTTTAATCCAAAGTGTGTTCACCTTCCTTGTTGTCATTTCCTTGTTGTCTTGAATACACCCAGGATTATGTCAATTCTTTTATTTTTATACCACCTCAGCCCTGCAGGCTCCACTTTGAGACGCACGGGGGCACTGTTGACTTACAATTAAAGTACTAGCACACACTGCAGCAAGAGTGAAGAAAATATAAGCCCCCTCTGCTGCTCTCTCAGATTGCCCATCATGTCCTGAATCCTAACCTCTCCTGACATTCGCCCATGCTTTTGTCTGTGTTTCAGACATTTTTGGGACTTCATTACCATATCTACCTTCACTCTTTCTTCCAAGCTACAAGTGCAACATCATGGCCTTTTCCTCATCACACACGCAGACGGGCAGGACCACATGAATATGGTACCCATATGGCTCATAAATAGCAAACAGAGTTTTCTCATGGGACGGCTGTGGATGATTGGAGGAAGGGACGGATGGACTTTGCTTCACCTTTTTTATGCATCCCACACAGTGTTCTACACGCAGAAAGTGTAGCTTCCTCACGGAGGCAGTTATGTGAGATGGGGTATAAGGAAAAATAACAGAGGAATGGTTAGGATGGATGAACGGATGTATGGATGACAGGGGGGGGTGTGGGAATAGAATGCTTGAATGTCAAAGCTGAGACAGAAAAGTGTCAGTCATGGAAAGACAGTATAGATGGATGGGCGGATGAAGGTGGAGAAGGGGAATGGATGTTGCACTTTGCAGAATGTCACAGCTAGAGTAACTATTAGTCATAGCAAGCCATGTTGTCTGCCACCTCTCTCGCTCTCTCTCTCTTTCTTTATGTCTGCAGCTTTCATCTTGTGCTTTCTGGTGCCTCCATTTTCTCTGGCACACTCTTCTTAAAATAATCTTTTTTTTTTTCTTCCTGTACACCCCCCCTCTTCTGTCCCTCTCTGGTTTGTTTTTCAAGGACCTTCACTACAGTATAATGTTCTGCTTCAGGGTACGATTTGCTTTCCAGGATAAGACCAATTTGCAAAGAACCATGAGTCAAAAGTTCACTAATTTCAATCAAAATTTCTTTGAGGAAACCTTCCTCACAGGGCTCCATCTTTTTTTTTTACCCTTTTTTCTTTGTCATTAGTGCCCATGAAGTAAAATCTTACAACTTAAAGGCCCTGGTGCCCCTTGCAAAAAAAGGTGATCCATGTCAAGCTTCATAATGAAATCTCTGTTAATACCTTGTGTGTGCATTAATTGCCCTGTGAATTGTACCTAAAGTGGAAATATAAAACTAAAGCACATACCCATCATCAACTTTTTGCATCTATAGGAGATGCTTTCATATAAAAACTTCAAATTTCTGCTTGCTCACAATGACAATTAACATACATTTATATATTTAGCTACATTGTTTAGTGGCATGTAATCATCCAAACATTTGCTAATTTACACTGAAATAAAGTGCAGCTGAAAAATGTTAATTTGATGATGATGATGAGCAGAATCACTAAAATTATTAGACTTGAACCTTGCACCAAATCCGTAACAATACATACATTTCATCGAAAACTGTGAAACTCCTAAATAACCAGGTTTCATCCTCTTGGAGCCATATATGTTTGGACAAAATTTTGTACCAATCCATCCAGTAGATGTGTAGATATATTTACTGGGTAACTGAAACTTTGTTTTGCTGGCAGAGCTTGATGTATAAATAGTGATGTGGATGATCAAAGTCATTATGAGTCATCCTGTTGGGACCAAATTCCATCTCCATCTAAACTGTGTTCGAGACATAAAAGAAGAAGTGTCAGCAGATCACCAGAGTTATTAGGAGTCATTCTCTGTGGAAATTTCAAGACACTCCAGCCTAATAGTTGCCGGGCTATTTCACTCTGGACCAAAATGGTTGACTAACTGACATCACTGGTCCCCAGTGTGAATTAAAGTGGTGCTTAAAATTTTGCAACAGGCAGTCTGGGTTAATGTTCTTTTCTGATTGGCTGGTAGGTGTGCATCAAAACTGTTGAAACACTAACATAGGTTGGCTCAAGTTTAATCGTATGCTCTAAATTCATCTGCTGCTGTCAAACTTACTTCTTATCAACTGACGCAGCACGGCTGAGTAATCAACTTGACAAACTAACGACCAGACTGGGAAAGAAACATACCAGTGGCTGAATGCATCAAGCATGATTTTAATACTTTGCAGAGTTACAGCAATAGAGCCATAACCTTCGATTACCTCACCCCCAAGTTGCAGACTAAAGTACCCCCGGTTGCCAAGCTGTATCTAAGGTTTGTTATATATACTGGAGTAGAAAGGAACATTAAAGGGGCCATTTTATGGTGGAAAAAAAGTGTTGCTGAAATCTGGCTGAACACAACCATTTAAAAATGTCTCTGGTTGTGATGTCACAACAGGAGTGGAAGTCAATAGAAATCGCCCCTGGTTCCATGTAGCTGGCCCCCTCCGTACAGGGCACTCATGCTTGACCTCTGTTTCTCTGATCGATCCCAGCAATCGCCAATCGCAACAGAGTGGGCATTTCATTGGGAGAAGAAGGGGAGGAAACAGGTTTTTTCAGAGAGATTGTCTGAGAAGGCGACTGCATTTTGGACCATAAAAGAATGCCAATCTATATAAATAGTCCATGAAAATTGAAACATTGAACTGAGAAAATGAAAAAATAGAGCCCCTTTAGCGTTGCACAGGAACCTTATGGGATGGTAATGATTTTTCCAGGTATTAGTCAGGCCCACAGGGAAACTGCGTTAGGGCTTGTGGAAAAAAATATGATTGCCAAAAGCATGAAAATATAAGTGATTTATAGCGATCGTGTTGTTTGATTGGCAAATGACTTTGACATAAGCAGGTTAATAATTCGTTATTTAGAGAAACATGGTTTGGGTTAAAATGGTCATCGTGCAACATGAGAAGTGAAAGTCAAGAGGAACATCATCAGAACTACATCACCACATCTGAAGCATCAGCGTTTTTTTATCCTTTGTATTCTATAGTGTTGTCACGGTGACAGATCATTGCTGAAGGTGCATAGAACTAAATACTATATTTCTGTCAAAAGCAAGTTGACAAGATGGAAGGGAAGACAATGCTGGGGACACTCTACTGTTTGCTATTAAAAAAAAAATAACAAAACCTCCCTTGATGTCAAAGGAGTCCTGTGGGACACCACTTCCTAGATAGATAATGTTCTAGATTTTCAGCATGTCTTCAGTAATAAAAAAAAAGAAAAAACAACAACATTGCTGTCATATGGTGAAAACAATTTTGAGACAAAAGTTATCACAAATGATTTCTCTGTTTTTGTGAGTTTATTAGTAGCTTCAAAAGGCTAAATAATATGTTGCACCCTGTAATTAATGATATAAATTCAACTATCATAGTCTGTGACTGTCATTAAAAAGGTAAAATGTTACTCAACAGTGTTGAAAAAAGCTCAAAAATGAAATAAAACAGATGAGCAAAGTTCAATTAACAGGAAGGCACTACTAGACTACTTTCAGTTAAATATTACATGTGTATTAGTATTTACAACAGTGGGCAAGATGATTCTATTCTATCTATGATGCCACCAAGCTCCTCTCTTAAGATTAGAACCAGGCACGGTTCATTCATTCTAGTGGAATAGAACCACAATAGAATATATGGATTGGTCAGTCCACAACTTGGGTCAAAAATTAAATATCTCAACAACTATTCACGACCCCTTTAACTTTTCATGTAGCAAGATTATCAGGTCATACTTTCAATACAGCCACGGCTGGCTGTACCCAACACAATATTCCCACCGTGAAGACACCTTTTAGAAGCTGTTCTAAGATAAGATGAAAAAAGGCTTATCACAGGGAATCAATATCAGGTGGTGAGCCTGTGTGCGTCAGGAACCTACAACTTTCTGTGTATGCTCCTGGATTCAGAGGTTTTAGCACCTATTTTATAGATTGGGATTGCAAGTTTTTCATTTGTTAGGTCTCAAATTGCTGCCACTATAGGAATCTGCACTGTGAGCATCTAGGGCCTGGATGAGGTCAGGGTTCGGTGTCTGGGGAGAAAGTCCTGGCTGAACCCTCTTGACGGCTTTGCTGCTCTGGACAAATGTGCCGAACAAACCCCTCAGTGGATGTTGAAATGAAAACTGAAATTCTACTTTCACTGACTTATGTTTCCCACCTTATGTTACATTAATGTTGTGCAATGTTTCTAAGTTTATTTTATGTCTATCTGCATTTCTTGTAGGAGAGATGTTGCACAAATAAAGTTTATTAAGCCATTGAAGCCTATGAGCCTTAAAGTCTGACTGTCATTTTATACTTAAAATAAAAAAAAAATGTTACTTATACATGATAGTAGAGAACTTAGACAAAAGGTATTAAGCAAAAAATTAAGTTTCCAAGCGCTTCCTGTCATATAATGTCATCAACTTCCTGCCCCTTCCTCCTGAACATGGCGAAGACAAACCCCTCAGAAAGATTCATTTTGTTTAGATTGTCAGTTTCAACCATGACATGTACTGTATATATCTATTTAATCATTCAAGTCTCTCGAATAATCCCTCAAAAAATGATTTTGTACATGGCATGAATAGATTTTTGTTTATGGGCATATCTGTACAACCTACAACTATAATAGCCATTAAAATGTTATTATCTGCCAAGAAAATAGTCATTCAGTCAGTCAGTAACAGCAACAGTGCTAACCCCTGCGCCACTGTGTCACACAGAAAATAGTACAAAATGGAGAAAAAAAAAGATACATGCCATGATTGTTAGTGACTCAACTCATATAATTATATGCATGAAATCACTCATAAAAATCTAGGCTTAAATGGGTATTTCTTTGATTAATGACCAAATATCTGCAAAAAAATGTAATTCTCATTATAGGATGGCAAACATGGTGAACTTCATACGTACCTGCTAGACATCTGCATGTTTGTGTTCTTTGAACAATTGACCAAGCTGTTAGTATTTATTTCAGTGTGCCTACATTTAGCCAAACAGAGCTATCGGCATAGCTGTTTAGTTAATATGTGTTGGACAGTAATGGAATTGAATAAGAAGACAGGACTGTGGCCCCGTATATCAGGGCTTTGGATGAACAGGCAGCACTTGTTAGAGGGATCAATTACCGGCTGTTGGATGTGTACTGGTTGCCTGCAGCTCTTCATCAAACATCTCACTAGCCGCATTCTGCTTGTACTTTTCCTCCCCGCATTATTTCCAACTGATCTGCTAAACAAACAGCTCCGGATATCTGTTCATGTTGTTGTCTCAATCTGTTTTTTTCAAACTGTAGATAAACGCTGCTAAAAAAAAAAAACTCTGTTAATTCAGAGAAAAACACATTTTATTTTGTATTATTATTTTTTTTAATTCTTCATGATAAAAGTCTCCTGGTATTTAGTCACAAAGCACCAAAAGCAGTAAATGTTAGGATTTCATTAGCCTACTATACTAGAGTTGCACCGATTAATCAATCACAGATTATTTGCTAATACGCTAATCGCCAACTATTTTGATAATTGTTTAATCGATTTGAGTCATTTTAAAAATGTCCAGTTTCTATGGTTCTAGCTACTCAAATCTGATTATGTTCTGGTTTCTTTAGCCTTCAATAACAGTAAACTGATGATTTTAGGTTGTAGACAAATAAAGAAATTTTAGCTTGCATGGTCATCTTTGGGCACCAAGGATTGACAAACCAAGCAGCTAATACATTAATCATTTCAATAATCAATATATTAATCAACTATAAAAAAAAAAAAAATGTGTTTATTGCAGCACTACACTACACTGTATTACACTAGTAGTATGGTCTGGGAGTAATAGGGCAGTAAAAGCTCTGCCTTCAGCACTGCTAAGTTTAGGCTGGAGATCAATCCTGTTCTTGCAAAATAGTCAGTGCTTTTAAATGCAAAGTTAAGTCAAGCTATGGTTATAACTCAATTAGTCAACTCCATCTACTATCCTTGTCCAGGTATACATGCATGGGAGGGAAATGAATCGTATTATTTTGGTGTGTTAGTCAGACTTTGCAAGTTTCAGCTAACATGTTTAGTTGAAAAGTCCTGTTTTAGCGAGACTAATACAATAATTCAATTTTATTTACCGTAAATTCCGGACTATAAGCCGCTACTTTTTCGCTTCACTTTAAACACTGCGGTTTATACTACGGTACGGCTTATTCAAAACATCAACCATCGGCAATGTGTTTAGAAAGGCTGGGCTGCTGCTGCATGATGAAGAAGACGGCGTGCACTCAAGTGACATTAGAAAGCGAGGAGACTGTAGTGAGTGATGAGATCCTGGGGCTGTTTAATTCGGACACTGAATTAGAGGACTTAGATGGTTTTGGTGCGGAGGAGAAAGATGAAGAATGCAATGAGTGACTTTTTCTGGTAGGATGTGGTATATGTTATAAGTTTAAGTATGTTATAAGTTACGTTATTAAGTTAAAAGTAGAAGAATCTGGAATACTGTTTATGCACTGAGTAAAAAAAACATCACCAACCCATTGTGTATAACGTAGTTGTGTGTTCTGATACAAACATATGCTATATTTCAGAGTAGCCGCATTACAGGCACCGTTATAAAAAAAACATGTACAATATGTAGATATGTAATTCATTTGTTTATGTTACTAAGCGGATTAAATAGAAAAGTTTTTTAAAAATCTCACCTGTAATATCTTTCTGGGTAAATATCTGAACAACGCTTAAGAAGAATAACACTTCTAATCAGGTGCGCCCTGTAGTCCGGAATTTACGGTATGTGTAATGTAAAGACACTGAGTATCGGGGGAACTTGTTTGAGCTCTGACATTAAAATTTCCATAAAGATATCAACTTACAATATGGTGATTGTTATAGCACTTTTTTTAGATAAACATAACACTGCCATTTTGAGCCAGTCATGGGTCTGAGCCAGACGACCCATGATGCAACTTCAGGAACCATTCAAACAGAATGGACTCATTAGGAGTCTTAAAGGGGCTTTAAAGAGACAGGAGCTCAAGCAGCTTGTTTAAGACAAAGGTAGGATGAGGACTTTCATTTCTTTTAATAATACATTTTATTTATATAGCACTTTAAAAGTTCCTCAAAGACAAGATGTTACAGATCAGTTCAGTCTCTGATATGTTTGGGGAGACACTTCCAAAGGGACAAGGACTCTGAAGTGAAACCACTGCAGGAGCCAATGAAGGATCTTGAGGAAAGGGCTGATGTGTGTCATTCATGGAATGCAGGGAGTGGGTGAACTTGTGTGCTACGGACTTCTGTATACTGGAATTGATGTAGGACTTTGGATGTTTTGCCAGTATGTGTTACAGTAAACAAGTCTGGATGTGATGAAATCGTGCATCAGTTTTCGGCACCGAAGGAGAGTGACGGGTGGAAACAAGCTGTGTTTTTGAGGTGGAGAAAAAAATGCAGTGGTGGTGATTTGTTTGATGTGATGATCAAAAGAAAGGTTTCTGTCAAAAATGACTCTGAGGTTGCGGATGTGTGTGTGTGTGTGTGTGTGTGTGTGTGGTGGGATGTTGAACGTGTCTGATTCATAGTTGAGGAAGTTTGCTTGTATCCAGCTGATCAAGACAGTGAGAGAGAGTGTCTTTGTATTAGTTGACCAAAGGCCTGCACTATAGAGCAAGTTCAAAATACCTAGAAGACCTTAGCCTCACTTAAAAAAATCATTGGTGATATAGGATAACTGGTTACTATGAAGCAGTTTATCAACAAGCTCTGTCAACTGTGAGTTTTCCTAAACTACTTGGACCATGTGCATGTTAAACACACGTGACATCATCAGAACCAATTAAATCTAAAAAAATAACTTCTAATCATACAGCAGAATAAGAAGATGTAGACAAACTATAAATAAGTTTGCAATATTAACAGGCTGAGGTGCATTATTATTATTATTATTATTATTATTATATATGAGTTCAAGAGTGAGTGTTTTCCTGCTATTTAGTTGGATGAATAAATTATTCTGAATATGGCCTGCACATAAGAAAAAAAACGAGAAAAAGCTTAAAATAATATCTGAATATTTCTGCTGCTGAAGCAAAGAGAGGCAGAAAAGTAACTATGCATTTATAATCATGGGAGCCAAAAACAGTGTGGATTGTTGTTCTAATGAAAGTCCATCATTTTTTTTCAATTAATTTATTATTATTATTTTTATCATCAGCTATCATAAGACAGTTGTCTCATGTTTTTCTGAGGTGCAGTGAATCAAAGTGTAAAATCATCCACACTGCCAGCATCACTCATGGGAATAAGGCAAACTTTGCACAATTAAGATGCAGCTAAAGTCATCATCATTTCTTAAGCAGCATAAACAAACTCTGTTTTAAAACCAGAATGGGAATAGAAAGATAGAACAAAAAATAATGTTACTACTGACCTAAAAGATAAATATTGATCTTTTTTTACTTGTCACTTTATTACAAACTCTATGCCAGTCCATGTTGGGATCCTGTAGGAAAGATGATTCCTTTTCATCCAGTGAATTGATTGGCCAGTGGGTGGTGTTGATATAATTTATGTGTTTATTTTTCATCTCAAACATGACCTGCTCCAGAGCGAGTTAGATGTTCAACATAAGTTACCACGGCGATGTACCGGGGCTTGTTGTCCCATGGCTAAAGTGTCACATTGCAATTATCTTTACCGGCAGAAAGCACAACTAAAAAGTCAAATACTTTTTTTTTCCCTTTACATGGTCAGGTGTCATATCCTGTGAGCACCAATTAACAGTTTGACACAACCCAAAGTTTTTTTTTTTTTTTCTTTTTTGTAGTTCAATCTGAAAAAAAATGTAAAACAACTGCATTTGTTTCTAAGACCTTCAATCAAGTGCATGTTGCATAATATCTTGTGTAAAAGTTAGTTCCATGTTCAATGACTTTTTCAAGCTCAATGAAAAACATTTTCTGCGACTTCAATGACTTCCAAGGACAAAAAAGAACAATAATTCCATCCTTCTTTTATTCATTGCAAAATACAGTGCAATATTTTAACCTATAGTGAGACAAATGAGCAACATGTTACTTGTTCACCTCCATTTGATTGCCTATAACTCTGCACTGGCACAGGATTTGAAAATGACATCAATACAACATATATACATACATACTTTGGCTAAGACATTGTTTAAATATATGATGTATTGATTCAAAGAAATATATTAGTGTAAAAAACAAAATATGTGTGAGAACATGTCGTTAAACCTGAAGTTACCTTGCTAAACACAAACCCTGCTTCATAGTACAGGCTTCATATCATTGGGATTCTTAGTTAAGCTAGTGTCAAAGAAATATATTTATTTATTTTTTATTTATTTATTTATTTATTTTTAACAGTGATGCAAAGCTACTCTAGTATCTGCAGAGAAATAAGCACAATAGATCACCTTTTGTTACAGCGGTGAGGTTGTCTTGTCTGGGTTTTTGTCTTGTGTACATTTCCTGTTTTATTTTGAAAGTCTAACTCTCCTCTAGTTTCAGGTCACTTGCCCTTCCTCATGTGCTGAAGTGCTGTTGTTCGTTCTTGTTGTTTGTCGTTCTAGCCAGTCCTAGTGCCACCGCCTGTACCTTGTCTTTGTGAATTTGTGTTGTAAGTTTCATAGTTTTTTCAGATTTAGTTGAGTGTTTCAGAGCCTTTTTCATCCTGCGGGATTGTTTTTGGTTGTAGTTACAATAGGATATTTAGAACATTTATTCTTAGGAAGTCAGAGTGTTTTTCTCCTCCTCAGTGAGTTTTGTTTTGATAAACTGTTGTTAGTTATTCATTCCCCCTTTGAAGTGTTTTTCTTTCTAGTTTAGATTTTGATATTGCTAGTGTGGGAGTAGTAAGGATCCTCAGTTTGACTTGGTATTTAGTTTGGAGAATAGGATTTTTGTTGTAACTTTCATAGTGCCCGTTCTCTGCAGCTCGGGAAATAAAACTTCCTGACTATTCTGCGTCTGAGTCCTCTGTTCATTCTGGGCCTGACACCTTTAAATGTTTAAGCCAAACTCATCATGACCTCAAAGTGTATTAGTCTGACTGTCCTCGTGGCACCTGGAAGCTGCAATGGATCCTGTCACCTCATCCTGCACATACATCATACATTTATATTTTTAATATTCCATCCTCTGCACATAATACCTATTGCCAGTGTTGGGCAGGTTACTTCAAAACTGTAATGTGTTATTTATTATGTGTTACTGCTATTGCGTTACTTTTAAGTTACTCTCACCGAAGTAACTGAAAAACATGGATTCATATCTCGCCTTCTCATTATTGCTGGTTATTCCACTGTTGAAAGCGGTTATCATGTCTTAGCAACATACTCAGATTCTCAGAGCAGGAGAATGTAAATTTTGGCTGTTTTGTGGTTTTATCGCCACTCACATGCTCCGCTTGCTTCCTTGCTAACTTCATGTTACTATGGCACCACTGTAAATTTTAAATTACCGGTGCTATTTCGAGAAGTGGACAATTGTTTAGGCGCAGCACACAAAGTGTATTTGATGTTCTTAAGGTCCTTATGTTTCAGTAATGAGCACGTGTCCATCTGGAGAATGTGCTACCGAACATTTCTGCAGCTTCATTCATCTCAATCTATTCTTTGACGAGTCAAAAGGAAAAGGAAGTGAAACATTTTGTGTGGATGTTTCACTGCTGCTGATCTTGTGGTGATTTTAGTAAATTTGTATAAGGAAACTAAATAACAACCACTTAAATCCAGGTTAAACATGTAATGCTCAATGTAATGTGTGTTATTGGCATTTGTACTGTGTAAAATATTACCCTGAAGCCAATTGAGGGGAATATGTGATTTGTGATTTAGGGTTATACAAATAAAATTGACTTGACTTGATCCTTCCCCCATTTCTTCACTGAAACCAATTACTCAGCTTCACGTTGAATTTTTTTATATCATAAGTTCAATTTTCTGCCTGTGCTCCCGGACCCATCTTCCCCTAAACAAACACACAATGCCTCTCTTAAGAGTGCTGTTGTTGTGCATTTAAATTAAGCCTCATTCAAAGAAATAAGCACTTGGACTTGACTCATTACACTGAGCCAAATTAGTTGTCCCACAGGGCTGCGTTTTACCCAGGCGAAACAGAAAGAAATTGTTCAAGGCTCAGATTGGATTTCACAATGTAAATTGATCTATAAACAAGAACATCCAGATTTGTATTATTTATTTTGTAAGCTTTCTCGCTGCTGGTGTTTATTTTTTTTTTCCATGAAGGAAAAGAGTATTGCTATTGAATGGTTCACGCTTTGTTATTGGAATTCATTTGACTCCCGCACCATCTGCAATTTCGTCTAATTAGTTTTAATCAGTGTGGAAACTGAACAGCCCTCTCAGGAGAAAACAAACACCTTACGTCTAAATGGGAGCAGAGAGTGCGGGATTTTTTTATAGATCGTTTCCCATCATGGTGTGAAAAATCTGTAAGATGCTGCAGGTTCTCTTCATGCAGCCTCTTATTCTCACATCTGATAAGAAAACAGAATATTGGGAGGAACAGTGGTTCAGAGTGACAGGAGCAGATTAAAGATAATGGCCAAATTTACCTTCATTTAAATAATGGTGTAGAACAATGATAATGTGCATTCCTGTCAGGAAAATTGATGCCCTTTGCAGAAGTGATGAACTGCAGTTTTTTTTTTTTTTGGCAGGAGATAGAGGAGAGGGGTGAAATACAAGCCACTGTTCATATCCTTGCCTTTAAAAAAGCAGAATTATAAAAGCATAGATCAAAAGCTAAGGGGATTTTGCATCAAAAGCAATATGCAGCATTCTGCATCTCTGTAATTCCACCGAAGAAAAGTTAACCGATGCCACCCAGCCTTTAAAGGGCAAGTCTGGTTTATTACAACTTGGATTTTACCTTTAGTCACATTTTATGACACTTTGTACTGTATTACACACAATGAAATGCATATTTGGAAATTAAATATTTTGTGTATTTTTTGATACAAATTATTACATCACATTACATGTGATTAATGAAGATAATTGGTTCTATGATTGTCCACCCCCCCCTTTTTTTTTTTTTGTTTTTTTGTTTTTTTGTTTTGAGCAACCAATCCCAACTTTTTTTGTGAGCATTTTTGTATTGTTCTTTTAACCCATTTAAACTCACCAGCAAATACAGTTGCCTATGTTATGGCTGTCATTTTCAACTTGAAATAAAAAAAAAAAATCTAAACGTTACTCATGCAGTCTTTTTTAATGAAATGATAGTAGACAACTTAGACAAAGGTTTTAAGCAAAAAAAAAGGCTTCCTGTCATATGATATCATTGACTTCCTGCCGCTTCCTCCCTAGAATGTGGTGAAGACAATCCCTCCCAGAAATGATTTTATCATCATTTTATTGAAATTATCAATTTTCAGCCCTGACATGTATATATCTATTTAATGATTCAAGTCTTTAAAATAATACAAAAATGTACCAAGGATAAGGATAAAGAGCATTTTTATGGCATGTTTATGAGCAGATTTCTGCAAGCAGCAACAACAGTTGAGTCAATCGTCATAAAAAATGTTTTTTCATCAAAGCAGAGTAAAAAAATGAAAAAAATAAAAAATAGATATATTACATAAGAGACTCATATACTTATATGTGTGCTTTTTTGGGGGGGGGGTTAAATGGGTTAAGTGTAATGAATCATTTATAGTACTACAATAATGAATACAGAAATATTGTTAAAGGGGTAAAGAAGGGGAAAAGTCACATCAATGCAGATAATGAAAGCAACTTTATTCAACAAGTTGCAAGTTTCATAAAAAGATGAAGAATCATGAAACACCTTATTTTATTAATTATTCTGTAGAATACAAGAATAATTCAGGACAAACCAGAAAAAAAGTCCACATTTCTGTCAGTGGAGAGTCATTATTTTTTGGGTTTTGTTTTTATTTTGTCTAAAACAGTGAGTAGCTGTCTCTCTCCACCTCAGCTCCATTGATCTCCTCTCCTCTCTTTTGTTAATTCTGCAGTGTGCTCATCATGATGCCTGGAAGATCATATTCTTTTTTTGTTTTCTTTTTTGTTTTTTCATAGCAGATATCTGTTTTTGCCTCAACGCACATTCAGTGGAGATTGTGTACAGTCCATTTCATTGCTGGTTTTCACTTTAATGTGTTTCTTAAATCAAGGACAGAATATGCGGTGCCCTTTCTATTGAGACCATTTTTTTCACTTTATGGCCACTCTATTCAATACTACTGCACCGTTGTAAAACTGTATTTGATGGAAGCCATGCTGATAAAAACATGATTAAAAATTGTATCATTTTTATTGCTGAATTTATGCTGATTTGTGCTGCAAAAATGAGCTGCGACGTTTAATTCCAATATGACTCGAAGTGGTCTCATTTCTAGATCTCTTTCAGTTCTAATTTGTGCCTTTAAACTCAATAATTTTCTTTATTTTCACGCCTTTGATAAAGCAAGAAATTCCAATAATTGACCCTGATAAGGCACATCTCTGAGGTGAAAACCATTTTAGGTGACTACCTGAAATGGTTTTCACCATTAGTTCATCATACCAAGAGTGTGCAAAGCAGTAATCAGAGCAAAGGGTGGCTATTTTGAATTAACTACAATATAAAACATGTTCTCAGTTATTTCACTTTTTTTGTTAAGTACATAGCACCATAAACATGTGTTCATTCATTGTTTTGATACCATCAGTGAGAATCTACAATGTAAATAGTCATGAAAATGAAGAAAACACATTGAATGAGAAGGTGTGTCCAAACTTGTGGCCTGTATATATATATATATATATATATATATATATATATATATATATATATATATATATATATATATATATATATATATTACAATGTAATGTGCCCCTAGTACCCCACTTTTTTTTTTTTTTTTTTTTTTTTTTTTAACTCCAAATCAACCCAAATTCCTGAAAACATGAACACCTACATGCACCATAAAATATCATTATTTAGTGGTAGCTAATCACGCTGTGTTGAAAGATGGATTTACTGATACATTAAAGATCAGATTTATTGATCATATATATATTTATACTATAGTAGGTGCCACTATATATATATATATATATATATATATATATATATATATATATATATATATATATATATATATATACATATATATATATATATATATATATATATATATATATATATATATATATATATATATATATATATATATATATATATATATATATATATATAATTATTGATTTTAAGACTCCATGAACATCATAAAAGGCCCATAAGCATCATAAAACCTATAACTTAACATATCTCAAACTTGATAGTGGTAAAAATTAAAATTTCTGCGGCATAAATTCATCATTAAAAACTGACACTATTTTTATTTGTGTTTTGATCAAGTTGGATCACAGAGCTGTCCAACAAAGGGGATTTTCAGATCTAGAACCATTCATCCAAGTGGCCAGATCTGGTTCATACACCCTTGCATGAAAAAAACAGATATGTCACTGTCACTCTGAGGCCATTTGGGCCATCGCAGCATGAAACATGGCTGTCCTACGCTGTTCACAGTGTAAAAGTCCTTTGAGGTAAATTCGGAACAGCAGAGGTATAACCTGCATTAGAATCATAGCAGGAATCCTCTGGGGAAAAAAAAAAAAAAAAAACATAAACTATCTACCCCCCAGCTGCCGGGAACATTCCGCCATGGGCTCACTGTTTAGTTAATTCAGTGGCGAAAATGCGGGTCAAAATGAATGATTCATCATCTCATGATGAATGTTCGAGACGTTAGAACTGTGAGCTGCTCCTGTATCATCAGGCTTCAAAGGATTCCTGCATCTTTGCTCCTCTTCGCTTCCTTTCCTCTCTCCTTGACTTCGGTCACCTGGCTGCACTTCTCTCCTCAAACCACCTGTCCTTACCTTTCATTACATACCTTACCCTCCATTCTTTCTACATTTTCTGTCTTTCAGCATGTATGACCCTCTTCCAGGCAGAATTGGTGGGACATTTTACAGTTGCATTGTTTTAACACACACACACACACACACACACACACACACACACACAGACGCAAACACTGCTACTAGCTTCCATAACAGATGGACAGATGGTCAGGCTAATTGGCTGCTCTCTCAGCTTGGTCGCACCTGTGCATGTGTGCTGCTGCTGTGTGTCTGTGTGTGTGTGTGTGTGTGTGTATTCCCACACTGCGACGTTGCTTTGTTTAGCACGTATAGATACAGTAGTAAGGAAACATTTGGCTGCGTTCCACATGACGTCTGTTAAGGCGTGGGGAGCACAGCACGTCTTCTGTGTGTGTGTGTGTAATGGAGAAGGCGAGATCAGGTAGGGCCTGTTGTACACCGTATGTTTGACAGACGGTTGCTGTGTTGATGTGAATCAACAATAGGCACACACACAAATGTCCATATTTACAAATGGACGAGGCAAACGGAGCAGGAAACAATTCACACATGGGTGAACACACACACACTCATACACACACGTTTAAACTCACACACGGACTGTAAATGAATACATAAAGAGCACACAGAGTCCCCGCTGAGCTGGCAAGAGATGAGAGGCCCCCTGCTGTGCTGCATGTGTCTGTCATAGAGAGGGTCAAACAGGAGGATAATGGCTTTATGAATAATGTATCCACTCCTACACTATTAGCCATAGGTAACAGTACCATACAGTATGGTAGGCTGTTGTTCTTTCTGTTTTAATGCTCAGACTGAATGACAAGATAATTAAAAACAAAAATGTGATATTTCTGGCTGAAAGTATGAGAATGTTTTTTTTTCAAATAAATGACTATTCATTTGATATATATATAAGGTGAAATAACTGAAATCATGTTTTATATTCTAGTTTATTCACATTAATTAACTTCCAATAATTAACCTTGATAAAGCACAACTATGAAGTGAAAATCATTTCAGATGACTACCTGAAGCTCATCAAGAGAATACCAAGAGCGTGCAAAGCAGTAGTCAGAGCAAAGGGTGGCTATTTTGAAGAAACTAGAACATGTTTTTAATAATTTCACCTCTTTTTGTTAAGTACATAACACCATAAACGTGTTCATTCATAGTTTTGATCAACATAGTTGCTGATTATTTCTGTCTATGAACAACTTCATAAATATACTGATGATTAATAATTAATATTAAATGCATTGTTTCAGCTCTAATATTTGAAAATAAATATTGCCTACCCTACATATGTGAGAATTGAAATTGGCCGTGTAATAATGTCCACATTATTTTCCAGAGTGTTGTCCAGCACATGCTGGGATAAGCATCAGATCCAAAATCCAGAACTGTGTGTGTGTGTGTCGTTTGGCTTGTGTCCCTGATGTCCTGGGACATTCGATGATTTAAGACATGAAGCTGTTGGACCTTGAGGAGATTCAAGAGTTGACAATTTATAGATTGAAAAAGACACAATAATAAAAGAAACAATTATGAGTTGTGTTGCCCACTGATTAAAGTAAGTGAATAATTAGAGGAGCACTTTTTGATTTCTTTTTTTTTTTTTTTTTTACGAGCGGAAACTAGCAACCATCACACTCTCTCATGATTTAGGACAGAAGGCCGGCTGTCGGTTGTTGAGAGAAAAAAACACATGAATTATAGAAATAAAACTTATAGCAGCTATGGTCTATAGCACATAAATAACCATCAAACACTCTAAAGACAATTTACTGTGGAGAGAGAGAGAGAGACGCTGGTGGTTTCAGTTTCATTCGTCAGGCGAGAGCAACGCTAGAGGGACAGTGACCTCATGTGTTAATATGCTGTGTCAAGCGCAGCTGTAGATTTAGCTGGGGGGAAAAGTGAATGAGAGAAATGACTGAACAAGTTTCTGCAGCAGAGGAGAGTGGACACACATACAGACATCTACAGTGATGTAACAACCTGATTCTCTATCCAGGTCTAACCCATCAAAAAAAAAAAAGGTCCTTACCAGGTTTGCAACTGACAACAACACCAGCTCAGAACCAGCACCAGATTCCATGAGGTTGAAAAAAAGACTAAGTGAGAGTCAGTGTAGAAAGCTTTATCACGTTTTTCATGGTTTCGGTGCAATTCCCCTGAGAGATTCTGAGATCCTTGATAAACATGGGCTCTGGAATGTTTCCCTTTGTAATCTCCATCATTTCCACATTGGCCCTTAGTTGAACCCAAATAGCACCGACCCTATGGAGACAAAGTAATGACACAACGTGTTGAGGGAAAAAACAAAAAAAGACAGCATCTCTGCATGAGTTAATTGCATCTTCGTTTTTTCAGTTATTCTCTGTGTGAGCACACTGCTCCCAAATGGACAAAAAAGGCATCCCTGTGTTAACAACTATTTACAGAAAGACTGCAGTGAAATGTCTAGTGGACCCGAGCTGCATTACATCAAGTGGGCCGGAAAGGTCAGGACCTTTTAAGACTTTACTGGGTCAGAAGTCTCTCATGGTCAGTTTCTTGTCATTTGTCAAGTTTCCAAATTTGGTTTGGTTTGCAAGGACATATTTAGGGAGGTGTTACGACCCTGTCTAGGGAGGGGGAAGTAACACAAAATGCAAGGTGGAATTTGCACAACAGAAAGGTTTATTGCCGTTCAACAGAACAGATGTGAGGATAATAATAACAAAACAAACTGAGGTAGAGGGGCCGCGGGTGTAGGGTATATACAAAACGCTATTTAAACAGAAAGAGGGCTCACTACGAGGAGGTATTATAAGGGAAATCAAAACAGCTTCTCTAAGGCGAATAAATAACTAAAAGTGACCGGCACCCCGGCTCCCGAGAAAAAAATACGGAAAACAAAAACCTATAGAAAAGAACTGAAACAAGCCTAGGTGGAAAACCCACATACACACACTAGGTTCTACAAAACTAAACAAAATCACGCTGTTACTCTAACAGGTTACACATTAAACACAAAACGCTGTTACTCTAACAGGTTATACACTAAACAAAAGCCCACAATAGGGGAAGCACCAAACAGTTCAATGTCAAAAGTCTCTAGCTCGTAAGCACACAAACGGAGTCGGAGGGGCGAACCGTCCGTCATAGACAGTCGCCCTGAGTGTCTGCGGAGATGCGCCTTTTCAGCGGTAAAGGAAACGAGGCGCCGTCATTGGTCCAGGTGTCGCACCAATCCTGGGCGACATAGGGAAGCGAAGGCGGGGCCAGCGAGCCGAGAAGCGCACCAATCCCTGGGTAGCAGAGCGAAGCGAAGGCGGGATCAGCGAGCCGGAAGTCGCACCAATCCCGGATGGTGGAGGGAGGCGGAGGCGAGGCCGGCATGCAGAACACAAAAACACACAGATACACACACAAACATACGGCAGCCGTAACACTCCCCCCTTAAGATTATACCCCAGGGGATAATTATCACAATATTACAATAAGAAATCTACATCCTGGACAATGCGTCAGCACACACATTATCGGTGCCCTTTTTATGGTGAATTTGCAAATTGTAATCTTGCACAATCAGAGCCCACCTCATCAGCCGTTGGTTATGGTTGTACATGCGGGCGAGAAAGGTGAGAGGGTTATGATCAGTGAAAACAGTTACTGGCAGAGAGCTAGACCCGAGGTAAACTTCAAAATGTTGCAGTGCTAACAACAAAGCAAGTGTTTCTTGTTCAATGGTGGAGTAGTTGACCTGGTGTTTATTGAACTTGCGGGAGAAATATGAAACAGGGTGATCTACACCATCAGCATCGGATTGTAGGAGCACAGCGCCGGCCCCAACGGCGCTGGCATCAACTTCTAATTTGAACGGGCGTGAGAGGTCGGGTGCAACAAGCACAGGAGAGTGGCACAGGAGAGACTTGGCGCTGTCAAAAGCCTGTTGGCATTTGGGAGACTAAAATCAACCTTGGGGCTTATCAGTGAGGTTAACGGATGGACAACGGAGGAAAAATTTCGACAAAAGCTCCTATAATAGCCAGCCATGCCGAGAAATCGGCGGAAGGCTTTTCGGTTAGAAGGAACAGGAAAATCGACTATAGCAGCAACTTTAGCCTCCACTGGACGCACTTGGCCCTGTCCAACCTGCCTCCCTAAATAGGTGACCATTCAGTGACCAAATTCACACTTCGCCAGGTTAATCGTGAGGGACGCAGCGGCAAGACGTGTAAACACCTGTTCTAAGATCTGCATGTGTTCCTCCCATGTTGTGGTGTACACAATCAGATCGTCCAAATACGCGTTGCAGTTGGTAACACCCGAGAGAATAGTATTGACGAGACGCTGAAAAGTCGCGGGTGCGTTGCACATGCCGAACGCCATTACAGTATACTGTAAGAAGTAGTCTGGGGTCACAAAGGCAGAAATTAGGGACGCTCGGTCAATGGCACTTGCCAATAGCCTTTTAACAGGTCTAGTTTGGAGACGAACTTGGCGTTACCTAGATTGTCCACACAATCCTCCATCCTAGGCAAAGGATAGGAGTCAGGGACTGTAACAGAATTAACTTTACGGTAATCAGTAATAAAGCGGGACGATCCGTCGGGCTTTGGTTCCACCAGACATGGTGAACTCCAGGGGCTGGAGCTGTGTACAGCCAACCCGTGCTGCAGGAGGTACTCGGCCTCCCTTTTCATTAGTTCACGTTTTGCGGGATTAACGCGGTATGCGTGCTGCTTAATGGGGCGGGAATCCTGTACATCGATGTCATGATGCACGATAGGGGTGCGAGACGGAACATCATTGTTGTGCACAGTACTTGCCTCAAGTGCGGCACCATTAATATGTTGTGTCTTTCACTAATTCTTCATGTAGAATTGACTATCAGAAATCAATAATTATTGGAAATAATTATGGATTCATTAAAAGTTTTAGAATTTCGGGGCACCACCTCTCGGTTGAGAGGAAAAGATAGTCAATTCTCTGATTTAGTCTCATGAATTGTAATAATCTATTAATTTGGACATCTGATTAACAATTAACTTAATAATAGAAACCAGGGTCAATTAATAGCTATTAATAGTTGAAGGATTCTGAGTTCTAAAGTAGAGGTTGGCAGAATTCATTATTGTACGACAGGCATCTGGCTGAAGATGTTTATCACCTTTGTGGGCACAGCAATCATTGAATAGACACGGGAGGCGTTTAATTAAATCCACAACGTCAGCTCTCTGAGCTGGCAGCAGGTGAGATAACCGGTCGGGCAAAACTTTTAACGTGTCCGAATTGGACAGGCGAGCACTCTGTGGTGCCGACGGGCGCACGGTCACGTCGTCAGACTGCTCGCAGTGCTCGGGCACAATAAGCGCGCAGCTACGGAGAGGATCGGACAGTAACGCACTCTCTGGAGAGGTTTCGCGGGAGCGATACAGTTTCAACATGTTCATATGACACACACGAGTTTTCCGGGAATGCTCCGGTGTACGGATGACGTAATCCGTATCACTGAGGCGCTCAGCGATTTCATACGGACCAGCGAACTTGGCGGCGAGGGCGGAACCGGGGACGGGAAGCAGTGCTAAAACTTGGTCCCCGACACAAAACTTTCGAGGGACAGCGGTCCGATCAAAGCGGCGTTTCATGCCGGCTTGCGAAGAGGCGAGGGATTCCCTAGCGAACGAGTGGGTGTGGTGCAAACGCTCACGGAACCGACTGACAAAATCCAACACATTAACCGGAGGGGGCGGAGCGGAGGATAGGAACTTTTCCTGCCAGGACTTCAAAGGACCACGGGGCGTGTGGCCGAAAACGAGCGCAGCTGGACTAAAGCCGAGGGATTCCTGCATGGCTTCACGGGCCGCAAAAACAACAAAGGGAATTCCCTCATCCCAATTCTGAGCTGTCGCCAAACAGTATTTGCGGAGCATAGACTTTAACATCTGTTGCCAGCGCTCCAACGCGCCCTGGGACTGGAAACAGCATGTTGTACATTCAGTACTGACAAAATTTGTTTAAAAAGTGGACTTAAAATTGGTACCCTGATCCGATTGAATTACGCGAGGAAGTCCGAAGGTAGAAAAGAACCGGGTCAAAGCTTTTACTACGGATCTGGCAGTGACATTACGCAGCGGAACTGCCTCTGGGAAACGGGTGGCGGCGCATATGATGGTGAGTAAATATTGATTTCCTTGTTTTGTCCGAGGCAAGGGGCCGACACAATCTATAATGATACGGTCGAATGGGTCACCTACAGCTGGGATGGGTTGGAGAGGAGCGGGAGGAATGATCTGATTTGGTTTTCCATTGATTTGACAAATATGGCAGGTGCGGCAGTACTTTGTTGTATCCGCCTTTACTCCTGGCCAAAATAAGTGTTTAAGGATGAGCTGATATGTCTTAGTAACACCCAAGTGTCCGGACCACTGGCTATCATGTGCTACAGATAAGACGTGATGTCTATATTCAGCGGGCACCACTATTTGGAAGACTGTACACCAATCAGACTCTGAAAATGGATGAGACCATTTGCGCATTAATACTTCACCATCTAACAAATAGGCTACTTTTTCACCTTTTGCCTTGTCAGCACTTACCACATTGGCGAAGCATCGTTGTAGCTTCGGATCCGCTCTCTGCGCAGCACACAGGCGTTCACGGGTCACTGGAAGAGATAAGCTGCCAGGAAAATGTATCTCAGGGTCGGCAGGGCGCACAGGCTCGGCGGCGCGCTCGCCCTGAGCCTCACCGAGGCGCTCTGCGCTCTCCCGAGTTCCGTTATCCCCAGAGAGAGTTGACCTTAAAAAACTGTCAGAGAGAGAGATTGAGTTAGACCGGCGAGCTTGTGCGCGGGTGACAACGCACAAAGGAAACAGATTAGGAAGGGGTTGAGTGAGTTCTGTGCACTGGGCGCTGTCCAGCACTTCCAGCGCTGGAGTAACCTTGCCGCCTGCAATGTCGTTACCCAATAGCAACGTTACACCTGTAACAAGTAACGCAGAGCAGGTAGCGACAGGAAAGAATCCAGTTACCAACTCAGACTGGATGTGGACACTGTGCACGGGGCGAGGAACATAACCCAACTCAACGCCACGCAGTACAACACTGTAACCGCAGGAAGATTTATTAGAAAAAGGCAGTGTGTTCTGGAGGATCAGCGACTGGGACGCACCAGTATCCCGTAGAATACGCACAGATTGCTGATCCTCGGGCTCACCCGACAGTGAAACCAGACCATCAAAAAAAAACGGAGTGAAACACACGTCCGGAGCTTCACTGACGGGCGCAGCGCGCAGGTGGGTTTTTATTAACCCAACATTTTTAGGCGGTGAGGTGAGCTGCTGTTTGCGCTTTAACGCCAAACAGTTGGAAATTATGTGCCCAGATTTGTGACAATAAAAACATTCCCTATCTTCCCTCTTGGGACTAACTTCAGGGGAAGTGTTTTGTCGGACTGCGGGTTGACGAGGTTTATCACCAAAACTGGTCGTAAAAATAGTTTGGTGCGTTAAAATGAACTCATCTGCCAGGACAGCAGCAGATGACAGCGTGGAAACTTTCTGCTCATTAATATACACCACAATACGATCGGGCAGACACTTCTTAAAATCCTCTAGTAAAACCAGTTCTCTCAGAGTTTCAAAGTTATTGGCTTTACATGCTGTGCTCCACTTATCGAACAGAATCCCCTTTTCTCGAGCAAACTCCACATACGTTTGGGCTGGGGCTTTCTTGTGGGTTCGGAATCGTTGCCGGTATGCTTCAGGCACTAACTCATAAGCGCGGAGGATGGCAGCTTTCACCGATTCATAATTTAAGCTGTCCTCCACTGGGAGAGCAGCAATGGCCTCCTGGGCTTTTCCGTGAATTTTGCACTGCAGCAGAAGAGCCCATCCATCACGAGGCCACTGAAGCGCATTCGCGATGCGTTCAAATGTGCTAAAATACGAATCTACCTCAGATTCACGAAAGATGGGGACAAGTATAATATTCTTACCCACATCAAAGGCACCTGGTGGGGGCGTGGCGGGAGGAGACCCAGCTGTCTGTTCCGCAGACGCGCCAGCAGCAAGAGCCAACCGTTGCGTCTCCAGATCCAGCCTGCAGAGCTGTATGGTGGTTTCCGCCTCTATTTCTAACCTCTTTACCTCGAGCTGGTGCTGAAATTGTAACTCCACCTGTCGATTCTGCATTCTGCATTTTTTCGAATCTTAATCGAGCCAGGCGAACCTTTAGTTGCGCCTGCTCTCTTGCACCAACACTACTGAGAAGAGGGGAGGGATCGTACCGAGGCAAAGTAGGCGGAGGTTTCAGTTCCACCGACTCTTCCTCGAGCTCTTCCTCCTCTAGGAGTAAAGCACCGTCCCCCTCCAGGGAAGTCACAGACTCCCCATCTAGGGCGGGTACACCATCAGTGGCAGCAGCCGGCAGGGGAGTGCGTTGCGCTTCACCAGCCCCTTTAATCAGGGTGCGCTCTGTGCCGACAGCCTCAGGCGGTAGTGCGGGCAGCCTCACAAGACCCACCTCCACCAACCTCGCTATCACCAGGGTCTTGAGCTCTACTTTTAAAATTTTTGAGGGTAGCTCAAGCTTGAGATGCTTGGCGACAGCGGTTAATTCCTCCTTACTGCAGCCTTCTATGTCGACCACAGTGAGGGATGGAGAAGCCAAAAACTCGGCTGCGTCAAACCACGACATGCTGCCAACCTCCCGTTTCTAATTTAGAAAAACAAATTATCCAAACAAAATTCCGAAGAATGCAATATGTTATCCTTACCGTTTTGGCTCCGGGAATCCTTTTAAAGATCCCGGATGAGCCCCCACTTATGTTACGACCCTGTCTAGGGAGGGGGAAGTAACACAAAATGCAAGGTGGAATTTGCACAACAGAAAGGTTTATTGCCGTTCAACAGAACAGATGTGAGGATAATAATAACAAAACAAACTGAGGTAGAGGGGCCGCGGGTGTAGGGTATATACAAAACGCTATTTAAACAGAAAGAGGGCTCACTACGAGCAGGTATTATAAGGGAAATCAAAACAGCTTCTCTAAGGCGAATAAATAACTAAAAGTGACCGGCACCCCGGCTCCCGAGAAAAAAATACGGAAAACAAAAACCTATAGAAAAGAACTGAAACAAGCCTAGGTGGAAAACCCACATACACACACTAGGTTCTACAAAACTAAACAAAATCACGCTGTTACTCTAACAGGTTACACATTAAACACAAAACGCTGTTACTCTAACAGGTTATACACTAAACAAAAGGCCACAATAGGGGAAGCACCAAACAGTTCAATGTCAAAAGTCTCTAGCTCGTAAGCACACAAACGGAGTCGGAGGGGCGAACCGTCCGTCATAGACAGTCGCCCCGAGTGTCTGCGGAGATGCGCCTTTTCAGCGGTAAAGGAAACGAGGCGCCGTCATTGGTCCAGGTGTCGCACCAATCCTGGGCGACATAGGGAAGTGAAGGCGGGGCCAGCGAGCCGGGAAGCGCACCAATCCCTGGGTAACAGAGCGAAGCGAAGGCGGGATCAGCGAGCCGGAAGTCGCACCAATCCCGGATGGTGGAGGGAGGCGGAGGCGAGGCCGGCATGCAGAACACAAAAACACACAGATACACACACAAACATACGGCAGCCGTAACAGGAGGTGATGTCTCTTCTTTTTTGTTTGGTTTGGAGAGGTTTCCATGACATTGTCAGGTGCAAAACAATATCAACAACAACAGAAATGTCTCAAATCATCATGAAGAAGCAGGGGAATGAAACTGCGTTATTAAAAAAAAAAACGGTTTATGAGAAAAAAAAAAGAAAAAACATAAATTGCAAAATTACAGTTCCATATTTGGTACTCTGCTGCCTGAAAACCTGGTTGTGCAAGACATTTATACAAAATAGACTGAATTAGATTATAGCACAGGTATAGCACATGCCTAAGGTGTCAATGCAATGAGGGGCCTCAGAAAGAGGGGAAAATGTTATGTTTATATACAGTATATATATATATATATATATATATATATATATATATATATATATATATATATATGTCCTCCTATATTGCCTCTTTATCCCAACGCTTTTGGCAAGATTTGTTGTTTCTTCAATAGACATTGATTTGGTCTATGCGATGTTACTGTAGAATGATTAATTTCCAATTAAATATACTAAAAATATATTCTGCCTAGTCTAGGCTAATCTGTCCATTAAATCTGACTAGGCACACCTAGCACTGCTGCTTACATACGCTGGGACATATGGGAGTTAATTAGCACCACACCTGTGTTTTACCATCTGTTTAAGGTAGTGTGTTGGGGGCGTGTGTTAATGTGTAAGGTAGCATGTGTTTTTATTGTTTCCTGCTGCCATGCAGACTTACTTTAGATTTGGTTTTAATATTTATATTATATAGAGGATTTGTGCCTTGATTATTAGAAATAAGAGTGAGGTTTTTGAATGTATCTTCAGTGAAAATCTGTTTGTAAAGCGCTGCCTGTGGCCTGTACAGATTTACTTGTCAATGTTTTTAGTTGCTGTGTGTTGGTGTGTGTTAAAAGTTCAAATTCAATCGCCTCCTTGCATGGTGAGACTGTCACTAAATCGTCTTCTTATTAGGAATAAACGTGCAAACTTTATGCATACTGTCCTTAGATGAACATCATTGCCATAAAAAGTGTTTCAAATTAATTTATTTTAACAGCCATTCAAATTAATACAAAAGTCATGTTAAAGGCATTTAATTACATCATTATAGAGACTTTTTCACAGCAACCCCAATTCTGACTTCCTGCATCCCTGAATGGTTTGCTTTTTTAATAACTTTAAGTTTAAAAGACTTCAGATAACTGACTTCAGATCGCATATTTATATTCTACATGTTAAATATATAATATAAATGGTAAATTAACACTATAAGCTGATGGTTTTGCTGTGTTTTTGTTCTGTCATTGTGCCTTTGCTTGTTATGACTATATTTGAAGTAACATAAAAAAAAGGGAAAAAAAAAAAAGTTTTGACAGAAAAAAAACAGGCTCCAGAGTTCCTGCTATTGATATTTTAAGTCTTTGTAATCAAGAGTTTTATGCAGAATGACAAGAATCTACAAAAACAAAGGAAAGCTTTGCATCAGCTCTACAATTGGGCTCAACACAAAAAAGAGCAAATGATGAAATAGGAGCTATCAAACGTAATGGAATAATGGTGTGATCGACCTCAGTGTGAAGAAAGATGAAAGGAAAGTGTACCATTGTTCACGTCTGCCTCAGAAGTTATCAGGTTAGCAATTACAACGTTTAGAAGTGTGCATCTCTTACAAAGAGAGATAAATATAACTTATCTATGTAGTTAGGATTTTGGTTGGATTCTGAAGGATCTAGTATTCTAAATTATTGGACAGTGTCTTTGTATTTGATCTGTTTTCTGTCTTATACTAAATAACACACTTTATTTGACAATATCTGTAATGTGTACTTCTTTATTGCACCTTTGTTCTTATGCTGTGATGTTGAGTTTTTTGTTGTTTTTTATGTGATTTATACAGGAAAAAAGAAGAGCTTATTGATAAAAATGTGTTCATATCAATCGGTATCAATAATTACTGATTTTCATTTAAATATTCTGGGGGCATTTAATGCTTAATGACCTACTTTTAATATGTACAGTAAATGTAGATGTGGTTGATATAATTGGAACCTATATTGATATAAAATATGTCATATCAGTTGATAACAATGATCACTAAGCTTTTTCATTATCTATTTTTAATAACATCCTAGAAAAAAAAGGCTAAATGTAAATGTTTTAAATATATATTAAAAAAAAAAAAAAAAAAAAAACCTAGACTGAAGCTATCTATAATATATTGAACTATTTTCTGTATTGATAATGTGGATAATGACAATATATATTGATATTGTTTTATTGCCTAGGCCTCATCAGGGCCAATCCCTATTCTTATCTATTTTTATACTGTTGATTTTTTATTTATTTTTATTTTTCCCTCTTCCAGAAGGATTTCTGCACCTAACTTATCCTCCCCAGCCCCTTTTTTAGTTAAAACTATTGAAGGGGCATACGTTGCTGAATAAATACTTGAAAAGCAATTGTTTGTTGTAGATGTGCTCATGGAAAAGTATTATAAATACACTAGTATAATCTTTTGAAATCTCTATAGGAGCTTATCATAATGTACACAGCCCTCAGAGCCCTTTTCAAAATTTCCTGAGGGAATTTTGTAGCTTATACTATACTGCTGTAGTTTGTTGTTTGTACCTGTTAAAATAAAAGTACAAAAAAAATCACCACAAAATAAATAATAAATAAATAAATATCTATAGTACACAAGTTTAGAAACAAGTTTAAAACCATTGCGTATGTTTGTGGGAACGGGTGTGTATCTTCTTCTTTTACTTCCATCTGCACGTCTGAAAGCAGATGGTGCTGTTCTCTCCAGAGGAAGCAGCTCTGTGTGCAAGTCGCTAATTTTATATGTAAAAATGATCTGGCAGCAGTCACCACTTGCACTAATGGGTTATATTTTTGTATCAAGTACCCCCAGTTGAGGACATGTTCTGCAGAAGTCACACACTTCAGGGTGCAATAAACGCCGAGACCAATTCCGGTTGCCCTATTTATTGCTCTCCCGTTGCTCGGTCTTATTACGAGGACACTGTAGGAATACAGCTACTCTGCTTTCACTCTACCTGTCTGGACCCTTCTGCTTCGCTGGATCAGTCCCCCTTTTCTGTGCCTTAATTTGTTTTGTGAAAAGGACTGAGATTATACTCTGCTTGTACCACCACTGAACTGTACATGTTACAGAAATCAAAGATGGGACACACATGCAGTTTTAAAGTGAAAATCACTAGAGCTTCCTGTAAAATTGGCCTAAAATGCCTATTCCAGGGGTACCAAATTAAATTGAAAGCTCTTCTTGCACCAGAACATGCATGTTTTGAACTCTTTTGAAAGGAAACACTTCCAAAGTTCCCCAGCAGTACAGAATTACTGTATGTGCTACTGGCAGAGTGTACTAGAGGTTTGAACACACTTAAGTATCTTTGCAAACAGATGTCTCCCAATGCAAATAACTGTGACTTATTAGCAAGGAAACACGATGGGAACACAGTATGAAGCCTAAGCCCAAGTTCAAATTTAATAATGATACAACACGAAATGTATATTTTACACATAATGTTCTATTCCCATGTCTAGGCCTTTCCAAAACCACACAAAAAAGGCCATTTGACTGTCGGCAATAATCCACCTCCTCCTACGCTTAACCGTGAAGCTGTTATTGGGTCAAATGAGCTGTCAGAATGCAAATCACCATATTGAGAACAACAGAACAATGATATGATGTCGGCTGGATTTATGTTGGATAATAGGCCTGGTGTTAGACATATCTAATTTGAAAAGGTGCAAGAGCAGCTTGTGGGTATTCATTAATGAAATTATAGGTTTTTGACGATCTTTGACTGGAATGGATTGTCTGGAGCTTTGTCAACGTAACAAGTCTAATTTTTTTTCTTTGACAAGTGATTACAATGGGGCTTTATAGGCTAGTTACCTACATTCAGTGGTTGATGGACGTCAGAAAGAGGCACTGGATGTACCTGCTGTTGCAATTGCATCTTGAAATGGTTTGTGTCAATAGAAACAAAGAATCTTCGCTTTTTAATGATTTGTGGCACTTACATGTATCCCACATCAACAAGAGTCGAGATAAAATTGTTGTTAATAGTTGTGTTAATGACACAGCTGTGTATTTCACAGGCCTGCAGCCAGAACAAATCACTTCACAATTTCTTCCTTTCATTCACCCATTCAAACACACACACCAAATGTGGCAGAACTACCATGCAAGGCACTGGCCTGAGAATCTGGAGTAACTTGGTGTTCAGTGTCTTGCTCAAGGACACTCCTGAACATGGACAGGAAGAGTTGAGAAAACAAACCACCAACCCCACAATGAGTAGAAGACCCAGTCTACCTCCTGAGCCATAGCTAATTTTGTAAAACTGAACTTCATTGACAGGTTGCTTTATTGTACATATTATTATGTATGTACATATTATTGCAACCTTAACTGTTCTGCTGTGCTATCAAGTATTCACAAAACATGTTTTTATTTGTAAAATATCACAGTTTCTACACAAACTGTTTTAGATGATTAACTGATTATAACGTTGCTCTGTAACTGCTAGATGTGTAAATAAGCTAAGAAAGGGAAATAAACCTTAACTTTAGAGTTGGTTTGCTAATCAGTTTAGCATTTCAACTTAAATGAAGATAGTATGCCCATTTTTGGTCCACATTTTTTTTTCTTCTTCTTGTTTTTAATATGAGTCAACTAAGAAGAGCTCGTAGGCACACTTTTGTTTTTACTTTTGAATAGAGAAAGGTTAGCAGTTTCCAAATTGTCATTATTCTCAGCTAATTTGCTAATGGCTCTCTCTTCATATTTACCATACATTCATGTTGAGTCAATTTATTAAATCTTTGGTATATTAGTCTGGACAAGAAAAAAAAAAAGCTAGAATGTGAGACAAAAAAATCCAGACCAGTCATCACCTACTACTGGATTGTCTTCTGAAAATACCTCTTAATTTTGAACTTTGCTTGTTTTTTAGGGGTTGTAGCTTTAAACATCTTCTAATTACTTTCCAGCAGACCCCACACTGCACAGCTTCATGCTACACCGATTCCCCACCAGTTCATACATCTGACAACTTTCATTTATTAGGGTCAGTGTAAGTATATTGTGTGTTAACATCACATATGCTCTCTCTTTTTCTTTCTTTTTTTTTTAAACTCCTTATCTCTCACCTACTGACACTGAAGGTTAAATATCTCATCCTGCAGTTTGCGTTGGTTTCTCACACTGGATTGTGTGAACGGCGGTGAGAGAAATGCACATACATTTTCTTTAGCATACATAAGTAATTAAATAAAAAAACCTGTGCAATATTGCCTGCGCTATGGTTCAGTGCACATGCCAGTACCATAAATAAGTAATTAGACAAAACCCCTGTGCGATCATGCCTGCACTACGGTTCAGTGAACATGCCTGTACAGTCTGTCCATTTTATTTGCATACTCTTGAGTAAACAATTACTAATGTAAGTGTTAGCTGTATGATGCTTACTCACATACCTAAACTTGGACATTGCTTCCACCACGATGAGTTTTACTTTCATATCTTCAAAGAACACTTGATCAGCCCATGAGTCTTCTATACCTGTTTCATGGTTGGAGTGTGATGGGTCAAGCAAACCTCAGTCAGCTGGATTGAGGTCATCGAGGTGTAGTATGGTTTATTTCACTATTTAACTATCATACCCCCATTTTTGTAGAAGGTAATAATTACAGGACTGGATTATCATATTAGGGGTCTCCTGGGGCAAAAAAATAAATAAATAAATAAAAAATAAGCCTTTATTAACTCCAAAGGCATTCTGATTCCAGCTCAGCCAGTTCACCAATAGAAATTAGGGCTGCAGCTAACAACAATTAAAGTAGTCAATGTAACTATTGACTACTGAAACAATTAATCAGTTACTTGTTCGGTTCATGAAATGGTGTAAAAGATTGATCACTGTTTCCCAAACCTGAAGATGCACCCTGAAATGTCTTTATTTTATCCAGACCAACAATCCACAAATCAAAGCTCATTAGATTCTTATTATAGAAGGGAAAATAAACCAGAGGATAATCAGATTTCAGAAGCCAGAACCAGAGAATTTGAACATTTCCTTCTTAAAAATTACTTAAATAAATTAAATCAATGATCAGGTTTGTTAATCATGTAATAGTTGGCAATTATTAGTTTCAAATTTCTAACTCTAATGGAAATGCTAACTTAAATTTAGCAACATGCAGCTAATTCTAAGAGGACTGTTACTGAGATAGTAATTAAGATTTCAAGTCAACACACCCTATAAATTGTAACTTACAATATTACTTGAACTGCAGGGCAATGATCAGCTGTCTTTCTCTTTTGATACAGTTGTTAGCTGCACGTCACCTAAAGACATGCCATAGTCTCTCCTCCATGGACCTTGATTTTGGTCCCACCACCCCAGATCTTTCCTTGCACACCTGCTCCATCATCATTAATCATCACAACTACCTGCAATCAAGCTGCCCTCCCTGCTCGCTGCACTACACTATTACCTGCAGAACCATTTAAAGGTGGCAGTTCACCAGGTCTGAACATACAGTGGATAGCGTATTTAGATAACATTTATATATCGTCACCCCACCCCCCTCACTAACAAGCATGTGCTTCTGTTCATGGATTCTGCAAGAGGTCGTGACTGATTGTAAAATAAAAAAAATAAAAAAAATCACTGTGCATTCGCCAGTTACCAGGAGAATTAAATTCATGCGTCACTCTTATCTCACTTTCTCTTGCAGGCACCACTTCCAGTCATCTGAAGACAGCAGCGGCATATCGGTTCCACTCATGTCCCTAATGCACCTTGCAACATTCACCCACTCTGATTCCACTCACAACACAGTTTTTTTACCATGGAAGTTAAATCCATGCTCCATCTCACTGATCAAAAAACCTGATGTTTTAATGTGATTTAAACAGGTATTAGAAGTTTAGTTTTTTATCTTTTTTTCCATGTTGTACCACAGTAAAACGTGTTTTCCATGGTTATGCTACGTCACATTCACTGGAATCAACTCGACACCCTGAAAATAGATATTTCACATGCTCTGTGTACATTGTATGCAGAACTACAAGTCACAATAACTGTTAATGGATCTGTTTGCTTTTATGACCCTAATGGCGTCCACTTGGAAATGAAAAGTGGTCATTGTAGGAACTGTGGCGATAATATTAATCACATGAACTAAGCCTATAAGAAAATCATTCATTTCCTTCATTGTCCTTCATTTCCATTACTGTCCTAGTATATTGTAGAATCATATAGAATGTGGTAGTAACTATATATAATTTATTGCATCTGCTAAGCTGTGTAAGCCATATATTCCGTTTTAATGCCCATTCCACTCATAAACAAAGTTTGCAACACTTTTCTTTTACCTGAATGATATATATATATTTTTTGCAGAAGTGAACCAGTGGGATATTTGAGAATAGTGCAATTTTATTTTGCTGGCATAGTGTTTCAGAAAACAGTGTGGCAGCATCCTGCTTCCTGTGGGTACTTCTCAACGGTAACTGTCCTGAATATCTTAAAAACTTTGTCACACTTTTTCCTTTCCCGAGAGGAGATTGCAGCTCACCCCGGCCAGAGATGGTCGATGTTGATCTTTACACTGGCAAGAGGAAGGGAGACTACGTAGTATGAGCTTTACAGCTGGTGGGACATCGCTTTAGGTTTGATTGCATGTAATCTGCAGCCTGCGGTGGAAACTTTCAGCTTGTTGAAACAGATGGAAGGTATTTTTTGTTAGACTGTTCACTCTGATGAAACTGCAGAACCTGAGATTACTACAAATGGAACGTCACATGGAGAGAAACAAGTAAATGTGGTAGGAAGGAGTGACATCTAGTCACTAGAAAAAAGTCTGACACATATTAGTGTTTCCTAACCTTGACCAAGGGAATGGGAACATATATATATAAAAAAAAAATGAAACAAATGTCCCCCCTGTTCATCATAAAGTGACTCAAGTGGATCCTAATTGATCCTAAATATATAGAAAAAAGCCAAGACCAATCTACATGTTGAGAGTGAGAATGTGTTGTTTTTTTGTAGTGAATTATTTGCAGATTTGCAGGAGAATACAATTAAGGGGACAATAAGGTTTATCATATCTTATATGGATAAAATCCCTAATCAATGTACTTTTTATATTGCAAGATTGTATTATATCGTACATTGTCTGAAAAAATTGTTAATAAAAAAAAAAAAATTGTTAATAGAATATTGGGGTGGACATATCTGTTTTAGACTTATACAGTGAATGAAATACTTCAGGCCATGAGTAGGTGTAGGTGGTGAAATCTGCTTTTGACATTAACTGTGAATAGCTGTGGAATTTCAATGAAACTGCATCCAATATAAATAGCTGGGAAAAAAAAAAAAAAAAAAAGAATTCACTGGCCAACCCACCATGGGCCCTGTCCTCTTGTTGAACAGCAATTATAGCAAAGCCTCCATCTTTCAGGATGCTTTTCTATTTCAAGGTTTGCTGTGCATGTTATATTAGCCTCAGCCACTATTGAACTTTTACAACCAAGAAAAAACTCAGCACATAGAGAACGACTGGAATTGTTTCTTCTATGACTCATACGTTGGCCTCGTCCTTGGATTAACACTGGCTGGATTAGACTCTGCGTCCATGTAAACGATCTTTGTAACATCAATGTGATTTGAAACATGTCGTGCTGGTCTAGTGCTTGTTGTGAGAACTGAGACAGACAGGACAGGCTTAAAAAAAATGTCTTGACTTAAAAGAGCTTTAAGCTATGCTCCCCCAACCAACAAAAGTTGACATTGACATTTGAATTATTGCATGTCTGTTGATTAGGCAGTTTGAATGACAGATCGATCATTCAATAATCATTTTTGAAAGGCTCACTTGTGGCTGGTCATCCCTTATACACAGACGGATGGTTTTGTCTTTTGTTCATTCATGTGTCATACACCTCCCTGTTAAAGTTTTTATTTTTTATTTTTTTTTTTTTTTAGGGAGTTTTGCCTTGTACGATATGAGGATCTAAGGACATAGGATGTTGTGTTAAACTGTAAAGCCCATTGGGGTGAATCTGTGATGTGTAATTTGGGGCTATACAAATAAAATGAGACTTGACTTTAATTTCATTGATTATTGTTGAATACTGCCCATATATACTAACAAATGTGAATATTTTGCCAAAAATGAACCAGGGGAGACAGCTCATTTAATCCAAGAAGAAATGCAAGAAGTTTTGGAAGACCCCCAGACCCTGCCAACAACCCATAGATCAGCATCGATCTTTCTTATCCTGAAGATGAATGGGTAATATGGAGTGCATATCAAAAAATGCTAACCAATAAACTCCAAGTGGTGCCTGCAGACAGTGAATCATGTCGGCAGCTGAGGGAGGACAGCGAGGAATGACTGATACTGACTGATGCCTCTGTTCATTCTTTCTAAATTTTACTCATATTTATATCAGCAAAATCATTTCTATTATTGCTATTTAAGATTAGCTCCCCATGAAATATTATTTGAGTTCATATCATGACATTGTCACTGCTCTAGGTATCACTCACTTGTTTGTTCTGGTTAAAAGGCTTAAAAAGACTGCAGAAAGAGAAAGAAAAAGTGAAACTCAGTTTTTTTTTTTTTTTTTTTTTTCCCTTTCTTCAGATTAGAGACTAGCTGGGGATGACTCACTTGACATTGGTCACATACTCGTTGACAATATGTTGATACAAGCACTGACTTTGATAAGAGTAATTTTTCTGCCTTTTTTACAAGGAACAAAGATCAACAATATTAAAACAGGCCAAGAAGGCACATAGTGAGTCACAGGCCAGGGATTAATGATGGAAAAATGGATGTTCCATTACCGTGGGCTTACTTGATGTACCGTGTTTCTCTCCACGGTGGGAAAGATGGACAAGAGCTATTTACCATTTCTGTCTCACTCTCATCTATTGTATGTCTCAATCACTCCCTCTGTCCTTCTGTGTTTCCATGTTCCTATCTCTATCCCTCGCCGTCTCTCGCCATGCCCAGAGTAAAAGCTATTAACATGTATCTATCTTTCTGTCTTGATTGCCTAACGCTGCCTCCTCCATCTCTCTCTGCCTTCCTCCCCAGAGTGCCGTGGCGCCAGACGATGGAGACAGCAAACACTCGCCCCCACACACACACGGGCACAGCTCTCAACACAACCCCCGCCGCCGTTAACCTGCTTTGTTTTTCACTAATGTAAATTACCAAACACACTTTGAGCGCGGTGGTGGATTTGAAGTGCTTTTAGTGTTGTGCTAAGTCGGAACCGTGCCCGCACGTGTGTCTGGTAATGGGTGTTTTTTGACTAGGCACAGTGCAAATATGCTCGGCGCGATAAACCCGCTCGGGTCTCCTGTGTCACTGTGATGCGACGAAGCATCGATTCCCGCAGGAAATTCTCATTCCTTTCACCCACACTCCAGACGAGATGGAGGCTCGGAGGCGCCAGAATCCGGCAGCATGGGTCGCAAAACCCAGAATGGAGGCAGCCTGTAGAATTATGATCCAATCTGTTTGTTGTAAACATCGTCACAGTTTACAGCTCAACTTCAGATTGTACAGATTTCTAGTGCAATGACAGATTATAGCTATAGATACCGGGTTTTCAGGTTCACTGAGTTTTGGTTCAAGCCCCCGAACAGGGCCGGATTAAACATATGGGCAATTGGGCACATTCCCAGAGCATCAAGGCAGGAGGCGCACCAAGGGCACCAAGCAAAAAAAAGCTTGGTGCCCCTACAACCTTGGAAAATTTGCTTGGTTCCCCCTTAAATTATTTTCTATGTTTGGAAACCTAATGAAAAATGAAAAAAAAAAAAAAAAAACTAATTAAACCATGTTTTTGTTTGTTTTTTATGCTCCACTGTGCTTGGAGGGCTTCATGGTTTGTATATTTCTGATAAATTTTTGATTGAATGAATCAACAATGTTTGCCCAGGGCACCATGAATACTTAATCGGGCACTGCCCGAATAAAGTGGTTTAGATAGATATATGTAGATCTAATATCAGATGTAGATTTAGTTAAAATATTTGGTGGTTTCCAACCTGTCTGACTGTCTAATCACTCACACTTTTTCCCTTGTTTGACTTGAAACAATCTGTTCACTGTAGCAACAATAACCAATAGAAATGATAGAAATGACGTTATTAGCCCATTAAATGTCTGTTATCACAACCATTACAACTCATCAGATCTATTCCATTAGTGTTGCTGTGTCTCAGAAGATGCTTATGCAAAAGCTGGACCGCTAAATCTCTTAAATATTATGGTCATTAGTAGCTTATTGGATATATGTTGGTGTTAGTGTAAAAGAGTAACAACAAATTTGCTGTACATATCATTTTTGACATGAATATACAACAATATTTTATTCTGTAGGTTATGTTTGCAAACGTGTCGGGTTGACAACTAGAGAATTAGGTGTTGACAAGATCAGATTTTCAGATATATAGAGGAAATTAATCTATGACTAGTAAAAACAAGTGCAAAGCATCAGCATTTTATGACTAAAAAAAAAACAAAAACACACACACACACAGAGGACAAAATCATCTGTCAACCTGAGGAGACTTACCGCTGTCACAGATGATGAGGAGCTCAAAAAAAAAAAAAAAAAGAAAAACAGGAAAATAATTTCAGCTGCTTCCAGGAGCTTGACAAGGTAAGTGTGTGTGTAAATGACTGATAGACAAGCTCCAGAAATGTGTGATTTATGTTCCACTTCAATGGCACTATTTCACCTTTATGAGAGAAAAAGGCTTCTAGGATGAGCATTAGGATCAATAGTTTCCCTGGGGAAATAGGTGTTGGGGAAGGGAGGATGCAATACAGTAACAAATTTACTTTTTAAACTGTAATATGCCCCACTTCTAACACATACATACATATAATACAACATTAGAGGGCTAAGGTGCTCCAAAGCAGGTGTGCAGGTGCTTTTTGAATGAAAAATAGGAAAGTACCATAAACCTCAAAAAGGAAAATCCAAGATCCACATTTCAAACATCTTTATTATTCCTTGATAAAGGTTGTGTGATTGTGTTGTGTTCTACGATGAACATTTGATCTTTTTTTTCTTAATAGAGTGCCTTGGGTGGATTTATTTATGCCCCAAACACTGCTTAGCCCTCCTCTGTTATGTGTGTATGTGTGTATAATTATATATATGTAATTGTATGCAAAAATAACATTTAATTAAATATTTTTTTTTCTGTTTTTTAGCTGTTAAATAGTACTATTGCTATTAGTGGCAATGATATGCAAAGCGCTATACTAGATCATATTTTCTACCTTGTCTCCTGTTAGTCAGTCTAATATTACATCATTTAGGGATAGCACATAGCCAAAACCACCCAGCATCACCCTTAGAATGATTTACAGCCTTGCTATCTTTAGCTTTGGGCCTCTCAGTTCATTGAGATGAATAATGCTGTTCATTTATTGCTGTTTCAGAGACATTGGTATCTGAAAAACATTCAAAATATTATAATAAGAATTTGGAGAAAGACATTTTATTTTTGTTTAATCAGTCCAATAGCTTTTCTGTTGTTGGCATGTTATGTTAATGAATGTAATGCCTCATAATGAATGCAGTTGTGTTAATAACGTGGATTTTGTGGAACATTTTAACTCCTATGCAACATAGTTAATACTCATGCATATTTTCTCCTTTCTCTAGGGGGCATTAGCATACTTTCCAAAACCTTACCTCCTGTATTCACTCTCTCTCTGAAGATGAACTGTATACAGTGACAGAGAGTCATGGAGAAACGATCTGATGCTTTGTTCTGACTGGTTGCAGTCATGTCACTGCCCAAAAGGCAATGGTTACACACATGTGCACACACACACACACACACACCTGTGCAACTCACTGCTGTAGAGATCAGAGAGGTTCCAGCTGGTGTTAGTAGATGGATCCCTGGTCAGAGGTTAATGGATCGAAAGCAGAGGAGAGGAGGACGAAAGGGGATCGGTGAGTGGCAGAGCGAGAGGGGGTAAAAAGGAGCAGTGGAGAGAGGAAAGAAGCTTCACACAGGGATGAAAGCAAGAAAGATGCAGGGTAAAAGCTGAAAAGAAGCAGATATAATGATGAAGAAGATAAAAACAGAATGGTGGCATATTAAAGGGAAGGGAGTCAAAGGAAGAGCAAACAGAGAGTGGAGTATTGGGTTCAGTATAAAAGTCACATTGTCAAACCTCTTCTCAGAAAAACTGCAAATCATTTTCCATTGCTTTCACACAAAGATGCAGCCAATGAACTGAAGTCTTGTTCTTGTTCCTACTCCACCACCTGCAAAAGAGTTGATATTTTCAACCCTTTTTTTAAAAGCTAACACACTGCTTACAAAACTGCGTAACTACAGAAAATCTTAGCAGAATATTAACTGCCTTGGTAGACCCTTCCACCGATGGCTCTGAAGACTGTTTTCTATATTCACAGTTTTGTAATTAACTCACATAAATTACCTGACCATAAATTATCAGTCATGTCTCCTTTTAAACATATGAAATGGAACTTGTAATGGAACTTGTAACTTTATGAATTCTATGTGATTGCATGCATTTCAACATTTATCTGTTTTAGCTTAAACATATGACATGAATTAGCTTGCTCAAAACACAATTTGTGCAAAATTATTCTACTTCAACAGTGTGATATGTTAAATTAAAATATATACATATATATTTTTTTCTCCTGATTTCTATCAATTTGGACTTGTTTTTTTATATTGGACTAATTGCACCAAAAACAAAACATTTCCCCTGATAAGATGGAAACCTCCCTATTATTCACTGTGTTCTTTCTTTCTGCCACTAAATGGTGCAAAGGGTCACATATGGTGAACATTATAATAATAAAAAAAACTAAATAATTTAATATATACTGCATATAATGATACATTTACAATGATCAATCCAAACTCATATACTAAGGCTATTGTAAAAGTAGAATGAGAAGCAGAGAATGCAACTATCAGGCTCCTGTCCTGTGTAACCATCTTCCCATTTCACTATGGATATATATGTTTTCCTATCCTTCTGTTCTTGTGACACCTGGAAACTGTCCTGCATCCTCACCGTCTCATTCTTTTAGGTTTATTCCACTTTTTTTTCTCTATTTAATTTTTTTTTTTTTACCGTATTTGAATCAAGGGTCTAAGGACAGTGAATGTTGCATGGCCGTATACACTGTAAAGCCCCCTGAGGTGTATCTTTGAGTTTGGCCTATACCAGTAAATGTTGCACTAAACCTAATACACCTTATGGTATCATCCTTTCACAGATAGTAATGCAATTTGATTGTTTTACATTGAAGTAGCATCCAACCATGGGAGCTTATAGGCTCCCTTCATGCTCTTGTGCATACGCTTCTTTAAGAAGATGCCTTTAATTTTCATTTTTGCATTTACAAAACTCCTTGGCAAGGAGACAAGGTGTATGTGAATGTGTGTGATTACATTAACTCTAA
Organism: Lepturacanthus savala; assembly: GCA_030544235.1. Taxonomy (NCBI): domain Eukaryota; kingdom Metazoa; phylum Chordata; class Actinopteri; order Scombriformes; family Trichiuridae; genus Lepturacanthus; species Lepturacanthus savala. Next base: position 19,962,862 of record CM060464.1, read on the forward strand.
TGATGTGTATCCAGGTGTCCCTTTGCACTGAGTGCAATGAATGCAGCACGTTTGATGTGTTGAGGCTGGTTTTAGTGTGACAGTGCAGTACTATTATGTGTGCATTTTTTTCCCAGTGCACTTTATAATCTCTGTTGCCCACATGCCTCATGGTCATGGATTTGCACCATTAAAAGCAACTTGAACTCATGTGAACTGTACTCAGATACTGAGTATGAAAATAGTGGTGGCCATTGACTTCTGGGTCAATAACCCATTTCCTTCTCTAGTTTCTTTCTTCTTCTTTTCCTGCAATCTTGCTCTGGTGTGCATTTCTCCTCTCCGCCTCCCTTGTGAATGTATTCCCTTTTTATCCAAAATCTTACTTCGGGACTACATCCTGAGCTGTGTTTTCGGGGGTTGGATTATCTAAAGGACACGGACCATGACAGAAAATCTTTGAAGGACCTGGAGGCCAAACTTTAACTGCACCTCCTCAACAAATGAGACAGTCTAGCCTCACAGAGTCCAAAGCTAATGGTGCATTTAGGCATCCCTTGTCAGCCCTTGGAGGAAAAAAAGAAACCGTTTAGTGCATTTTCTTTTTTTCATTGGTTGGGTTCATGTGACATGTTAACTAGTGATTGATGACCACCTGAAGACAAATAGGTAGCACTGCCTCTTAAATGTGAGGTTTGCAGCTGTCTGCTGTCTTATGTTGCATTTGGAAGGGGCTGGGTAATTGGACAAGCCCTGATAGGCTGTATTCTCTCTAGAAATGCTGACTTTGGAGAATTCATCCACTTCTGCTTAAAAATCATTTTTTTTTTTTTTTATATTGCACCAGCTTATGCCTGCATCGTCCAACCTTTTGTTCCTCAGTACAATTATGTAAAACCACATCTATAGCAGATCTACGATATATAAAATTGTTGAAATCGTTGCTCACTGGTCCTGGTTTCTCTTCCAATTAGGGATACACTTTCCTGTTTTGTATGATTGCAATTTACATAACTATTGTGTCTGCATCTGAGGTTGTTTTTTTGTGTGTGCTGCTGAGGATCTGGGGATTTAAAACTTACAAAGGGATGTGAGCTGGTACAAAATAAAATAGCGATTTAGCTTTTTGGGGCAAATAAATGCTCCAACAACAGAAGACATGGGATCGGACCTGCAAAGTCTGATGAGCTGTTTGTGTGAGCAGCCTGGAATTTGCAGTGGATGCACTAGTGGGTATATGCATGTTTAATACCTTTCTAATATGGGAAACACAGACACGTAGTGCTTGGGTAGGCTTATGCACACTTTAGTAGGGTACATTTTGAAAAAGATCACCGTGTTGAGATGGAAAATTGGTCATTAATGTAATGTAAGTTAAATGAAGTAGACACCACTCCTTACTTTCATAAAATGTGAAAATAAACTGAAAACTATTAATAAAAGTATCTTTGTTTTATCACTTTAGGCCATGATTGTCAATGATAGCATACATTTCATTCTTTAAAGGTAATTTTTCCCAAAGACCTTTCTCAGACAAAGGAGGCACAACAGCATCATTTCAAATGGTGGTTCATAGGATTTATATGCAGACTTTTATGAAGACCTTTTTGAATGCCTACAGTATTTTAGATTTATTTGACATTTAAGTGTTAATATTACATAAAATATGCACAAAGTATATATTTTGACAAATCCCTTCATAAAAGTCTGATGAATGTGCTTGTTGTCAAAACCAAACACATAAAAACAGTAGCAATGTTGTTTTTCTTTAGAACATTAATCAACAGAAGTTGGATATGTCAAAATTCAATGTCTTATTAGTGTGCAGCATGAGATCTCAATACCAGACAGACCATTTTAATGATATGAATTAATTTATTCATGAATTAATTGAAATCATTTCTGACATAAAAGACATTAATCAATTACTGCAAAAGCTGAAAAACAGAATCATACCCTCCGTCTGTTGCAGAAGTTTTGAGTTTATTTCTTCTGCTAGATTTGACCCTTGGTGTTGCATCTACAATTTCCTAATATTAGTAGCAATTTATAAGGCACAAATATGTAAGTAAGGGCTATTTGACCAAGAAGGAGAAGGGATGGAGAGCTGCATCACACGACCTGATCTGTAGAAAGAGTACACACATTGTTATTCATGTAAAGTATCTCAATTCTTTTGATGTAAGCCTTGCACTGAATAACAAACCTGTGAATTTCAATTGTACATTCACCTGTAGGAACATAAATAGTTGACCAGGTGTCTCATTAATAACAGTAGGGAAGCATTTCCATGTGGCTGCATTGAATATGTAATATATTAATAGAAAAAATCACTCCTTCAGGGATATTAAAAGATTTACACAAAGAGCTGTAAGAACTTTTTCTCATATATAGTTCTTTATTTACAATATTGATATAAATATATATATATATGATATACTCCACAGGTGGTGGAGTAGGAAAAAGTTACTTTTTTCTTTCTGTCTTTTGTCTATCTTGTGTGTACATAATATTGTATTATATTTTAAATCTACTACTGCAGTGCCTGTATAAAGTATGCATTCCTATAAAAAAGGGGAAGATTATGTAGATTTTTTATGTTTGGCCAAATGAGGTTGTGTTAGACACATTGATAAATTGTACATTGGGTAAGACATGGAGATACATTGAAATAAGGAAAGACATGCAAATACAGTTATTGTAAGAAAACCATTTATTTATTTACAATCTATGATGACAGTGCGGATCTCAATCTAAATATCAGTTTGGAAATTATTTATTATAAGGACAAGTAAAACCGGATTTATGATAACTCTCTTAATTCATCCTTTTTCCTATACAGTGTAAAAACCTGGGCATGTTAGTGTTATATGTGTTTACAAATCAATGAGTTTAGGCCCAGATTCTGTTCTATTAGATGACAGTGCTGGGATTTCCTGAGGGTCTGTGAATGCGTCTTGGAGTAAGACACCCACAGTAACCTGTGTTAGCGTGAGGAATAAAGTAGCAGCTAAACTGGCTGACATATTAGCGTGTGTTTTTTGAGACGTCACAATGCTTTCAGTACGTTGGCTGTATGATTGAGGAGTGCTGTGATATTTGGGATTTATTGTTATTTTTTTTTGTGAAATATTTTTGTGGCATAGATACTTTTAATATGCAGTAGCTAGACAGGAAGTAATGGGAAAGAGAGAAAAGGGGAGACATGCAAGAAAGGAATGCTCCAATCAGGGTCTGCTGCTTTGCAAGGCTCTAAATAGGAAGCTCTCTACCCCTACACCACCACAGTGCGCCTATGGGATTTTAACTTTTAATGGTAATAATAATAATTTCTACCCAATAATTCTATCCAATAATTCCATAAAAAAGGATATACACCATCATGCCATGCACAAGTGTTGAATCAACACTTGAATCAAAAAATAGTCAGATATGCAAGCCATAGACACACGGACATGTGCCTCATATATATACTGTATATATATATATATATATATATATATATATATATATATATATATATATATATATATATATATATATATATATATATATATACACACTTGATTTTCTTGTAGTAGGTGGTATGAGAGAAAGGGAGCGATGAATAACTGAGGAAAATCTGACTTGACAAATTCATGAACATAATATAATGAACGAACATTGTACTGAAGCAACTTTAGAGGAAAAGTGGTGTTGGCTGCTGCAAACGGAGGAGTAAGTTGATAGTGCAGGCTTGAGAAATTGCAAGAGAGCATTTGCTGAGTCACTACTCCGTCTCTGATGCTTTATTTCAGTTAAACAGAAAAGACAGTGAGATAAGGGCACACAGCCCAGAGAGATGAGAAGAGAGCACAGCGCCAAGACAAAAGTTTACTGTTATATGATGTTCTTTTGATTAAATCTGCATGTATTGTCATCCAACATGACATTGTCCAGCACAGTTTAAACAGTAGTGATAGTGTTGATACTTTTTTTTTTTGCTGCTATAAATCAGATATTATTCAAACACCAAAACAAAGGTATTATGAGCATAAAGAAACTTTACCCATTCATTCATTCAGTCTTTTCTGTGTTTCACGTTGTGTTTTATTTTTTATGGCCTGGAACCGTTGTCTGGCTAACAGTAACCGGTATATTTGTTCATATTGGAGGCATGATTTATGATATCCCAGAGCTGTTTATTGGCCACTACGAATGTACGAATGTCGTATCAAACATACCCAATGATGCATCCCGATAGCCGATAGTTAACGCTAAAAGTTGCTTATTTTTCAACATAAACTTGCAGTCTAAATGACTTAGAACACTTTCTAAGGCTGCATCATCAACAAAGTCGCTTCTGTGTTTCGTCATCATCTTGCTGCACCCTCCCCTGTTCTGTGATTGGCTCCCTAGATGAGGGAAAAATCGGGTCCTTGGAGTCCAGACTGAATTTCTCAGCGAAGTGGAATTCATGTGCAATGAAGGATGTGTTTCCCCAGGGTACTGGAACCAAGGAATTAGATGAAAACTCACTCATAATGGAAAAGGGATCATCTTATAAGAAGGGAGTATGTGTTATCTCACATTCTCAAATCCTGAGTGTGTGTGTTTATGTGGTGGGGGTGAGGGCAGAAGATGTCAGCCTCAGGTCTTATTGTATCATTCTTGTGTTTTCATAAGTACAGGAGGCAGTTGCTAACATATATTATGTTGAGTTAGCCAATGAAATCCCCATCACGCACAGCTGCTCCTCTAATTATCCAGCAGGGTTTGCTTGGCTGCTATAATCTGCCGATCTCTGATGAATTATCAATACCCATCATGTTGGCATTTTTTGAGGGAATCATCTCGGCAGCAGCAGTTCATCCAAGGTTTTTACTTTCCATCATTTCCTCGGGCTGTGTCCTCCTTCGGTGTCCATCACTGCATGTGCACAACCAAGGGTTATCAGGCTTTCAATGCATGGAGGAGGCAATGCCTGAGGAAATTAGTAAAGCTACTTCAAGCAGCAAGTTTTCCTTAAGTCTAAAAGTTAAAAATGTTGCCTTTTGTGAGTTGTATGCGAGGTAAGGTGCATTTTAGGTTTATACTACAAAGTAACCATTTTGGGGTCTTGGGGTGGACGATATTGTACTGCACTGCAAAAAACTGCACTTTTTTTTTTTTTTTTTTTTGTATAGTTCAAAATCCTAAATCACAGATTGGCCTCAGAGGGATTTGCCATCAGCACAACATCCCCTGTCAAATCTAATCCCTAAAAATCCCCATTAATAGTGAAAAAAAGAAGGAAGAAAGGATGAAACCATGAGAAGCCCTGTGTTCGCTAAACTGTTTTTTTGTATTTTTTTTCCCCAATTTAGCTAGATTTTCAACAGTCGTTTTCAAAGGGGGGAAAAAGACATAAAATAATGAGCTGGGAAGCAAACTGGAACTGCTACATGTGTAGATGAAGCCAACACATCACTTAAATAACTAAGTGTTTAAATGCAACATTTACACAGGACAGCTCAGCAGGTTCAGCTGCAGACTACTGACTCCATTAAAGTAATGAATCTCAAAGAATCTTTCTTGCTGACAGTGGTCCATCCAATTACCCAGCATGGTTACTTTTTCAGAAGTGAAAGGGTCAAATTTTCCCTATGCTCATTCCATTTATCAAACCTTCAACATGGAATGTCTGTAATGTGGCTGAATTTACAGAGATGTGGCTTTGGGACGCATATAACTACAGCATTTCATGAGATTTAATGAAGGTATGACAACGTGTTTCCAATAGAAGATATTCTCTTCTCTGCCTAGATCAATAGCAGTGAATTTCATATGTGGACAGTGCTGTTGGTGCGCAGTAATAAACCTGTGCAGACCACCCCAATTCCTAGCAGTAACCATTGATTTTAGTCATGTTTTTTTTTTTTATATTTCCTAAGAAATTGTGGCTCATAAACTTAGAGGTAAAAACCATATTCATTTTTAACCATGTCACATTAATCAAAGATAAATGGGCAAGTCTTTATCATAGGGTGGGTAGGAATTGTGGGACTAAAATCAATGAAGCATGTCAACTTTTTAAATGAATGGTCCCTGGCAAGGATGGAGTGGCAATTGGGAGTAGCGTGGTGTTACCTGGTGGATCGCACAAGAAATTGAACAGATACTTACATACTCAAGGCCTTTGCCCCGCAAGGGAGCATAGACCATTGATTGCACATCCTCCATCTTACTTGGTTGAGTGATTCTTTATAGTTCTCCCTAGTTGAGTCCACTCCCCACCATTTCTACCATGGCCCTTTTTTCCCCAGCTGTTCCTTGGGAACACTTGTTTCCTTGTCCTCTGGGGGTTTCATTTCAGGATTTGTTGGGTGATGTTTGTGGCAGATTTTCTGAAGATTTGTCCAATCCAGCTCCACATTCTTTTTTTGAATTTGTAAGTCAATGGAATCCTGGCTTGTTCTTTTCCACAGGTTTAATTTGGTAGTGTTTCAGTAAATTGCGTTATATATACAAGCTAGTGCTGCAACGATCAATCAATAGATCAATAGGTGCCAACTATTACATTGAACACCAACTATTTTGATAAATGATTAGTCATTTTTTAAGAGGAAAATGTCATTATACTCTGGTTACAGCTTCTGAACGCTTATTTAGTTGTCTATAATATTAAACCGATGATCTTTGGGTTGTGGTCTAGACCAAAAAAAAACAAAAAATAGTTTTAGGTTGCATCTTCAGCTTTGTGAAACAGTGATGAACTTATCTGATTTTACCCAGTGTTGATAATAGTTATACACTTACACACTTATATACATGTATACAATCAATTGTGGCACTGCACTGGGTTTGTGTTTTGCAATTTATTCCATAAATTATCATAGCTAAAACAAGATTAAGAAATCAAATCTGTGCATGATGTTTTGGGTGGTGATGTGTCTCTCGGTGGGCCATTGGTTGGTTAGTCTGAGATATAATGTGCGTTGAGTTGAATGTAATGCACACACTGTGTCATATGTTAATGATTCATGGTTAAACACCAATCAGGGGGACAAATAATTTAGTTTCATGCTACATGGACGAATGCTCTGTTTCATGATATCAATAAATTCATCCCTACTGATTCACAATCCCAATGCAATATCATCGAAAGCATAATGATTAATGAGCACGTCCAAATTACGGGCATATTAAACAGGCTAAAGCAGCAGTCAGGTGGCTCCCAGACAGTTTTTCTCTCTATCTGGAGACAAGCCGGTCTATGGCTTTTCCATTTACTCAGTAGTGAAGCATATTACAGGCATAGTAGTTCTGAATGAGTCTGAAATATGCTTTGTGCTCTTCTTTATTGAAGGAGTAAATGTAACCTGTGATATATATATATATATATATATATATATATATATATATATATATATATATATATATATATATATATATATATATATAAATTATCACATACAACACTTGGTCCATGACATAGGTGAGACTGGGCCACACTTTTCTATCCATCCATCCATCTTCTACCGCTTAACTGGGTCAGTCATGGGGGCAGCAGCCTCAGCAGAAAAGCCCAGTACGGGCTACATCATCCAGCCATACTGTTTCTGTTGACCCTGTAAAGAAAAAAAAAAAAAGGTTAAGGCCTCTGGTGGCAAAAATAAGTGCAACATGGCAACTTACCCACAGCAAGCCCTTATGTAGGCAAAAAGCCAAAAAGGGAAAAAAAAAAAACAAAAAAAAAAAAAAAACTTTGCCCAAAACCAATTGGGAGCTAACTGAATCTCTAATAATCGGTTCCAGTTTCAATATTATCAATCAATAATGATCCATAATGCTCTAGTAATGACTTAACACCACAGTTGTACTATGGGGTAAATCACATTAATGATTAATCACATCTATTGTAACATAAAATATCTGATTTACTGATTTATCTATTTATAAAAAATAGCATGTTTTTTGATGTCTGAAAGCACCTAGTTAGACCTGTAGCAGCAATGCAGTCTGTCTTCCCACACACTCTGACGCTGTCGCCCCTGAGAAAACTAGGGTCTGCCTGAGAAACAGAGTTCAAGTTCAAATACTTCACACAGGAGTCATAACAGGCCAAATACAAGTCATTTCTAAATGACTTGTATTTGGCCAGGTTTCAGTAACACTACAAAGAAGGGCCAGATCACAACATAATACGTGGGTGATTATGTTTCAGTTGGTGCATCAGCAGAGAAAAGCTTTTATTCATACATAGGGCCCCTTTAAGGCTTGTACAGCCAGCTGCAAGCCATGTAAATTGTTACAAGTTAGCATGTAGCATCCGTTGTAGCACCACTACAGGGCAGGTGGGGCAGGTGTGCGGTCAGGGACTGCTTTGCGTAATGTTTGTAATGGTCTACATTTCAACATTTGCAGGCTGCAAAAGCTATTGATTCCAATGCTAATGCATGTCTGAGAGAATCGGGCCGGCACCATGAGCCGAGGTACATCCAATTAAACACAAGTTGGTTCAATGTTCATCTCTCCCTCCCAAGACATGCACACACTCACACACACACACACGCACACATGCACACACACACACACACACACACACACACGCACACATTTCTCTCAAACTAAGAAATAATGTTATTCCACCACCATCTGTGCCCAGTCGATGCCGATTTGATTTTTGTGAATTCATTACAGATGAGTCTCTGATAGCTTCTCTGAGGCTTCCAGTACTGCATATGTGCGTATGCACACTTTTCTGATTTTTCTCCCAAAGTATTTCATATCACATGCTGTATGAGGACACATTAATCATGTATGGCCTTTTGATGTTTACTTTTGGTCTGACGCTGATCAGGATTTAATCTTGCTTGACTTTGTGTTTGCTTTTATTTTCGATCCCTCATCCTGCTCTAATGTAGAAAAAAGTACATTTCACTTGACAGCCTTCTTTTTTTTTTTTCTTTTACTTTTTATGTAATTTTCAAAAAAGGACATTTAAGGTTATGAGAAAAATGGTTGGGTCCTCCTTGCTATAAAAACAACGAAAAATGTTATTGAATTCAATCCCACGTAATAAAACAGACAAGTAATGAAAAAAAAAAAAAGGTTTTATGACTCCCATCATGATTGAAGGATCATTCCAAGTCCTTTAATTGCATTTGCATCATTGTCTCCCTCAGTTGTGTCTTCATCTATCTTCAGTGCTGTGTGTCATGTCAAATCAGAGACATTACATTTTATTTGGAAATCTTTATTTTGATATGGCAACATACCTCCTACACTATTTCTACCATGAATTCACTCACAGAGACTCAAAACAAACCACAGTTTTATGAAACATGACATCATCTATAGCAACAGGAATGTTGCTATAGATCAGTGGTCTCCAACCTTTTCTGTACCGCGTACCAGTTTAATGTCTGACATTATTTTCACGGCCCAATCTAAAGGTGTGGCTGATAAAAACTAAAATGACAAGATCGGCACGTGACCCCCATGGGTTGGAGATCACTGCTATAGATGATACGTTTTTTTCCCAGTTCCTTAGTAAAAGTTGGTCTCAGCAGCTTTGTGAACAGATTTCAAGAGGCACTTTTAGTGCTATTTAGGAGTTCTCCTGGCAAGATAAAATTATTTGTGAATGCGGGCCCTGATGTCTTAAAACTGGATCTACTCCCACGTCCCTGCGTTGCCATCTTCAGGGTCTCTGTGGATAAACCAGAAAAATCCACTCCATGCAGTCAGATGTTATTGCTTTTTCCTCCCTCACTGCACAAAGAGGGGATTTTATCGTCTTGGAAGTTTTCATCTTGGAAGCCATCCATCAGCATCTTTGTGAACTTGATGTTCTTTCTGAAACTCCAAAAAATCACATGAAGTAAATTTAATTGAGATATTCAAAGTGGGATGGCAACCACTAAGTTCCAACAGATCAGCCTTTACACAAATTAAACACAGCAGGGTAATGATAGTGGGATTGTAATATTCCTGCAATTGTAGGAAAAAAATGATTTGATAAAAAGAAAATACACATTTAAGAAGTCAGGTGACAAAGATCCTACTTCAAACATGTATTTCCTTTCCCCTGCAAATTTGACCTCTGATCATGCCAAAATATAAGGGTCCTTAGCAATATGACACACCAGCTCCTCAGGATCACTGAGGTGGATGCTCCAGAATATGGAGCTGAACCTGTCTCTGCTTATCACTTTGACTGAAAGGGGCACAGACAAAATGCTATTTTTCTCTAGTAGTCCTGGAGACTCAGCAGTGACACCAACATGTAGATCAGGAGACCAAAAAACATATATATCCTCCTTCTCTATGTCAGTCCACTTGTATATTCTTTGTTCTTTTTTGTAGCATTATTATTGGTGTAGATACAGATGCTTGACTGTGTCAGTAGCAAAAAACAAAAGAAAAAGGTCTTTTGGAGTGTTGGGGGAGATTGTCTCTACCTGGACTCCTGGTTGTTGGTCTGTGAGGCTGGAACCTGCTCACTGCTGGAGCAGCATCAGCATCCTCTCCTGTCTTTAGGGCTCATAGCAGGTGGACGCGTGAACCCCCAGACTATGAACCCCTGTTCTGATCTTTATTATGATGTATGTGTAAATGTGTTTCTCTGATACTGCTCTGGATCAGTCTAACAGTCTCAAACCTTGAAATGGACTTGAGAATATTTCTTCAACACAGAGAAAATTGCTAGAACGTTTAGTTTTTGTAGATGCAGTAGGCCAAGGGTGTCAAACTCAATTTAGTACTTGGGCGACACAGAACACAATTTGATCTCAAGTGGGGCAGTAAAAATTTACATATAAATAACAACAGCACCTCCAAATCTGTTCCTATTTATGTAAAGAAATGCATTATAAATATTTATGGCATTAATTATTCTTGAATTTACAAAACAGAAGAGATGACATAGGAAGGAAAAAAAGGTAATTTCAACAATATGATGTCTTATTCCATTCAGTCACAATGTTTGTTTTTTAAGAAGCAGGTGAAGTTATCTCCTGCCTTACAAAACTTTAAATATTTTATTCCCCGAGCCCTGAAAGATGTTCACTGACTTCATATTTTCTGTGAAGAAATAGAAACTGGTACATTTTTTTCTGCTACACTTTGTACAGTCATTCAGTTGGACCCTTTAGCGAGCCAGTTCATGCCCCTGGGGCCGCATGTTTGACACCCCTGTAGTAGTTCAACATTATATAACCTCCTCAGAACTCCTTGAGCCTTATTCACAGACACTGCCGACAAATTTCAGAAGTTTGCAGGTGCTGGAAACCCAAACCCACCAGGGTAGATGTGCCAGAATTTGCTTTAAGTAAATGAAGATAAAACTGACATAATTGTCCTGTTAGAAATCCTGGTGTAATCATGAATTTCAATAGCCACAAGACACCTGAAGAATATATCAATGATTAAAACAATGTTAATGTGTATTTAGTAGTATCGGTATTTTAATTTAATTTTGTCATTATATAATTTTGTGACTGTGATTAATCACATGAAGAATATATCAGGAATTAACACAATGATGTTAAATATTGTTACTGTACCTTTAATTGTTAGTACTTTTATTACATGTTGTCATCAATTAATATATATTACCATGTATAGTGTATGCTCTTCAATACAAAAGTCAAATTTTTCATGCCAATAAAGTGAATTGAACTGAAATGAACTGTCTCAGCAGGATTTGGAAAATAAACAAAACACAATAAATAAATAAAAAAATAACCTAAGCATTCATCTCAGCTATTATAAATATGTCCTTACATCTCTCTAAAACATTGATCAGACAACTACAGCTGATTCAGAATATAATCAGTGGATCATGTCACTCCAGTTCTGAAGTCTTTAAAATTGATTTTAAAGAACTGCTGTTGATTTATAAAGCACAACTATATTTCTGAACTGCTGCCTGTTATGACATATCCAGACATCCAGGTCTGCTTTCTGTTCCCAGATTTAAAAAAAAAAAAACTAAACATGCTCCACATATATGGGACAAAATCAAATCCCCCCCAAAACAGCAGATCTGATGCAACTCTGTTCTTTTAAATCAAAGCTGAAGATTTTTCTGTTTGCTGCTGCCTTTTTTAAACCAAACATCATTGATTTCTTACACTGCACTCTGACTTTTATTTTCTAATTTTATACCTGTTATTTTATTTTAGCTTCTTTTCTTTGTTTTCTATTCTCTTTGCTGTTTAATGACTGCATTTTGTAATGTTTAAATGTCCTTTTTTTGCATTCTATTTGCACTTTGTTTTATAATGTTTTATGCAATGCATTGTCTTGTGGCTGAAACATGCACTAAACGCATTTGCCTTTGCCCTGCCTACAAGGAAAGAAAAGAATAGATAATCCTGATGACAGAGTGGCCTGCATAACGTGATGAAAAGAGAATGGAACGCTAGACATTATAAATCAGTCCAGAAAGAAAATTTGTCAAAAAAAAAAAAGTGAGATAAAAGCAGATGAAAAGATCAGAAATTAATAAAGAATGGACTCATGGTGGTAAAAGCGATAGAGTGAGAGAGTTTCAGTAAAAATGAGAAACTGAAGTATAAGAACGATAGCACCTGTAAAAGCATAATTTGAAAGGCTCTGATCCAGTAAAGTGGTTTCTAACTGCTGTGATTACCACTGATGGCTTTGGAAGTGAGGGAAATTGTCATTCAGAATTAACCTGGTAGTTTATGATACCTTTTTAGGTTATGCAGCCTCTTCTAACAATACCTCATCTATTCATATTATGCATGTGTAAAGTAACCTAGTTGAAGAGGCCTAATCGAGAAAATTAGCTGCATCAGACAAATTTATGGTATCATAGCTTGGATTAATTGACATTAAATGGCAGAGGGAGCTGCCATTTAATCTTTGATGCATGTGTTGCTCTCATTAAACATGTGTCTCAGCACATTGTTCAGCTTGTTTTATGTTGCAGCCCTTATGTTAGGGCCCTGAAAAAACTACCCTGTTCACTGATATTCCATAACTCAAAGATATTTTCTTCTCCATGTTTAGGTTATTCGCAGATCCAAAATGATTTTTTTTGCCCTAAACCATTTAGTTCTTTATAAACCAGTAGCACAATTTAAAGGTGCCATATTGTAGAAATGTAGATTTGAATATTTTTTTGACTATAGGAATATCTAGGACAAGGGTGGCACTATGCATCTCACGCAAGGGGTTGATGACAAAGAAAAATAAGATAAGTCAATAAGTCAATGTAGGACAGGATGAACCCTTATTGATGTGATATGAATTGATATATATATATATATATATATATATATATTATATACAATTTCTGTGGATATATACCTAATGTAAAAACCAAATAATATTGCTTTAGCCAATATCTAGGGCTGGGAGTTTTCAAAAGTCCTCTCACACAGTGAGTGAGGCCTGTCGTTTTGATAAACATCTGTGCAGATGTGTAAATCAATACGCTGTATTCAGAGCTGCTGTGTTTGCTGTTGTTTGGTTGACATCGACCAAAACCCGTATTTACATGTGGTCCATTCAAATCGCTAACAGCATCCTTTTTGATTGTATGAATATCATTTAAGAGAATTTAAACTGCCATCTTCCAAGACTTCAGATTTGTCTGTTTTCAAAGGAAGAATTGAAAGGCTCCTTTTCATAATGCTCATGTCTCAGATGTCTGAGCTGCACACAATTTCCTTTACTTACAGCAGCAGCCTTCTATGAATTTGTCTCTACTAAACCGATACTGACTATAACACACATGCAATAACTATCCCCCTGAAATATGTCAGCACTTTTTTTCATTCTAGAGGCTTTTTATGTGCCATTTTCTAATTAGCATTGAATTTCATGGTCAGTTCTATGAAACCAATTTCTTTCCCCATCAGTGAGAAAGTAAACAAGACCAAACAGCTTCATAAAGCAGACTGCACCATACAAACTGTAGATATATGCTCACTGTTCCTGGTCAATATCATTTTCTTCTGAGTTAATTGAAGTGTGTTGTTTTTATTTATTTAAAAAAAATTAAAATTTGTACTTAACCCTGTAAAGCCTGAACCATGAAATAATTGACAGAAAATTCTAATTCTTTGAAACTGGAGTCTTTATTGGTCCTTCAGACATAAATAAAAAAAAAAAATTCTGGAACTGGCAAGGTGGAAGAGCAACTTGGAAGAGAAACCTTTCAGTTAGTTTGGTTCATTTTTTGGTTTGCAACCTCTTTATTTTGCATGGTGGTCGTCCTGAAAACAGTTTCTCTCCTTGTTCAGGCAAAGATGGACTTTGCATTTCTCACAGTAGACACAGGTGAAGCGGGGTTATCTGCACAATACATGTATTTGATTGTATACATCAGGTTTTTCAGGAAAAAAAAAAAATATATTGTACTGATGATAGAAAGGCCTTAAAAGTTAATATATAATATATATGATACATATGGCTTTATAGGGTTAACTGAAGTGACATCTAAGCTTAATTAAGTTTAACTTTTATAAAAATTCGGACCAAAATGTTCACTTTCCCCCTACAGGCATGTTTGGTCCACTCACCCTGATACTCCTGCTCTTTTACCCCGTGGTTGGCTGATAACTCTCTCTTACATTCAATCCTTTGTTAGTGCTCTAAGGTTGTGCCTATATATAAAAAAAGAAGCTGATTAATTTCTAATTAGCCTCTTCATTAGACTTAAGCGATAATGGGGCAAAGGGCAATACATTAATTGGAGTAATATGCTAATTCAACGTAAACTAATTTTCTCTCACAGCAAGAGGTTTCATGGGCCCTGGAGGTGAATTCAAGGCACAGGGCATCTCATGATTGCTAACCTTGGGTGTTTATGCAAAGTGAAACAGAGGGAGAGAAAGATAGGTAGATTAAACAGAAAAAAAAAAATGGTGGAACAATGAACTGTTGGGTCAAAGTAAAGAGATATACAGCATTAACAGCATTAAGAGTGTACTTTTGGAGCTGAGGTGGAACCCTAGGCCAAATTTGATAATTCATCAAGCCGTCAAAAAAAGACAGAATAAAACCATATAACATGTTTATAATGCCATTACTTACTGTGGAAAGGCCGATAACATCAGCAAATCATATTCTCGCAAAAAATCAGCAGACCGTTGAAAGAGCTGAGAGACAAGTCCAGGCTTTTCTGCAATTTTAACAATACAGTACCCTAAATAATACACAATGAGTGTGTGTATATATACAGATATGTATGTGGACATGGGTGTTCCAGTATTCTAAGGGAAGTTGTTTGCATTAAAACAATTAATCTCTGTACTCAGTTAATATTGTCTAGGTACTAGTCTTACTATATACACTTCTTAATCCTCACGATAGGCTGGTGTCCATCTGGGGTGTATCCCTCCCTATCACCTGTAATGCGCTGTGATTGGCTCCAGTAGACCCCCATGACCCAAATGAGGAATAAGCAGGTATAGAAGATGACTGACTGACACTTTTTAATACTACATCTACTATTATTTGGAATGGGTGACTGGTGTGTAGAGGACAGTGTGTCAGCATTATGCATGTCGAAAAAAAAAAGGCTCTCCCATACAGTGTCAGCATACCATTGTAGTTTTGGCTTCCCAAAACAAGCATGGGATCCTATTCCAAATTGCAAACTGTAGCTAGTAAGCATTAGCTACCTAGAAGGTGGACACATTTCACTTGATTAAATGGGAGTTATCAATAGCTACTTTTATATGACACCTAAGAAAATTGAATTACTTTCTTAACTGATATAACTGATATAAAGTAAATAGTTATTTTACATTGATATTGATATATAGAGTTTGCCTGTTCTCCCTGTGTTTGCATGGGTTTTTACCAGGTTTTCCGGCTTCCTCCCACAAAACATGCAAAGGTTAATCGGAGAGGCTAAACTGCCCATAGGTGTGAGTGTGTGAGTGAATGGTGTGTGTGCTCCATGATAGACTGGCAACCATCAGGGGTGTATCCCTGCCTCTCACCTGTAATGTGCTGGGACTGGCTCCAGCAGACCCCTGCGGCCCTAATGAGGAATAATTGGCTATTGAAAATGATGAATGAATGAATGATGAATGATTAATATTTCAGTTTTGACCATCACACGTTGGACCATCGGACACAGGTTATGCATTGTTATCAGCACGGAAAGCACCTGAAACACAAATATATCACTGTATTTAAATCAAGCAGCACTCTGGAGGCCAAAGAAAACAATAAACATATCTGTCTGGAGCCACACAAAAATAAAAGCCTTATATATATTCCTTACATGAAGGCCACATAGGCTGTAAGTGTATTAGCCTACTATCAAAATGACTAAGTAGGCTACAAATACATAAAGAGCCAACCCCTGATCTATACTAAACTGAGTTCATTTTAACTTAGATGTTCTTCTTGACTTTATCATTTGTGATTGAGTGGGCAGCTTTGAAAGAGACCTTATATTGAGTGCATAGGTGCAGAATCCCTCACGATAAAGTTCCAAAGTTGTTCTGGACACAAAATTAAACATAGAGAGAACATTCATAGAGTTTGGTTCCCTTTGGTCAGTCCACACTGTTATAGGAAAACACTCAGATACATTAGTCACTGGGATGCTGGAAAGAAACTATGCAAAGGCAAACCTACTGTATTTGGTGTCTTTATGCCAAGGTTGATCACTTCTTTACAACAGGTCCAGGAGTCCTCTCTACAGTTTCCTGCTGGCATGGCAGAGTCACACAGTATTCTTCGTATCGTTCATCCCTGTGTGAAACTGCAAAATAAATTGAGAAATACTCCTTGCACTGGTTTCAGCCACTTAAAATCACCCAGTCACACATTTGCAGAACAGAAATGTGATTCAATTGGATAAAGTTCTTGTTTAATTTTGTTGATATATTAAAGTTTTTTTACAGAGGGAATTTTGGATTTTTTGATTCACTCCAAAATCCAAAAACAGCCCCAAACCAATCCATATATATGTATAAGAAAAAAAATGGAAAGATTAGTGTCTGCAAGTGCTACTGAAGTAGAAATGTCTGGCTCAGAGTGGAGAAAAAAATTATTTTGAGAACACATGGACAAAGTCAGTCATTTTCTATACCCGCTTATTCCTCACCAGGGTCATGGGGGTCTGCTGGAGCCAATCCCAGCCTATAACAAGTAAGAAACAGGGATACACCCCAGACAGGTGCCAGTCTATCATGGGGCACACACACCGCTCACTCACTCACACACTCACACCTATGGGCAATTTAGAGCATGGATAAAGTGAAGTATTTTTTTTTTTTTTTTACTGTTCTCTAGTCTTTATGAATACATCGCATGGAAGCCAAATAGCTTAAGATTTTTCAAATTGATCATTCTGTGAAAAAAAAAATGTTTTTGCTTTTGACTAATGTGTGCCCAGTTTAATTGACATCACACACCACCCAGTGATGACAGCCGTCCCATCTTTCTTCACAGTCATTGGATAAAGCCTTTGTCCTGCACTGGTTGTTTGACTTATAAAAACTAAACATAATTAACATGTTTCAGGAATCTGAACGTATTGAATATTATATTGTGTTAATGTATTCATATCTATGTATTTTCCCTTGTTTTGGAACATTTTGTGTCACTTTGTCACCCCTCATTTGCCCGTCCTGCCAATGCCAGTTGGCTTTGAGTTGGGGAGCATGGCACACAGCGCCCTGCAATCGCTAACCTTGGACACGGAGACGGCTGGAGGCAATCGCGAAAAAAAAAGCGAGAGGTAGAATGACGACAGCGAGCTATAAAAAAAAAAAAAAAAAAAAACTGCAAGGGATGTTCTGTAGCCTCTCATTGATAGATAAAAAAGACAAGGACCACATTATTTACCCACGATACAGGGAGATTGGAGAGAGAGCGCGGCGCTGCATCCAATTTCAAGGGGAAACATCAGCGGATGAAAGGAAATAGACGGAATATAGCGAGCCATTCAAGCAATTTAGTTACGGGGTCAAGATCAGTGGTGAAGATGGTGTTCTATTAACGCGAGGGAGAAGAGAGCGGGCAGAGTGCATGTGGGTGAAATTGGCAGGAGGCCAGGTTATTTTACACTTCAAGCAAAGGGAGATGAAGTGCAACGAAGATTGCCACGAGGGATCTGATGGGGTCAAAAATTACTTTAATAAAAACACCATGCAATATTAATTTCAGTGTTAGGAGGCCGACGTCAATCGCGCCATGTGGCGAGCAGCGGAGAAGACGGCTCAATCTCAGTGATAATGTCACAATGAAACAATGAAAAAAAGATAAACCTCCAAATATCAGATTGAAATCGAGGGGAAAAGAGGCGGCATGTAAGAGGGTGGCCAAAAAGAGCGGTAGTTACTCTGAAGGAAGGAGGAGAAATACAAACGTTACAGGGGTCAACTGTAAATCATGCTCGAGTACAGAGGAAGAGAAAATGCCAAATTACTGTAAAGGAAGTGGAGGAGTAAGTGCAGAACATTACAAAGGTCACTCTGATGAACCTTGGCGATCAATACCTTGCACTTACTGCGGTCGATATAGAAGGTCCTTCCCACAGATTCCTGATCATCGATCAATAAGAGCAATGAAACTGTCATTTGGTTCGGCACGTGTGTGCGTTCCCCCGCGCTTATTTTCAATTTGAAAGCATCTTCTCCTGGCGTCTTCTTTTATTTTTTGTTTGCATCAGGACCAGCAGTTGGAGACTCTGTATGTGATTTCATTGTGTGCATTTCATGAGAATGTTGCAATTTGGCTCCGGATTAGCACAAAGTCGATACCGCGACGATGCAGACATAATTACTCAGCGACCGAAAGCGCTGAAGGTTTGCCCTTGGCGTTAATGATCTTTTCTAAATCTCTGTTTTTCTGTGCGTCAAACAATTTAAACGCTGCCAATATTTCAGTAATATTGATAGAAACAGATATTATAATGGCAGACATCTGACATCTGATATCTGACATTGTCTATAGGATTGCTTCTGTAATCTTGGCAACAAGCATATGCTTGCTAATGAATTACCTCATAGCAGCTTGTTAATGAGAATGACATACTTGCTGGACAACGATGATGTGTCTGACTCGCATATTTTTTTGTACTTAAAATGCTGCTATAATTAGCTTCTCACAAGGACCGATATGCTGTTAGGGTGATTATAATAAGTATATTAATGTCTCCCAGGAACTGAAACAGATGAAGGGAAAAATGTATGAAGCAGGCCTGGAATTTCATTATCTTATGAGCCACTTGGCCTTTGGTGTTAAGCATTTGAATGGAATGGTTTTAATTCTAATCTATTGAATATATCCGACACAGAATTGTTGTCATTGATGTTATTACATAAAAAAATATGTTTATTTCATAACAAATTATTAGGATTTAATGGAATTGGAACAGTTGGAATAATTGTGAATGAGATATGCTAGTAATCATAGTGATTTTGGTTAGTTAGTTTTTGTAGCAAGAGTTGTCCTGAACACTTGAGACCTAGGTTCATAAAATGTCCCTCACAATTTATTAGTACCTTTATTTTATAAGGGTCACAGATTAATTCCATGTGATGTTAGAAAAGAATTCAGAGTCTCACAAGAAGATGCTGGTGTTTAAAAAAGGGAGGAAAATGTCAAAATCAGCAGGACATCAAGACCAATTTGGACAATTTTAAAGGGTTTTTAAGGGTCCTGGGCTGAGTCTGTGGGAGGTACAGTTATGAAATTTCCACCCTGGGTTGCAGTGTTTTCTTTTTTTTCTTTTTCTTTTTTTCTATTTAGTAGTGAGATGTGTTTGTGACACATTTTATTTTAACCTCCATTACATGTCAATTCAAAACCATAAAGACAACATCTGGTTTCATATTAGGTCCATTATGTTCCAATTTGTGCATGCATGTTTATTCACTTTTATTTGGAACAACAAAACCAAATCTACTTTTTCCTGTTGGCTCACATATTTATTTCAGAGTGATTCTGTGATGTATCCATGAACCACAGAATATTCCCTATCATTCACACACTATACACTAGAGGTGTTCAGGTACAGCATTGTGTGTAGGTTGGTTACTGGTGGCTCAGGTTTAAAACTACTGAATATATCAGCTTTAATTAATTACATGAATGGAAATCAACAAGATGCAATTAACTACTCAACTAATATTGAGTGTACAGTAATTATCTTGATTGTTCCATTGACATATTTTCATGAGTTAATATTTCATGTTTGCAGTGCAAAAAAATAAAGCTGCATAAATGCTTTGTATCCTGCTAATCAGAAGGAAATCTGAAGTTTGCCAGAAACTGTGTTCAACTAGTACAACAAGCTGCTGAAAATCCTTTACATTACAGTGAGGAAAATGTCAATACCTGTAGTTATTTAAAGCTCTAAAAGTCTCTCCTCTATAGAAAAATAACAGGACCGCATTAGCACTATTAATCTTTTTTCTTAATTAAAAACTACTACATTTTATGCAAACACACTCATTCATGTATCAGCGTATGTGTATCTTACTTCCCCTCTGCAGTTCCCTTGATTCCAAAGCACTTATTAAAAATGACTTTGTAGTGTTTGGATCAATGAGATGTAAAGTGATGACTCAGAGAGATCCTCTCTCTCTTCTCCATGGTCCACTGTTTCTCACACTCCATACAATATAGTCAATTCAATCTGTTTTATGAGTGTCGGATAAGCACTGCTGCTAAAGCTTGCAAACACTAAACAAAAAGCAAGAGCAAGCGAACAGCTTGCATATGACAATTTGCGAATGTGAGTGTAATGCCCGTTTATGAAGGATCATTATATTCATTGTGTGCTCCAAGTATTTTAGTTTGTTTTCTCACTCCCTGAGGTGTTTCATGCCAAAGCTCGCCGCCTTTTTTGTGCCACCGTCACCGTGATATATGGCTTCTCCTCTCCTTTGGTAATTAGGTGTAACAGTTATGATTCAGTGAAACTGGCAATTCAAATTAAAAGCAAGCACATTAAGTGTCTGTGCTAACATAATTAGCCACAGTATGAAGGCAGCCACAGTCATAGAGTGGGAACTCCTGGCCCACCTTGCCAACGCGCTGGGTTGGCAATACTGAGCCGATTAAAAATCTGTCACGGATGGACAAGGACATTAAATTCCCATCGAAAGTGAGACTTAGTGGTCTTCACATATGGCAGGAGGAGTCAGATTGGAGGATTTATTATTCCATACTGTAAACAACTACCACTAGCATTTATAAGTGCCATCATATCAACACCATTTAAATATACATATATATATATATATATATATATATATATATATATATATATATATATATATATACAAACATGTTTTCAGGTGTAACTTGCCATTAACTAACTTTCTTACATGCTTATTTTTTGTTTTTTAAAATGTATTTTTTTATTGAAAATAGTTTTTTACATACATCAGTCATATTTTCATATATTTTGATATCACATACCGCCTTATTCCTCATTAGGGTTGCGGGGGTCAACTAGAGCCAATCCCAGTGTTACTGGCGAGGGGCATGAATACACCCCAGATAATCACCAGCCTATTGTGGGGCACACACATCATTCATTTACTGTTCTGCCCTCATTAGTATATGAGTTCCTCTTCCTTAATTAGACAGACAGATGACTCCCTCAACACACGCTGGTCAGATTTGCAGAATTTATTCACTGACAACATGCAAAAGGTGCAAAACTACAATAAAGAAAGAAAATAAGATATACAATCAGCACTTATCAAAATATCCAAACACATCCCCAAGCATACGGTCTACAACTAACCTAGCAAGCTAATAACTAGCATAATCTGTTGGTTGGATCTGAGGTTGGATTTATCAGCTGCTCAGTCTACCATGCCAAACTCTTCTTTATGTAACAGGGCATACAAGGGGATTTCCTATAAATGCCACATGACTAACTGAATTTCAACATGACTGCCCAAACCCCAAAAGAAAAGACACCACCTAGTGGCTGGAGGAGAACACATCAATTCCTTTTAAAATAAACCCAATCCAGAACATTCACACCTATGAGCGATTTAGAGTCTCCAATTAACCTCAGCATGTTTTGGGACTATGGGAGGAAGCCGGAGTACCCATGCAGACACAGGGAAAACAAGCAACCTCAACACAGAAAGGTCCTAGACCATGGTCTTGATCCGTTATTACATGCAAGAATGTATAAAAAAAATGGGTGAGCCAAAAGAAAACAAACCAAAGAGTAAGGAGATATATATATATATATATATATATATATATATACAGTAAGAAAAGTCAAGTGTGTATACAATGCTGTTTGTGTGGTACCTATTCAAAAATTTTAAAAATCAAACACTATGTACCAAACTAAACTTCTGTTAGCATTTGCTGGGAATGTCTGACTAAATTTTCTCTCAGAAAAAGCTTGAACTCACACCTTTGGAAGAGCTACAGACATGTCCCAAGGGAGGTGTGGGATACTGAGTCGAGGTACACCTAGTTCCGTGCCTCCTTCGTAGACCGTAAGGTAGGCGGTGCCCATCGTGGCAGCAGCCCCCAATCCCGCTGGTGAACACCAGCAGTATAGGCCTTCAACCTGAAAAAGCAGTCCTACAGGATCTTTCTGCTCTGTGGGACTCCCGAAGCAGCTGACAGATATTGATGTGCCAATTGGAGCATGGCCTCAGCTAAAACTAAAAAATCAGACATGGAAGGAGTTTGGACAGTTTTCGAGGAGGTTCTAGACCACTATCCATCGACTCAGGAGGGGGGAAACAGTGCATTGTCAAAGCTACGTTCAGGGTGGGGTGCTGCTGACCTGAACTCTGGACGTTCTGGGTTGGTGAAGGGAGTACTTTGAAGACCTCCTCAATCCCACCAGCATGTCTTCCACTAAGGAAGCAGAGACTAGGGACCCAGTGGTGGGCTCACCTAATTCTAGGGCTGAGACCGCCAAGGTAGTCAAAAAGCTCCTCAGTGGCAAGGCCCTCAGGGGTGGATAAACTCTGCCCAGAGCTCCTCAAGGCTTGGAAAGTTGTGGGGCTGTCATTGGTTGGCACATATCTGCAACAATGTTTGGACATCAGGGTACCTCAACAGTGCCTCTGAACTGGCAGACAGGGGTGGTGGTTCCCCTCTTCAAAAAGGGGGACCAGAGAGTATCCTCCAACTACAGGGGAATCACACTCCTCAGCCTCTCTGAATTTATTTTAAGTTAAACCAGGCAAAATAAACATTTTCATGGTTTTCTACATCTTGAAAACACACTTTAATTGAAGAAGTAATTTGGTTTACAGACAACCCATAATGCAACACTCCCAATGTGACAGGACTGGCTCCATTCAAAAGAGACCATCTGCTGTTGAGAGAATGTAAACACCTGGTCCTTCAATTTAAGTTGACAATCACTTTACCAAAACGGAATTTCCAGGAAAACCAACATTGTTTTATATTCAAAGGAAATATGGCATCAACAAATGGATTAAATTACTCATGAATAATGGCTGATGATTTTCAGAGAAGCTCAAGAATTCAGTCTCCCTCTCCACCACTGGAAACTAAACCACGAATCCATGAATGAATCAAATTAAATAGCTTTACTAAATTTGAGGTCACTGATGGACAGTTTAGAAAACCTAGGTATGAGGGGCTCTATTATGCTGAGAGAAGCATAACCTAAATTTTAAACTTTTAAAAATGTTTCCACACTTGGCAGGAGAAGTAGCAGCTACTATATATTCCCTGACACTCACTGATGCTTTGGCACATTTACATCTTTTGAATACCTTACTAGGATGACCTTGAAATGCACGACCCCAGTATAATTCCTAGATGTCTGTCCAAGGCTGAACCAGCCTGAAGAAATTCATGAATGACCTATGTTCCCCGAAGAGCAAAAGGATTTAAGTCTATTCACTGAATTATGATTCAAAATCTCCGTAGACTGGCTCCTTTGTATTTATGAGAGATAACATAAATTAGAGAATTATTAGAGAATAATTAGAGATCAAATCAACATACATCTTGTATAAACCATAAACATTCTCATACTTGACCGTATCCCTCTTGATGCTATAGCTTCTTCTATAAAAAGTATGTTCTGTCAGAACAATAAGGGGAAGTTTTTTTTTTTTTTTATTATTTTTTTTTTCATTTTGGTTGAGAGCCAAACGCTGCACGTATAAACAATTTGTTAAGGTTGTGGTATACCTACACATATTTGTGTACATATAATTCAAAGAATAACAATTTACAAATGCATATTTTCAAAACAGAATGGCTGCTATTTTTTGGCGCATTTTTTTTTTTTTTGCTTAATCAACATATAAGTGTTTTTGAAAACATTTTAGGCACAGGCAGTTTCTGAATCTGTCTATGGTTTATATCTACACCTGCTAGGTACAATAGTGGGAGCGAAGTGTAACCCACTCGCTCCTCTCCCCCTTCCTAAAAGGCTTGAATGCAACCAGCTGCTGATTGGCTGGAACATTGTCGTGTTGGTCAGTGTGAGATTTCCTGCTGAGAGATCATTGGAAATCAGATTTAGTGCCAATCTGAGTTTAATTGAGGTGTCTCCATTCCCATTCTTTTTAATCAATGTTTGTCCATCATAGGTTGGGAATCCCTGTATGGCTCCTTAATCATATGGTCCCTCAAGACAATTTTAGATTTGGCCTGCTGGTCTCCCAGCCTTCAGCTCCAGTTGCCTTTTGCAGCGGAGGGTCAGTGCTCCTGCTAACACGATTAGTGGAGATTCATTTCAAAGGTGGCCGTAATCACAGACTGGAAGGCTAATCTGCCAATGGCTGAGGATGAAAACACAGAGGTGATTGAATATGCCATATGGAAGGAGAGATATGAGCAATGATCTAATCAGTCACTGTGTGGCCTCTTTAATCAGACAGTGGCTCACACCAGGGACATACAGGACAGAGTAATACTGGATCAAAATGAAGAATTGCAGGTGAAGATGTGCCTAAATAACCCTCCATAATGCACAAAATAATGTCAATAATTCTGGAGGTTTTGGCCCCAGTAGCTCACTGTCTCTGAATTTTGATGTAAAGAGTCTCCTTCACTATTTGTCTTTTAAACCATCCTATATGGAAAAAATATGGATTCATATATATCAAACCAGATACAAGATCCTTTGTAAATTTATATAAAATGGAATTTATATATTTTGGGATCACATAAATTCTGTATATATGCCTTGTTTATAGGTAATTCATATACAATATCCGTAGTATATATGTGAAATATCAAAAATATATGTCAAAATGAAATATTGCAAATATTGTATTAAAATGTTACAAGACATATGTAAGATGTCTCAAGTATGAGAGATACCTATAAAAATATAATCTTAAATTAAATACATGGAAAACCCGATGAGAAACCTGACGAGATGGCCAAGTACCACATTTTAGGCTTGTTTAACATTATTGTTCAAATTTAGCTATGGTTGCATTTTCTCAAAAAAGTGTTTTTTCACATTCTACTCTCTCAACAATTGTATTATATAGTTATTATATTATTATTATTATTATTATTTATTTTTGTTTTGAGTCTGTTAAATTAGTTTAATTAGGTTTGTTATGAGCGATTATATCCAATAAAACAGGCAAATTATTTTTTATTATTATTACAGAAAATATATTTTTTAAAGTTCTTGTGTATGCAGCAAATATTCAAAACCCATTCACTCCACTCCTTCAATTGTGTATAAAATTAGCATATGAGATTACATTAGTCATTTTTAAAATTACAGTCATTTTAAAAAGTACATTGCTACCCAGTGCAGGGGTTAGCGCTGTTGCTTCACAGCAAGAAGGTCGCAAGTTCAAGACCTCCTTGGTCCTGGCTCTGCGACCTTTCTGTGTGGAGTTTGCATGTTCTCCCCGTGTCTGCGTGGGTTTTTACCGGCTTCTCTGGCTTCCTCCCACATGCCAAAAAAATGCTGAAGTTAAAGGGAGATGCTAAATTGTTCAAAGGTGTGAGTGTGTGAATGAATGGTTTGCTGGCGACCATCTGGGGTGTATCCCTGCCTCTCGCCTGTAATGCACGGGTATTGGCTCCAGCAGACCCCTGCAACCCTAAAGCGGGTATAGAAGATGAATGAATGAATGACTTTTTCATTGGCTTACATATTAGAATCCTGTCAACAAAACATAAAGAAAACATAATTGCCTTTTGAATCAGATACATTTTATTTACAATAGAAATATTATAGAGAATTTATACAGAAAACAGGCCACGCATACAACTCATACATAATGCTTACTTGATTCATATTCATTAATTCTTATATTTATGGTGTATAGAAACATTGAGTACGTTTTACGAGCAAAGTATAAGAGTGATGAGTCTTATGAGATAGATACAATACATTTTAAACATAACGATTTATTATTTGAGACAATGGAAATAAATTAAAATATGTACATTACTGTCCTGAGAGGAGTGTCCCTCCTGACCTGAGGTGCTGGTCCTGTGTTGAACCATACATTTGTTTAATGGCTGTTTATTTTCCCTACAAGCCTGTGTATTCTCTGCATTGGACTAAATACACAATATTTCTTGTCTTGTGTTTGGGTGTGTGGTCTGTTGCTGAGGTTCTCTCTAAATAAAGTTAACCGGCTGCTTCATTGTATGGTGTGCCCCCAGGGGTCAATCATGGACCCAATCATGTTTTTCATCATTGTGCCCATTTGGCTCTTGAGTTGATGGGTCCTATTTTCCTACAGGCACAAGGCCCACACTGATTCAAACACAGTCTATGAAATGTTCCCAATTTATGCAGATTAGGCAGCACAGTGACACAGTGAAACTGCATTTCTGGTACAAAACTGTGAATACACTTTTTTATCTACTGCAGACTGACATTAGGATCAAAACAAAATTTGACTTTTAAGGAAGGTTCCTACTAAAAATATTACCCAAATCAGTGTAATCTGATGATCCTGAATTAAGAAAAAAAATCTTTACTTATTTATTAGACAGCTGTAGTCATCACATAGCATCACATGTTACAAGCCCTCACCTCACTCACGTTGACACATACTACCATATGAGTGACAGCTTAGTGAAAAGATAAGGACATGCAGTGTTGAGAGAGAGAGAGAGAGAGAGAGAGAGAGAGCAAGAGCATACAGTACAGTCGGATTTAGAAGGAACAGGTTTGGTTTTTTGTAATTATTAAATAATAATAAATACATATCAAAGATAAGTGATAGCATTCATGATAATAAAAATGTGACTATTAATACAAATTCATAATAAAGGGAGAACCACCAGGAAAACTAACCACTAAAGCAACCAGTCATGTAAAGTGGTGTTCCTTTGTAATTTTCACTAGTTCATAATATTCATTATTATCCAGTGAACAGTAAAGGGATGTCAATGCAAAAACTGACTCTAACTCTCATTCAACTTAATCCCAAT
Source organism: Lepturacanthus savala (assembly GCA_030544235.1). NCBI lineage: Eukaryota > Metazoa > Chordata > Actinopteri > Scombriformes > Trichiuridae > Lepturacanthus > Lepturacanthus savala. The sequence goes on from CM060464.1 coordinate 19,990,204, forward strand.
ACCATTGCAGACATACCAAGAGACTTCCCTTTAAAATATCTATTTTTAACATTAGTCAGTCAGTCAGTCATTTTCTATACCTGCTTATTCCTCATTAGGGTCGCAGGGGTCTGCTGGAGCCTATCCCAGCACGTTACGGCGAGAGGCAGGGATACACCCCAGATGGTCGCCAGCCAATCGTGGGGCACACACACCATTCACTCACACACTCACACCTACGGGCAATTTAGAGTCTCCAATTAACCTGATCATGTTTTTGGACTGTGGGAGGAAGCCGGAGTACCCGGTGAAAACCCACGCAGACACAGGGAGAACATGCAAACTCCACACAGAAAGGTCCCAGACCCCGGTATTTTTAACATTAATAAAATTAATTTACAATTAATAACATTACTATATATGTCATCAAACTAAATTATCAATGCAAGCACTGTAAACTATAAACAGCAAAGTTTGGATGAATAAGATAAGAAGATAAGAATACCTTTATTGTTCTATGCACAAAAAAAAACAAAAAAAGAGGAAATACAATTTTAAAAAGTCAGAATACAATACATTGTATACAAACAAACAAGTATAGATTATTTACAGTAAAAGACAAAACTAGCTGGAGCATGCACAGCTGCACAAATTCTTTTTAGGTATCAATATAATGGCTCTCATTTCAATGACAGCATGTCACATCCCATGTAGACCTCAGTCGTGTTGGTTAATTCTGGGGATTTCCTTTGATAGACAATCAGGCACCTTTTTCAAGTGTGAACGAGGTTCAGAAAATTCAGGCTTTTGAAAAAGACAAGCAGGCCTCTATATGTAGAGGCCACATGGCTGCTCACAGTTGAGGGACCGAGTCTCGGGAAGGTGAGACAGGCGGAAAGATAGATGGATGCGCTAATGAACTGTCAGCACAGGGTCCTCCAGTCAGCTGATATCTGTGCAGGTGACACCCATCTGCAGGGCTCAGCAGCAGCAGACTGGCTGACAGTTCGCTGTCGACCCTGCGGTGAAGACGAAAAGCAGAATCTCACGAGGTCTGGATTTATCAATAATTTTTTTAAATTATTTTTTAAACTATTCATTTAATGTTTGCTGGTGATTTTACAATAATTGGCTTGTGGAGTACATCAGTGGTCTAGAACGTATGGTTTAAAACAAATCTAATTAAAACCTTGCCACCTGTAGCTGTTTATTTTGCTGTGTTTATGCGTAAAAAAGAAAATACTTGCTTAGGCAGGTGCGTGTGCACCTGCCAATTAAGCTAATTAGATGTTTCCAAACCAGACCTCTTCATGAAGAAAAATAATGAAAGTGAAGTCACCACCACCCTGTCGCGTTCACAGCTGTAACGGCAGCCTTCAAATAAACATCCCTGTGAGGCTGCGTTAACACAGGAGCAGGCAGCGCGGCACAAACAGCGGGAGGTGTCTGGCGGGTGTAGGGGGCGGTGGGTGGGGGTGGCGTGTGTATTTGTGCTAAAGGCTGTGATAACAACCAGAAAACAACCAGCATACACCGCTCATGCCCTTTGTAGCTTTCTTGACCGCAGCTTCTCTTTATCTCTTCTTCTGCTGCTTTTTTTTTCACTTTCCTCTTTTTAAAGTGAGTGAAGAAGCATACAGCAAAGCCCTCATAACTTCACTTTTAACCTCATCAAATGCGGATAAATAAATGTTTCTGCAAAAAGTTGAGGCTGTCTCTAGTTTCCGTTGTGTTTTCTTGCAGCAGTCTTGGTGCCTTTCTCCCTTATTAGTGACCAGAGATGGATGAATAGCCTACTATTTCATCCACAATAGATCATCACAAAACACATCACCCACCCGCCACTCATCCGCACTATGGCTTTTTGACCAGTTTTCAAAGCCACACCCACTCGCAGTCTGAGACTTTTTTCTTTTTTAGGTCCATTACCAGGGCCAGTGTCATGCATTGAGTGTGGCAGTCACTCTTTTGGGTCCCACCGCACATTGTATTTCACACACAGAAAAAAAAAATATACGGTATACATTTCTCTAATGCACTTTTCTTGCTATGGAAAAGGCAGGAATCGAGCATATCTTCCGTTAGAGCCCCTGTGTCAGTCAAAACAAGAGAGCTGTGTAGCCAATTAGAAACAGGGGCACTACTGTATCTGAGTAAATCTTAATGCAACAACCAATGAAAAAAGTACTCTCATCCCAGAATAGTTCACTTCTGCTACAATCAGCATATCCTGGGATACTGATATATTTAGAGGCCCACTCACTTTAATTTAATTAAAATGTTTTTTTTTTTTTTTTGTCATTTTCATCATATTGTCATTTTTTTTTGCTTTATTCACTGCATGAATCTGGCCCGAGTGATCATCACTCATCACCAATCTCATTCTATAACTTTGTGTTTGTGAAAAAATGAGTTAATACATTATAAACACAGATAGGATTGTATTTTAACAAACCCAATCAATATTAAAGACCTTTGAAGTACCCTCCAGTATTATTTGACCCTTAATCATATTTCACTCCAAGAAATCTATAGAGTGACAACTATTACAACCTATCCAGCTCAAGACAGTGTTGCGCCTGCCTTGATAGTGGCACAGATAAAATGTAGTGTCTTGCACTAATTGTTCAGTTGACATTGGCTATGGAAAAAAAATCAATAATTATTTGAAATAATTATTTACTCATTACAAATAGAGCTTAACTATTAAGTTTTACAGTCGGGCCCCGCCTCTTGGATGAGAGGAAAAGAGCCAATGCCATGATTCAATCTCATAAATTCTACTAAACTATCAATTTGTATCTGATTAACACTTAATCTCATAATATAAATCAGGAACTTGTAAGGGTCGAAGCATTCTGAGTTCTAAAGAAGAGGTTGATATAATCCAGTAGTTACAACATTAGAGAAGCAGCATGTATTACTCAAAAGCATTTATTCACAAAAACACAAAACTAAAACACAATAAACAATCTAAACTAATCTATATACATGTGAAAGCACATGGGTGCATACAGATGTGTGTGTGTGTGTAGACTTAAATATCACTTTGTGTGTGTTCACGAGAGGTTGGTTAGTATGCATATGAAGGTTATATGAAGGAGCATTACAATCAGGTAAAAAAAATAGAGAGAAGAGAGTCTTCTGAAAGAAAGAACAAAGGCCCCTGACCTGCCTTTATATCTCGGGTGACATCACAGTTGACGGTGTAAAAAAGGGGTTTCCTGAGGGGGTGTCACAAGGTCCAGTTTTAGCCAGACAGAGTCGAGGAGACTTTGTCACGCAAAGCATAATGTCACATAGTCCATATATATTTTACCTCTGTGGGCATAACAACAGAATTTCTAAAATAACATAAATATGCATACTGTATATACTTTTACTAGCCTTAAATCTCTAGGTTTTATTTCCCTTTAGGCACGTATTTGACTTGAAGCCTCGCTCTGAGGCTGTAAATCAGGGTCACAGGCGGATGCAGGTGTCTGCACAGATCAGATCACTGCTCCAACCCGGAGGTACTCATGAACTCAACTCAAATGTCATGTGTATCAGCCTGGAAATGATACTGAAACAGGTGAAGCCCTTTTTAGACGGCAGGTTGATTTTTTTGTGCATCACTGTGATATGGCTTCAACCCGAGTGGCATTTTGTGTCAAACCAATGGCAACTGTCAACAAATGCCATAAATATATTGATATTGTATTTCCTCTGTGTTGTAGAGCTATGATAACTACTAAAAGCAAATCAATGAGACATGATCCTTCACAAACATGAACACAGACTGTTTTTTTCTTTTTGACTTAAGACATACACAGACGCACACACACAATGCTATGAATGCTTTAAATACTCACTAATTGAATATGTAAGAAATTATATTAGCATTCATTTTCTTTTAATTAAACAATAATAAGTGTGACATGGCTCTTTGCTCTGACAGCAATCCCTGAAAGTGTTTGTTTGAAACACTGGGCTTACAACACATATGAAGACTGAGACAAAGGCGAAAAATAAATAGCAAAATATGTTGTAATATGTAACTTGCAACAGCGTCACTTTGGTGCAACACCAAATTGCAAAACTTTAGAATTTACTTGAGTGCAAAACTATTTGTAATGTCATTATAACATTTTTATAGTGACTCAACATTCCTTTCATCTCATTCAATCACATTGAACACATAGTTATGAACAATGTCCTTATGAAAAAGGACTTCAGAACAGAATGCTTGATTTGAAGTACTTGATTAGAATCAATCAAGCAAAATTTCATTGCAGCAACACCACATTAAAGTAACATTTTAGACAGAAACCTGCATGTAGATCATAAAAACAATGAATGGTTCAAAACATGATCAGACCCACCGTCTACTCAGTTAACCTTTGCCACAAAACAACTTTGGTATTCTTCATTTGTTGGCCCTTTCATCGCTGTACATTCACTTCATCTTTTTTTACTACTTTTCTTTCTTTAAATTTTCAATGTTTAGTGACATGTTGCATTTGTCACATGCAAAGGTGGTGAGATTGTCAAGAAGAACATCTGAGGAACCACTTCCCTATAGTTGTTTGGCCAGTGACAGACTTGGTCATATTTTTCCAGATGTTTTACAGAAGCAGAGGTGATCACTTTCCGTGGGACAGTTCCCCAGCCAGCACGTCCTTGTAGGTTACATAAGGATTAAGTTTGGTGATCTGGTTTATATTTACAACTGCACTGTTGAGAGACCCCATTCATTGTAAAATCTAATTAGTTGGCTTTACTCAAAAAAACAAACTCATTGCCTTAAACTTACCAAGTTAAGTGAACTTGATTAAGGTAGTAGATGTAACCTATTAAATATAAGTGTGCAGTACTTGTGAAAACTTGTTTATAATACGTTTAATAAAATAAACTAAACATGATTATTTTGTGAACTTTTCACATGTAGATAAACATGCATATAAAATATTGTTGATCAGAAACATTTATCCTAGTAATAAAACTTGCCAATGTGTTACAATGTAATGTACACGTTTATTGGATTCATTAACTTAATAGTGTTACAGTCAGTCAGTCATTTTCTATACCTGCTTATTCCTCATTAGGGTCGCAGGGGTCTGCTGGAGCCAATCCCAGTGCGTTACGGTGAGAGGCAGGGATACACCCCAAATGGTCGCCAGCCAATCGTGGGGCACACACACCATTCACTCACACACTCACACCTACGGGCAATTTAGAGTCAACAATTTATCATTATAGTTTTAATCATTACTATAATTATAGAAGCAAAGTTGTGGGCTTAATGTGTTGTTAAGTCTTCTGCTATGAAAACACTGAACAGTTTTGAAAATCAACTCAACAATAAAACTGCATCTAGGCAGGTCTTAAAATGTTCAAAATATTGTTGAGATTAGGCATCTCTTCTCATGTCTCTGTCACATACATTGAGTGTTACCTCACATCCGACTCCTCATTCGTCAAACAACATGTTTTTAACTGTTGGCAGTTTTAGGGGAAGGGCTTTGTTTCCTAAACCAGGCATTACACTTTGAACAAATTTGAATGTGTTCCCAACACATTTTGGGTAATCGAGGTTCAAGGCATGTGTGAGCCAAAATATGAGGCAAACTGCCTGTGGCAAGTCCTGAATTTTGTCCATCACAATACCTCCCTCAAGGATGATGGCTGTTGACACGGGCTGCTCAGGATCGTCTTCAGTCTGGATGGTCAATACACCGACTGTGACATTGTCTACGGCCTCATCTTTGGTTGTCTCCTGCAAAGAAACAAAGAATCAGCAAAATAATTTGTAGTCAGGAACTATTTAGATAGGTAAACATGAAACTATACACTAAGATCTTTGATGGTCAGACACTTTGAAAAAAATGACTAGAATAACAATCAACAGCTACAATAACACACTCTAAATTTGAAATAAGACTGTAAAGGAAAGCCTTCATTAATGAATACAGGCAGAAATTATGTCGGTATTACAAGTGACTATACTGTATTTTGTGCTCTAGTACTTACAAAACATGTCTTATAGAGCTTGTTTGGGTCATCACCAAAGATGATGGGAAGGCCTTTGAGGACCATAGTGTCTTCCAGTTACATCCGATGACTTATAAGACAGAAAACATCAATTAGAATAAAAAATGGCAAGGTACAATCAGACAAGAATGAAAATGTTCGTAAATACAACTTTAGCATACTGAGTTTGAAAGGTTGTTCAACCCCAAAGTACAAGTAGCTTATTAAAAATGAGTGTTAGCAACATCAAAGAAATGTTTTTCCTCATTGTCCCACAGCTGCCACAATATCCTCCCTTCTCCATCTCATTCAAGAGCGGAAGGGAAGTAAAGAGGTTATTGTGGTGGATTTTACAACCTTGAGGCAACTCGCATTGCTCTGTAAGACCGAGAACCACAGTTGGTGGCGTCCCCCCATATGGCTCCATATGTTGCATGTACCCACTGGATGGGGCTAGGCTTCAGATTTTATAACCAAAATGGATTGGTCTGCATTTAATAAATTGCTTTTATAACCACAGCAACCATAATGTTGTATCATTATTTCATCCACTGACAGCTGTTCTGGATACCACATGACTTTCAAAGACTTGTTGTAAAGATGGGCATAACTAAAAAAAATGAATCATCGGTGTTGTCAGCAAAATGTGGAGAGGCCACCACCTCATCAAACTGAGTTATTCAAGTGATATTTGAACTGCTTTCATTATGTACATTGCATCGCATACATCTTTGTGGAGTACTGCTGTAACCATAGACCACATGATTCCCACAGAATGCAAGGAGCACATCCACAGTTATATCCAGTTGCTTAGCCTTGGTTTGGGTGGACATTGAACGTTGCAATGATGATCTCTCTTCTTCGAAAGAAAACCTCTATTAGATCAGGAGAGCTTTGTTTAACACATTCAGAAGCATTTGAACTGTATACCACAGTCCCCTCCAAAAGTATTGGTACAGCAAGGCCAATTCCTTTATTTTTGCTGTACACTAAAAAAACATTTAGGTTTGGCATCAAAAGATGAATATAAGACAAGAGATTAGCATTTCAGTTTTTTTTTCTAGGTATTTACATCTAGATACGATAAACAACGTAGCAACTTTTGGTAATCACTTGGAAGACCGAAAAAAGTGTATGTGACAATGGAGGCAGTTGACATCACAAAGTCAAGGAAATACAAATAAATTGTGAAACAGCACAGTTTACAAATCCAGGCTGTGATGTGATGAAGTAGCTATTTGTATTTTTTGGGCCCTTTAACATAGCTGTTCTTGCTTTTTGCTGCTTCTTTTGTAGTTTGACTGCTTGATTTCATCAGGCAGTATTTGAACTATTCTTCTTTTTTATTATTTTTCCTCATATTTCTTCACACTATCTATGGTATGTGATAGATAGAAACGTGAGATTCACCTCTGTTTTTAACAATGTAGGGGCTCTGGCAAGATCTAGTGTGTGAAAACTAATGATGGAGCTGTCTAACACACACCCACAAATGCAACCCTCTCCCCCTCTCTACACCACAAACACACACACACACACACAGAAACTGTTGACTGCAGCTTATGGCTGATCCATGGAGCAGCTACCAAGTCTAAGTAATTGCTCTCGGAGAGTCATGTGAGGTAACCCTCAATGAAAACATTTCCAGCCAGCAGCACCCAAAGGGAAGCAGGGAAGGAATTCATTTATTGTTGGAGCTTAAACATGATAAATAACAGCGACACAGGAAGAATCAATCGATGATATGTTTTTCTGTAAAAAATATGGACAAAGATGGAGACTTTTTAGCTATTTCTTCGCATTTCAACGTGGAAAAACAACAAAACATTATATAAATTGTGATTCATGTCAAAGTGGAATTGGAATAGCAGGAAGGAGGAATGGTGATGAAACTTTGAGATACTTGAAATCATCAGGTTTACAATCTGCTGCATGTCCATAGATGGAGCTGTTTGTATGTGTATATGACCATATAAATGCTCATCCATGCTTATGTATGTGTATGAAGGTCGTGCGCTGACTAAAAGTTAGTAAAGACATTTACACACACACACACACACACACATGCCAGTCCCCCTTCATAGCTATATTTCAGCCATGAGCAGGGCAGCAGCAGTGGCACTAAAGGGCAAATCCACACAATTGGTCTTTTTTCTTTGTAGACACAATGGCAGAAATCCCATTACTCCCCTAGGAAGCCCTGTAAGACACAAACACATATGCCCACGCGCGCACACGCGCACGCACACACACACACACACACACACACACACAACACACACACACACACTCACACTCATCTCCCCTGCTATGGCTGTGATGAAAGTCAGGGTAGGAGCAGTTATTTCTCTGCCAGAAAGAGGGAGACAGGGTCATTTACTAATCCCCTACCACCACAATCATCATCACCTCAGGCACTGCTACATGAGACATCCTCTTGCACTTGGTCTCATTTCATTTATTTTGCAGTGTTGCTTTCTTTTGTCCTGTACATTAGTTTGGTTTATTGGTTTATTTGACAGGGACAGTGCACAATAACCAAAAAAGATGTTTTGCCAGAATTAGCCAAAAAGGCTAATTTGCATCTGTATTCCCTAGACAAGCAGAAAACAGATACACTCATCTTAGACACTAGTAAGTAGAGCAACAATTAGTCACATAGATTAGTTGCCAACTAAATTATAACATTAATTGCCAACTAATTGATTTGTGTCACTTTTAAGAAGATATTGTCCTATTCTCTGGTTCTAGCTTCTCAACTCTGATTATTTTTTTGGTTTCTTTAGTCTTCCGTAACAGTAAATTGATGATCTTTGGGTTGTGGACTTTTGTTCTGGACTGGAAATGCATGAGCATTTCCATCAAAAAATGGTTAAAAACCAACATCAGCCGGAGTCAACTGTGCCTTTAAATGCCCTTCTTCCCTTTCTGTCTCCCTTGTCTATCTCCTGTTTGTCTTGTCCTCTCCGTGTCAGCTGATGTTTATCTTATTATTGCTTGGAGCCTCTGGGTTTGCAGGATCAACAGGTTATTTCTACTTATTTCATCAGCTTTGTGCTTTACTGTGAAGAAAAAAAAAATACTTTAAGTACAACTCATATCAGCCTTGTTCCGATAAAACAACAACAAAAAAACAGCTGATTCATGTCACTTCCTTTGCATGTGCCAAGTATATATACATATATAGATAGATCATAATGTGTCAGTCAGTCATTTTCTATTCCTGCTTATTCCTCATTAGGGTCACAGGGGTGTGCTGGAGTCAATCCCACCACATTATAGGAGAGAGGCAAGGATACACCCCAGACAGGTCACCACCTATCGTGGGGAACACACATCATTCACTCATACCTACAGGCAACTTAGAGTCTCCAGTTAACAGCATGTTTTTGGACTGTGGGAGGAAGGCGAAGAACCTGCAGAAAACCCATGCAGACACGGGGAGAACACACTAACTAAGAACCTGTCTTGGACCTGTGACCTTCTTCCTATATATATGGTGCTGATGGTACCAATTGAGGACCCCAAGTACCTACTGTAAAACAAAGCAAAGCAATGCAACATGGTAGCCTACACAGAGGGAGACCGGCTCAGACAGACAAAAACTCAGTCTAAGGTTAAATGCTCCAATATGCTATACCTTTAAATTTACTGGATCCATCTGCTGCAGAGATTTTCCTGCCTGTGTGTTATGATCTTCATTAAAAATACATTTGGCGTTTTAGCACACTGTCAACATGAAGTCGATTGAAAAAAGTAAATGGAAAATGCAATGGACAATGCAGAATAATTGTATTTTGTGGACATTAGGAGACAATGACTCAGTTTTATAAAATCTTTATTCATTATTAATTCTTGAATTGCCTTTGATGATTGACGTTCAATCTAATGATCCCTTATTAAGAATAATAACAAAGTACACTACACTTTTTTAAATCCTGTTTCTACCTGTATCATTATGGCACATTTACAGATACTTTATATTCATGTTTGCACAGTAAAAAGGACTCCATCACTATCAGTATCACATTGTAATTGCAGATATTTTCCATAGAAACATATCTGTATCATTAACTTAAAATGAAATCCATCTTATAGGAAGGAATATTATCATGACATGTTGTCATATTTGCAGTTTGTTTGTTGGTGTCGGTGTGTGTGCGGTGACCCCCTGGAGATTTGCATGACTTTACCTCTACCTTTCAAATCTGCAAACCTTAACAATAGCTGCTCCCCTCTGCCAATTAAAGTCACATTAGCCTAATCACCCAGTAAAACTGCTCATCCATTCCTGCTTAGTTTGGCCATTTGTTCAGCACAGGGACGTCCTGGCTGCTCATAGATTAAGGCATAAACCACCTCACACGCTCTAGCTCAGAGCATTTCTCATGCTATCTTCTCCCCCCTTTAATTACACATATATAAATCTCTGAAAAAAAAGATGATGCTACATACTCAGAATACATAATTTGTGTTCTTCAAAGGATAATCAGGTTTATTACATCATGCATCTCATGGTTCATGATAATATTGTACTCACCAAAGTAATTATTGAGATTTGGGATTGTTGCTAAAAAGGAGCCAAAAAATTATAAGACTGGTTGTAATCTAGATTGTCTAAATCAGGGGTGTCAGTGCAACAAAACATGGACCAGTTCCTTTTTCAGTGAGCATCATTACAGATTTGATTTGTAAATGGTTTGTACAGCAGACGATAGTTTCACCTGCTGCTTAAAAACTAAATATTGTTCAGTGAGTAAATGTTTTGAAATGCAATGCAACAGGAGACTAACTGACATGATGGGAAAGGAGAGGGAAGAAGACAATCTTATTACTGCCCCTCAGTCAGAAAACAAGTAATCAATAAAATTAGATGGGGTGCCAATTTTACTCACTTAACAATGAATAATTGTAGTAGCATCTAAAAATAACAAATAATAAAATGACTGTAATGAAAATGAAATAAAAATAACATCAAACCGGATGTGAAATGAACCAATGTGCCATGAGATGCATTACAAAGGACGTTTTCCCCTGACTGAACACAAAAAATTGTACTAATTAATGATTTAGTTATATCTCTATTGTTTGTCTTTCTTTTTTGTCATGATCTTACAGGTTTATACAATTCAACTTTATGTATTTATTAATTTTTTGGTTCCCACTGAATGAAAGTTTAAAATCAACAAAGTTGAACTTAATTCAATTTTTTATCCCTTCATTCATTTATAATTAACTCAATGGCTTGCCTGTTTCAATGCTGCTGCTGTCACTTGTAGGCACTGATATAGGCTACAATCTTTAAATGTATTTTTGTTCTATTCCCTATCTATCTTTGTGTGTGTGTGTGTGTGTGTGTGTGTGTGTGTGTGTGTGTGTGTGTGTGTGTGTGTGTGTGTGTGTGTTTTCATGGGTATAGGTCTATTCAAATAGAATGTTTGAGTTGACACAGACTTTTGTCTTTGTTACTTTCTCTCTATTCAGTTCTAACTCAGACTATGATCAGATATTATGAGTAGAGTTGATTATAGTATTTCACTCTTCAGTGCTAGGTCGTTGAGTTCACCATTTAAACATCCTCAAGTTTAGGATTCCTTGAAAAGCACATAGTTGTGGTTGTCTTGTATAAATAAAAAAAATATCTTAAATTGAACAGTGAACAAACAATACAATGCAAACTGTACTAACAGTTTTTTTTTCCTCTGGAGATGGTTCGAAGGTGAAGGTGTTGATTTTAATGAAACAAACCGAATCTCTCATTTAAAATATGCAGCTTAAACAATTCAGATGGATTGCCTATTGTGGGGTTGTGTGGTTTCTATCTTACTTGTATTTTTTCTTCCCTGATTTACTAGAGAACTTATTATAGGCTCTAATATGACTGCACTATTTGACTGTAACCTGGATATATCTAGTATAATTGTTTTGCCAAGGTGCAGTCTCCAGCATTCTCTGGAATTTGTCAAGGACTTTAATTTGCTTGATATCTGGATGATTTAAAATCCAAAAGCAGCATTTCTTCCCTAATCATAAAAAAAAATGTTTCATTTGTGGTCTCCCTGGATCTAACTTCTGTTGAAGGGAATTTAGAATCGTTTCCAATTTCACAGACATATAAAATATATTGTTTTAACCGTGTTTCAACGGTAAACTTCCATCTTCTTGGTGGCGGTGCTGTAGTATGTCCAAATTGTGCCTATCTACTGGCTAACTTACTATATAGAAGCTACTGCTGTGGCATTGGAGTGGTAGCTACTGGTTAGTTAAGCAGTATCTACAGAGGTTTTGGACACAGCTCATGTTTTAGTAATCTCCCCACTCCAACACACCTGAATCTAATTATCAACTTGTTATCAAGTTGCTGAAGCCTGATGACTTGATAATGATTAGAAGATTAGATTAGACCGGGGTGTTTATCAAATACTATTTGATTATCAATGAAAGACAGCAATAAAGAAAGACAATTTGATACTGTAAGGAATATATTATATGTATGGAATAATACCATTTATTGCACTGTTCTCCCTGTACAAATGAGTTTATTTAAAGCCATCATTTGGTCACATGTTTTAAAATGATATTAAAATCAAATAAAATGTTAGTAGGTCTTCTAGGCCCTCCTCACAATTAAACAAGGCCATGATATTTGTACAGATTAAATATCTTACCAATGTCTTTTTACCTTTTCAAACAATACTAAACTATGATATTCTCAAAACGTCATCTTCAAAGCTGCTTCTGGCAATTTCAACATACTAAAACCACTTTGGATGAAAGAAATAGCTTGACATCATAAAACACAACATGTGTATGGTGTGACACCTCATCATCTTTTTATTCTACAACATTATCAACTGTGTATTTGTTTTTCATTGCATGAGAAAACAGACATGACAACGATGTCACTTGAGTGTGTCTCAGGGCCTCTGCATGAGACATGGGGACACTGCAACATTCAAACCCTCTTATCAGAATTCACCAAAGTGTTGTTAATGTTGTCTAGGTCTATGTGAACAAATCACTTATTCAAGAAAAAAGAGTAAAAATAAATCAATGCATTTTTATTTCAACAGAGCTAACTAAATACTGTATAACAACATAATAGACAAAAAAGAGTGAGGGAGGGGTGAGGATGAGGGTGAAGGGGAGTGAGGGTGATGGGGGTGGGTGTGGGGGTAGGAACTGTACATGGGTCAGGTAGTGGAGGGCATCGTTGATGACATTTACTGCAACTCCAGAATCTTTTATTGTTCTTACTTTTCTTCTCCTGAAAGGGAAAGGACAGCACATTTTCAGTTCAAAGTCACCTGAAATCAGTTGTTAGAATGAAAAAAGATAAGCCGAGGCACTGAACCTTAAGTTGGAGGTGTTCCTCTTGTAGGTGCTCGATTTCAAGGTGGTGATTTTCCTCCTTCTCAGAGAGATCGTTCTTGAAATGATGTTCCTTCTCAGAGATTTCTTTCTGGTAGTGATGTTCTTTTTCAGAGAGTTCATCTTTGTGTTGACTCCATTTCCAGAATCTCTTCCTGTTCTTTTTCTTTTTCTTCTTCAGAAAGGGGAAAGACAGCATATTTTCGATTCAAACCTCTGACGTCATCGGAAATCAGTTGTTAGAATGAAAAAGATAAGCTGAGGCACAAACCTGAAGTTGGAAGTTTTCCTCTTTTAGGTGCTGGATTTCTAGCTGGTAATGTTGTTCTTTATCATGCAGTTCTTTCTGGTAGCGATGTTCTTGCTCAGAGAGTTCTACATGGTAGCTCTGCTCTCACCGACTGCTTTGTGCCTCATACGCTCAACAACTTTCAACAATAAATGATACAATGATTGTGTCAGTCTGGATATATTCACAGTATTTCAATAAGGCATCAGATTTTTTATGAACCGCGTCATGGCAACTTTTAGAACAAAATCTCAATTTAAAAAAGTAAACACACACTGTACTTGTTTATGTTTGAATGTGTAACATGACCATCATGAAGCTAAAATTTACATGAACACTATTTTAATGGTGTTTTAAATTCATCCTACTGGTTAATCTGTGTGTTTAGCTTTGATGGAAATAAACAAGTATAAGAGTATAAGAGAAAACATTTGAATGATTGAGCCACACTTTCTGTAAATGTGTTTAAACATTTGGGAAAAACTGTAATACTGAGAAGGAAAAGATATCACATTTTCATTTTATACTGGAGTCCTTTGATAAATCCTTTAATTATTGTTTAGGTAGGCTATTACTATTAATCTGAGGTGTATATCTAGCCAGATATTCACAGGTATCCACTTTGAAAACTGCATTTTCTTTTTTTTTCTTTCTAATTCATTAGGAACATTTTTAAGCTGAATGAATAAACTCTACACACTAACACTACAACCTTTCATCAGACCAACAAAACATTATACATATCTTGCAACAATTCCTGCAGAAGTCTTCAAACTCTATTTAAAAATCTGTTTTTGTATGAACATGGAACACACTATTGTTTGAACAAGTGCATAAAGTGCTTTATGTGCTTATTCAAATTCTAACTCCAAATCTATAATATTTAGTAAGTTTTAATAGGGTGTTAATTAATTTCCCAGAATATTCTGCAATAATGTTTTCTGAAAACATTCTAATAGTGTTTAGTGATAATGATTTTAACATTATTAAGATTCTGTGATATTTGACCTTTTGTGGATCGAGCCAGGAAACTTCAAAACTGTGAAGCAATGCAGAGACAAATGTTTACAATTTTACTAGAAGTGTGAGAATAAATTATCAATTGGATCAAACGTGTTTATACACAATATGAAAGTGCAGTGCTTTGTTCTGATTTGAACATCCTACCATCTGGGCTCTGCTCAGTCGTCTCGGCATTGTGGTTGGTGATCGGAAAATCCACCTGGTGAAATCAATGTGAAGTCTTGCTGTTTATCTTCAAAATAATTCAACTGCTCAAAAAATGTAAAGTCTTTATGTTAAAAAATATCCAATTTTTGAAATCAAAGACTTGTCATGTTGTAAATCCAGCAAATGCTGTTCTATATGTGAAGTCTACTCAGTTATGAACCTCATAAATAAATTATTTTCTTTTCAAGAATGTAACCCTGACAACACTACTAAGTTTTGTTGTTTACATTTGGATCCTCATTTTTTGTTACCAAGACAACTATAGATACACACACTCACACATGCATACTCATATAAATGTCTAAAACATAATGAATAATGAACAGTAACAGCTTAACCAATGTTAACCATACTATGAATCCCAGATATAAATGGATTAATAAGAGGTTTCTACAGTCATGATAATGAAATCATGGAATTCTGAAATGGAAATTTCCAGACGTGTTGAAGTTTTAGAAATATAAATAAACCCAGAAGTTTTTGGAAAAGCTGCTTGTATAATATAATATAACTTGTATAATAGAGTATATGTGGTTCAATTGAAATAGCCAGAGAAAAGTCATTTTATAGATCAAACTTGTAAGATTACACATGAATAATAATAATAATAATAATAATAATCAACTTTTGTATAGCACTTTAAACAGGAAGTTTAATTGTCTACATTTGAATCCCCATTATTTGTTACCTAGGCAACTATACATACATACCCTCACACACATACTCATATAAATGTCTAAAATATAATGAAGCAGTAACACTTTAAACCCATAAACTTTGCTGCCCTGAACATCTTTCAAACTCCAGTAGAGCTGCAACTAACAAGTATTCTGATAGCCAGTTAACCTATTGAGTATTGATACGATTAATCAATCAGTTGTCTGGTTCATAAAATGGTGCAAAATATCAATCACTGTTTCCCAAAGCTGATGTTTCTCAAAACCAGACCAACAGTCCACAACCCAAAGATCATCAGAAACAAGAACCTGAGAATCTCCTTAAAATTATATTCTCCTTAAAAATGACCTCAAATCGATTAACAAAATAGTTGGCGATTAATGTTATGTAAACTCCACATCAGCAGTGATGTAACACAGACTTTCCGTTAGAAATGCGCAGTCTCCAAGCTTAAACACTTTTTCTGTCTGCAGTTGTGTCCTATGCAGGTAGTGTAAAGTTATTTTGATAAAAACATCCAGAAAACCCCAAAATGAGCTGAAAGAGTCTGTAAAGCTGCACAGAGGTGTGGCATCAGGTGATAATTCCCTTTTACAAGTACTCACACGATCCATTAGTAATGTAGGGAAATCGATTATCGCCACTCGACACAAAGAGGTGTCAAAGTCAATACTATAAATCCCAAATATGAATTGATTAATATAAATATGTAATATAATATAATTATATAATTAATATAAATAATATGAATGTTATATAATTTTCTTCAAACTATTGAAATGCAATAGAAAAAATGAGTTTTTTAAGTGAGTTTCATACAAGTTATGCAAGGATGCAAATGGCATCAGGATTTGAAAAAAATGGATCTTTTTTTTTTTTGTCTAACCTTAACTTAATGTCAAAATAATTCTCTCTTCTGTTGTATCCTGGTCTAATACTGTCAGATATATATGTATTTGACTCACAATTCCAGACCAGAAACCTCAAATCAGACCAGACAATAATCTGATTACTTCAAGTGCCTATCAAACCAGTCTCACTGATAACTTATATAGAGTCCAGATGAAATTTGGAGATGAGATGAAAAGAAAGAAGATATGAAGATAGACACCTGGATGTTGGGAATATACATACAAAAAATAATGGCGTAGGTACACCCATCATTGAAATGATGGTGTACCTGCAGCCTTTACCTGTCGTCTGTCTTTATTTGTTTGAAAAGCCCGGTGTTCAACACTTCCTGTATACTCTACTGCACTAATTCTGCATACCTTAACAAAAGAAGCTCCCTCCTGCCAATTAAAAGCACATTAGCCTAATCACCCAGTAAAAGCCGCTCATCCATTATTGCTCACTTTGTAAATTTTATCGGTGCATTTCACCAGAGAAATGGCTCCGCTCCACTGCTAGAGCCCCGTAAGTCATTAGCACGTCCGCGCGAGCATTAATGGAGACGGCTGAAAATGTGTTGACAAATTAAATCACGCACACTGATAACTCGGCATTACAAGCTTTAAAATCTGTGTTTCTTGTTAAACTGGAGTATCTATTTATTTTATTTTTGGGGTGGGACAGAAGATCAGATATGACGTTTACAGTGATTGCATGCGTCAGAGGGTGAGATAGAATATTTCAAGCAGAGATGTTTCTGCTTACTTTTTTCACTCTTTATGGATTCCTGGAAATGTGTTTTTATTCTTATTATTTTTTTGTTACTGGTAATGTTTTGATATAAAGTGCCCCTCTTTTTTCTGTGTTTTTGTGTAAGTGTATAAGTGTATGTGTGTGTGTGTGTGTGTGTGTATGTGTGTGCCTATGACTCATCACAGTGTAATGCTCAGGCGGGACACAGTTCCAGATTCTTGATTCTTGAAAGATTTAATTATTTGTAATAAAAATAGATCGTGATCTCCCTCTTGGCACGAAGTGCAATGTAATTATGTCTTTTTTTTTTTAAATATATTTTTCATGGTTTTTGTTCAATTTGGCTGCTGCTGCATTGCATTTCATATTATCTAATATTATCTGATGTATAAGCTACAGTAGCTCAGAATATTTTTAAGCTCTAAGATTTGGTTCTGCAATAATCTTGCATAATAAGAGACTATCTTTTCCAAACTGTTAGTAACAACAGTTACAATGTTGTAATTAAGGTAGATAAACATTTAAATTTGGTTGTCCTCTCTTCTCTTGGCCGTCACTTGGTACCTTAAGGGCAATAATAATTTATGTAGATTTTTTTTTTGAATGTTTTAAACTAAAATTCAGCTAATTCTTCATTTGATAGTAGAGAGAGGATGGCATTGATGAATAGTACATGTTCTATGAGATGAGCTACTAGTGACTACCCAACAAACCTATTCATAGGGAACATGGGATCAAGTGCTTATTTCATTTTTAGAATAGCCTTAGTAATATTTGGGCACTGTAGTTTTTGAAAACATTACTAAAATCTAACATTTTGAGGGGACTATTTTTTTGCTGTGGATTAATACATATTTCATGTTCTAGATAGATAAATACTTCCCATTCAGTGTTTCTGGAGGCACTCAGGGCATCAGTCTCAGCAATGTGTTTTTAATAGACTTTGGACACAGTGGAGCTCTATGGCACAGAGGAATAAGATTTATGAAGTGAAAACGTGGCCCTTCAGTTGACTTATGAACATGTGTCGCAGCAGACTAGCGAGCAGCGTGTCTATCAGTATCAGTGACAAATGTAAACAGCAGGATGCACTTGCTAGTCTCCATTGTAAGCAATTCATTCATATCCGCCCTGTTCACATGGAGTGCTCTCCACTGGTGTGAGTGTGACATCATGTTTGAGTGATACTCCACGCTGGGCAGGGGACTTGTTTGGGAAAGAAGCTCTCAGGCCATATATAAATCCCACTCCTGTGATACTTCATGATAAATATGACTCTGATTTGGCTCTTAGGCCATTAAAACAAGTCATCTGGGTCCAATGCAGCTACTTATGTCCCATTTCAAGGACAGCATCCATAACCTGAGTCGGGGTGCATGAAATTGTCCCATTGAAGTTTCCCATGATACATTTTATGTATGAGGTCAAAAATCATTGAGTTCCAAATCTGAAACGCAGCTGAATAGCCAGACTTGTAAGTTATGATGCATATTAAAGGCTGCATGTGTCTGTGAGCAGTTACAGAAAAGGAATGATTCTCACCTTATTCTTAGATTGTTTTTTTTGTTCAATTCATTTTAAAAGTTAAAGGCCCTAGAGGTGAATCGTGACTTATTTAATAGCCACATAATTTCCCCAGTTGATCTCTTACATTAAGACAATTATTTTTTTTCTGAAAAGTTTTCTGAAATTTTATGTTTAAATATGTAAATGAAGCAAACAATTCCAGAATGAAAATGGGAACATTGAATAAAGCCAGGTTACAAATTTCATCTTATTTGGTGATATATTATAGTCAAACATTTTTACTGTCAACAGCAGATATAAATAAATAAATCAAATTCAAACTAATTTTGCCTTTTTATGAATTAAATATTCCATGCATCATGAAAAGAAAACTCTTTAAAGTATTATTAGGAATGAATTTGAAAAAAATTGGTGTTGCTGAAGTGGAGCTTTGAGGCTCAGAGTATGAAATAAAAAATGTCCACACCAACTTGCTTTTCTTTACCCTCGGATGGAATGAATTCTCTGAACCTTCTCTCACCTTAATAACAATTAAAGTGCTAAAGAGCAAATTTGGAAAAAAAAAATCTTCTTTTGTTATATTGCAATCATCCGACACCATAAGGTGATCCTGTTCCATTTGAACAGAGCCAATACAGCCAGGAACCATCATGCTACTGTATGCTATGTCTTGAAATGTAGATTCTAACGCGTATGATTAGGCAGCACTGTCTCTGTTTGACTGAAAGTAATTTTATACCCTTAATTGGACTCTGGAGAATATGTAAGAAGTAGATTGTGCATCATGTTGTCCAATATCCTTACTAAATGTAGACCATAAATTATTCACTTCGATTCTTGCAAATAGACTAAAAAACATTTTTCCTGACATTATAAAGCCTGACAAGGCTTTATAATATCAGGCTTTGTTTCTAATAGGACTCTAGGGCATAACGTCAGAAAAACTTTGAATACAATAGAAAACACTCACTCACACAAAGAAAAAAATGCTCCTCTCTTGTGACATTAGATGCTGAAAAGGCACTTGACAGGGTCTCCTGGTCTATTATATTTGAATTTTGTCACAGGTTTTATTTTAATGATAGATATATAGGGTGGTTAAAGATGTGGGTGGCGAAAAATGGTTTATGATAAACTAAAGGCAAGAATGCAGGTGAATGGTACAATCATAAATCCATTTAGTTGTTTCTGGGGAACAAGACGGGGAACCACTCTCACCTCATTTTTTTTTTTATATTGGCTATGGAAATCTTTGCAGTGTGAATAAGTCTGAATTTTTAATCTGAATGTTGGAACAAGAGGAGAAGAAATTATCTATGTATATGGGTGATTTGATTTTCTACTTTCATTGGAGACAGTGACGAAAGAATGAGTCTAGTCTAGAATCTGACTGAGCAAATCAAAAGCTATGGTACTTGGCATCAGATATCACATACAATTACATTTAAATATAACCTACAATGGGAAGACAATAAACTGAGATATTTGACCATCTGTCAAGAGTTTAATAAGCTTCATCAATACAACTTTGGGGTTTTAAAGGTGGCCTCTCCTGGAGCTGCCACCTTATCGTGGTGGAGGGGTTTGCGTGTTCCAATGATCCCAGGAGCTATGTTGTCGGGGGCTTATGCCCCTGGTAGGGTCACCCATGGCAATCAGGTCCTGGGGGAGGGACCAGACGAAGAGCGGCTCAAAACCCTCTGATGATGAGAAAGAACATTGGGCCAGCGTTAACCCTGCCCGGGTGTGGGTTACCGGGGCCCCCCTCTGGAGCCAGGCCTGGGGGAGGGGCTCGGGTGCGAGCGCCTGGTGGCCGGGCCTTTGCCCACGGGGTCCGGCCAGGCTTAGCCCGAAGCGGCGACGTGGGCCCCCCTCCCCATGGACTCACCACCCGTGGGGGGGGCCACAGGGGGACGATGCGGAGAGAGTTGGGCGGCAGTCGGAGGCGGGGACCCTGGCGGTCCGACCCCCGGCTGCAGAAACTGGCTCTGGGGACGTGGAACGTCACCTCTCTGGCGGGGAAGGAGCCTGAGCTGGTGCGCGAGGTTGAGAGATACCGACTAGATATAGTCGGGCTCGCCTCGACGCACAGTGTGGGCTCCGGAACCAGTTTCCTCGAGAGGGGTTGGATTCTCTACCACTCTGGAGTTGCCCCCGGTGAGAGGCGCAGAGCTGGGGTGGGAATGCTTGTTTCCCCCCGGCTCGGTGCCTTTACATTGGGGTTCACCCCGGTGGACGAGAGGGTAGCCTCCCTCCGCCTTCGGGTGGGGGGACGGGTCCTGACTGTCGTTTGTGCCTATGCGCCGAATGACAGTTCAGAGTACCCACCCTTCTTGGAGTCCTTGGATAGGGTGCTGGAGGGCGCCCCTTCTGGGGACTCCATCGTCCTCCTGGGGGACTTCAATGCTCACGTGGGCAATGACAGTGTGACCTGGAGAGGCGTGATTGGGAGGAACGGCCCCCCTGATCTGAACCCGAATGGTGTTTCGTTGTTGGACTTCTGTGCTCGTCATGGATTGTCCATAACGAACACCATGTTCAGGCATAAGGGTGTCCATATGTGCACTTGGCACCAGGACACCCTTGGCCGTGGTTCGATGATCGACTTTGTTGTCGTGTCGTCGGACTTGCGGCCTCATGTCCTGGACACTCGGGTGAAGAGAGGGGCGGAGCTGTCAACTGATCACCACCTGGTAGTGAGTTGGCTCCGATGGTGGGGGAAGAGGCCGGTCAGACCTGGCAGACCCAAACGTTCTGTGAGGGTTTGCTGGGAACGTCTGGACGAATCTCCTGTCAGAAGGAACTTCAACTCGCACCTCCGGGAGAGCTTCACCCACGTCCCGGGGGAGGCGGGGGACATTGAGTCCGAGTGGACCTTGTTCCGCGCCTCTATTGTTGAGGCGGCTGATCGGAGCTGTGGCCGTAAGGTCGTCGGTGCCTGTCGTGGCGGCAATCCCCGAACCCGCTGGTGGACACCGGCGGTAAGGGATGCCGTCAAGCTGAAGAAGGAGTCCTACAGAACCTTCTTGGCCTGTGGGTCTCCGGAAGCAGCTGACGGGTATCGGCGTGCTAAGCGGATCGCAGCCTCGGTGGTTGCCGAGGCAAAAACTCGGGCGTGGGAGGAGTTCGGTGAGGCCATGGAGAAAGACTTTCGAACGGCTTCGAGGAAGTTCTGGACCACCATTCGGCGTCTCAGGAGGGGAAAGCGGCGCACCGTTGACACTGTGTTCAGTGGAGACGGGGTGCTGCTGACCTCGACTCGGGACGTCCTGGATCGGTGGGGGGAATACTTCGAAGACCTCCTCAATCCCACCAGCACGTCTTCTGTTGAAGAAGCAGAGTCTGGGGGATCAGTGGTGGACTCGCCTATCTCTGGGGCTGAGATCGCCGAGGTAGTCAAAAAGCTCCTCGGCGGCAAGGCCCCGGGGGTGGATGAGATTCGCCCTGAGTTCCTCAAGGCTCTGGATGTTGTAGGGCTGTCTTGGTTGACACGTCTCTGCAACATCGCGTGGACATCGGGGGCAGTGCCTCTGGACTGGCAAACCGGGGTGGTGGTTCCCCTTTATAAAAGGGGGGACCAGAGGGTGTGTTCCAACTATAGAGGGATCACACTCCTCAGCCTCCCTGGGAAAGTCTATTCGGGGGTACTGGAGAGGAGGGTCCGTAAGATAGTCGAACCTCGGATTCAGGAGGAGCAGTGTGGTTTTCGTCCTGGTCGTGGAACTGTGGACCAGCTCTATACCCTTAGCAGGGTGCTTGAGGGTGCGTGGGAGTTCGCCCAACCAGTCTACATGTGTTTTGTGGATCTGGAGAAGGCGTTCGACCGTGTCCCTCGGGCAGTCCTGTGGGGGGTGCTCCGGGAGTATGGGGTCCCGGACCCGTTGACACGGGCTGTCCGGTCCCTGTACTCTCGGTGCCAGAGCTTGGTCCGCATTGCCGGTAATAAGACGAACTTGTTTCCAGTGGGGGTTGGACTCCGTCAGGGCTGCCCTTTGTCACCGATTCTGTTCATAACTTTTATGGACAGAATTTCTAGGCGCAGCCAGGGCGTCGAGGGGCTGCGGTTTGGTGGCCTCAGGATTGGGTCGTTGCTATTTGCGGACGATCTGGTCCTGTTGGCTTCATCGAGCCGTGACCTTCAGCTCTCACTGGAGCAGTTCGCAGCCGAGTGTGAAGCGGCTGGGATGAAAATCAGCACCTCCAAATCCGAGGCCATGGTTCTGGACCGGAAAAGGGTGGAGTGTCGACTCCAGGTCGGGGATGAGATCCTGCCTCAAGTGGAGGAGTTCAAGTATCTCGGGGTCTTGTTCACGAGTGGGGGGAGGATGGAGCGGGAGATTGACCGGCGGATCGGTGCGGCGTCTGCAGTGATGCGGGCCCTGCATCGGTCCGTCGTGGTGAAGAAGGAGCTGAGCCGAAAGGCGAAGCTCCTGATTTACCAGTCAGTCTACGTTCCTACCCTCACCTATGGTCACGAGCTTTGGGTAGTGACCGAAAGAACGAGATCGCGAATACAAGCGGCCGAAATGGGTTTCCTTCGCCGGGTGGCTGGGCTCTCCCTTAGAGATAGGGTGAGAAGCTCGGTCATCCGCGAGGAGCTCAGAGTAGAACCGCTGCTCCTCCACATCGAGAGGAGCCAGTTGAGGTGGCTCGGGCATCTAGTGAGGATGCCTCCTGGACGCCTCCCTGGTGAGGTGTTCCGGGCACGTCCCTCCGGGCGGCGGCCCCGGGGAAGACCCAGGACACGCTGGAGAGACTATGTCTCTCGGGTGGTCTGGGAACGCCTTGGGGTCCCCCCGGAAGAGCTGGAGGAAGTAGCTGGGGAGAGGGAAGTCTGGGCTTCCCTGCTGAAGCTGCTGCCCCCGCGACCCGATTACGGATAAGCGGAAGAAGACGAGACGAGACGAAATTAAACAAGACTTACAAAAGTTTACTGGGTCCTTTTTTCCCCCGTTCAAATAAAATTGACTTGACTCCACCCATTAACACTATCTTGGAGGATTGATATTGTTAAAATTTATATCTTACCAAGACTTATATTTTTATTTAAAAATTCAACAATTTATATACTGAAAAAAGTGATCTTGACAATATTATTAAAAAAATCAATTTGGGGAGAAACAAGACCTTATTAAAATTAAACATAACCAAACATCTTCCAGTTTGAATCAATTACAATTGTGCTGCTTCAATCAAACCACTCAGTGTCTTACTAAGCAACTACTCAGCAGCAAAGAGGTGTGATACAGAGAATTACATGGAGAGGCAGCATACAACATGTAGGTGGTGGCGACAGGATGTAGGTATGTTGTGTCAAGCAAAAATCTGAAAGCAAACCTATCTGATCAAATGTATAATACACATGTATGACCTTTGGGTTGACCCTCGGTGTAAAAACAGCCTAGATTCACTATGTGTTTCTAAACGAAAGTGATTATTTTGAGGATGGAAACGTATTTTGTGGCAGTCTTCACTACCAACCATGTAACCCTAAAAAAGAGGTTAAATGCAGTTTTCAGGTGTATACATTTTATGCAAAGACAGCAAATGTGTGGCTGGGACACATTTAATCACCTAAACACTGACATTTCTTGTCTCCTAAGAGTTACTCCAGTAGAACTTCTTTTTTTGCTGAGGCAGTTGTTTTTCCAATTGATTTTTGCACATAATCCCCTATATAACTACTATTCTCTGTCTGCGCAAGTTAAAAATACACTCATTCCAGTTAAGGATTAGCGACATTATATTATTGTCTGACTCAACTATTGTGTCTGTAATATCAAACTCTGACAGATATAATACCGCAGGACAAACAATCTGCAAACCCAGATTACATTTAGCCTCCTGTGATACTGTTTGTTTTCTCTGCTATGAAAAAAAAAAAAAAAAAGCAGCTTTGTAAGCTCAACAGCACACTGACAGAGCCGGCACACTACAAATGTGATCTGTCTTCTATAACAACTCAAACAGTCAAAGTGTTGCAGAGTTTCAAACATTTATGAAAGCTGTCCTGTCATTGTTGACAGATAGCGCCTTGAGTGAATGTGGAACTTTTTTTTTTTTTTCCATGCACACACAATAGCGCAAATGCGCACACACACATGCACACACACTCTGTAGAGCAGATGTCTCGGTGTAAGAAGCTGGTCCCAGAGCTGATGCTCCAAAAACAAGACCTCTCTTTCTAGTGTTACATGCTGATGCTGTGATGTACAACTTACCCACTGCTATATCTTACCCCTCCCTCCTCTAACTCTATGCAAAAGACTTTTGAATGCATTGCATTATAACTGGTGATGTACTGTGTGTTTGTAGTTGGAATAAAATGGGTTTGCTGACATATGGTAACACCATACTATAGAGGTTTAGATCAAAAATAGCCAGGACGTTGCACTTTGAAAAAAAAAAAAAATGGAGGATTCGGGCACATGACTTGGGGAAAGTTTTCATTCTGACAATATGCTTTTGCAGCAGTACAATTCTATGGCGATATGTGGGAAAACTGCTGGCCCATACAATATTACAGAAGATGAGATATGGATATACTAGACTATAGTATAATCATAAAAAAACAAGGTGAGTTTACTAAACCTTAAAAAAAGAATAATCCCTAGAGATTCTATGCAAACTTTGTTGCCTCCTTTTTTATATAATGGTCCTTGAAAGACACATCTGTGGAAAAAATGCAGAGATAAAACTACAGTTTTTACAGTTTGACATTTTTTTTATTTCATTTTTTTTATTTTTTCATATAAAGGAACATTGTAGCCCATGCAGGTTATGTCCACACCAGTCCATGAAAACTCCAGCCAGAAGTGAGGCTTTATCATTATGATGAAGTTTTACAACACCTCTACAGGCAGTTGGCAATTTGAGGGGGGGCGTTATCCGGCTTGTTAGTGAATGCATGGAGTAAAAAGTGCTGTGCCTAGCAGATGTTTTCAGAGTGCTTTGAATTTTTTGTGTGTGTGGCTGATGCTGTCGTGGTCTGTTACTGTCTGGTTTTCTTTTGTTTCTTTTTTTTCTCCTGTGTTTTACCCTGAGGTTTTCATCATTAGCCTGACTTCCTGTGTTTCCCTCACATGGAAACTTTGTTGAGTCTTTTTTTTTTTTTTTTCAAGCTCTGCATTTACTTGCCAGTTACAGCATCACAATGTGTTGTTGCCCAATAACTATTGCTTGCGGTTATCAAGGATCTGACATATGAAACAAGCCTCCATGGATTAGATATAGCATTTTATGTTTTTCAAAAGAATGGCTCATAGATTCCAGAGATTATTGCATGGAATTTCCCAAACTGCTTTGGTGTTCTGGATGGGAAACATGTCAATATTTGACCTCTACCAGCAAAAAGATGAACCATACATGTTCCATAGTCCTAATGGCACTGGATGACGACAGTAATATAGTTTTCAATGGGTAAATGGTGAGTTTGAAGGATGCTCACTGCAAGATGCACTGAAGAAAAGAAGATTCAGCAATCTACCCCTGAACTAATGCTACTACTACAAGGCAATTTCCTTGACATGTACCTCATGAAGCCAAATCCAAACCGCTGACTGTCTGAAGAGTAAGGCATCATCAATTACAAGCAGGAGCTTTCAGAGGGTGGCAGAAAAAGCTTGGAATCTTTAGCCAACCGTTTTCTTTCCAGCCACCTTTAACTTTAAAGACACCACCAATGTGGAAGACCTTGTTTTGGTGTGCAGTGTTGAGCAGAACTACCTGCAGACAGATTCATTTTTTTTTCCATAGATGTCTCCACCATTCATAGACTAATATCTAGCAAGTCTTTCAGGATTTTGTTTTTTGCAAGAAAATATAGATGTTATGAATTATGAATCATTGGATATCATATAATTAAAAAAAAAAAAAAACTGTAATTATCTGCTTTGTCACATTTGCTGGTATACAATGTTCTCCACTTGCTATATTTAAAATAGGACCACTTATATCAAGCTTAATCTTATATCTATATATTTCACTATTCATTTCAATATGACATACACATATAATGAGAAAAGCTATGTTTCATGCATGTAGTTATAAATATAACTATATAATGTGAAGTACAATGCACAATAACATTTTTATAAGGGAAACTGTGTAGTACACCATTAAATATGAAATATAAAGTAGGAAGTTAAAAAAGTGCATTAAATTGTGGAGCAACTAGTTACATTTGGCTTTGTTGTTGCCACATTCATTCATTCATTCATTCATCTTCTATACCCACTTATTCCTCATTAGGGTCGCAGGGGTCTGCTGTAGCCAATCCCAGCTCATTACAGACGAGAGGCAGGGATACACCCAGATGGTCGCCAGCGTATTGTGGGGCACACACACCATTTACTCACAAACTCACGGACAATTTAGAGTTTCCAATAAACCTCAACTTGTTTTTGGACTGTGGGAGGAAGCCGGAGTACCTGGTGAAAACCCACGCAGACACAGGGAAAACATGCAAACTCCACACAGAAAGGTCCCAGAACAAGGACCAAGGAAGTCTTGATCCTGCAACCTTCTTGCTGTGAGGCAACAGCACTAATGCCTGCACCACCCTGTTGCCACATTCATTCATTTACTTATTAGTAAACTATCAGTTTCTGATGCCAAGTGTTGGTACACCAATTACATGGAGAGGCAGTTGTCCAACTCATGCTGGAACTTTGGAGGTAGATGTTGTAGAAACCTACTCATTCTGTAGTCATTGTTTTTGCAGTAAGCAGAGATTGCATCACTGTGGACTTCCTGAGAAACTTCCCTTTGCAGGGCGTTACCAATGGCACCCATCAAGTTTTGTTGAGTCCTCCCTGACGGACTCATCCAGAATCATCCTGCTGAGAGCTTGACTGGGCTCAAGGTGTTTGGCAAAGGCTCAGCAAGTGTGAACTCTCCATCTCCACACATGGTGGATTGTCCTCTAACAGAATCCACCATGGGTGTTTGGGTCAGCCTCAATGAAGCAGGGCTCCTCATGAGCACTGGTACAGATCCCACTACTGGTGCCGTCTGAGGATGAATCGGACCCAGCAGAAGGTTTCTTGAAAAAAATTTTAAAAAATAACCACTGATTTTTTTTATTATTCATTTATTATTCATTATTCACCAATTATTCAGTCTTCAGGGCATACTGTGGCAAGTACTGGAGGTGAGACCAAATTAATGTCTGAAAAGCTACATGCGAAAAGGTGGGTAGAAACGCCCACCTGGCCAATCAGAACCACATCTTTCAAATCTGTACTCACATTTTGCCAGATGCTTTTAGTTAAAGGTACATACAATAAATGAATGAAAGAAACAATAAACCTTTTCACTTAAGAAATTAAATTGTTCAGTTACTCTGATGGTTGGGTTGGGAGTGGTTTACTTCTTGTTTTATGTCCCTTTGAAAAAATTGTGTTATACGTACAATCTCTCATAAAGAGAAAAAAAAAAGAATTATAATTTTATATTTTGCATTCTATATGAGGCACCTGATCAACCAGGGAGCCAGAAAGCTGATTTCACATTCAGATAAAATGCTAATTAATTAGACCTATATGCCATCACCGTGAAAAGCCTGGGGGACTATATAAAACGTGTACTTACTGTCCTTCCCTCATTGTACACTGCTCCCAGCTCACCTTAATGTCCTGTCGTAAACTAAAAGCAGATTTTATTGCTGTCATTGTGCTGTATTAGGCTTCCACTCGAAGCTTTCTGCCTTCCTCTCTGCATTGCAGCAGCAGCAGCAGTAGCAGCAGCAATAGCAGCAGTAGCAGCAGTAGCAGTAGCATCACAGTCAGGCCCGGTCATCATAACGAATCCATTTAGGGCTGGAGTGATTGGCTCTGACTTCTGCTTTGTTCTGCGACATCAATATCAAAGCATTGTCAAAAACATTTTGTCAGTTAATAATCCCTATATTAGGGTTTCCGTGTGTTTGTGTGTGTGTGACAGACAGAGAGTGAGAACATCTTTTCAGTTTGTATATCATGCAGAGTTTTTAAGATGGATTATGGAGCAGTATTTGCTTCTACACCAAAGTTTTTACCTTTTTTAATTTTTTTTCTCCTATGTATTCTAAATTCAAGCTCTGTTGGACATTATTTTTCCTTGTGATTTGGCCCACAATTACCGCGGAGTCCTGCAATCTTCCTCATTGCTTAAAATGAGAGGAGGCTGAAGGTTCCCAGGCGATTTAAGAGATATTTCATGTTTAATAGGATTTATGTCTGAAGGCAGTTCTTCAGTGAAGGCTAGTGTAATTAAATTTATGACCCTGTTCATGTAATGTTACACAGTATTATTGGTATAAGTAGTCTAATTAGTAGAACCGTTTAATTTTATTGCAGCGAACCCCAAGCCTATAGCTGTGTTACATGATTCACACTTGAAGGATAACAAAAAAAAAACAGCTTTGACAGCTCATTGATCGCCTGTATTTTGGGTTTAAGGGGTTTTAAGATGATTCAAGCTCCTGTGGGGATAAGAATTTCACTTTAATACCCATGCATACTTCCAATTATTGCTGAAAAAAACACTAAAAGTGCAGTTATAATATGCCTGAGGTATTTTCCTGCTTGTAATTTTAGACCTGTTTGATGCAAGAGCTGAACAACATGTAATTGTATAATACATTTTATGCCACTGCCTGGGTGAAAACTCTTTTTCTGATTGGTTGGCAGGTTTGGATTAGGGTACGTTGGCAGAAGTCTTGTAGAAGAAATATCAACTTAAGCTTTTTAACTCAAGTAAAAGTATATGTAGTATACTGGTTTCAAAACAATAGTTGAGTCAGACAATAAAACTACTACTAAGTAATGTAAAAGGGAAATATCTGGAAAGACAGAATCTGGAGTGTGACGATGATGATTTGTGTCGTGGAATATGTACAAACCAATATAGTGTATGTTAATACTAGGGCTACAACTAATGACTATTTTGATTGTTGATTAATCTATTGATTATATAAATTATTAATAAAAAAATAATTAATCCAAATTAGTTGTTTGGTTCATAAAATGGCGTAAAATGTAGATCACTGTTTCCCAAAGCAGAAGGTACAACCTAAAATGTCTTTTTTTTGTCCAGACCAACAGTCCACCACCCAAAAATAGTCATATAATCGTAAATCATCATTTATCATTATATAAGACTAAAGAAAACCAAAAATAATCAGATTTGGAAAGCTGGAACCAGAGATTTTCTTAATAAAAATGAGTCAAGGTTGAGTTAGGTTTCTGTTTTTCAAGTGTTTTTTAGTAAGGAGGCTATTACAATATAAGGAGTAGAAAGTACAGATTGTGTGAAAATTTAAGTAGTAGAACTAAAATTAAGTCAGCTGAAATAATTATAACAATAAATAATTACTCCAGTGAAGTATAGATACCTACAATTTCAATTTAAGTCAGATAATTAAGTAATTGTATTTTGTACTTGACATCTTAGTTCACAGCTGCCCCATTTTTGAGGATAAGACTGAAAAACACACACCCAAATTAAAATGGCCACTGTTCATGAATCCCTGTGAGTACAGGCAAAATTATTCATAACTTTGATTCACAACAGCACTTGACTTGTTATTCTCCCAACTTTAGAGATGGTAAACACTATGTGGACCCCAGTTGTCAAACACAACAGGGTAAACAGAACACAAAATATCGACCTAAGAGACTTGAAAAAATATTCAGATGTCATTTTATTGACCAGTTATCACAGGGAAGATCAAGTATGGTCTTTTCTGCTTGAGATCAGGCCATTTGATGGATGTTTGAGCAAAATATCTCAAATCTTGATACATGGAAGCCATGGAAAATGCATGGTTTGGACAGTGCTACAGAGTCATACGAGTATGCGAGTTTATGTCACATAATAAGAGTGGGAGTGGGATGCAAAAATAAGATAGTATAAGAAATAAAATCCACATTGTCAAATTTATGCAACAACAAAAAAATACAATATTTGAGTAAGGAAACCATTTTAAGTGTCAACAATTTTAGACAGTAATTTATTAGTTAGTAGTAGTTAATAGTTCATTAGTAATTAGACAGGTTTTGTATTTTTTGTATTTGCACGCATGTTGTGCAACTTGCAAAAGAAAAACTCAGAGAACACAACTAAAAATAACTGGTATGGTATAACTGTTTCTTTGTAGTCTTTATCATAGTGTGTGGACTTTAAGAACAAGCAAGAGGAGGTAATCATTGAACACATGTATGTGTATGCATGTGGTAGTGCATGTGTGCCTGTGTGTGTATGTGTGTTGACTGGATTTCCTTTCATGACCTAACGAAGTCATTAGTTCTGTTCATTAGAGTCTTATCTTGATCTGAATACCAGGATTACGAGGATTTTCTGTCTTGTCTTTACATTGAAGGGGCTATATGTGCTTGATGAATGTCTGTAATCTATTTCCTGGTTCAGATTAAATCACAAGACTCTCTTTAAAAAAAAAAAATAATAAGTAATAAATAAAAATACTTTTAATAAGTAATTAACAAAAAATTCTATAGTTAATGTGTCCTGGGGTCAGTACGAGGCAACAGGTAGTTCGTCTTGATTTTAATCACCTGTTGAAAATTCATCCGCTGAACCACAGCTTTAGTTGTTATCAACTGAGCTGTTACAGCTGAGTAATCAGCTTGATAAACTAACAAGCAGACCAGGAAGGAAAAACAAGCACGGCAACGGCTGATCCGCTGACAGAGAAGAGGGAAATAAAGAGGGACCAAGCTCAAATAAATGAGCACCTGTTTGGTCACTATCTCTCTTTAAACCTGTCAATTTAGCGAATGTTTTCACAGCTTCTGTTTCTGAGTCCTGATATTGTGTCTGCTGACTCTCGCTGTCACACTGTCACAACTTACATTTGAACACAAAGGAGCCATTAATGTTTTCAGAAACAACTATGCTTCTCTTACCAGTCAAAATGTCTGAACAGCTGAACAGCCTCCTACAGCTGGTTTAGACACTGTAATTGTAGTCTGGTGTGATTATATTATTCTATGCTTGTAAAAAAAAATCAAAAATGAAAAAGTGTGAACTCAACTACTTGTTGGGTATGACATTGCCTGAGTGAAAACTTTTTTTTTTTTTTTTTTTTTTTTTTTTTTTTTCGGATTGGCTGGCAAGTGCGCATTAGGGTTTAAAAAAGATACTTCTAGCTATTTTTATTAAAGCAAGTATTAAAAGTAATGTAAAGGGAAAAAATACTGGAGTTTTGTATGATTTGTGTCATTTGCAGGTGTGATGGATCACATACCAAGGTCTTAAAATGGTATTATGTTTATAATAGGATTATAATCTATCGCGGAGAATCAAACAAGACCACGTTCTTCACTGTCACCTTTTCACTAAAAGTACACAAATCATAGTATTTGCTTTCATATACAATATACATATTTTGTATTCATATACAAATAACCAATTATCAAAATTTATGGTGATTAATGTAACAGTTGGCAACTACTCGATTAACAGTTCATCTAACCTTATATTCAGGCCAATGCAGGAAATAACACGATCAAATTTAAACTTGCGACTTACACCTTTTTTTTTTTTTTTTTTTTTTACATTTGCACTTAATCTCTTTAGACATAGAGTGAATAAACATGCAGGATTTAATTTATTCAACATATATCTTGACATAGATTTTCCTAGATTTTGCATCCATCATTTAAACAAGAGCCACCTATTGCTTGGATTTATTAAATCAATTCACAATTTAACAATTTATCAGCGTGTCAATATGCACTTGCTAGCCCATGCTAATATTTACTTCCAGCCAGTCTCCTTCCCCACAGTGTGCTGCAGCATTGCTTTCCAGTCAAAGTAATTAGTAAGGAACTTTTTTTCTTCTGTATTGTTTTTATTATTATTTCTTTTAACCCTGCAATCCTCATGTGTAATATTTGCATCAGATGCACTGAAAGCCTACGGCAGTGACACTCACAATAAAAATTTGATGTATGGATGAGCTTCTAAGTATGCAAAAAAAAAAAAATGCATGTTGTATTTTAAATAATAATACAAATCCTTGTTATAACAGCATATCCGTGATGCTTAAATGGTTCCATAAATATTAATATGTAATTTTCTTTTTTGCAGTGGGTTGTGTAACAAAAACAAGGTGAAGGAAAAAGAAACTAAGAAGAGAAACAGATACTTGATGAGTATTTAAGAGACATATGTTCCAATTAGGGACATCTCTAAGGTGCGCATGGAGAAAAGCGATGCTGTCATACCTGACAAGATTTACCATCTTAAATTCTCTGGTTAAATCACACAGCTATTGAAAAAGATGACATTTCTGCTATAAAAAATAAATAATAATAAAAATCCCTCATGGCATGTGTTCAGTGTTTATACTGCTGTCTAGTATTTTTCGTACTACAACACAGTTGCTAGATGGGGGGTAGAGACAGTTGGAGTAGAACAAGGGAAAAGTAAGGAAAATCAACACATCAGTTTGTGAATATGTACAGCGTAAACACTATAAGATGTAAAAAAAAAAAAAAAAAAAAACACATATGTGTGTGTTTGCTTTAGTTGCTTTTGCTTTAGTCAGACACAAGCTGTATTTTCATCAATGTATTTAAATGTATTTCCATGCACATTTTGAAGTATCACATAAGAAAATGTTGCTAGAACAATTACAAGTTATCCAATTTAAATACATTTCTCTATTTTTTTCTGAGGTTCCTGGTTTTATTTCCAGGCTGCTACACTTCTACTCTACTTCTACCTATTACAGCAATACAAAGCATGGCCTATGGCACCAACTTTTGACCAAAATACACTTTGCATCTAGTTTGATCCAACTTTCTTGACTTTTTAGGAGGAATAAGTAAGAGTTCCTGGCATATGGAGATAATCTGTTCTATAAGAAGCATTGTGTAACACTAACTTAAACCATTTTATGGCCAGATGTGTGTGCAGTGTTCAGGTCACCAAGACTTGCATGCACAGGGGAATCTGCATTCTTTACAAACAGAATAATACAATGCACTCGTGCCAAAAGATTTCCTGTTAAAATGAGACGTTTTTTTTTTTCTCTTTTATGGGATTTAGTTAGTTTTTCGTTTTCAGAGTGTGTGTCTCTTTCATACAGCACCCGTTGACAGAGGAGTATGTGCATGTGTGTGTGTCTTTGAGATAGATATAAAATTAATCAATGAGTAAATAACCCACTTGGTGGAAAGCTGAGGTCTCCACATCTTCCTGATATCCGTTTGACTAAAGGTTAAAATAAGACTTATTTCATAAAGACTACAGACACGTGAGCAGAAATTGTTTAAGCAAAAAATGTGTAAAAGTGAATGAAATGAATGAAAGTAAAAAAATGTGTGTTCTAAGGTTGGCCCAGGTTGTTACACTGTACAAGAAAATCTGTGAGGTAAGAGGTTTATCATAAGTCTGGTTTTACTTGGCCTATCAACACAATTTCAAAACTGATATGTAGTCTAGGATCCACATAAATTGCAGCCTTTTTCTTGTAACAGTATTTACATGTCTCTCCTTAAAAATCTACATGAGCTTCCACTTTTCTATAGGAGATATAGTGGCCTTTAAAATTGATGCATATAAGCTCACCAGAATGCAGGAAAATGAATGTGTCTGAAAGTTTAAATTTCTGACCCTCTGCTTTATCCCTTTTTTGTCCCCCAGGTGTCACTTATTTTTTCTACAATGAAGTTTGCAGCCCTACTGTTCTGTCACTGGCAACATGACTTGAACACACCCCTTAACGTGTGCTTGCCTTTTGTTCTAAGGCCAAGCATTTGTGTCTTCAAAGTATAACCCAAGGACTGTTGATTTTTTTCCTCCATCACATACATTCTTACTGCATTATGATTGCATAATACAACACAGCATATGTGCTGATGCATATACAGCATATGTCTTAAAAATCTACATCATAGATGGGCAACTGGCGGCCCTCGTCCTCTCTCAGTGCGGCCTGCGAGTAGATTAGCAATAATTCATAATAATAGTTCAAATTTAAAAAATAAAAAAAAGATGTTATTTTACCATCGACCGATAGAGGGCGCACCATACTCAATACCAAACAAACACCATACTCAATACCAAACAACAGTAGGGCCCGCGCTGCCTTCTCTATCAGCGAAGAAGAAGATCAAGCGACATGGCAACGGTTAGTGGCAAAAAGAGAAAACTTGACAGAGAAAATCTGACTTTTCAAACAAAATGGGAAGAAGCGTACCTCTTCACTGAATTCAAAGGAAAAACAAAATGTCTAGTATGCTTGGAGAAATTATCAGCCCTAAAACCATTATTCGCCATTACAATTCCATGCACAATGTTAAATACGAGAAGTACATTGGGGCTGCCAGAGCCGCCGTCACCTCTAACCTCAAATCAAAAGTAAGTCAACAGCAGAAATTTTTCACGAAAGCCACGACCTGTCAAGAGTCAGACATCACAGCGTCCTATGATGTTGCACTCCCCAAGTGCTCGGTTGAACTCGCCAAGACCAAAAAGCCACTGTCGGATGGAGAAATGGTCAAGGCGTGCGCGATGTGTCTTTGTCCCAAAACACAGTAACACGCAGGATTTTTGACATCCATGATCATGTCGAGACATCGACAATATGTTTTTTGAGCACGAGGAGTTACTGAAATTGACATCTCTGCGCGACACCACTAAAGGCAGCGATATATCCAACACTGTCACCAGGGCGGTGAGTGAGTATAGCGGATTTGAAAAGCTGTCAACTGTTATTACGGATGGTGCAGGGGACACAGGGGTTTCGCAGGTCTACTCGGGCAGAGCGGGATAAACTGCCCTATTCTGCACTGCATCATCCACCAGATGAGTACTGTCTTATTAATTGTGAGATCAGGTGCACTGTAGCAGGGATTAAAATTAATTTCACCATCCCAGAATCGTCCCGAAAATCATTGTGAACCATCGCAAAAATAATTTCACACTTTTAAGTTTTTGCTTAGTAATAAAAGAATAAAAACACTACATTATGTTGATAGTAATAACAATTTATTTAGTTACATGGAAAACATGCATATGTAAAAGAAATTGTAATATATGAATGAACCGATTTGTGTTTCAGGTTCTATAAGCAAGTATGAGCCAGGGTTCTGTGGAGCAGTACAGCATTGTGTCCCGACAGGGATGAAGAGGATAAGCGAGTAACAAGTAGTGAAAATAACCGCATTGAACTAGTAAGAAAAAAATGGCTCAGGCTCACTCACAGGCAGACAATCCACGGATCGTCCGATCAATAATATTTTAATTAAATTTGGGCGGGTTGCGGTTGAAGCACTCAAGTAATAATAATAAAAACATTTTATACATTATTCCAAAGGTAAAAAAACGAACAGAAGCTGCATGCGCTTCTTTATACAAGTAAAGAAAACTGACTCATCATTAGCAGGCATGCCTTAACACTTAAGTGTTTGCGTAATTTTTAGGTTTTCTTTGGACTGAGCAATTGAGCAAATCTACTTTCCCCGCTCTGTGCTGCATTTTGTCTAATAGAGACATCTCCTTGCTCTCCCTGCACATGTTGGGAAGTTGGCATGTTGGGAAGTTGCCAGACGCACAAACACTTAAAGTCAGTGCCTACAACAGGTAAGATTTGACATTCGTCTGACAATAAACATAAATACATGAAAATAAATAAATAAAAAATAAGTAATGATAATCATTGTCATCTGACAAAGCACCTCTCCAGCAGGTTGTGATACCAGTATGAAAACTGGAGTGTTTTTTTTGCACTGAGCGTGGAAATACCAGTGTTCTTGGAGAACAGCGTTACTGGTACAAGTGCCTACTGCCAAAAACTCCAAGACACACGGTTTCTTTGTGACATGGCCTTTCTAACTGACATCAGCGCACATCTCAATCACCTCAACATGTGTTTGCAGGGGAGAGACCAAACTGTGTGCGACGTCTACTGTCACATGACTGCGTTTCATCGCAAACTCAGCCTGTTCATAGAAGGCTTTTCTTCCTCTCATCCAAATCTGGCACATTTTCCCACATGTGCTGAGATGCGCAACGACACTCCCAAGTGCGAAAAACAAAAATACAAAGCAGACATCGAAAAATTGCAGGAACAATTCAACGATCATTTTCAAGATTTCCACGAGATGCAAGCAAAGCGCAATGAGAGGGGTATTTCATTATGGAGACTTCTTCCCGAGGCTCGTTTCCCACATCTGAGAGATTTTGCGCTCTCAATGGCCAGCATGTTTGGGAGCACTTACATTTGTGAGAGCAGTTTCAATCATGAATCAGATAAAATCGAAATAGAGAAACAGACTCACCGATGATACTGTTTCATTTGATACGCATTGGGACCGCAAAGATTGACATTGATATCATAGTTTTCTGCCATTAGGCCTGATTTGGTTGAATGCGATTTCTTACATTGAATTGATTCTGCATTGTTTTATGTCATTAGGGCTATTGAATGTGAGCTATTTGCACTTATTATGGTGTTAAAGTTCCTTTTTGCACTTTGTTTTGTCTTTGTTGCTTATTAAGGACATGTTAAAATGCATTGATATTGTGTTAAAGTTCCTTTTTGCACCTTGTTTTTTATGCAACTGTTTTGTCTTTGTTGCTTACCAAGGACATGTTAAAATGCATTTCTATGCAGAAAATAGTTGTGTTGGTGCAATATACCAATACAAAATATGTTCTTATTGAAAATTATATTGTGGCTTCTTTCATACCTAATTATTTTATAATAACAATAACATCAACAACAAAGATAATATGATAAGATATTAATAATAACAATAATAATTGAAGCGTGTGGTCATGTGGCCCTCCAATGATTGTGGTGAAAAAAATTGAAGTTCTTTATCATGGAAGTTGCCCATCCCTGATCTACATGGATACTCAGAAAATCCAGCCTTTGATCATACATAATTTCCACTTCTGTTGCGTGATCCTACAAGGCCTCGTGTGGCGTTTCCCAGGCAATGATAATTAGCTGGGACTCAAAGTCTCATGTGAGCTCGCCAAGTCATTTGAAATCGAAAGGTTTGAAAATCCACACCCCATGGGGCTGACAGTCACACATTAACAAGTAATCTACTGATTCACTTGCCTCAATAGCATCGGGAATGCACGTTTTTATAATCATTTCCCTCCCTAAGTATATTAGTTTTGAAATCATTTTTAACTCAAAAAGTTGAACATTAAACTTTTAGAAAAAATGTGCCAACAACATCAAACTTAAACACTTAAAGGCTAATTTATCATTTTATGTTGAATTGAGGGGTTAAAAGTAGTGGATGTGCCGATGTCCTCCATCGGTGTCCATAATTGCAAAGGTCTAGCTCCAGTTGTAATCTGGTTCTCTAACCCCAATAAAGTAAAAGATCTGTACAGGCAAAAACACTAATAATTGAAATTTGACCAATTTCCAAAACGTTTTTTTTTTTTTTTTTTTTTTTTTTTTTTAACACATATTAGCATAGTTATGCTACAGGATGATTGAATATTTAGGGCCCGAGCGGCGACTGCATAGCAGTCGCGGTACCGCGAGGCCCTATTGTTCTCCAAAAGATTATTATTATTATTCTTATTATTATTAGGGCCCGAGCGGCGACTGCATAGCAGTCGCGGTACCGCGAGGCCCTATTGTTCTCCAAAAGATTATTATTATTATTCTTATTATTATTATTCTTATTCTTTTTTTTCTTTTTCTTCCGCGTCTTTGATTGCCCTTTTGGAGGCCTGAACATACTTAAAAAGTCCCCATTTTTTCTGGACGCATCAGACCCGGCGAAAAATTACGTATTTCGTAGGTTTTGAAAATGGGCGGGGCAAAATGGCTCAGTAGCGCCCCCTTGTCACTTTCAAAACACCCCCCCCATAGGGGTTAGTTTATCGTATCTTCACGAAACTCGGCACACGCGTTTATCATGCCAAGGCGCACAAAAAATCCTCTTGACGTCATGGTGAAAGTCAAACAGGAAGTCGGCCATTTTGAATCAAACATCGCCGAAGACGCCGTTTGCAGGCAACATAAATTCACCTACTAGTCAGACACTATAGCCTGCAGCAGCGTAAAATTTTGGTTGTAGCATCTAAAAGGCTTGATCATGAAAACTCGTCAAAATGGTGAGTTTTCATGGGAGGGCGTGGCCTCGGCGAGCCCTCAAATTCTGATGTTTCGCCATGAAAAAGGAAGTTGTGTTTTCTCCATGAAAGGAACATCCTAACTGCATGAAATTGATGGTGTATGATGCTGGTCATGCTCTGAACACGTGTATATGGTTATAATCACGCCATGTCCAACCGCCCCCTGCTGGCAGCAGGAAGTCACTGTCGTCACGCTTTAATGAATTTCTCAGAGGGAATTATGGATAACCACTTCAAATTGTGTTTCTGGCATGTCAAGACCTTTGTGATGAAATGTCTTTAATACCATGAGTTTTCATTGGAGGGCGTGGCCTCGGCAAGGCGGCGAGTTTCCATCCCTCGCCATGTGACATCAACTCATCATAACTTCCACATGCTATATTCTATCTGCACCAAATCTCTGATGCTTCATAAGGGTCCCGCCCTGAACATATTTATACACTCATATTCACTCACACTCATAGCGCCCCCTATTGGTAGCAGGAAATAACTTTAAAATGTAAAGCCCCATGCTTTATCTTTAACCTAGACTTACAAAATTCGGCAGACACATGGAGTACTTCAGGACGGACAAAAAAGCCTCTTGGATCCATATCCTAAGTCCGACAGGAAGTCAGCCATCTTGAATTGAACGTCAGTGATATCGCCGTTTGCAGGCATCATACTTTGACGAACTAGTCCTAGGGATTTATCAGCAGTGACTTCAAATTTTGGCTGTGGCATCTAAAGACGTCAATGATGAAAAAACATTGAAATGGTGGCTCTAAAGGTTAGGGCGTGGCCTCGGTGAGGCCTCAAATCCTGATGTTTCGCCATGAAAAAGGAAGTTGTGATTTCTCCAGGAAAGGAACATCCTAACTGCATGAAATTGATGGTGTATGATGCTGGTCATGCTCTGAACACGTGTACGTGTTTATATACACGCCACGTCAGACCGCCCCCTGCTGGCAGCAGGAAGTCACTGTTGTCACGCTTTAATGAATTTCTCCTAGAGAATAACCCACAACCGCTTCAAATCATGTCTCTAACATCTCAAGAACTTTGTTATGAGAAAGTTTACAAACGGTGACAATTCAGTAATGGGTGTTAGCGTTGGCAGACAGCGAATTACGCTGCCTCTCCCTCAGACAGGGACTTGAGATAGTTTCAACATATTGCCTCAAAATCAACGATCGCCCCCGACACAAAGCAAACACACATACTCTGACTCGCCCATACCCCGACTCGCCCGTACCCCGACCGCCCATACCCCGCGGTGCACCCGCGAGGGCCCTTCATTGCTGCTTGCAGCACTAGTTAGGGCCCGAGCGGCGACTGCATAGCAGTCGCGGTACCGCGAGGCCCTATTGTTCTCCAAAAGATTATTATTATTATTATTAGGGCCCGAGCGGCGACTGCATAGCAGTCGCGGTACCGCGAGGCCCTATTGTTCTCCAAAAGATTATTATTATTCTTATTATTATTATTATTATTTCTTTTTTTTCTTTGTCTTCCGCGTCTTTGATTGCCCTTTTGGAGGCCTGAACATACCTAAAAAGTCCCCATTTTTTCTGGACGCATCAGACCCGGCGAAAAATTACGTATTTCGTAGGTTTTGAAAATGGGCGGGGCAAAATGGCTCAGTAGCGCCCCCTTTTCACTTTCAAAACACCCCCCCCATAGGGGTTAGTTTATCGTATCTTCACGAAACTCGGCACACGCGTTTATCATGCCAAGGCGCACAAAATATCCTCTTGACGTCATGGTGAAAGTCAAACAGGAAGTCGGCCATTTTGAATCAAACATCGCCGAAGACGCCGTTTGCAGGCAACGTAAATTCACGTACTAGTCAGAGACTATAGCCTGCAGCGGCGTAAAATTTTGGTTGTAGCATCTAAAAGGCTTGATCATGAAAACTCGTCGAAATGGTGAGTTTTCATGGGAGGGCGTGGCCTCGGTGAGGCCTCAAATCCTGATGTTTCGCCATGAAAAAGGAAGTTGTGATTTCTCCAGGAAAGCAACATCCTAACTGCATGAAATTGATGGTGTATGATGCTGGTCCCGCCCTGAACACGTGTATATGTTTATATTCACACCACGTCAAAC
Source organism: Lepturacanthus savala (assembly GCA_030544235.1). Lineage (NCBI taxonomy): Eukaryota > Metazoa > Chordata > Actinopteri > Scombriformes > Trichiuridae > Lepturacanthus > Lepturacanthus savala. The sequence continues at coordinate 20,031,140 of CM060464.1, forward strand.
CGCCCCCTGCTGGCAGCAGGAAGTCACTGTCGTCACGCTTTAATGAATTTCTCAGAGGAAATTATGGATAACCACTTCAAATTGTGTTTCTGGCATGTCAAGACCTTTGTGATGAAATGTCTTTAATACCATGAGTTTTCATTGGAGGGCGTGGCCTCGGCGAGGCCTCAAATTCTGATGTTTCGCCATGAAAAAGTAAGTTGTGTTTTCTCCATGAAAGGAACATCCTAACTGCATGAAATTGATGGTGCATGATGCTGGTCCCGCCCTGAACATGTGTATATGTTTATATTCACGCCACGTCAAACCGCCCCCTGCTGGCAGCAGGAAGTCACTGTCGTCACGCTTTAATGAATTTCTCCTAGGGAATAAATAATAACCACTTCAAATGGTGGTTGTGGCATGTCAAGGGCTTTGTGATGACATGTGTTTAAAACCATGAGTTTTCAGTAGAGGGCGTGGCCTCGGTGAGGCCTCAAATCCTGATGTTTCGCCATGAAAAAGGAAGTTGTGATTTCTCCAGAAAAGGAACATCCTAACTGCATGAAATTGATGGTGTATGATGCTGGTCCCTCTCTGAACACGTGTACATGTTTATATTCACGCCACGTCAGACCGCCCCCTGCTGGCAGCAGGAAGTCACTGTCGTGACGCTTTAATAAATTTCTCCTACAGAATAACACACAACCGCTTCAAATCGTGTCTCTAACATCTCAAAAACTTTGTTATGAGAAAGTTTACAAACGGTGACAATTCAGAAATGAGTGTTAGCGTTGCGAGACAGCAAATTACACTGCCTCTCCCTCAGACAGGGACTTGAGATAGTTTCAACATATTGCCTCAAAATCAACGATCGCCCCGACACAAAGCAAACACACATGCTCTGACTCGCCCATACCCCGACTCGCCCATACCCCGACCGCCCATACCCCGCGAGGGCCCTTCAATGCTGCTTGCAGCACTAGTTATTATTATTATTCTTTTTTTTCTTTTTCTTCCGCGTCTTTGATTGCCCTTTTGGAGGCCTGAACATACTTAAAAAGTCCCCATTTTTTCTGGACGCATCAGACCCGGCGAAAAATTACGTATTTCGTAGGTTTTGAAAATGGGCGGGGCAAAATGGCTCAGTAGCGCCCCCTTTTCACTTTCAAAACACCCCCCCCATAGGGGTTAGTTTATCGTATCTTCACGAAACTCGGCACACGCGTTTATCATGCCAAGGCGCACAAAAAATCCTCTTGACGTCATGGTGAAAGTCAAACAGGAAGTCGGCCATTTTGAATCAAACATCGCCGAAGACGCCGTTTGCAGGCAACGTAAATTCACCTACTAGTCAGACACTATAGCCTGCAGCGGCATAAAATTTTGGATGTAGCTTCTAAAAGGCTTGATCATGAAAACTCGTCGAAATGGTGAGTTTTCATGGGAGGGCGTGGCCTCAGCGAGGCCTCAAATTCTGATGTTTCGCCATGAAAAAGGAAGTTGTGTTTTCTCCATGAAAGGAACATCCTAAATGCATGAAATTGATGGTGCATGATGCTGGTCCCGCCCTGAACACGTGTATATGTTTATATTCACGCCACGTCAAACCGCCCCCTGCTGGCAGCAGGAAGTCACTGTCGTCACGCTTTAATGAATTTCTCAGAGGAAATTATGGATAACCACTTCAAATTGTGTTTATGGCATGTCAAGACCTTTGTGATGAAATGTGTTTAATACCATGAGTTTTCATTGGAGGGCGTGGCCTCGGCGAGGCGGCGAGTTTCCATCCCTCGCCATGTGACATCAACTCATCATAACTTCCACATGCTATATTCTATCTGCACCAAATCTCTGATGCTTCATAAGGGTCCCGCCCTGAACATATTTATACACTCATATTCACTCACACTCATAGCGCCACCTATTGGTAGCAGGAAATAACTTTCAAATGTAAAGCCCCATGCTTTATCTTTAACCTAGACTTACAAAATTCGGCAGACACATGGAGTACTTCAGGACGGACAAAAAAGCCTCCTGAATCCATATTTCTTTTTTTTCTTTGTCTTCCGCGTCTTTGAATGCCCTTTTGGGGGCCTGAACATACCTAAAAAGTCCCCATTTTTTCTGGACGCATCAGGCCCGGCGAAAAATTACATATTTCATCGGTTTTGAAAATGGGCGGGGCAAAATGGCTCAGTAGCGCCCCCTTGTCACTTTCAAAACACCCCCCCCATAGGGGTTAGTTTATCGTATCTTCACGAAACTCGGCACACGCGTTTATCATGCCAACGCGCACAAAAAATCCTCTTGACGTCATGGTGAAAGTCAAACAGGAAGTCGGCCATTTTGAATCAAACATCGCCGAAGACGCCGTTTGCAGGCAACGAAAATCACCTACTAGTCAGAGACTATAGCCTGCAGCGGCGTAAAATTTTGGTTGTAGCATCTAAAAGGCTTGATCATGAAAACTCGTCGAAATGGTGAGTTTTCATTGGAGGGCGTGGCCTCGGCGAGGCCTCAAATTCTGATGTTTCGCCATGAAAAAGGAAGTTGTGTTTTCTCCATGAAAGGAACATCCTAACTGCATGAAATTGATGGTGTATGATGCTGGTCATGCTCTGAACACGTGTATATGTTTATATTCACGCCACGTCAAACCGCCCCCTGCTGGCAGCAGGAAGTCACTGTCGTCACGCTTTAATGAATTTCTCAGAGGAAATTATGGATAACCACTTCAAATTGTGTTTCTGGCATGTCAAGACCTTTGTGATGAAATGTCTTTAATACCATGAGTTTTCATTGGAGGGCGTGGCCTCAGCGAGGCGGCGAGTTTCCATCCCTCGCCATGTGACATCAACTCATCATAACTTCCACATGCTATATTCTATCTGCACCAAATCTCTGATGCTTCATAAGGGTCCCGCCCTGAACATATTTATACACTCATATTCACTCACACTCATAGCGCCCCCTATTGGTAGCAGGAAATAACTTTAAAATGTAAAGCCCCATGCTTTATCTTTAACCTAGACTTACAAAATTCAACAGACACATGGAGTACATCAGGACGGACAAAAAAGCCTCTTGGATCCATATCCTAAGTCCGACAGGAAGTCAGCCATCTTGAATTGAACGTCAGTGATATCGCCGTTTGCAGGCATCATACTTTGACGAACTAGTCCTAGGGATTTATCAGCAGTGACTTCAAATTTTGGCTGTGGCATCTAAAGACGTCAATGATGAAAAAACATTGAAATGGTGGCTCTAAAGGTTAGGGCGTGGCCTCGGTGAGGCCTCAAATCCTGATGTTTCGCCATGAAAAAGGAAGTTGTGATTTCTCCAGGAAAGGAACATCCTAACTGCATGAAATTGATGGTGTATGATGCTGGTCATGCTCTGAACACGTGTACGTGTTTATATACACGCCACGTCAGACCGCCCCCTGCTGGCAGCAGGAAGTCACTGTTGTCACGCTTTAATGAATTTCTCCTAGAGAATAACCCGCAACCGCTTCAAATCATGTCTCTAACATCTCAAGAACTTTGTTATGAGAAAGTTTACAAACGGTGACAATTCAGTAATGGGTGTTAGCGTTGGCAGACAGCGAATTACGCTGCCTCTCCCTCAGACAGGGAGTTGAGATAGTTTCAACATATTGCCTCAAAATCAACGATCGCCCCCGACACAAAGCAAACACACATGCTCTGACTCGCCCATACCCCGACTCGCCCGTACCCCGACCGCCCATACCCCGCGGTGCACCCGCGAGGGCCCTTCATTGCTGCTTGCAGCACTAGTTAGGGCCCGAGCGGCGACTGCAAGGCAGTCGCGGTACGCGAGGCCCTATTGTTCTTCGTTTGACACGTCAGATTTTTTCCGCGTAATCAACTGCCTTTTTGGGGGCCTGAACATACATGAAAACTCACCAAATTTGGCAGCTGCATCGGGCCTGGTGAAAATTTACGTATTTTATAGGATTTGAATATGGGCGTGGCAAAATGGCTCTATAGCGCCACCTAACATTTTTCAAAAGAACACCCTCACCATATAGTTTCACATAGAGGAACGAAATTCGGCACACACATGTATCAGGTCAAGACGGACAAAAAAGACCCCGGGTACCGATAGCATAACTCCAACAGGAAGTCCACTATCTTGAATCGAACATCGCCAAAAGTTGCAGAAATCGCTGTTTGCAGGCATTGTACTTTGGCGAACTAGTCCTAGGAAATTGCCAACAGCGACTTCAAATTTTGGTTGTAGCATCTAAAGGGCTTGATCATGAAAAATCATTGAAATGGTGAGTTTTCATGGGAGGGCGTGGCCTCAGCGAGGCCTCAAATTCTGATGTTTCGCCATGAAAAAGGAAGTTGTGTTTTCTCCATGAAAGGAACATTCAAACTGCATTAAATTGATGGTGTATGATGCTGGTCCCGCCCTGAACACGTGTATATGTTTAAATTCACGCCATGTCAGACCGCCCCCTGCTGGCAGCAGGAAGTCACTGTTGTCACGCTTTAATGAATTTCTCAGAGGAAATTATGGATAACCACTTCAAATTGTGTTTCTGGCATGTCAAGACCTTTGTGATGAAATGTCTTTAATACCATGAGTTTTCATTGGAGGGCGTGGCCTCGGCAAGGCGGCGAGTTTCCATCCCTCGCCATGTGACATCAACTCATCATAACTTCCACATGCTATATTCTATCTGCACCAAATCTCTGATGCTTCATAAGGGTCCCGCCCTGAACATATTTATACACTCATATTCACTCACACTCATAGCGCCCCCTATTGGTAGCAGGAAATAACTTTCAAATGTAAAGCCCCATGCTTTATCTTTAACCTAGACTTACAAAATTTGGCAGACACATGGAGTACTTCAGGATGGACAAAAAAGCCTCTTGGATCCATATCCTAAGTCCGACAGGAAGTCAGCCATCTTGAATTGAACGTCAGCGATATCGCCGTTTGCAGGCATCATACTTTGACGAACTAGTCCTAGGGATTTATCAGCAGTGACTTCAAATTTTGGCTGTGGCATCTAAAGACGTCAATGATGAAAAAACATTGAAATGGTGGCTCTAAAGGTTAGGGCGTGGCCTCGGTGAGGCCTCAAATCCTGATGTTTCGCCATGAAAAAGGAAGTTGTGATTTCTCCAGGAAAGGAACATCCTAACTGCATGAAATTGATGGTGTATGATGCTGGTCATGCTCTGAACACGTGTACGTGTTTATATACACGCCACGTCAGACCGCCCCCTGCTGGCAGCAGGAAGTCACTGTTGTCACGCTTTAATGAATTTCTCCTAGAGAATAACCCGCAACCGCTTCAAATCATGTCTCTAACATCTCAAGAACTTTGTTATGAGAAAGTTTTTTAAACGGTGACAATTCAGTAATGGGTGTTAGCGTTGGCAGACAGCGAATTACGCTGCCTCTCCCTCAGACAGGGACTTGAGATAGTTTCAACATATTGCCTCAAAATCAACGATCGCCCCCGACACAAAGCAAACACACATGCTCTGACTCGCCCATACCCCGACTCGCCCGTACCCCGACCGCCCATACCCCGCGGTGCACCCGCGAGGGCCCTTCATTGCTGCTTGCAGCACTAGTTCTTTTTTTTCTTTTTCTTCCGCGTCTTTGATTGCCCTTTTGGAGGCCTGAACATACTTAAAAAGTCCCCATTTTTTCTGGACGCATCAGACCCGGCGAAAAATTACGTATTTCGTAGGTTTTGAAAATGGGCGGGGCAAAATGGCTCAGTAGCGCCCCCTTTTCACTTTCAAAACACCCCCCCCATAGGGGTTAGTTTATCGTATCTTCACGAAACTCGGCACACGCGTTTATCATGCCAAGGCGCACAAAAAATCCTCTTGACGTCATGGTGAAAGTCAAACAGGAAGTCGGCCATTTTGAATCAAACATCGCCGAAGACGCCGTTTGCAGGCAACGTAAATTCACCTACTAGTCAGACACTGTAGCCTGCAGCAGCGTAAAATTTTGGATGTAGCTTCTAAAAGGCTTGATCATGAAAACTCGTCGAAATGGTGAGTTTTCATGGGAGGGCGTGGCCTCGGCGAGGCCTCAAATTCTGATGTTTCGCCATGAAAAAGGAAGTTGTGTTTTCTCCATGAAAGGAACATCCTAACTGCATGAAATTGATGGTGCATGATGCTGGTCCCGCCCTGAACACGTGTATATGTTTATATTCACGCCACGTCAAACCGCCCCCTGCTGGCAGCAGGAAGTCACTGTCGTCACGCTTTAATGAATTTCTCAGAGGAAATTATGGATAACCACTTCAAATTGTGTTTATGGCATGTCAAGACCTTTGTGATGAAATGTCTTTAATACCATGAGTTTTCATTGGAGGGCGTGGCCTCGGCGAGGCGGCGAGTTTCCATCCCTCGCCATGTGACATCAACTCATCATAACTTCCACATGCTATATTCTATCTGCACCAAATCTCTGATGCTTCATAAGGGTCCTGTCCTGAACATATTTATACACTCATATTCACTTACACTCATAGCGCCCCCTATTGGTAGCAGGAAATAACTTTAAAATGTAAAGCCCCATGCTTTATCTTTAACCTAGACTTACAAAATTCGGCAGACACATGGAGTACTTCAGGACGGACAAAAAAGCCTCTTGGATCCATATCCTAAGTCCGACAGGAAGTCAGCCATCTTGAATTGAACGTCAGTGATATCGCCGTTTGCAGGCATCATACTTTGACGAACTAGTCCTAGGGATTTATCAGCAGTGACTTCAAATTTTGGCTGTGGCATCTAAAGACGTCAATGATGAAAAAACATTGAAATGGTGGCTCTAAAGGTTAGGGCGTGGCCTCGGTGAGGCCTCAAATCCTGATGTTTCGCCATGAAAAAGGAAGTTGTGATTTCTCCAGGAAAGGAACATCCTAACTGCATGAAATTGATGGTGTATGATGCTGGTCATGCTCTGAACACGTGTACGTGTTTATATACACGCCACGTCAGACCGCCCCCTGCTGGCAGCAGGAAGTCACTGTTGTCACGCTTTAATGAATTTCTCCTAGAGAATAACCCGCAACCGCTTCAAATCATGTCTCTAACATCTCAAGAACTTTGTTATGAGAAAGTTTACAAACGGTGACAATTCAGTAATGGGTGTTAGCGTTGGCAGACAGCGAATTACGCTGCCTCTCCCTCAGACAGGGACTTGAGATAGTTTCAACATATTGCCTCAAAATCAACGATCGCCCCCGACACAAAGCAAACACACATGCTCTGACTCGCCCATACCCCGACTCGCCCATACCCCGACTGCCCATACCCCGACTGCCCATACCCCGCGAGGGCCCTTCAATGCTGCTTGCAGCACTAGTTTGAAATTGCAACTTTTCATTTAATTGTCATTGCAATGTAACTAATCTGCTTTTGCTTATGTGAGGGTTCTTCTATTGTGACTGTGCGTAAAACACTCTGTGCATGTGTGTGTAGATATTACTATAACTCTGCATAATGTTATGTTTATATGGAATTTCATGATAATAATTATTCATAAATATAAGTATCTAGTGTCATAACAACATCAATCTAATGTATAACACACCAAGTGAAAATCTGTTTAATCATAGTGTATCCATGGTAGGGTTGACGTGTTCATTTAACATATATTATTCAACAATATTACTATGACAATGGGTTTTCTCTTGTTCGTGGGTTGTAATCTATTAGTCTGCAGTACCATGTGCAAAGAGGGTCTGTGATTGGCTACATTGGACAGCTAGTGTCATGATTGGAGGATGAGATTAGAGATTGGACAGACGATCCTGCTCCAGATAGAGCTGCTCTCTTTCCCCCTTTCCTGTCTCTTCACTTTTGAATATAAATAAAGGCAAAAAATTCCCCCAAAAATCTTCTCCAAGTCCTCCAACTTTTATTTAAAGAGGCTAAACTACAATCAGGTGTGTGTGCCCCACGATTGGCCATTTCTATTAAGAATGTCCATTTTTTTCTTAGAAAATCCTCTGTGTCCATTTTTTTTTCATCCAGGGGCAAGATTGGACCCTTTGGCAGACCTGGGCCACATGTTTGACAGCCCTGTTCTACTGTCTATAAAAAACACTCCTCACCCAATATAGTTTTGGAGAATCTTCATACTTGTTCTGAGACAGAATGTGCAGTGTTTTATCTATTCTGGCAAAAAGTATTCTCTCCTGCACGCCGTAGCCTGATGTGCCTTACTAAAAAATCCAATGCACAACACAGATCATAAACAACTGCGATTGGTCTGCTTGTCCATGTACCTCAGTGGCATGGAAGCAAAAAAAAAAAATAACCTTCCCTCTGCCTCGATCATCTCTGATGCACTCGGCTATTTATCCATTGCGGCCTACATTACTCTGGTTTTATTTATATGAATTGGCAATTGCTGCCGTGATGCAAACATGTAAATCATACAACTGGGAAGCTAATTTCTTTTTCAATCGCAAGCATATCAAGTACATGCCTGCAATCAAACTCCTCTCTCAGTATGTTTGGGTTACAGAACACACATACCTGATGTGTACTTTTCAATCCATCTATGAATATTTCTTCCCATGGCCGTGATTGACTGTGATTGGATGGGCGATGGAAACGTGCCTGCATGATCTCCACTGCTGCAGGTAATGAGCACCACTCGTAATGACAATTGAGGTTTGGGGGAAGGTTTAAACAATGGCTCCCGTGTCTAGGAATTAATTTGGCTTCAGCCAGGTTTCGCACAGGCTGCCCATGTCAATACCAGCCCTTGATTAGATCATTCATCATCGGTGGCGTAATAAAGAGCAGCGAAGTCAATCACTCCGTCTTTCACTTCTCAGCTTTTCTCCCCGCCTCTGTGTTTCTATCTTTCCCTCTGTCCGGCTGTGACCCAGGATGACCCCCCGAAGCAATTCTCAGAGGATGGTTGTCATGCTAGATGGATGAAGCCATCAGCCGACAGGCAGCCTTTTGGTGGAGAGGGTTGTTAGCTGTTATGCAGGTACGGGGACAGATGGCGCTTTCAAACAAAAAAACCCAAATTCACATCTTGGCCCAAGATAGAAATATATCTGGGTGATCGTTGCAGTTTACATCTGTTTTTTTTTTCTTGTTTCTTCTTCCTACCTCTCACTCATAGCGGTCAGCTGTCACATTAGATAGATTGAGCCATCAGACAACCTGTTGCGACTCCTCGTCCCTCTAAAGATGGGATGAAGGTGAGAAATAGACAAAAAATGAAGCCAGGCAACACAAATCGTACACATTCCAATTGATGGGAACACCAGCTACATTCAGCTACATTACATGTTGTGAAGCCATTGTTTTTTCTCTTTCTCTCTCGCTCTAATCCACCCTGACACCAAACCCACTCTCACAGGTCAGCTGCCATTTTAGATGGATGGAGCCATCAGCTGCTCTGACCTTTTTAGTCCAAATTACTGACTACTTGCTGGCTGTTGGACTGCAGGGTCTCATACTCTCTCCCCCTCTCTGTTTTCAATGGCTGTTTCCCTGTTGTGTATCCTCCAACACTCTCAGATGTTTGCAGTTTATCATGTTTTTTTCATTGTTGGTTTGTTTTGTTTTGTGTTTTTCCCCAAAAATGTATATGTATGTAAATGTAATGTCAGTATAACAGTATAACACATTCAGAAGAAAGTGTGAACATCCTTGATTTACTTAAATTATTGAGCTTTTATAGATTTTAGATAAATAAACATATTTATATTCTTATAAGTGTGGTGCAAAAGGTTGCTAATAAAAAATATATAAAATATATATAAAAAAAAATATATATATATATATATATATGTGTGTTAAGAAATGTGTTTAAATCCCTGTTAGGGAGCATTTCTTCTTTGCCAAGGTAATCTATCCACCTGACAGATATGGCATATTAAAATACTGATTAAACAGCATAATTACAATAATAATCATTCGGTGTGAAGTTTGGCCTGCAACAATAAAAGGCCAATCTAAAATGTGGTAGTTAGTCACACAACATGATGCATGTAAACGACTTGAGTGGGTAAAAGCCCGCCTTCGATGGCGTCTGGTACTTTGGGGAAGTGTTTTCTTCACGGATGAATCCCTATATCCCTGTTTTCACTGTGGTCATGGTGGTCACACCGGATACTGATTGGTTTTCTGGTTTGATTCCCTGTTGGCCGGACCTTTGCTGCACTTTTGCTGCATACTCTCTTTACCCACATTTCATGTCCTTGTCCACTATCAAATAAAGGTCAAAATTGTCCAAAAAAGTACATATATATATATAAATTATTATTTGTTTTTTCCATTTTTCTTTTAGAATACTGTATAGAAATTTATTGTATAACTAATAATATTTATATCCAATATAAATTAAAATAGTCATGAATGGGATGATTATATTTATTTAAATTATTTTTTATTTAACTGGATAAACAACTGAAATTATTATTATAATATTATTATAATTATTATTATAATTGCCCATAGGTATGAGTCTGCAAGCGAATGGTGTGTGTGCTGGTGGGCTTTTGGGGTGTATCCCTGCCTCTTGCCTATAATGCTAAGACAAGACCACACAGGCTTGTCTGGGTTTTTGTCTAGTGGTCTTGTTTGGGTTGTCTAGGTTTTTGTCTTGTGTATGTTTCCTGTTTTATTTTGAAAGTGTAACTCTCCTCTAGTTTCAGGTCACTTGCCCTTCCTCATGTGTCACCAGTCTGATTGTCTTCCCTGATTCCTGATTGTCCACCTGTTCCCCATTTCCCTCCATGTGTATTTATAGTCTGTGTCTCCCCTCGTCTTGTGCCAAAGCCAGTCCTTGTCCTACAGCTTTTATGTTGCCTTTAAGCGTTTTTATTGTAAGTTTAATAGTTTTTTTCAGATTTAGCTATGTGAGTGTTTTATAGCCTTTTTTGTCCTGTGGGATTGTTTTTGGTTTTTGTTTATTTTCTGGTAGTTTTTTCATCCTTTAGGGTTGTTTTTGTTTCCGACTCACATAGGATATTCAGATCATTTAGTCTCAGAGAGTCAGAGTGTTTTTCTCTTCCTCAGCGAATGAGTTTTTGTTTTGGTTAACCATGATTAGTTATTCCTTCCCCCTTTAATGAAGTGTTTTTCTTTCAAGTTTAGTTTTCATCATTGATGGTGTGAGAGTAGTTAGGGTCCTGAGTTAGACCTAGTATTTAGTTTGGAGAGTAGGATTTTTCGCTGTAATTTTCATAGCGCCCGTTCTTTGCAGCTCAGGAAAAATAAACCCCCTGAACCTGCTTTTCTGCGTCTGAGTCGTCTGTTCCTTCTGGGCCTGACAAATATGCTGGGATTGTCTCCAGCAGACCCCTGTGACCCTAATGAGGAATAAGCGCATATAGAAGATGAATGAATGAATGAATCGTGAAAAACACATGACATAATAAAAGACAACAAAAAAAATGTGTGACTAGCATGAGGAGGTTCTTTCATCTGCTTCTTAGGCTCCTGACAGTTTGTTCAATGAATAAGGTGTAAAATTACCAATATGTCTTGTTTGTTCCTTGTTACTGATTGAGTTCAATCATTCAATCCCCCAACACAAAAACATGAGAGTCAATCTCAGCAGGATAATAATCTGATGGGGAGGAAGGTTTAGCACATTTCATTTCGAACTTCTCCCACTTTACAACTGTCCCATAATTATATAATCCTTACAAATAGGGCATCATTGTAAAGGGAAATAAACAATCTTACCAATGATGAAAGATACAATACTAACCCGAACAGATATGATTGACCAGACTCTGATTTCATTATATAGTATACATAAGCCCATGGCCAATAGCAAATTGTAGTTTCAACCTGTAGAGGGCAGTAGCTATGCATATTTATAACAAAACATGTAAAATTTATTGTCAATGTCAAGATTGGGGCCAATCACACAACACTACTAAATTCCCATATTTAATGGTTATAAGATGGAAAAAAGTGTTTTTGGGCTTTATTATCCTTTAAGTGTAATATTCTATGCTGTTTTTACATTTATGTATTTACCCTGGATGATTAGTCGGCTACTAATGTGGTGGTAACATGGTGTTTACAGCAACAGTCAATGTGTAGTGTAGTGAGTATGTGCTGGGGCTGGTATCATATACATATACAGGCTTGCAGTAGTATCGATCTTGGAGTCTGTATGACTATGACTACCATACAACCACCCTGCCAAACTGCTTAAAACTAACTTATCTGTCACCCAGGCGAGTGTGTTACACTATTTGGGTTTGCAATGCTTTCATTTTGATCAAGGATGTACCTTGGCACACAGTCCAAGGTGAGGATGTTTGTCATTGTTGGACTTAGAGTTCAATGTCCAAAAGAATTCATGGTCTATTTCAAGCAGCAATTTTTAAGTCACATTTTTAGACAACTTTCAGAAAAAAGTCAATAACAAAACACACATGTCCATCGCACCTGCTCCACAACTATCATATAAATCCTGGTTATTTAAAGCCAATAGCAAAACACATTTTCATCTCTAAGCAACATCAACCATTCATCAAATTAGTGATCTATGTCTTTTGGACATTTTATTTTTATCCCAAAGTGAACAAACATTGTCTATTTTTACTTGTTTTGGTTGAAGGACTGTAAACAGCACCTGCATGACCTTTCCAAGACAGTACTCTAGAAGTTCTGGACAATCAATCATCAATATACATATTTTTAGCTTCTTTAAACTTTTTTTTTTTTATTTATTTTTTTTTAACATGAATAGTGTAACAGCTGCAGTGTGTGACAGTTGGCACTGATTCTTGGCCTTACTATGCGTTTGATGCTGATCCTGGCATCAAACCAAATCAGGAAATGACAGTCTGGCAATAGAGGGCATCTACAAAGTCTATGAGTTTTCCTTAAAAAGACTTTGGTGATACTGCATAAGTGATACTGCATAATGTGACTACAGAGAAATAAAATGAGAGGAGGGTACAAGTTAAACTCATTGATCAGTGGAACTCAAAGGAGATGTGAGAAACAGTCTGCAGTCATTTTGCTTCCTGATAGCTCATTCTCACTCTTTGTATTTATCTCAACTCTTCTGTCTCTGCCATTCAGAAATGATTTTGCTTTAATACCGCATCTCTTTGAGGTGCCACTCTTCCTTTTACAAAAGGCCAATGGTCGGATGCTGCGTTAGCAGGGGGGGGAGCTGTCTCTATGTGAAATATGACAGCCTGTTGGGAATATTTCTCAAACCTTTGAGGCATGCACCTTTCAAATGAAACCAGAGAGAGTGTTGCTGAAAGAAAAGGGAAAGGTAGGAGGGAAAACAACAGAGGGGGAGAGTTTATGATGCATTAAAATGATCCAAGGAACAGTACCCATTTATTCTCATGAAGCGACAAATCTGTCCTTTTTTCTTTTTTTTCTCAACCTCCTCCTCCCAGCCACCTCAGAAATAAGGGTTTCTGTCCTGATCTTTTGCACATTTGCTCAGATAAAAAGAAAAAAATAAATAAATAAAATAAGTTTGAAACAGAACAAAAGCTAACTTTGTTGGGAGATCATTAAAAAAAAAAAAAAAACATGAAAGAAACATGATTAGCCATTTCTCACTATGTAGACAGAACTGTTTGTAATAAATGATGCTACTCTCATCAAAGTTCATCATATGTTCCTTAATATTTAGATATGTTGTTTTCAAGAGATTTTCAAAGTCAGGATTTTCCAACAGAAATACTCAAGTGCTCGCAAACGGTCAGTGACGTGATGAAGGGTCACTGACCCTGGCCACTTTTTGGAATTTAATTCAATGTATATATAATTGATATAAGCTAGTGGGTTGCAGAGATGTCGATGGATTTCATCAACATTCAGGGACGTTGAGTTTGTTTTTTTTAATAATAATAATACTTTTTTTTTAATATTCCAGAATTGCAGCTATATAAAACAGCTACCAGAGAGATTATATTATTCTAAATTAATGAAAGTGTGAGTAGGAGTCCTGAGCCTTGTTATTGAGACCCAACATAGATGGGAAGAAACTGTTTTTTATGGCTTTAGGTTTTGGTCCTGAGCAGCCTCCAAAGGGAAGTGACTCAAACAGTTTTCTTCCAGGGTGAGCAAGGTCAGCTACTGTCTTCCCTACACACCTCAGGGTGCAAGAGACATGTGGGTCCTGGAGCGATGGCAGATTGCAGGTGATGGCCTTCTCAGCAGAGTGAATGACATGCTGATGATGGGGGAGGAGAGGATGGACTTCATGAGAGCAGTGTAGAAGTGCACTATCATCATCTTTGGCAGGATTTGATGAGGGAACCAATGTTTAGCACCCATCTGAGGTCATGGGAGATGAGGGTGCCCAGGAAAGTGAAAGACTCCACCATGTCAACTGGGGAGTATCTCAGGGTGATGGGAATGAGTTGGGTGGAGTTCTTCAATTTTTCAATTGAGCTCCAGGTTGTTCTGGCTGCACTAGCTGAAACCAAGTACTGATGATCTGGGCAACAGAGACTTGTTTTCCGAGCTTCAGATGCTGTCTCCTGTCAGTCTGGAAGTCTATGATCCACCTGCAGGTGGACACGGGCATGCTCAGCTGGGAGAGCGTGTCCTGTAAAAGAACTGGGATAATTATGTTAAAGGGAGAGCTAAAATCCACAAACAGGATCCTGCCATAAGAGCTTGCAGAGTCCAGGCGCTGAAGGATAAAGTGGAGTCTATAGATCTCTCAGCTCTGTATGTGAACTGCAGGAGATCAAGGAGAAGGTCAATAGTCATGCTGGCATGTAACATGTCTCCAGTGTGGTGTTTATTATTTCTGTGAACACTGGAGACAGATGGTTAGGACAGTGCTTCAGGGTGGATGGAGAGAGAGCCTGGTCCTTTGTGAGGGTTCTGACTTTTGAAGAGTCTGTTTACATCACTGTCCAGAATGGTGAGAAGTGGTACTGTGGTGGAGGAGGAGGCACCAGGCCTCTGTTGTGGTGTGGGAGGGAAGCTGGTGAGCCTACCATATGGAATAGCAATGTAAAATGTCAGCGCAAGCAATACAATATATTATATCAATGGCCACAAATTAGAACAGTCCACTTGTTTTGGATTAAGGGAAAGCTAGGGAGAGAAAGAAGACCCAATAGTATGTGTTCACGAAATTTTGTGGGCAAAGGAATATCTCAGCGAGTAATGTTCCTATCATTTCATAATGATACTGTGGTAGTTTGGATTATAGGGTATGGACATGCAAACTTAGAGATCAGCAGGATTCATGTTTCTCACTATTGTCATTGTTCAGTATATTTGTCCCAACCCTCATCCACTGAGATTGGATGGCTGTGTAAAAAGTGACAGTGGCGAGCACAGAGCCAAAGTTGAGCATTTTTCAACACTGCGACCAGAAACAAATCAACAATATCATAGAGCGCTAAAGGGGATGCTGCTTTTAAATCGATGTCTCCAGATGAACTTGTCACTTAAGATACACTTCAAGCAGGCAGCCCAGTTGTAATGGGAATGCAAACCCCTGCCACACTTGACGTACGTGCTGGATCAAACCAAGTCAAAACAAGCCAGCACGCATATATGAAAAAAAGGCTATTACTGTACATATTAGTGTAAAACTGTTAGTAAAACTGTTAGTAAACTGTTCCAAAACCTGCTTACTGTGTAGGCAGCAAAGATTGTGTCAGGTTAACTTGCCCTTGACTCATGTGTGTGCTGTTTGATTGACGTCAAACACAGCCCTGTAATGACACCTTTCCCTGCTTTCTTCACAGCCGTTGAATAAAGGCCAGACTTTAGAAAAGTGTCTATCCTGCAGTGGTTAGGCTTTTTGAAACTAGAGCCAGTAAAAATGCAGGGCATCATCTGAATATGTGGCTTTTTTTGGTTATCCACCTGGAAAAATCTAACAAATGAACTTGGAATGCATAATTCTAGTGCTATCATTACCATATTTGCAGTACTATGCACACAGTGGATATGCCTCACTTGTATTTCTAAAATCATCAGTTTCCCCAGCTACAGGATTATATTTACATAAAACCTTAAACTTAACTCAACATGAAAGAATGCTCTGTAGGTTTGATTTAGTATCATTTAGACCAATTCAGGATTTTTATGGTAAGCTCAAGAGTTTACTTCACTTGCAGAATAGACAAAATCATTTTCTAATTAAGGGTTGAAGAAAAAAAATGTGTTGCTTGTTAGGGGGAGACACAAGCACTCATCAATATGTTGAAACATATATGTGTATAGTGTATGCCAGGTAAAAGTTGTGTCATATGTGTGAATCAAATTAATGACAATACAAATGTCAACTGAAGGATATAATGGTATTTATATTTACATATATCCAATACATGCATTTCTGCTTATGTGAGTATTTTCAGTTGATTTGTGTGATTTCTAGAAATTGAAAATAACCAAATGTTACACATAAGCATGAATCTATATACATGCTGACCTATGATTGCCAATACCTTCATGCTCAATCAAGCCTGTATCTATGACTGTAATGGTGCATCCATGTGTTTGTTTCAATGTGAACATAGTTGTTTGTGTGTGTGCGTGTGTGTGTAATATATCAGCGTGAGCCACCTGTTCTTGAAGCACTGTGGCGAGTCAGAGGTCTGTATCAGCTTGAATCCCACAGAGTTGACACCTGTCAGCCTGTCAGTCCTTCTGCTTAACTGTCCTGTCCTGTGCTGGATAGCAGCTTCCAGCACTGATAACCCACAGACCATGTCTAACACTGACAGCTCCACCGCCTCACACTGGGACATTGGGGGGAGACACAGACCACAGAAGACAGAGGAAAAAAAAACTCAGCACGGAGCTCAAAATAATGCTCCATGTTAGAAAGAGTGATACTGAAACAATGGAGGATGGAGACAACTGGGGGTGTTCATCCTGTGGGTATATTATGTATGTCTAGTGAGGATGTATCTACTGTGTATGAAAGATAAGCTGTATGAAATAAAAAAAAATAAATAATAAATAAAATAACAGTATTTAGCACTTTTATAGTATACCATTTTATTGTTATTTGAATTACTAAGCATATAGCTGGCAAAAGAAACAGTGAATGAGAGACAACTGTGAGGAAGGCCATCTATGATCTTCACAAACATGAAGTCAATACACAATTAAGTGGACCTGATCTAAGCTTAGGCAAGGTATAGTTCAGATTTTTGGGAGACATCATATTTTGGTTTGATAGAATCCTGACTGGATTCAGTACATAGACAGAGCAACTCTGATTGGAGACATGAACCATTGCAACTTGGATATAACAAGGCTGCGATTTAGTCAATATGTAAAGGACAAACAAAGAGATCATAAAAGCAGTTAACTAGACAAAATAGTAGTATTGGCATCTGACTATATAAAAAATGCATGTGGAAGGAGGTTTTATCATGGCTCCTTGGAATTATTATCAATAGTAATAATAGACTAGAATAGACAACTGAAAAAACATTTAGAGTTTGAACTTATCTGTCTAGCTCTTATCTTACTTCCAATCACCGATCACCACACCCATGTCATTGAAAGAATTAACACAAATCTGAGACTGACTGCCACAAAGCTGCAAAGCAAAAAACATTTGCTTTGCATTATAGCTGCCCCAGTGCTAATGGCACCAGGGTAAATGTATTTACAACTAAAGCCAACTCATTTAAAACAAATTTTTCTTGAATCTGTTTTTTTCCACATACCCTCATCATGACCAATAATTGAGCTCAGTAAATGTAGTGTATGTTCAACTGTCCTTAAAAAACAAACACACATGGAATATATATATATATATATATATATATATATATATATATATATATATATATATATATATATATATATATATATATATATATATATATATGGGCTCATTCACAGAGTCGTTTGTAGTGAAAAAAAGGAGAAATTTCTGTGAGAGTGTTTGGCTCAAATGCATGTCACAGCAGTATGAGTGATGTTCCTCTAGTGGCGTCATGCATCATCCACAGACAGCAAGATTTAACTGATTTATTGTGCGTATGTGCTCAAAAACCACACCTGCTCACAGATTAGCTGTCATGACCACACGTACACACTCCCACATATACTGCTGTCAGCAGTTTCAGTTTACACATGGACAGGCTATGGAACATGCATACAAACACTCATTTATAGATTCTCCCACAAACACCCACGCAAATAGATAGTGTTTATTATGAAATTAGGTGGACCATGACGTGCTGCACGCAGAGAAACCTGGCCGCTTTTTAGGCCTCAAAATGCTAGCTGTTTATCATGGATATGGTGCCAGCGCTGCCAGCGTTTCCTGAAGACTCTAATTAACAGTGTCCCCACGGCATGTCAGGCAGGTTAAAGTGAGCACCCCCAGAGAATCAGAAAGTATTTAATGAACAATGTGACCCTGATCTGTTGGCCATAAGGTTTTCAAAACAGTTAGAGTTGTCACCTGTCAGGGGACGGTGCACCTGCTACGCCAGCATCTGTCTCTCTATTACATGCACACACGATTACACACCACACAGATGAAAGTATTCTTTTTTTGGAGAGAGAAGATCTGTGCCCTCCTCCTTTTAACCTACAGCACCTGTCCTTTCTTGTCCACGGTGTTAAAGTCCATGGCCTCTAAAGTGCTGCAGCAGATGGGCGCTGATTCCCAAACTCACCTCCTGACACTCCTCCTGTGTACTCATTTACCCTCCAGGCACCTTCGCCTAGATTAGCATACAATTACCTTTCATTATTATTAAACTTTTTTTCCAGTATCCACACTAAAAAGAAAGGCATGATTAAAACTGTAACTGTTATACCTTTAAATAGTGAAAGCACAGACTTTCTCTTGCTTTTCAACCAGAGCTGTTTTAAAATGATGTTCAGCATCATTTACAACCGTACTGTGCATCCCACAACTTCAGTAATGGCTTCCTTTCCTGCTTTTGAGAAACTATCTAACTGCTGCATCAATCTCAAGACAGGGAGTTAGTCTATGTAAACAGCAGTTGAAAACAACATTGTTTTAAAAGTTAAGAGTTAGATTTCATTCCTGATCTGAAACAATAGACCTTTTATTCATGGCAACCATATTAAACACAGGCGTTACCAATGATGCTAATTAAGGTTCCATTCCATTCGGGTCAAACAGCGTCATGATGTTGCTATTTCGTTGTTCGTATGTTGGTTCAACACTAAATGGAAAAGAAACGTATTTAACATCACTGATAACACCTGTCAAATTATGTCAATATCGCTGCTGTGAAAAAAATGTCTATTGTTAAAGCTATCAGTGAGGTTGTTCTTATACTGACAATTGTAAACAATTGTAAACAGTTGTCTTTTTCGGTATGTCAAACTGCAGGCTATTGACATATTATCACTATTTGAAATATACAGTATATGATGAACATTTTTGCAATTAAAAAGAAATAGCAACAGCATACATGGGGAAACATTAGCATTACTTTGTCATGAACAGTATTAACCCTCCTTGTTTGTTTTTGTCTCTACCAACTTTTGAATGCTAGCAAGCTAAATGCTTCACTGTGTTAGCCAATAATTGTGTGAATTTTGTGTTCAGGTATGGGAAGTTTATCAAATACTCTGCTAAAAGATATGGTGTTAAGGCAAATTATGAGTCTAAGCTAAAAGAGCAAAGGTTACAACTACAACTAGGAAAAAAAAAAAAAAAGTTCTGTTCAAGGTGAGGTAGGCACTAACGCTGTAGTGTTTCCGGTCAAAAATGACCAGTCATTAGAAATGACTAAATGTTTATTATGGATTTTTATTCAGCTATAATTGGCTGGTCATTTTAGACCAGGAAGACATAATTAATTAGCATTAAAAAAGAACACAACAGGAGGGCTAATTCTTGAAACTTCCTTGCATAATGGAACAGCAGGAGGTGAGGTCATGTTACATTTCCTGACTCTGAAGTCACTTTCAAACTTTTCTGTCAGCTATAAGCACCTTCTGTTTGTGCATCCCACATTGGGGGCGTAGGGCTAATTATCTAAAGATAATCATGTCATAATAACATTAAAATCACTCGTTAAAAGTCAGTTGCATCGTCATGCTTTTGCTTTCCTATTATTTTCATAACAATTATGTTTACCCTTTACTTTCTGTTCAAAATATCTTGTGTTGCCTTGTCCTCACATCTTTTAATTTATTTCATTTGACATTTTCTTTCTTTTTTTTTATTTTTTTTTTTAAGAACCACAGTGAGCAGGCATTTCACAGATGGTGTTGTGCTGCTGGTGGTTTATTATACATCAAGCCAGGCAAGAAGAGAACTTCTTTTTTTTTTTTTCTTTTTTTTGGAAACAGTGTTTGAAACTGAATGCAGGTAGCAGCTATTGACAAGTGCAAGATTTTTGCAGGCTGTCATATCAGAATCTGTTCCCTGGACTTGTTTTTACCAACTTTTATTTCCCACTGTAATACAATTTAGTAACCATCCACCTTTCATTGTAGTAAGTAAAAGTAGAGCAAAATTCTTGTAGATTCATCTGTATGCTTCAAATGAAGTGCTTGATGGATTGTCTAACAACATCTGAAACCAAGCCAACAATGAATTATTATGCTTTAAGCTTGTTTTCATACCTCACACATTTACTTTCATGTGTATGACCTAAAGCAACACCATGCATATTTTTCTGCAGACTCTCTGACACTGTATATTGCTGTCATCATTCGAGTTGTCCTCCCATGAAAAATGACACATTAAGTCATAACGTCAGGGCCCAAAACAACACAGGTGCTTTATTTTATGTAATTATGATCCGGAGCAATGGTGCAGTTCAGGTGATGTCTATATAATTTGACAAATGTCCTTATTTGGAGGGGGTGGGTGGGTGGATGGTGTGAGCAACAGTAAACATTGCCACAAAACAAGGTTTGTTTCCTGTTGCCAATTGAGCGTGTCACATCATAAACCATGAGTCGGGATATATATATATATATATATTTTTTGGTCTTAAAGGTAACTACTATCTTCCCCTAAGCATAACCCTGTGGTTAAACCTTTGAACTCTCCAATAGAAATGATCCACCAATGGCTACATTGGTATTTTTGCTCATTGTGATTTCTCAGAGTACCTTCAAATGCTACATATCCCTAAAATCTCTACAACCTATGCTAAAATGTATGGATGTCTATTAATCATAATAATGAATACAAAATTATTATTATTATTAAAATTATATCAAGAACTTGCAAGATACGGAACTCAAACATGTTTTTTCATCATATTTTCCTAAATAACACATCACACATAGTGATACAAAACATTTCTGAATGGAATATATAAACACTCTGTTTGTATATGTCATATATAGTTATTATAACTTATTATAACTTATCAGTTTTATTTATAACAAGACTATGAAAAATAACTCTATTTTTGTCCTTAAAATGGTTTAAAAAAAAAAACAAAAAACTTCCTGAATCACCTTTTGCAACTAGTGTCAAGAAAAAAAAGAAAATGGTACTGACTTTAAGAATCAAGATTATTATTTAACTCTGATCCTTTTTATTCATTCTTTTCAGTTAACATTCACCTTTTTAATGGACTAATGAAATGCCATCTTACCTGCGAGTAAATGAGAGGAAGTTTGTAGTGTGTAAGTCCAGTTTCTCTCAAATATACCGCTGACACAATTTGCACTCCTTATGACGCACGCTGAGTGATATACTAGGCTACAACCCCGCTATCAGTAGGGGTGTCATTAGACCACACTTGCTGCAGTGAATGCACAACATCAAGTCCTGATTAACGTGCATGTGTTTGCATGCATATGGTTCACTGAAGAGGCTGTCGCTTCGAGAGCCAAATGATAATTGCCCTGGCTGTTTGTTCCTCCAAATCAAAACAAAATAATGCCTTTCTCTTCTTTCACACCTTTGTGCTTTTCATTTTAATCCTTCACTCTAATCTCCATCTTTCCTCACTCGTCTCTCACATCTCCATCATTTCCTCAATTTTTGTCTTCCTGCTTTCAGGGCACTCAGTCAATGTGTTCTGTCTCATCTCTTCTCAGCTCTCCTATGCTGTATATATCAACCCTTCCTCCCTCGTTTATCTCTTTGCCCTGTGCTTCTCTCTCACTCGCGGTGTCTCTTTCAACCACCTCTTCCCCACTCTGTTTCATTTCCTCTGCAGTGCTTTGATTCCGTCTAAATAATGCAAGTGAAGAGCAGAAAGCAACTCTTCCACCTGTGAAGCATGTCATCATCTCGCCCTCTCTCTGTGACATAATACCCATCGGGATTCTTCAATACTGTAAATCTGTGAAAAACAGCAACATAAAAAAGTATATTATAAGGAAGCCATTGCATCCTCCATAATAACAGCACCAATAACATTCTGTACTAGACTACAAAACCAACTTTATTTATTCTGATTTTCTTAGCTAATCAGCTAAGAAAGTTCTTTGAAGTTACCAGATGTCATCAAACACTTACGTGGAAGCGGTGAATGTCAGGATGCCAGTATTTGTAGCCACATTAGTGATATAGTTCTTAGAGTAGTCTTAAGCCATTTATGGTTGCTAGAGGATGAATCATATTAACCCTCTGACTTTTCATTAACTACTACAAGGTTGATATTTGTGTTTTTTAGTTAAATGTCTTGACCTGTTATTAGATGGATTGACTTTCACCTCCCTCACAGGATGAATTATGAAAGCTTTTGGTGATGATTCAGAAGAGTAATTGGCCTACCAGACAGCTTTGTACTCACACAAGAACTGCAATACACTGCCCTGACACATGTCTATTAAGTCTTTTATGCTCACAAATCAAACTGCAACTAATGATTATTTTAAATATCTAGTCATCTGTCTGATTGTTATTTTTCATCGACTGATAAGTAGTTTTGTCTATTAAATGTCAAACAGATTTAATAAAATGTCTTTTGCAAGTTCTGAGAGACAATGATGTCTTCAAATTATGTGTTGTTAGGGCACCAGCTAGATTTCCACTCTCCCTCTCATTTTCTGCTTTCTTCTTTGTGTTTCATGATTCCATACGTTCTTTGCAGTATTTGATGGATCACAGTACTAACTTTAAGGTGCATACCATCACCTAAGAATACTGTATGTGGTTTTCTGGATTCCTGGATTTCTGGATCTCAGCTTTGTCGATCAACCCCAGTCCCCCCAAATCCTGCTGAGAAATAAGTCCGTCAATCAATAGGTCCTTCAAAAGAAAACCCAAACTGTCCTGTCCTGTAAGTACTGCAATAGTTAGGTGGTGTGTCTCTGTGTGTGTGTGTGTTATTTGGTATATAACACTTCAACCTTAACCTCGTTGGACCTCATGCCCCCCCTTAACTGTTCATTGAACAAAGTGCAAAAGCATGAATGACAAGAGTCCCACATGGAGACCATATTGACTGAATTCCATCTACTTGTCCGTGCTGACACACAATGAGAAAACTGCTATTGCATTTGAGAAACCTTTTCACTCTATCTGAATATATAGGTTTTACAGAATAATAGAGGATGCTTTGGAACTCCCTGTAGCCACAGAAAAAAGAGGTTTTGGACTTACTTGAAGGAAGACCCATTGAAAGTAGTGAGGATCTCTAGAGAAGATCTCCTGCCAACCATTAAACAACATGAGAACCTGTGAGAGGAGGCTCAAAATTGTCTCTGAGGAATGGCAAGCCTAACAGCAGCCATTACAGGTATAGGGTCTGACTATAACTATTAAGTATGCCATGAAGGCATTTGGTTGACCGAAACACGGGAAAACATACAGCAATAATCAAGTTTGAAGAATGGACACTCAGTGGACTCACTCACTTTGGCGAGTGAGTATGATAGATCGGGGTAATAACAATGTTGTGTGCTATGGAAAATGACGTTCAGAACAATATCAGCTTGATGTGGCCCTTGATAGAGCTAAAAAGCTGCATGGAAGAGAGGGTTTTGGCATAGAGAATACTCGAAAATGCAGCCAAAAACCAAGTGATCCAGCGGCTAAACAGCCGCTGAGCCAACTGATTTTATTCTGGCTGCTGCCGCCACTGTTGTGTATGTTACGGTTTATTAGAAAAACCTGTGTGTATGTGTGCCCATGTGTGAAGGCTTATTAAATGTTGTTGGTTTTGTGCAGTAGGAAGGGTGGATCCATATTCCTGTGGGTCTTGCGGCTGTGGCTCAGGGGATAGAGTGGGTCTGACACAAATTGTAGGGGTGGCGGTTAGATTCCTCGGCTCTTCCTGTCCATGTGTAGAAGTGTCCTTGGGCAAGACACTGAACCCCAAGTTGCTCCTGATTGTCACGTCAGTGCCTTGCATGGCAGTCACAATCAGTGTGTGTGTGAATGAGTGAATTAGAGGCAGAATTGTAAAGTGCTTTGGTCTGACAATGTTGGGGGAAAAAGCTGTATACAAGTACTGTTCATTCACTGTATTCTGCTGAAGTGTGCATAGCTTGTGTGATGATGCAATTGTTTGTAAGGAGGATTTCCCTTTTTGCTTAAGAAATGAGCTGTGTTTGTGATGACACTCACAACTTTGCACAACTGTGACTTTTTGTTATAGAGCTACAACTGTTAGAAGCAACTTTTTCAGTGCTATAAGAGAGTAAGAGTAAGGTGGGCCACTGATTAGCTGTTTTCCCAAATGAGGGATGGTTTTAAAAAGGGTTATTTTCTGCTGTGATATTTGCTGTGAATATAATAAAATATGGTCATTTATGGTGGAGTGTGGGTCATGCATTTCCCCTCAGTTATTCAGATAGGGTTAAGATACTGCCCCGATAAATAACAGGCAGTCTCTAATGTAACCTAAAGGCCATGAATCAAATGAAGATTAGCGAACGTTCACTCAGGAAGACCAAATAATATGTGTTTCCTGCTCCACACTCTCAAACATAGTGTGAAACATAATTGTTTCCTGGGCTGTCAAATGTCAAACCAGCTGATCACATCTGCTAGTCTCATCTAACCAATGGCAAAACTACATCACATCCTCCTTGTTAGCCTACCATCTTTGACCTGTTAAGTAGAGGTTCTTTACTCTGCTCTTGAGCTAGTCCTCCTGATCATACACCCTCCACCTCTGCTGTTTTTAGTCTATCTGGGCACCAGATAACCGGTTCAACTCTCCATCTCTTTGGTAGCAGCAGTTCTCAGCCACCACCACCAGTGCCTGGACTTCGGGGGATCTATCTGTAGAGCATCAGGGATGAGGCCCTCTTGATCCAACATATCCCTATGGCCCAAGCGTCCAAGACTTTACTAATTTACATTTCATATTCAGTATTGTGCAATAAATATAATTTTCAATTAATAGTCTCAACTAATTGAACTGGTGTTTGGCCTGGCGTCTGTACTCAGCTCCTTCAGATGGTACACTCAGCATCAAGAGAGAACTATCTCTCTGTAGAGATATTATCATGGTTGAACCAAGGTTGTTTGGAAGGAGAACAAATGGAATCTTTCTAAATGTTCAAGTGTGTATCACTGCTCAAATAAAGGGGGACAAATAATCATTGAGATAGAAGTGGCAAACCACTTTCTTGCATTTCGTCACTGTTCTGAACATTGTTATTTGAGCTCATTAGGTGAAACATTACAAATTGTACAAATGCTGCCAGAGGAGCTTTGTCAAGGCTAAAAATGCAGAGTTTATTCAGTTCCTGAGGGTGAAGTTAGTAATCAAATATATATTTCTAACAACTTTGAGAAGGAAAGATGATACCGTAAAGACTAGGCACATCAATTTTGCCATTTTTTTTGTATAGTTTTGTACTGTATTTTCTGAAATGTCTGTTAGAGTGGAGTGTAGGTAAGTGGACCCAAGTGCAGACAGATAGAATCAAAATGAAAAAAGAAAATTACACAGGCAAAGGCAAAAAAGCAGATGACTTCACAAAGACTGAACTGTAAACTGAACTAATCATGGAATAGAGAACAGGTGAGGGAAACAAAGCAGGCCTAAAGAAATTTATTCACCAAAACCTCCAAAGCACAATAACACCAGAAGTACTTTTAAAGACCATGACAATGTTTGGTTATTGTATTCCACAAATCCATCTAAAAACTGCTACATATACATGCTTGGTTTACGTAGACATGGCCTAAATTCTTTTCCACTGGCTGTATGGTACTGGTGCATTTGTGCATGCAATTTTATGTTTAATATGTCATGGTATGAACCCAATGTCAATCTGTCTATCTTGAACTTCATATAATTGCATAATACTGTGTTTATCTGTCTTGCTTGTGATACGTCATGTTAAATCATTACGGTATGTGTGTGCATGCACGCGTGTTGTAAGAGGAGTATTAAAAAATGTCCCAGAACCTACTAAAGGTCCTTTGTAGAGCTTTTCATGGGTTCACCCAAACCCAAAGCCCCAAGACCCAACCTGGGTCCTGATAGGTCGGGTCAAGGCCGAGTCCCGTTTTGTCATGGGTCCCGAGTCTGTTTAACACTATGTCTAACACCCAAGTTAAGACCCAGCTGTGATAGAAAAACACTGATCATGATGGAAAAGCTTCTGCTGTGTATATTTGTGTTTGTGCGTACGTAGGCAGACTTGTCTCAAAGAGCACAGATGATAGCAAATTTGCAATGCTAACAATAGCTCAAAAGGGCAGACGGATGACGGCAAGGATGGGTGATATGTGTCATTATCAGGCACAGGGAAGAAGGCTACTAACATTATATGACATCTCACACACTGCTTTGGTTTGACAACTTTAAATTAACATTAAAGCAATGAGCTGTGAAATCAGGCCTGTATCTTCTGGCCAGGTTTGGGTTTGACATTTCTGGATTCTGCATATATATGGACCCATGAAGACTTCTTCCTCCAAGGTGTGTGTGTGTTTGTGTGTGTGACAGGGCTGCATGTCAGTAACAAGGCCATTGAGGTTAATGATTATGCAAAAGAAGTGAGAGGCAACAAGGGACATTTCCAATTTGGCTTTGATTCAGGAAGTAAGGAGACACCTGAGCTGCTAATCGACAGCAGTTTGGCTGGTTATACAGTGGCTTCCCCGTTGCTGTTCCTCTCTTTTACCAAGATGGGATCATGGGAGCTGTCAAATAATTGTTTGTTTAATTGCTTGTACTGTTTTTATGAATCCTAAGGAAAAATCTACCTTCTGATCTGCTTTGCTCATTAGATATCAACTACTTATTTCAGGTGTTTGTTGTGTTTCTTGTTGAGTTAGTTTTATTGTAATAGGTATTGACTAAGCATTTACCATTGTTTTAAAATTTTAAATCATTACTTTGCAAGAATGACTTAGACTCAATAAAACATGTGGTTTGAGGAAGTGGAGATTTTTTATCATATAATCAATCTTTAATCTTTGATCTTATTACATCTTTCACTTATATGTGTATATTGTTGTTATTGTGAAGCACCAAAACCCAAGACAAATTCCTAATATATGAAAACTTACTTAGCAATAAAGATGTTTTTGATTCTGATACAGGTTAGTGTATTTCAAAGTGTTAAGAGATGACTGAAAGATAATAATGAGACAATATAAGTGCAGACATTAAAAACCAAAAAGACACACAAAAAATGACTATCGGGTTTTGAATGCAGGGCTTTTACTTATAGATGATTATGTTCAGTGTGGTATTTGTACTGTTACTTTAACAAAGGACTTCTTCCACTGCTGTTCACCCACCTGTTGAAAGTTGTTTTCTGGATTAGAGACCTGCATTTCCAATATTTGGATGTCTGTCAGTGGAGATGGTAGAAACCTTCAGTCCATTTTCTTCTATGTGGTGAAGAGCTTCTTTAAAACCTATCATGTCCATGGTAGTATAGATTGAATCTTGGGGGTAGCTTATTATTACCTTGAAGTCCACAACCTTTTGACTCTCCAGATCTAAAAAGATGTCTGTGCAATATTCTGCTGAGTGGCCTGGACTATATATTGCAGAGCTGTTTAAATTTAACAAAATGGATGCCACTGATGAAAACTGATGCTGCCATAAGCAGGCTTCCTGGCTTTTCAGTCCCACTCAGAGGAGGATGAGGCCATCTGTAAGTACAGCCATTAGCACATACGAACTCTAGTGTCAACTGTGATCTGTCATTTTGCAGTTCCTTCTTTTTCCCTTTGGAAGTCAAGAAGCCAAACTTAACAGTGCTAAAGCACACACTGTTTTAACTGGTCCTTGAAAGCTAGAAAAATAATATTGATAGAGTTGAGAGGGTTCAGTTGAATTGATGATGTATTCTGGATCAGACTGCCTCTCTTCACTAAGGTCATCATTTGAAAGGAACATATCTTGGGATTAATGATCCTCCTTTATCTAATGCAATGTCATAATTACAAGTAGAAACATGGTCTGCAGTATACTATACACTTTTGGATTAATGAAGTGATCTAAGTGCTGACTCCATAAGCTTAAAACGTATTTCACTTGCTATCTGAGGATGTCTAGACTTCTTGTGGGAGAAAACTGTGTGCACAGCATCTCATTTTAGTCTCCACTTATCGCCAGCTACACCTGTGAGTTCTTCCACCATTGTGGTTGACTAAATGTATCAAATGGAGTGGAGATCGCTTCTCTTGTTTCTGTTTGATTAGAAACTACAAGTAGCGCAATGCAGCATTTCCTTGATATTTACTCTATTGGCAGGTAAAAACGGCAACAAGTAACATCAGCGCTAGTTTGTAAACCTCTCGAGGGCATATCAGTATCATATTATATGTCTATATCATCAATATCCACAGTTATTTACCCATGTAATTGTACCCTCTATAGGATAAATCATGCATTAAACCGTGAGGATTTTCAAAGGAAAGAAAATATTTCAAGTGTTTCTAATAACGGATTTTATTAGAATTGGGGAATTGTTGACTTTAAAGACCTAAAAGTCCGGGATCACTTTAAGCCAAAGCCAGGCTGAAGAGCTATGATTTATTCTTAAAGATTATAATACTTCTGTACAGTCTCCTGTAAAAACCCTTTTTTAAAAAAAGAAAATGAACACAAAGTCATCCATACAAAATAATTTGATCCTTAGTTTGTCAGAACATCTTCCTACTAGTTGTACATCAAAGCTTCTGAGGATTTCACCACTGACAGAAGCAGTGAAGGGAATTCCTTTCCATGCAGCTACTGTCATCTTGTCAACTTAGCTTAAATTGATCTTTATTTGTCCCCAACGGCGAAATTCATTGTGCAGGAGTGAGGAGCATAAAATATAGTGTCGATATTACAGAAACAAACAGAACATAACCACACAAGAACACATAAGGGCACAAAAACACATAAAAAAGATGCAGACAAATTAAAGCACCAATAGATAATTAACAAATAAGATGACCAGAATAACACTAGGCCATCACCAGACCATGGAATCACAAAAACATAAAAACAATGACCAAAAAATCCTAAATTCAATGCAAACAACTACATCTCCCTGTTGAAAATCAGGAGAAATAGTAGGGGGAATAAACTTGTTTGTCTTGTTGATTTGTGGAAGTCTGAAAAGAGAAGTTGATGGAATAAGTCCAAATTGTTGATGTAATGGATGCTGTCTGACAGGATGGATTTAGTTTTGCTGTACACACTTTCAGTGGATTGAAGCATGGGACCATTGCACATGTGTCACTGTATTGATACTGTACAGGCTTTGGGCTTTAGTATTGAGTTTCAGTGTGAGGCAAGTACCTTTTCCTGGAAAATGTTTGTCATTTTTTGCTGGAAAATCCTGTGAAATAAAAGGAAGTATTGCTGATATTCAAAATGATGAATGATCTAAACACATTAGTAAAACATAGCTGGAGTTCTGATTACATTGCGTTCTGGTCTGTTTAGACACCTGTGAGTAGGCACAAGTTACACTGTCTGTCTTTTTTAAGCTTAAACTATGTGAAGGACAAACAATCCATGACATTGACTGATGATTCTCCATCAAGCTGAACTTTGAACACGATGAAAACTACATTGTGGTTGGCCTGTGCATGTGAGGTTACATTGACTATGTTTGGACCAATCGTTCATGCGAGACGTTTTTCCTTTAATCTACACTCAGATGGTATTTTTTTTTCCTGAGACAATACAGACTTTATTACCATAGATATGCAGTTAATTGTTGAACAATCATTTTTTGTAAACAAAGTTATAAAAAAGTAATATATTATAGAAATCAATTCCAAACTGAATTGTGCAGCTAACAGACCAGACTGCAAAAAGGTTGTTAAAGGTTATTGATATGCAGTCGAGTAGGCTGACATTTACTGAGTGACCTCACTATCACAGCTCCTGTTTGACCTTTTACACCAGCAGTTATGTAAAGCAAGTAGTGATTTTCCCCAGAAAACATGCTTGGTCATGCTCGAACAGATAACCTCACATCCAGCTCATTGCTATTCAGTGCAGCAATCTTTCCATCATTCCTGTTCAACTGTATTATTATTGCTATTATTTTTTTTTACTTCTTTAACACTTTTTCTTTAAATCTGTTCTCCTTTCTACACAGCAATGACGGTTTATACCCTTAATGTAATCTAAAAGAGAAATATTAGCAAGTCTGATTAGATGACAACATAGAACATGGGTCATGTTGCACATTCATTATGGTTATAAATTAATAAATAATTAAATGAATAAATGATTAAAAAAAAGACAAGTTTCCATTTTGGCAGTTGGCTATTCAATGTCAAAACCATTGCTGGGCATGGAATTGAGTCAAGAAACAGGGCAGACCAATTCACCCTGATGACTTAGTCTGCTCATATCGTTCCAGAGTCAAACGTGGATGAACAATATAATGTACAGTCATAATGAGATTAAAGGAGAAAAATGTGAAATAAAGAGTTGCATCTGCATGTACTGCCCGATTTAGGTGGTGTTGGAACAGTGCTGAAGCAAGTGCACACACACACACACACACACACATACACACATACACACACACTCAGAGTTGACACATCCAGCCCTGTGTGCACTCATGCACACAGTTTGGACAGGTTTCCATTGCTGCTGAGTTCAGTATGGTTGGGGAAGAGACAGAGGCCAGATTTGAAAGTAAGATTTGGCTTCAACTGGGATCCAGGGAGGACATAAACATAAAAACTTTAATTAATCAGGTCAATGGTGGACTCAGAAAAAGGGTCCAAGCAGGGGCAAAAAATGTATGAAAAAAAAAAGTATCAGCTGTATGTAGTGGGACAACAGTGCACCAAATGTCATGATGCATGGTGGGAATGTATTTTTGTTCATTGAAAATGCACCATAAATGGCATTTTATCATGTTTTTTCCACTGTAAAGGTAACTTTAGGGCAATTCATCACACTGTTTTTTAACATTGGGCACTATCATGTCTTATCTGTTGTTTTGGGGGCATCCAAGAGGTTACATTTACAGCATTTGTTTCTAAACCACCATCATCCAGCAGGACTTCTTGTCAGTCAACTACACATTAAGTCAGATCGGCATGTCTGTTGCCGGCCTAACGTACAGCAGCTACTACATTGGCTGTTCAGAACAAATAAACACAGGGTGCAGGAGATTAATGTGTGCGAATGACCTGAGGCAGAAATCCACTTTGACTTTCTATCTGAACACACCTTCTCAGTTGCCAAATCTGTCCAGTGAATTAGCTTCCTGTCAGTCCATGATACTTCATGCCTACAGCTCTTGGCCCATTTGTATATAAGAAAAGAGAAAAGAAAAAAGTCAGTGCAAAGTCAGACTAGACCTGAATTTAAAGGCAACAATATTTCATGTGTCTTTCCCTTGGCTCCCCAGCATTCAGCTTTTAATGCCCATTGAATGATGTCTCACTGTGCGGTTGCTTTTAACCACTTTATATTTATTGGAGCTTCCTGGACTAACAAGATTCTAGTAACTTTTATGGGAGCTCTTCTTTATGGACAGTTGTTACTTTTGTTAATCCCTGACAGTTACTGCATAGCTACCACCTATATTAACCAACACTTTGTGTAAATGAAGATGTTCCTTGCAGTTTGTACTTGGGGTTTAAAGAAAAGTTACCAAATTAATCTGTTGGACAACCGCAGATTAGGTTCACTGTTTTTGAATGTTAAAAAAACAACAACAAAAAATCAGATAATTGTCGAAGTTTTATTTGTCACATATATTAATTTTAGGTACAATCCCAGTGAAATGTAATCCCTTCATTTCATTTCATTTGTGCAATGAAATATTTATATAAGTAATAATTTTTTAGTATTTATACAATGACCTCATTTAGGGCCGTAGTGCTCTTCCTGAGCTTTTGGCCTGGTGTATCAGGTACCTTATTCCTGCCTGCAGCAGGAAAAAGGCTGTTATCATCTTAAGGCCAGTGATGTTTCTAATATGCACTTTAGGACACTATTTCTGGAGCAGGATTGGAAATTCCTCCATAATATAAAAGCATACCTGCAATTTTAAGAAACAACTATAGCTATGGCAAATAAATGGAAATCTGAGTGGATACAGTTAATATTCAGCAACTAAAGCATGTTAAGGTCAGAGAAAGAACATGTGTTGGGTTAAAAAGTAAACATGAACATCATGAACTTAGTTTCACTATATGAAAGGCTCAGTAATTTCTGTATTAGCCTTCAACGTTGTGCTGCAGAATCATCCATTGGTGAAGGTATGTTTGAGTTATACCAGGCTGGATAAGTACACTTCTAAACCAAAGTTGTTCTTTTCCTAGAACTATATCAATAATGTCATACCACATTGTGAAATTCTGTGAAATTCGTTTTTGTGTCGTCCTCCGCAGGGAGATCAGAGGTCAGAGTCTGGATCTCTTTGGGATACCGAATCGTGTTCACCGACACTTTAAATCCCTTTTCTTTGTTTTTTGTTTGTTTTTTACAACACAGTGTAGCATCTTTCAATCTTTCAACACCAAAGTCTCTGACAGTTCCATCTTTCCCTCCGCCACAGTGCAGAGGGTCCGGGACTGTCTCCACCCATGCATTTATTTGTATATCTGGGAAATGAATGTGCAGATTGGCATGGAAATTGCTGTGCACAGTAATGCCGCCAAAAGGAAGTAACCTATTGATTCGGGTGACTGCGCTGCATTTCCTCCAGCAACATTAGGTGAAGCCTGTAATTTTCTCCTGAACCTTTACAAATAACGGGAACAAAGTCATTAATGTTGCTGAGAATAACACACACCCTTTGTCATTGTTTTATTATTTGTTCTTAATATTATCCTGGTGTATTTCCATGTCACCACCCTCACACTTCAGCCACTGCATGGCTCCAACTGTGTCTCTTTTCTATCAGGAAGTTACTAACCCAACCATGCACGGCTCTGTCAGACATAACTGATGTTGTGGGAAAGTATAGATCTGCTGATGCTGAATTGATGTGACAGGATAGCATTATTGAATTTCACTGCCGGCAGTGTTGTGGTCTTCGAACGAGTATCCACTGTGAACTGTGGTACTTAACTCCACTGGAATGTCCTGAAGGACTTTGCACAAACATTTAAAAGCTGATACCCCCTGCCCACCCCCCCCGAACCTCTGATCTTCAGCCCGATCCACAGAATAGGAAATCTTTACAGGAGTGTGTTAGGCACTCAGCTCTTAAATCCATAATGTGTTTCTAATTAACACTTTAATACATGTGTTCAAATGATGGATTGCAATGGGACACTTTCAGTGCTTGGAGATGCTGCACATACATGTGGATTGTGGCTGTCTAGTTTATGATGTCAGTGATGTGTAACTGAATTACTTCTATCAACAACTTATTGGCGTACATGTTTTCTTTAAGTGCCATGCCTAAATACCTTAATATAAATGCGGAAAAACACAAAAAAAAAACAAAAAAAAAAACAAAAAAAAAAAACTAGACATGAAACCTAAACACCTCAAACAGTTGTTTGAGTATGCTGACGCGAAATTGATAAGATCATTTTGTTATTATAGTGAATTAAATATTTATTTAATGTTTCAAAACATGTAGAAATGCATGAGATGTAGTTGCTATGATTTTAGCATTTATTTTAGCAAAACATAAAAAAAATAAATAAATAAATGTGAAATCATCTCAGATACCTAGAAAGTTCAACAAGGCTAAATTTTGCTAACAATATTGTTTGATTATTTTACTAACTGTATACGATTGAAATCTACAGTTTTGCTTCGTAGTGTGAATATTTAATAAGAAAATGTTGTAGTGAGAGAAGGAAAAAAAATTCCAGTTTCCACTTTTAATGAAGGATTAGTGGCCATTGTGGTATAGATTTCAAAGTTTACGAGGTGAACCTGAATGTACCATAGAGTCCTATTTTTGTAGTTTATAGTTGGCACTTTTCAAAGCCTTTTAGAACATTATACATTTCACAGTCCACAGTTTGGACAATGAAATTATATGGTGGAGGCTATATATACATACATTACATTGTATAGAAAACATTGTGGACACAGCTACAAGTTAATCACCTGTGTGGATTTCCCATGGGTGTGCAGGATCTGTTTTACATAAGTGTATTATTTTCAATATATTTTCCTGAGCAACAGAAAAAGAACCCGTGACTGGTAATTTGATATGATGAACTACAATGCTACAGTGATGCAAGGGAATTATTTTTAAATGTGAGATTCCCTTTTGCTGATGAGGCATTTAACTGAGTGGTGCAGTATTGCCGATGCTGATAAAGCCAATCACGCTTATGCTCCCAGGTTTATTGTTCCCCAATTGGAGGTTGATGGTACAAACTATTCCCTCTGGCTATGGGAAATGGAGTCTGTTGCGTAATTTAAACTGTAATGTCCATGTAAAAGGGTAAAGGAAAATCATATTTCAAAACTTCCCTTTAGATTTATTCCCCTTTTAAGTAAGTAGTTCAGCATATTTTTAATGCCACCGCAGCAAAATAGAGCTTAATATCTGAATTCCACTCTCTGAGCCTTCTGTTTTATGAAATATGGATTTTCAGACAGCTGCTGTTGAATTGATGTGGCAGATAAACAATATTGCATGTGCCAGTTGTGGTCTTTGGGAACAAGTATCTGCCGACAACTCGTATTTCCGTTCTGCTGCAATTCATTCGGATGCTGTAATGGTTTCATCATTTCAATCGATCAGTTTGTTCATTTGCCTTCCTGGTGAGTGATGTATATGTGCAAGCTCTTTAAAAATTCACCCAACCCCAAAAACACAAAACATGATTTTTAATTAATATATCATTCAATAAAAATAGGAATTGTGTTTTTATTACCTTAGATCAGGGGTTTCCATCAGGTACAAGGGGTCTCCTGGTCCTGGAGGCCCAGTGTGGGGGCAGGTATTTGTTCCAACCAAGCAGTTACACATCAGTCTAATCAACCAAAAGAGCCCTTGCTAAGGATGTTCATTCATGGAATCAGGTGGCTAACTGCTTGGTGGGAACAAAAGTCTGCACCTACACTAACCCTCCAGGACCAGGACTAGCGATTCCTGTCTCAGTTTGTCTTTTAATCTACATGAGGCGTCTCCGTCCTTGAGAGCCCATCATGTTATACCAGCCTGTTCCAACAGTAACCTAGATAAACCAAACGCTGCCTCTAGAGACATGGTTTGTGTTTTAGTGAGTTTTGGGGCCACCGTTGTTCATTCATTCAGTCTGCACCCTCTCTACTGGGCGTCACCACAACAACCTTTAAAACCAGTGTGATACTGAAATCAATGACAGGGTGCCATGCCATTTCAGATACAGTAGTAGTTTTCCTGCCAATGTTGATTTATACAAGACTATAGAGCTGCCACCCCAAATAATGGGCAGAAAATGGAATTTAGCATTTAAAGGGGTGTTGCAAAAACAGGTCAGAACAAAAATGAACTCTCTGGAGATTTTCAACAAAAGTCATTTAAAGGGGCCCAATTATTAAAATAAAGCAACTTTTTTAGTGCTTGTGTATAAATATTTAGCTCTCTGGTGTTCCTGCTAACA
Source organism: Lepturacanthus savala (assembly GCA_030544235.1). Lineage (NCBI taxonomy): Eukaryota > Metazoa > Chordata > Actinopteri > Scombriformes > Trichiuridae > Lepturacanthus > Lepturacanthus savala. The sequence continues at coordinate 20,067,008 of CM060464.1, forward strand.
CACACATTGTAAAATAAGACCACCCACTCATTTTTTTGTGATCTGTCCAAGTGTTGCTGAACATAAGCCACAGAAAAGGCTCTGTTTGTGATGTCACAACAAGAGCAGAAGTTAATAGTAACCGCCCCTGGATCCAAGTAGCTGCCCACTATTTCTGGATTATTTGTACTTGACTTCTGTTCTGGGCGACACAGGGGTGCAGGGGTTAGTGCTGTTGTCTCACAGCAAGAAGGTCTGGGACCTTTCTGTGTGGAGTTTGCATGTTCTCCCCGTGTCTGCGTGGGTTTTCACCGGGTACTCTGGCTTCCTCCCACAATCCAAAAACATGCTGAGGTTTATTGCCGTAATACGCTGGGATAGGCTCCAGCAGACCCCTGCGACCCTAATGAGGAATAAGTGGGTATAGAAGATGAGATGAGCTTTTGAACCATAAACACATGATAACTTTTATAAAAATGTGAATATTAAACTAGGAAAATGGGAAAATAGATCCCCTCTAAGCCACATACATACAGCAAGCTGTCAACTATCTTTTCTACTACCTACAACAGACCAAGAACTGGTCTTTTATCTTCATTTTTATCTTCAACATCACCTAACTTTAAAGTAAAGGGCATCACAGGGTAAGATACACTGATATGAAGCTTTAACCACCTGAAGAAATAATACTGATGTAGAAGTGATGTAGATGTAGATACTGCTGACAATCAGTAGTTGCTTACCGTCACACATGAGTGCACCAAATTTTATAGAATGTCATTTACTCCACAACAATTTGTTTTATCATTCCTCCCTCAACCTGACAGAACAGTGACTCACTGCTGAGTGCAGCTAATAATGCTCAATGTTGTCAGTGAATAACTGATCTGCCCACAACTCTCCAAAATAATTAATCACAGCAGGACTAAAGCCCTTTGACAAAATGTACCATTGTGAATAAAAAAAAAAAAAAAAAAAAAAAAAAAAAAACAGATATTAACTGACACACAATTCAAGTGATCAAGTGATGTGAAACTTGGATTATGTTGTCATTCTTTTGTTGTGAGCTTTTGGCTTGGTGAAGTTTCACATTGTCATAAGTTCAGTCCTTACATGATAACACAGAGAATCACAGAGAATTCACAGAGAATCTCCTTACCATAATTAATCAGATTTTTAATTAATCATGAAGTAACATCACTGTCAGATCCAACTGTCATTTTCTCACTTTTTCACAATTGTACTGTATAATTAGTTTTCTGATATACTTATTTGAATATACTTTAGTTTTTAGTTACCCAAGTCATTGATAAACCCCTTCCAAGGCAACATGATTATTAAAATAATTTGTTAATCAACATGATTATCTTTGTCAATGTTTAGAAGTTGATGACTCTGTACATTGTAAGTGTAAACTACATTTCAATCGAAAAGAAGGTGTTGCATAGATGAAGCTCAAGTCCTTCAGGGATTCTAAAACATATAATTTAAAAGGTAATAGTTTAAATCTGGTCCTCTGAAGAGTTTATCCTGTCCTGTAAACCCCTGTTTGTTTGTTTTTTGCTGCTTATATGTCACACTGTATTTAGTTTATCCTTGGTATATATAATTTTCAAAGTGTGGGCGATGTGTGTGATCTGTTTGGTAATTTTATGCAATTTCCATAGTGCGGATGAGGGAAAAAATATGTATTTTAGAGCACTGGAAGTTATCCACTTTATCATAAACATTTAAGCCAGCACTGTTACACATGCATTTACTAGTAAGCCATAAATATTCTATGACCATATTTCGATTATAAAAGACAAAACTGTGCCAAGTTATTTTCCAATACCATGCCTGGTGTGAATTTTATTTATCTTAATGATGATTTAGTATATATCTGACACACTGAAATAATGCAGTCAACTATATTTGACACACCGTATTTTATGTGTCTAGTTCCAAAAAGTTAAGGTCATGCTATCATGCCCTGCCCTAACCAATTTAGTGCCCTAGGGAAGATTATAGGTGGAGCCCCCCCTTACGTCACAGTAAATTTCACTGCTAGTGTATATATACACTCACAAGAAACTGAATAGATTAACTATTACAAGTTGGGAAAATGTGAGCTAACCAGATGTTACAATGCAAATGCAAAATACAATGCATTTACCTGAGGAAGGTTAGGCTAAGTAGTTAAATTACTATTTTCCATCTTAGGCCCTTCCATAACATGAAATGACATTAAAGCTAACACTTCACACTGACTATTTATCGATTAGCTAACTATGTTATGCTAATGGTTAATGACATTATCAATTATCGTTTTGTAAAAGAAAACTGATATTATGACATCATCTTTCCTTTCACATTATCTCTCTCTCTGTTGTGTTTTTCCTCTTCTTTTCTTTTTTTCTCTTCAGTTTGAGACATTTTAAGCTTTCATTTTTTGAGTTTGTTGATGAGTCAAAAAATGACGTAAAGTAGCAGGTAAAGTCTGATTAGTCGGAAGGCTGAAGGGGAGGGACGTCTTAGGAAAGTAATATAAAATTCTATAGGCTTTGGTATATAAAATCAAGACATAAAAATACCAAATTTCTGGTGGTGCCTGGATAGATGGCATCCTTAGCATTTGCCTATACTGCCTCGGGCCGGCCCTGCATGCTATGAAGTACATCGTTGACATGAGCTGCCACTGACAACGTTTGCAGTTGGCATTTCCACAGTACACAGGGTCTTCTCCTGAGGAGACTGTAGCAGATAATTAACTCCTGCTGCTGGCCGCTTGAGAGAGGCATGTGGTGAAACTGCATTGGGATGGACTTTGCTCCTCCTGCCACTGTTTACCTCGACCTCTGGAGCATCCGGATATGCACAGCTTGTGTCAGGAATTGTTTTATTTCTGAATCTGCCTATAAACATTAATGTTTGTGCACCGAAGCCTCAACAGCCTGAAAGGATTCTCTGCCACTTCGGTAAGCTTTGTGCTGATGCAGTACAAATATCTTGCTCTTTTTTTCATTGTTAAGTCAGATGCATTCATTTCTGCTGTTTGCAACCATTTTTTTCCTTTTGACACAAATTCTCCTCAATATCATATAGCAAGAGGAAATACACGTATCCTTCACAAACGTCCCTTGGCATGTTTTTTTTATGTTGAACTTTCCCCACAATCACGAGCCCAGCATGTGGTTGAGCTAGTATCGTGTTCTATCATCTTTGGCTGTATAACTATATTTGGAATTTCCTCAATCATGCTCAAATTTACCAGCTGGTTATTAAAGTCAGAGTCATTTTGGATCAGGAAATTGAATAGGCTCTGAAGTTTCTAATGAAGCAAAGAATCCACCAATCCGGATTAGTCCAGCCTTAAATTCATAAAAATATTTTTTTTATCGGTGCATTCATACTTTAGCATAATCATGAGGCTATTTTCTAATTTCAATTTTCTCTTACATACAGCATTTGATTTATTGCTTGTTTATCCCATTTCTCAATCTATGTTTAATTACAGTCCTCAGTATGCATTCATCCGGTATGCATTCATTTATATGTTAAATTTCTACACTACAGTTTTAATGTCTACAAAGATCAACTTGCATTTAGCTTAAAGTATGAGTATAAACCCCACATTTTGGAGGGAACTCCACTTTATAATTTGTGTATATAATTAACACCATGACCTCTTTAATGTTGATTTTTTTTTTTATTTTGTGCAGTAACCTTATGGGCACAAAGAGTTCTATGTGAGATCATAGTATACCTACAGCATGTTTGAACTGGAGTAAAAAGAATGACAAAAAGAACAAACAAAACAAACAGAACATTTTAAGATAAAAGTTGTATGGAACAAGTTGTGGAATGGAGTGAAGGGAAAGTTTGTGCTTAGGGGTTAGCAGGTGAAATTGAGTTTGAAGAGGTTGGTTTTGAGGGCTTATTTAAACAATGGTCAGGTGGGAGCCAACTGTTGTGGATGGGGAGGGTGTTCCAGAGAGAGGGAACTAAAAAGGCTCTATTGCCCCAGGTCCAGAGCTTGGTTCTGATGGGCTTAAGAGTGTTCATGTCGATAGACCTGAGGCTACAGGTTGACAGGGGAGCAAGTCTGAGAGGTACTATAGGTAAGAGCTGGGTTACTTAGGGCTTTGTAGGTTATGAGTAATATTTTGAAGTCAATCCTATATTTGATTGGGGAATTTTTGAAGTCTGGTACACTGTGGTGCTTTTTGTTATCTGATGGATAACGCTCTGGGCTTCTGGTGTAAGCATGTTTAGAAAGACATTTTTTTTTCCACAGTTGAGGTTTCCACTTAGGGCTTAATGATAGGCCATTGGTTCCTGAAGCTTGTAAGCAAGTGTTTTAGGGATGCTTTTGAAGTTCTGAGTTCATTATTGACTTTGTGTTTTCCACAAAATCTAATGGTCTGAAAAGTATTTTAAGTCCATTAAGATATCCCAAGCAGTGCCCTCTACATGAGCTGCAATGCTAATGATAGTGGGGAAAAAAAAAAATCAAAATATAGGCAGAGGACAGTCATCTTCAGCATTTTGAAAAGGAATCCCCAAGGTTGATTCAAAGGTTGCCATGAAAAATAATTGTTTTCTATTAGCTCTATTAAATCATTGGCACCTCCATTAGTCCACTGGTACCATACCGTCTACGAAGTCATGAATGATGTCTGGTAGAAATACACTGGTATGAAAGTACTCTGGATGCTATGTAAAGCAACAAGCAGTCTTTATCCTATAATCTTCCAAAAGTTTGTAAGTATGACTTTCCTTTGTTCTCAACTCAAATATTATTTGAATTCCATCCTTTTGATGCATAACAAAATATATGCATGTATTAAATGCAAATGTAAATATACAAATGCATGTGCAGCTAAATTGTCTGCAACAACACACAACAATGAACATTTTGCTGACACTCCAAAAAGACGCCATAACTTTTGAGGACGCCCGTCATCAATCATTCAAAAGTGGCTCAAAAAACTTTTTCTTAGCCACAAGTTTTCAGGTCCTTTGAATTGCCAAGTAAATCCAGTGCTGAGCGATATTTTTATGGAATGTTTACTTGAGTCCAATAAACACTATGCATTTTGTGTTTCTTTTTTGGAATCTGAAGACGGCTGGTCACTTCTAAAATATCAATATGAGGTTATAAGATTTATATCTTCTGACCAGGCAGAAATGCAAGTCCTATATAGTGGCCCTCTGTCTCACAGCAGACAAGTAAGCCAGACAGGGCACATACAATAAAATGGTATGTGTGACATTTGAATAAGAATCTGAAAGATTCAATTTCCTATTTTGTGTTTTGTCCCCTTACTTATTTTTACATTCAAGTAGCATCACTGCCTTTGGGTGCTTCAAGCCTACATCAGAGTGTCACAAAGGTACCATCAAGCCATTATGCAGTGAAATTTCTAAATCCAGCCTGTGCATTTTTCCTTTGTTCTTGTTTGGGATGGCTTCTATATTACCCCTAGACCTTACACATAGCAATGAATAAAACCATGAAATTGCCTTCATGCATGCACTGATACCTTTAAGGAAAGGTGGGAGTATGTATTCTTGTCAGGTCAGACATTGGCTAGAGTAGGATATATGAGCTGAAAAATTGTCATATTTAGGCTGTTTGGGTGAATATATTTTTGCTTGAGTGCAAACCAATTCTAATGGGTCTTCCCTGGACCCCTAAATCAATGAGGAAATTTACCTCAACATCGATCTAAACAGATGTTTTAATAATGATCATTATTCATTCATTCATCTTCCATACCGGCTTATTCCTCATTAGGGTCGGGGGACCAGTGGAGCCAATCCCAGCAGGATATCCCTGAGAGGCAGGGATACACCACAGAAGGTTGCCAGCCTATCATGGGGCACACACACCATTCTCTCAATGGAACATTTAGAGTCTCCAATTAACCTCAGCATGTTTTTCTACTGTGGGAGGAAGCCTGAGTACCTGGTGAAAACCCACGCAGACACAGAAAGAATATGCAACCTCACACAGAAAGGACCCAGACCCAGGACGAAAGAGGTCTTTAACCTGCGACCTTCTTGCTGTTAGGCAACAGCACTAACCCCTGAGTCAATGTGTCTCCCTAATGATCATGCTATGTTTAATAAGTTCTCAGATAAAAGGTTCTCATATTGGCAACTCTCTAAAACTACAATTATTCTTGGTGGTATCTGCTGGTTCCAAGATCTCTCAGAGTGGGGAGGCCACTTTTAGCTTGAGTGACCACTCCATGAAATTCTGCTCAAGCAAAGTAAGAACTTTAGTTTTCAATTGGCATAACGCAATAGCAATCTGGTCTACAAAGAACTACAAGAAAGGGAATTGTGTGAGATAGCAAACTGATTGGTCTCTGATGCTGCTAACTGAGGATACAGAACAGGCATACGGAAACTTTTAAAGCTATGTCTTTGAGAGCAATTGAAAAATTAAAATTAAAATCTGTTGAGGTAAAACAAAGAACTGAGCCCTGCATTAACTCTGACATTTTAGAGAGTATTAGGTCCTAATGAAAACTAATGATCAGTTTGACTGCATATTTGAATACATATAAGTCTTTGACAAATAAAGTAACCGACTTAATAAGGGATGCAAATAAACCCTATTGGTTGAGAACAAGAAAATCTCCAAAAGCCTTTGACAAACACTAACGTCATCAGACTATATTATGAGTCTAAATCTCAAAACCTTGAAAGTAAATGGGGAAATAAGATCAGAGAAAGCCAAAGTTGCTGATAGCTTCAATACGTCTTTTTCACATCGGTAGCCAATGAGCTGGCCAGCGGGCTTCCTGGACACAATGGGCTGTATAATGGGAGCCTGGTGTGAGACCACAAGCCTAAGTAGTGTGCTGAACCTGACAAACACTTTTTGCTAAAATGATCCAAAGTAAGGTGTCAAAGAGACTATAAAATGAAGTAGAAGTGCAAGGTTGTCCAAGGTAATTACTTCCACCAAGGAGATAATATGATCGCAAGCGATTGCTAGTTGGGTCCTCACTTTTGCTTGCTTTAAAATCTGTGAAAGGTTTAATAGATGTGGTGTATGGCAAGAGAGATTTTCAGGGCCCTTTTTGTTTTAGCATTATAATAAAGATATGAAGGCTTGTTCTTGCACAATTGTATGCGATGACTCTGCTCTTGTATTCTCACAGAAGAGCATCGTTGAGAATTGTCTGGGTGCTAACTTGGGAGCATAACCAAAGGAAACTTAAAAACTATCTATTCTGTTTGAAACCAAGAGGAGATCACCTGGCTTCAATATTAAGGTAATAGTGACCTCAAAAACTGTTTATTACTTAGGGTACAGACTGGGCTAGTCTCTGTCTGGGGTGCAGATGAAAACTTATAGTTCAACTCAACCAAAAGATTACATTTCTTGCCAGAAAGGCAATACTTTTGGATTTAAATCCCCTGAGGGATTGCTGCTGAGCTGGTGACAGACAAGTGATATTTAAACTATTATTTGTGTCTGTTTCTGTTTGTTTCTTAGTTTTGTTCTATGTTTGTTGTCTAGTTTATGTTCTGTTTTAGATTACTGTTACTCTTCCTGAGTTTTCTTCCTTTTTCTGACCTGTAGGCTATGAGTCTTATTTGTATTTTAAGTTCTGTCAAATAAATTCAATCAATCAATTGCAAGCAATAAAACTTACATTGTTGAAGACAACGGGATGGCTAACTGATTTACGATATGATAGTTTAAATGCTTATTCAGTCACTTTCACTTGGGAGATTGGGGATGGGTCCAGAATGTCACAGTCAACCATTAGCAGAATGATACAAGCAGTGTTGGCAAATATCAGGTCCCTGTCCCATCCATACAATAATGTTCAGCAAACCATGATGGAGAGAGAATTTCACAATATTGCTGGGTTTCCTAATGTAACATGCAATTGACTGTACCCATGTGCGTCTGAAGCCACCTTCCATGAATGATTAAGCAGTCATCACTCTATAAATGTTTAGGTCATTTGTGATGCCAATGGGCAGATGGCTTTGTCTAGAATCAGCATAAGCCAGAGAAAGTTTCTGACGTAATTTTGGCCCTGTTGTTTTGCACTGTCTAGCGTGGGGTAAGAGGGCGTCATTCAATGTTTTAATTCATTCAGATGGACCTATGCTCAGGGAGCCTCAGTCAGTACAGGACCTCATTCCTCATCACTTCAAAAACCTAAAGTTTGAATTATCCTGTTTGTCATGTGTACAGTGCCTATATAAAATGTATAAAATCCAGAAATATGCATCACATAAAGTGTGTTACTAAACATTGTGCATTGCTTTTTTGTCCTGTACTGGATAACTTACAGTCCCTATCATAAGTATTCACCCCCTTGGATGTTTTACCCTTTTATTGCTTTCATAAATCAATCATGGTCAATAAAACTATGCTTTTTAACTCAAACATTTGTTGGAAAAAACTCTTTCATATCAAAGTGAAAACAGATTTCTACAAAATATTGTCAAGGAAATAAAAATATATAAATAAATATAATTGTTTGCATCATTATTCACCCCCTTTTTAATTTAATGGTGTAATTCAATAGAGGTCCTTCAAATTCTTGCCAATAGTCTCACAATTAGTGAAATGAAGATCAAATGAGTGGTGTGGGTGTGTTTCAAGTGATTGAGGTATAAAACACCTATGTCTGAAGGTTCCAGACTGGTGGATCAGTAGACCTGGCTACCATGATACCATAAAGACAGAAGAACACTCCAAGCAACTCAGGGAAAGGGTTATTGAGAAGTACAATTCAGGGGATTGAGAAAAAAAAATTCCAAGGTATTGAACATATCACATTATCAAGGAATGGAAGGAATATGACACCGGTGTGAATCTGCCTAGATCAGGCCGCCCTTGTAAACTTAGTGACCGTGCAAGTAGGAGACTAGTGAGAGAAGTCACCAAGACCCCTACGACTACTCTGAAGGAGTTGCAAACTTCAGCTGCTGAGATAGGAGAGACTGTGTATATAGCAACTGCTGACCAGGTTCTTCACCGGTCAAAGCTTTATGGGATAGTGACAATTAGAAAGCCACTGTTGAAGGAAATACCTATTAGATCTTGACTAGAGTGTCCCAAAAAGCATGTGGAAGACTCCATGGTCAAGTGGAAAAAGATTCTTTGGTCTGATGAGACCAAAATTGAGCTTTTTGGCCATCAGACAAGTTATATTTGGCAGAAACCAAACACTGCACATCACCAAAAACACACAATCCCCAATGTGAAGCATGGTGGTGGTAGCATCATGCTGGGGGGATGTTTCTCAGCAGCCGGACCTGGAAGGCTTGTAAAGATAGAGGGCGAATGAATGCTGGAAAATATACCAAAATCCTGGGGGACAATCTTATTCAGTCTGCAAGACAACTACGGCTTGGGAGAAGATTTATTTTCCAGCAAGACAATTATCCAAAGAATACTGCAAAAGCTATACAGGAATGGTTAAAAAAGAACCAGTTAAATGTTCTGGAGTGGCTGAGTCAAAGCCCAGACCTCAATCCTATAGAGAATTTGTGGCTGGACTTGAAAAGGGCTGTTCATGCCCAATACCCGCGCAATCTGACAGAGCTTGAGCAGTTTTGCAAAGAAGAATGGAGCAAAATTGCTGTGGGCAGATGTACAAGACTCCACACAGACTCACTGCTGTGATTGTAGCCAAAGGTGCATCTACAAAATACTGACTTGAAGGGGGTGAATAATTATGCAAACAATTATATTTCTTTATATAATTTTATTTAATTGACATTACTTTGTAGGAATCTGTTTTCACGTTGACATTAAAGAGTTTTTTCCAACAATTTTTTGTGTTAAAAAATCCAAATTTTATTGACCATGATTGATTTTTGAAAGCAATAAAAGGGTAAAACATCCAAGGAGGTGAATACGTATGATAGGGACTGTAAGTTATCCAGTACAGGACAAAAAAGCAATGCACAATGTTTAGTAACACACTTTATGTGATGCATATTTCTGGATTTTATACATATCTCTCTCTCTCTTACATTATCTCCTCGACTAAGGAAAAAATTGGTTTGTTTTTCCAGGACTTCTTCTGTCAGAATCCAGGGTTGTGGTGGTAGGCTAGCATGGGGGGGCAGAGGACACTCCGCGGGGCTGGCTCCGGGCCGAATTGTGTGTTTCTTTATTTGGTATGGATATAACATATTTAAATAGGCTACAAAAAAACTAGTAGCCTACTTCATTAAATATTTAACATTATCTGGCTCGGACATAGGTGTGTCTGTCTCCTTCACCACTTATGCCTGAAATTGAAGCCAATCCAATGAGCACAACCACAGGCTGTGTCAATGCAAGACTGAATTTCGACTGTCCATCCCTACAACGCTGTGAATTCTTTCAAGTAAAACTAAACTACACTACTTGTTGTGTACGACTCACTGTCAATTTTTGAGATTGGAATCTCTTTCTCTGTCAAACACAAGGGGCAAGAACTGAGAACATATAGCAGCATGCTTTTAAATGACAACTGTTTTCAGCTGCCTCATTTATCAATGCCCAATCGTCCGTTTCATGAATTACACATGAATCTTGTTGTGAGATGGTTCCTTTGCTCATTTGTACATTATATAAATAAGAGCCTTGGTGAGGACTCTTTATGTGGTGTTTTTCCTCAAAATAATGCAATATATACTATTTAAAAGTCAGTGAAATGTGTTATATAAGGAAAAAGTATTGTGTAAAATGGTTTTCGCTCATGGCACGAACCCAGTGAGGCAAGGCATTCTTCCTAAAGAGCTTTATTTCCATCAATAAGTAGCAGAACTGTTGCACTACTTGCATATTTACATTGACAAGTAGCACAGCAGCTCCACTATTGAAGAGTTTTTTTCTTCTGTATGAGGGTGAATGTCATTAATTGTACATGTAACTGAACTAATGGTGGTGCACTAATGGTCTAACATTACTGCCCCTACTCTCAATGACTAACATTAAGTATAAGAAAAAAAAAAAAAAAAACATTTGAAGACATGGCAGATTACACTGTACACAGCATATTAGCATCTAACAGAACCAATTCATTTACAGGCCCTGTACTGTATATCTGTAGATAAGACAGAGGACTTAACTACAATCATAGGGCACATGTATAAATTATGAGTGCATTGTTGCCTGCTACTTCAGTGTACTGTAATTAAAATGTCACATTGTTTTAAATAAATTTTTTGTGCATCCTCACACAATTTCTCACATTATAGCCCTCTTCTTACTGGATGAATTTGAGCTGGCCGGTCCTCATTCGAGGGGTTCAGTGGGCTGTTTGAGACTTGATTTTTTTTAAGCTACTGCTAAGAAAATGGGTGTTTAGGCAATACGCCAGTGTCAATGAGGATCCACACGAGGACAGAAGTGTGTGCTGACTGTATGTGACAGCCTTGGTCTGATCTCAGGAACTCTGGTTCTTTCTTGTATTTGCCTTCTAGAGCAAATGCTTTCCACTAACATAGCATGGAACCACAAAGTGTCTAAAATCTGCTCAGCATTCTGTCAGTAATGAATTATTTAGCTACCTGACTTTGCCCTTCCAGATCCGTCACATTGACACAACGTAAGATTCATGTGCACTACATCTCTCGCTGCAGTACAACAAACTCAAGAAAAAAGTCTTTTTTCTCTCTAATGAATGCACATTTGCTGTACACTGCCTGCTTTATCCAGCACTAGCAGGACCAACTCGTATGAATATATTACTTCCACACACCCTGAGCTTCAATCCACCTCATTATAAAAGTCTAATTACCAGATTCTAATGCTCTCTTTATTTCCGTTCTCCAACCTTTCTCCTTCTTCAGCACTCCCACTGTATTCCCTCTCCCCTTGTCATTCTCTCTCCACCCCCTTCTCTTCCATATGCTGCCTTGCACAACAGAACAGCCAAATCAATATGGCCGAGGCGATTAATGCGCTGGAGGTGGCAATGTACTTATAAAGAGCTTTCATGGCCCAGTGAAGGATGAAATCACCCCGCGAAGTCCCGAGATCTTAAAAAAACTTGAGGTGCAAACGGGCAAAGACAGAGAAAGACAGCGAGAGCGAGGGAGGGAGAACAAGTAAATGAGAAACATTAGAGGATTCATTGGATATCTTCCAATAGGGGAACATGTAGAAGGGAAGTGAAACATGAAATCTTTGAGCAGGGGACCAGACCTTCTCTCTCTCCAAGTAAAAACGGCTGAAAGCTGAATGAAAAGAGAATGCAGCAGGGACCGAGGGACTAGGACCGAGGGACTAGGACAGAGTGACGTGGTTATTAGTGTGTCTGGTACAACTGTAACTCCTCTATTTAACGCCTTGCTGCCGCAGCTAAAGATCTGTGGGACCCAAGACAAGCTTTTACCATGTTAACAGTCACAAGTGATTTTCTAGTCAAATAGTGCACTGGCTGAGGAGTGAGTACAGGTAGAAAGACTGTTATGTTAACCCATTTAAACCCTATAACACCTATAGAAACCCTATAACTATTGCTGAAGACTATGACTGTGATTTTCTATTAAAAAAAACTAAATGTTACATTTCCAATTATTTTTAATTAAATGATAGCAGACTTCCTACCCTTTCCTCACAAGAACACAGCGAAGACAAACCCTCCAAAAAAGAAGTCATTTATATAAATTATTATGATCTTTTTTTTTTTCAGTCATTAAAATGCTATATTCTTCAAAACAATGGAATTGTTTTTTTCTTTTTTTTGGAAAGGACTATACTATACTAGGGCGACACAGTGGTGCAGGGGTTAGCGCTGTTGCCTCACAGCAAGAAGGTTGCAGGTTCAAGACCTCCTTGGTCCTGGGTCTGGGACCTTTCTGTGTGGAGTTTGCATGTTCTCCCCGTGTCTGCGTGGGTTTTCACCGGGTACTCCGGCTTCCTCCCACAGTCCAAAAACATGCTGAGGTTAATTGGCGACTCTTATTTGCCCGTAGGTGTGAGTGTGTGAGTGAATGGTGTGTGTGCTCCACGATTGGCTGGCGACCATCTGGGGTGTATCCCTGCCTCTCGCCGTAACGTGCTGGGATTGGCTCCAGCAGACCATGTGACCCTAATGAGGAATAAGCAGGTATAGAAAATGACTGACTGACTGACTATACTATACTTTGCAGTGCCACTTATTTTGGCAGTGCTCTAGTAATTATTGCCAGAAATTGCTTATTGTGAAAGATTGATCACTACAATATTTAGAAATGCTCTCCTACAGTAACATTGAACATTGACCTTCTTCTATTCCAATATTCTGTATAAAATATTTACGTTTAGAAAATTACTGAATTTGTTCAAATATTTTAAACAAACATTTTATATGCTCTTTTTGCAGTCATCTGAGTAACTGCTGCTTCTTAGTCACTAACTGGTGAATGCAGTGGAACATTTAGATGAAGAAGCCGTCAGGAGTTGTTTAGATCAAAACGGAGTGAAAAGGATAGTGAACATTGGACTTGTATTCATGAGGTGCTCAGAAACACAACTCCGAGTGGATGCTAATGTTCCTCCATGTCTGATGTGCGCATAAAATAGTGTGACGCCTGCACAATGTCATTAAAAAACAATGCATATGACTCATTTATAATGAAAATCATAAATCTGTGTGAGTGCTAACACTGTTTAAGCTGCATTTTTTTTTTTGGTGCAACCTGAATGCAACTGCAATTCTTTGCAGCTTAAACGTGTGGACACACAAACAGGGCCAAATGCTTGTTCTCACATTCCGTGTGACTGATAGGAATTTCTTTCCAACACCATGTGTTGTGATGAAATGCAGTGATCAGCCTCGGCCGCAATGGCCGCCACCTCACATGGGATGGATGGCAGGGAGAGGGAGAGAGAGGGAAGGAGAGATGCAAGATTAGAAAGAGAATGGAGAGAGATGGATTTGGTAAAATGGAAGTGAGACTGCTGTATAACACTGAAACAATGGATGCCTACACACACACACATGCATATACACATGGGGGTCATGCCTAAATTTAGAAACCTGACTTCTTTCTTTATTCCATCCTTCCCTCCATGTCGTATCTCCGTCTGCCCGCTGTCAGGAGACTGATGGATGAAGGTAACGGTATAAAAGCAGAAAATTAACTAGGTGCCATTCACATCCAGGTAGAGTGGGGTGAATGTTAGATCATAAAGGTGTTTCAAGCCAGAATCTCTGCTCAGCTGTAGTGGAGAGGCCAAAGACATCGACCCCGTGTCATCTTTTCCAAAAGGACTCCAAGGTCAGATTTTAATGGGTGCTGACCTCACATTAACCTCTTTGACTCGGCTGAACTCACCTGTGGGTCTAAAATTAGAAACACATGTTGCATGGTGAAGCACTGCTTACTCCCATAGAAAACATGATATATTGTAGTCGAGAACCAACAGTTGCAAAAAATGCTTGAAAACATTCATGATGGTTAACCCATTCAACTATAGGTGCCAAAGTCTGTTGTTGTTATTTTCTACTCAACATGAAAACAAAATCCAAATGTTGCTCCTATAGTGTTTTTCAGTGACATGATAGAAGACAACTTAGACAAAGGTTTTTTACAAAAAATAATAAAATTTTCAAGTATTTCCTATCATATGACATCATCGACTTCCATTCTCTTCCTCCTGAGAATATGGCAAACAGGGCACAAGTATATCATGCATCTTCAATTGTGTCCATCTCGCCACTTGCGTTCACTTGTGTTTCAATAGTGATGATGTATTTTTTCTGTTACATTCTTGTTGGGGTCTCATCAGTGTGACCCTAGTCCAAATATGGGTTTATTGACAGAATTATAATATGTCTTGTTGAAGGATTTAGTGCTTTACACCTGCTTTAGTGCTATCTACTTGGTATAAGATCACTTAGGACACATATTATGAACAAAGTCATACTCTAATAAATTTTAAGCATGCATATGGATGAAAGGGAATTCTCCCACCTCAGCTATGTATCACGAAATGTTCCTAATTTCTATGTCTATAATTTCTAATTAAAAGCCCCACTGGTTACCTTGTTTGACTCTTCTCATCGACTAACATATGACTGACTCTAAGGGGGTACTCCAGAAACTTTCCAATCGAAGCAGTTCACAGTGACAATATTGCAAGATTTACTTTTGAAAATGGATTCTTTACTTCAGGCAAAAAAGTAGACAAAAGTAGGACACATATGCAGTCAGTGGCCATCAATTTTGCCCTTTAACATTACATCCTTGATATTTTTATGTTTCCAGCTATCCTAAACTTGAAAAAAGGGTGATAAATATGCATTTTGATAGCCTTACTTGTGATATTATTATAACTCAGCACAGTGTAATAAACCAACCATGCTAGCACCTCAGGCACATCGGTTTTTGAAAATCTGCATTTTCTTATATATATATATATATATAGTGGAGTAACTGGTGGTGGCTGATGAATCTGCTGGGACTGAAGAAGCCAAAAAGATCAGATGAACAATCTGAGAAGGTGGTGAAAGGTGGTGCAAGAGATGTGAAAGAAGGGAGAGAATTAAACTTGCGTCCTAAGCAAGCAAAGATGGGCTTTGTGTGGACTTTCAGCTAAGCTCCATTTGATTAGCAAAGTCTTCTCAGGTTAATATCCCCAAATTCAATATAGAGAAGACCAGAGTCCCTACCATCCAAGAAAAGTATGTAAGCCTGAAAATAGATTGCATTCAGAATCTGTACTATACTGGCTCTCACATGGTGAATGTGTTTGGGGGGGCTTTTTTATTCAAATTTGTAACCTCACTCCCTGCTTGTGTGAAGCATCAAAGCAAGCTTAAGAGATATGAGAGTTGGACTGCCGGCTAGTACTGTACTTTGTAGACTCTTGTAATGAAAGCTCTCCTCTGCTTATACGCTATAACTGTAGCTGACTCACTTCCAGAATAGACAGCACTTTTGGGCCAGGAGAATGTTTCTTCCAATTCTGCTTCATCATGTTCTACAAGAAACCCCCTATAGTCTATATGAAACCTATGATGAAATGAAAATGAAACCTATGAAATGCTGTTTCCTAAGAACTTTTCTTTTTTCATGATAGAAAATGATGTGTATAGGCTTAGCAGATTAAGAGCCGCACATTGGGCAATTTGAATAATTAGCATAGTGAGCTAATTAATTGCCAGTAACTGGAGATTGCGGTAATTTTGCTTCTGTCAAACTTAGAAAGATGAACTACAAGTCTAAGTCCATGTTTGTGATGTCCAGAAATGTGTCTATTACTATGCAGTTCAGAAATTCATCTCTTGCTATAATTAAGTCATGCAACCATTTCTCATTAGCATAATCCACATCCATTTAAATAAACCTTGATTTTAACATCCATTTGAAATCAAGGTTTATCAAAGTTTGACTATTAGAAATACTGTTTGAGATGAATAATTAGCTATATGGACAGATGGAGTGGGGCTCAGTCACAGATCCACTCCTGTCTTCAGTGTGGTGGGAAAAAAAAAAAAAAAAAAAAAAAAAAGTCTAATTGGCTTGTACTTTCAGTTCCATCAGCTGAGAAAATGATCTGTGCATTATTGGAAAAGAGAAAGAAGGCAATCAAATTAATTCAGTTTACTTTGCATAGAAACAGGTTTGTGCTTCCTTCGAAAGTCTACAAATCATTTTGATGACTTCATGGAGTGAGTCCTTGGCTACATTTCATGAGTGAAGACGTGGCGAATAATGATTGATACTGACTTTGACTTTGATTATGACTGCCGGGGACTTGAAGCAAAGCGGAGCTTGTGTTTAGGCCAGCTTTTATAAAGCTGATGTGTGCATTTCCCAACTGGGAACACCATAGTGGCCGTTGTGGGTGACTTTGGGAGTATCTGGAACTTCTTGAATAGCTTTAGCAGCATTGAGGTAAAACCTATATGAATAAAAGCACACAATGAGTGTGGGGAGTGACTTTTGAAGAATGGAAAGGGACATTTTTGCATTATACCTATGGCAGTATATGATGAGACCTACAGATAAGGACCTACCTACCTAATGGCCTTCATATGGAACTGATTACCTTATCAGTTGAATCCTTTACCTTCAATTGACCATCATAACCCTCAACTAAAATAAACTATACCAAAAGAAACAAAGTGTTCATGTATTGTATATTGATGCGAACAAGTGTTAAAAAATACAGTTACTAACAGCTTTACTTTTTTCATCAGCAAATCACTCATCCGACTCAGTTCACATAGACACAAGAGCTGCAAATGCTTTTTTTTTTCTTTTCCTTCGGAACAAAGGGTGAGATAACCACCTAAGTAATGATGATTAAGGTTAGGGTTAAGGTACAGTGAGATTTCATGTTAAGCCAACCAGAGCCATCAGATGGGCAGGTGTTTACACCCACACCCATTGCATAAACAAACTATCAGAGATGTCGAGTCTGAATTCAAGGGGAAAGACGACGTTTGAAAGATAGAAATATAGGCCTTACTTTAACCACATCAAGGTAAAAGGTAAAAATGTACATTTTGAGTGTACATTAAGTTGTCCCAGAACAAAGCATTTGCCAAAAACTATAAGCAACTCGAATTTAATGAAGCACAGAATTCTCCTAAACTAGTGGCCAAAACTCCAAGCAGCAAAAGACAAAAAAAGTCTTCCCTCTCTCTCACTTACACACATTCCATTCAGCACATACTGCATACGTTAAGTGTCACAGTGGTGATGTTGTCCTGTCTGGGTTTTTGTCCTGTGCATTTCCTGTTTTATTTTGAAATCCTAACTCTTCTCTCGTTTCAGGTCACTTGCCCTTCCTCATGTTTCACCAGTCTGATCGTCCCCCTGATTCCTGATTGTGTCCACCGGTTCCCAATTTCCCCTCCTTGTGTATTTATAGTCTGCGTTTCCCCTTGTCTCGTGCCAAAGTGCCTTTGTTCATCCCTGATCATTGCACCCAAGCCAGCCTTCGTATCGCTGCCTTTGCCTTGCCCATATGTGGTCTCTTTTTGTTGTAAGTTTTTTTTTTTATAGCCTCTCTTTAGAGTTAGTTTTGATAGTGTTTTCATAGCCTCGGATTGTTTTTTGTTTCCTTTATTATTTTCCTGGTAGTTTTTCATCCTTCGGGATTGTTTTTTTTGTTTCCTAGCTTTAGATAGTATTCCTAGTTTTCTCAATAGATAATTATAGTGTTTTCCTCCTTCTGGAGCGAGTTTTGTTTTGTTAAAATTTTCCTAGCCAGTCCTTCCCACTTTTGGTGAAGCGCTTTTCTTTTGAAATTAGTTCTCCTTTTGTTTTCTGCCATAGTGTAGAGTGTAGCTAGAAAGATATTGTATTTAGTTCATAGGAAAGGTTTTTGTTCTGTTGTACATTTCATAGCTCCTTGTTGCTGCAGTCCGGGAACAAGAAAACCTGTAACCCTGATTACCCTGAACCCTGATGTGCGTCCTCCTTCCATTCTGGGCCTGACATTAATACTTTAAGCATAAGACTTTAACTGTGCATTGTCCACACATAGCATAACGGTACTTCATGCACAGTTTTGTCATTCTGTACAATTGGCATTTTCACTTTACAGTGCAATTTTACTTGTGCATGGAAACACATGCACAAGCACATTTAGTGTTGATAGTGCAATGTATTCTCCACATAGCTGTTTGCAGACCTCCAAGAAGAATTGTTGTCTGGGGACATGTGTCTCCATGAAGCTCTGATACAGTAGGCAAGCATTTATAGGTCCTGTATGTTGTAAAATCTTGCACAAGCTTTTTTTTTTTTTTTTAAGAGGTGGAGAGTCGGGCTGACACTCTTCAGATGATGAACAATGGCCCATTTTTCCTCAAGTTGTGCCTCTAATGTTAGCACTATACAGCAGATAGGCCTACAAAAAGTAAAATAGTTTTGTATCAAAGCAAAGGGCCTTAGTATTACTAGCTGTTTCTACGAGGGCATCAAAATGACACCTTAGCAGTTGTAGGTATGAATGATTATATTTCTTTTTATCGCACTCACCCCGTTGAATTGAATATCAATAAACACATTTTAGGACAAGTCAGAAGCCGATGTAGGAGTTTTATTTCAACACTGAAGACTCAAAGTGAATCAAAATGACTTGGTGGCAATCTAGTGTTAGCTTTGCATGTTAGACACAAAAATTGCTTGCAGTAAAGGGCACTATTATGAAAAAGCACCTTTTAATCTCAGGTCACTGAGGAATGTGACATTTCTGACAACGCTAAGCAAATCACAACAAAGTGGGCGTTTCTGTAGTGAGAGGTGAGGGTAAAATAGAGTGTAGTTAAAATGTAAGTTCAATTTCTGAATTATTGTTGCAATTTAAAGATTGAAATCTTGTTAATTTTGACTCTATTAGGAAATACCGTTTTAATCGTTTTCCTAAGCAGAACTGTAAGATGTGTATTTTCTTTCCTTGAGTAAAAGGAAATGATTGGCAAGCATCTGTTTAGCTCAACTATTATTTTACAATTTCAGCTGGTTTTCAACTCTCCAGTGAGTGCTCCAGTGCTCACAGTCATATATGGCACATTTGTCATTTTGACTGTTCGTTATTCCCTCTATTTGTTCATGAAGCATGAGCTGAGCTTAATAGTGTATGTGTGTGTGTGTGTGAGAGAGAGAGAGAGAGAGAGAGAGAGAGAGATCATGAGAAAGAAAAATGATAGATAAGATGCTCATAGGCTTTGTTTATGTGCATAATGTCCACAAACACCTTGAGAGTAAATATGAATGTGTGTGTGTGTTGACAAAAACAGTCCACTTTTCCACTCTCTTTTTATTGAACCATCCACATATCAGTCACGCGCCTCATAACACTGTCCTCTTCTCCACCTCTTTCTCCTCATATCCAGAAAGAAGGTTATCTTTAAAATTTCAACCTATTGGACTGCAACGCTGATATAAGCCAATCAGAGGCAGCCCAGGAGGACTAAGGATAGGGCAGAAGTGACATTAGCAAAGTTCAGGTCAATCAACGTGATATATGCATGTTGTGTGTGAGGGAGGAAGTTGGCAAGAGCCTGTGAGGTTAAGAGCCTTTATGTTAGTCACATTTCCATCCATTCTAACTGTGTGAATGCATTTATATGTATGTGAATCATTCCCCCTGGGTGGATGAGAGTAAATTTGCTTAATTTCATTGCATTATTCAGTTGTATTGGGAAGATTTAATTATGTTGCTTATGTACACTATTGTGTGCAGGTGTGTGTATGAATTCGTTTTTTTTTATTGTGTGTATGTACTTTAAATGTGTGGGTGTGTGTCTGCCCCCGGGTATTCCCTGCAGCTTTTATGAGCTACAGAGAAAATAACTTATCACTGCTGGCTCTCAAAAAAAAAAAAAAAAAAAAAAAAAGCTCTGCAGCTCAGTGTAACTCCAGACAGCAGTGATTTTTAGCTTTGGCCTTGTGATTGAATCAGACAAAATGCTCATGCACTTTAGATTCCCTCTTGCTGCAGAGAGAAAGGCAGCTCAATCAGTGCACTTTTGCATTTAGAATATGGTTTTGTGTTTGACTCTCGTCACAGTCAAAATACATTGAACTAAAAGTGGTTTTCATATATTTTACTGTTAATTTTCTTTTTATTTCTGTTACTAGTGAAGTGCATGTTTGGAGAGGGTACTGAGGTATTGCTGCCAGCAACAATCTCAAGACCTGCTTGTCTGATTGACTTTATACTTGATACTTCACTGCCTTAGATCATCAGCAAAGTACCCATCAAGTGTGAAATCAATTGAATGAACAGTATACAAAGGGAAGTCATATATAATGTACATGCATGCATACATACATACATACATACATACATACATACATAAAGAGATCACTTCATTTATAAGTAAGTTATGTGATGGTGCTACAATGTCAGCAATTGGCCAAATGGCACCAAATATGTCATGATCACTCAGACATATTATCTACATGTGGTCTTAGGTGTTTTCAATGGCACAAGGCATTCAAGGGATATGATAATGTTTGAAATATAAACCCTGCCCACAGAATTTCAGCAAAATTCAAGGGTCAACAATAGCAAAACTGTATGGAATATCAACAATTAAAAAAAAAAAAAAACACTATGCTTACTTGGGTCCCCAGTAGTATTATCTCAGGTATCCATACTTAAGTCAACACTCCTTATGAAACTGAAACCACTGTTTGGTTATTGGTCACTTATAGCTGGGTGGTGCTTGGTTAGTAATAATCCTCATTAATAATACACAAATGCAAATAAATGATAATATTTGATAATAATTAATTTTTACTAATGACCATCTCTGTGGGATGCCATGAGAAAAATAAACATTTTCAGACGGCTTTCAGTTCCTCTCATATTTCCCACATGTAACTTGTGGATGTTGGACATCAGGAAGTATGCAGAATTACAGACTCCTGTGTTTGCATGAATGCAAAATAATTTCATACTAATCAGATAAGAAAGAGGCTGCTGATAGTCTGTTGTCACAGATATTATTAGATTATTTCACCAGCAGACAGGGCGGAAATATGCAAGATGCAGAGACATCGAGACATTATAGCCACTGTGAATGTAATTTAACTGACAGCCAGACTGACTAATTGACATAGTAATTATGATCATTGTGCCGCTGAGTGTGGCCTGTCAATTCATGAATCATCCCAAATGTATTTAAATGCAATCTCAACATTACTTATACTAACTTAATAAATCATATTCTTTTTCTTTTTTTAAACACTCATTGTCTGAGATCAGCAATGGGCCTGTTACATGCTGCAGTACTTCAGGTTAATGAGTGAGGGCCTAGAATGTTGGATAGTGATCTGGAACATACAAACAAGAATGGCTGCAAACAATAAAATACCAGACTTATTTTTCAGGTCACATTGACATTTTAAATGTCATTTACAATCAAACCATAGACTACATTGTAAACATTTAACCATTCTTTATTCCAATACAGGTAAGAAAACTCAACCATTTTATTTCATACAACAACAAAAAATAATGCTATAAATCTGCACATAGCATGCTGGAGGATCAATACATCTGACAACTTGCTTCATAACACATTACCTACAACTTGAAGAATTCTTCTCTTGAGCTCAAACCAATGACTTATTGAGTAACCA
Source organism: Lepturacanthus savala (assembly GCA_030544235.1). NCBI lineage: Eukaryota > Metazoa > Chordata > Actinopteri > Scombriformes > Trichiuridae > Lepturacanthus > Lepturacanthus savala. The sequence goes on from CM060464.1 coordinate 20,089,043, forward strand.
GTCATCTGTACAAGTATGTCCTCTAGATGGTGTTACAATTTACCCCAACACAAGACACAAGCAGTTTATGCAGACCGATTCAGATTAATTTGACATTGCTATCAAATTAAACTGCTGCTTCATACAGATACAGTTAAACCAAAACACCCATAGATATTCACCTGTAGGTCAATGGACGCCTGCAATGGTGCAGCTGAGCAACTGGGGGATTGTCAGGTTATAAAATTTAATTGTTAGGACAGAAACAACTGGATAGTACATACTAGGTTATTACACAATAAATAAATGCAAACAAACCAGGAATCCTAACCTTTGCCCATCCAGCTCTACAAAACCATGCCCAAATCCCAAACTGCAGGAACCTGAAGACTGAGCTCACTGAAGAGGAGCAGGAGCCACACATGCTTCCAGTGGTGGAGGAAGAGAAAGTGGAGGTACACATGACCATTTCCCAATTTCCTCCCTGTAGACTCAAACATTCCCTGATTCTCCAGGGAGTTTTCCTTTAACCCTCTTCAACAGACAGGCCGTAAATTTCAACAGACAGGCCTGGGAGCACATATGCCCTAGCTACATATAATCTGAGCCACATCTAACTAACAGGTAACTAATCGATTGTGTCACTCAAGCTCCCAGTGCTATTAGTGGCCGAATATAGGTATGTTATTTGCACTAGAACTTGAGTGACACAAACCTAAAAGTGTCTGGTATTGGAACCATCAGCTCTGTTGACAAAATCAAACACCTCATAGAAAGGGCACCATACTGGATCGATGGCCTAAAAGCCACCAGTTACCCAGGTCTTGGTGACTTTCACCTTTCTTATTTCCTATAGGTCAAATTCTCTTTATTAGTCTTCCTTTTCTTTGAGTTGTTAAATATTTTTATTCTGTAAACTGTTATTATTTGATTGCATTTTATAGCTGGTAGAATAGATTAACCAATGACAACTTGGATGCAGCAGTACATTTAATAAGTTACAGTTTCCTATTTCTGTTGTGAATTTTGTTTGGCCAGTATGTAGACAGACTGTGTTTGTTTTTTACACTTCCAGTATTATGTATTATGTAATGAGATCAGAGAAAATATTCCATGTTTCCACTTGTGCATAGCATATCTGTATTTAATGCAACTATAATTGCTGTTTTTAATTTAATCACTATTTATGTCCATCAGTACAACCTGAAGAAGGAGTAAGGTGTATTTTAATATTTCTAGCCCACTAAATGAAAGGCCGTCATTTTGTTTTTAGTCATGATTCTTCCTTTTTCTTTGATAGCTTAATTGACGTTGAAGTTGTTTTGCACAGGTATGCAAATGATGTTTTTATTTCATACATTATGCACAGGGAGGATCTTGTTCTGGAGGAACTTGGAGGCAACGGTAATGGGTTGTTGGTAGGTCAAAGGCCAGCAAAGAAGACCAGTGATGAGACTAGACAGACACAGGTTGAGCAGAGAGCTCCTGCTAATATTTCATTAACATGTGCGTCCTGGTAGTGAAGTAATCTTGGAGTGCCTAATGAAGCTTACACCAGGATAGCTATATCCACTATAGAGACAAAATACAGTATATACAGTTAGGGACCTCAGGAATGGTTCATTTTAATGGCATTAAATTACTCTGACTGTTATCGTAGCTGTTATCATTTTCATTATTGAAGTTTCACAGCCACATACATTGTCCTCTATCAAGTCTACTTGTCTTTTTCCTTAACCCCTATTGGAGAAATGAAGAAACAGTCTTTAAAATGGATGATCATGAACACTTAGCAGCGGACAGTTTCGATCCACCGACCTCTGGGTTATTGACCTTCCACTGCGCCACTTGACTCTCAATTTTTCAGCCTGGTGCTTTCACCTGAATCAATGGTTTACAGGTTATTTTTCAAAATTTCAAAATTGAAAAGTGCTGGGACTTAAGTATCTTCCATTTTAATTGTAGTTCAGAAAGTAGAGCCAAAGGATGTGCAACAGTAAACTAACACCTCCATAAAGATTTGGAGCCTGTGCTGCTAGGCGCATATTTACAGTTTACAAATCAACTGATCATCTGTGAAGATATTAGCATGTACTGGTGGTAACGGGCCTTCTGACAGCTATTATTTTGATATTGTGACATTTACTCCGAGAGAAAATATATCAGCATTTTTCAGTTTACAGATTCCAAAGTGTTAAGTGTTTTTTGGGACCTTGGCACCAAGACCTCTGCCAAGGAAATAGCCAAGCTTTGCAGGTGCAAGATATTACCACCAGATGCACCATTACAACAATGGTACTGAACAACAGAAAATTCAAAAGAATATAGAAACTAGGATTTCTTCCAGATCATTACCGAAATGTAATCATCTGTTCATGGTATGATTCGAAACATTCGCTAAGTTGGGTGAAAATCTGATCCGAACTTTTTGAGTTATCTTGCTAAAATCAGACAAACAGACAGACAAACACCTGTGAAAACACAGCCTCCTTGGCAGATGTAACAAGTAATGAGCATACAACCCTTTAAACATCTTGACCTGACCATCACACTGGTAGCATCACAGATACCTTCTTGGGTAAATGAGCCCATTTACATGCAAACAACAACTAGCATTAAGGTGCATTACCATCACCTACACTGCAAAAAATTAAATCTTAAGTAAAAACATATTGTTTTTGTACAATTTGTCCAATATAGAGTAGAATTATTATTATTTTAAACAAACTCCTATTATTAAAAGCTGCCCCCTCATTCCAGAGTGTTTGTACTTGATTTCTCTTTTTCCAACCGACCCCCTCTAGCTCTCTGAGGGATGGAGTGGGCTGTTTGGTGATGGTTGGGGGCATTCAGAATGAATCTGTGAGAAGGCAAAATGCACTGCTGCTACAGGTCTATCTAGGAGGTTTTTGGCAATAAAAACATGCTACTTTTTATATAAATAGACATGGTCAATTAACATATTAAACTGTGAAAAGGTTGCATTTAAGAGAAATAACAGCTGAGATGCAAGTTTTTGTTCAATTTACTCTCAGAGTTATGTGTAAAGTCAACAGCCAGGCGCCAACTCAAATTCTCTTGCACACAGCAGTGTCTGGATATAAGAGTGATAGTGTCACACGTATTTTTGTTGTCTGTCCTCCGGTGGGTCCCAGAGTCTCTTTTTTATCTACATCTGGGTATTTTTTGCTCCGGCTCCTGTTTTTTCCTGTTCTCTTTCTGTCTTCTCTGCCTCCCTTTATCCTTTTATGCCCCCTTAAAGTTCCAGCTACCTGTTTATGTTCTCCGTTCTCCCTTTGGCATTGGCGTCACTTTCATCCTTCTTCTACTCATCTGTGACTCTTCTTCACCTCAACATGGACCTCTATATTTCTCCGTCTCCTCCTTCTTTTCACTTTCTCATGTATATATACGTTTCACACAGTCAGACAGTTTATGGAAATGAGCTGTCAGCGTATGTCAGACACTCCCAGTTTTGTGGAAGGAGAGCTGTTTCTTTCTATCTTTCTCTGCCCTTGGTTTTGTCTTTCTCTTGGCATGAAAGGAAGGCTGCTTCTCTTTCTTTCTCGCATTTTTTTTTCTTTCGCTTAGTGCTCGGGGGAATGTGATGAGGCAAATAACCAGAGACCCACAAATACATATTTACTTACAGACACTTTTAACTTTTGCATCTCATAAATAAAGTCAAGTATTTCGTCGATTCCAAACCAACCCCAAACAACCCAAACTACATAATTGTCCTGCTCCTTGTTCACCTGCTATTGCTGCTATGTGTGGAGCACACAAATCTCATAAATATACAGGCTGTTAGATAAATAGAAGCAGAAAGATAAGACATTCATCACACTTTTCAAATTTGTTTGCCTGCGTGTTCGCTGCAAATTGAAAAGTTTGGCAGACTACAATGCATCAAAATGTGTCTGGGTTTTGATGCGCTGGTGTCTGTACATTTTAGAATGATATTGATTTGTTGAGCTATAACTGTTTACATGCTGGGTAATGTATCTAGCCCCAATGCAAGCCTGTATTGTTATCCATTATTCAGCTGGGGTAAGTTGACTCAGCAGTTAACTCTTAAAGTCCAATAGGCACACCAAATACCACTGTAAAATACATGACAGCTTTGAATTGTTATTCATGTCCACATTCTTTAAAAAATGGATTTGTACCTTCCCATTGGTGTAAAACATGTATCATTTGGATATTCATAAGCTGTTCTCCGATTTCTCATGCTATATATTCCACCAAATGACATACTGTAAGTTTTGGTTTATCTCAATTGGTGGAAAAAAAAAAAAAAAATATATATATATATATATAATATATATATATATATATATATATATATATATATATATATATATATATAATCAAAAAATTTAAAAACAACAATATTTGCTGACAACCACTAAATGACAAGGTTAGGAATATATTTGAATATAGACAATAGATTTGCATTGAGTGCAAACAAGATGTACATCTAGAGTAGAGGAGGAGGAGAGCTGATCAGTATTGGAGACATGAAGCCTCTCTCATTATATTATACATTTTGTTCTTTTTTTACTCTGAAATTGTTGGACATGTCTACATGGACAATAAGTAAAATACAGGAATCCATTTTTTCCACTGGGTAAAACAACTCGTAGAATAACACACACAAGAAAAAACAAAACAAAAAAAAACTCATACTATGACCCACTAAGTGATTGATGTCTAAGTTGCCTTAATAAATTGGAGTTTATAAAAAGTATACTTAAGGTACAGTATACTATAATAAACTAGAAACATGGACTTGAAGCATATAACTAGTACATTGGCAGCATATAGATAAGTATACTTGTGATATACTTTGATAAACTAAAAATAGGGACTCAAAGTATATAACTAGTACAGTGGCAGAATAGAAATAAGTGCACTTGTGATATACTTCAAGTATTCAAGAGGGATACACCAAGTACATTGATAGCATATAGATGAGTGTACATGTTGTATACTTGAAAGTGTACTTTTGCAAACTCAAAATGAACTTAAAAGTATACTTTTAAAGTTAAAATGTTCCAATTTAGTCTGAAAGAGTATTACATTAGTATACTTTCTAGTACACTGAGAGTACATGGTCTGTAGTATACTTTATATACTTATACTTACACTTAAGCATACTTAATAAAATGTACTTTAAGTTTACTACTTTTTGCTAAGGGAATGAATGAAAAAAAATGAATACATAATTTGATTAAATAAATGTGTTAAATCAAATTAACTAATGTCCTTATGCAGTGGTCATCAGTTAAGGACATTAGTCAACCAGAAAAATATCAGGGGTCAGGGGCAGCCCTCGTATAAATATTGTATAATTATTTAATTGACTTAATGCTGACAGCAGAAATAGGTTAAAAAGTCCCCATAAATAAGAATATACCTGTTTTTGACAGCCATGTGTACTAGCAGGTGTACTAGCAGCATGCTAAACAATAAACTGTACAAACACATCTTTCACATGGCCTTACATAGCCGAGCACAATAGATATCGTGCTGTCTCTGCCAACACCTGCAAGCTGTGGGGGTGGGGGACAACAATGAGTAGACATTTTTCAAATCCATGGGAGTTCAGAGGTCTCGCCAAGAAGAACAAAAAGGTGGGAGAAATCTGCAGAAAGCACACATTTGTCCAACAAATCGAAAAGTTCCATCCCTGATTTGTAAAAAAAAAAAAAACAAAAAAAAAAACACATGAAAACTGGAGCCACCTACCAGGCCTCCATCTTCAAAAGAAATAAACCAAAATAAAGAGCAGTGGGAAGAGAGAAGTGGAACACAAGATGGCAAGAAGGCTGCTGTGTCTGAACCTTGATTGAATTTATGTTTTAATAAATCATGCATGACTTTGTGTTATCCTCGATTGGTGTGAGTGTTTGTATGTGTGTGTGTGTGTGGCTTCACCTGGATGTTCCAAAGCTGCAAGCTCCAAGGTCCCAACAACTGAAAAAACCCTCCAGTAGCAGCAACAAGGACACTGAGGGAATTGCCACCTGCTTCCACAGGTTGGTTCCTAACAGGCCAGATAGTTATTAACGCCTTGAAAAAAGCTGTAGCTCCAGGGCCCCCACGGCACTTTAATGTGGCCTTTAATTCTCTACACTAGCACAGCTGCAAGTCATGTTTTATTGGTAGCCTTCCATTGGTTCTTTTCATCGTTCTTTGGTAGCATCACTAGCTGTAAATCTGCTGCAGGGACGCAGTGACAAACTGAAGCCCCAAAGACGAACCAAACTCTTTTTAACCCATTTAAGCCCATTTATGCATATACTTAAATCAGTGGAGTCTCTAAGAATAATGTTATGCATTTTTTTTTTCATTTTATACTGTTTTCTAAAGAAAATTGCATTTAATGACTGGACATCATGGTTGCTGCTTACACAAATATACACATACAAATAAATGACTAAAATTAGCTCTTTCTGGGAGGGTTTGTCTTTGCCATGTTCTTGGAAAGAAGAAAATCAATGATGTCATATAACAGGAATCACTTGGAAACTTTTTTTATTTTTGCCAACATTATGTGTGTGTGAGTTACTATCATTTAATTGCAAAACTGTATGAATAATTTAGATTTTTTTTTTACTTTGAGTCGAAAATGAGAGTCATAGCCTTCATTAGTATAGTTGCTGCTGAGCTTAATTTGGTTAAATTGATTGAATTGAATGATTGCTCAAGCTGCTCCTTTATTACCTCTACTCCCAACATACACTGAGAATACATTTAGTTGTTTTATGTCAGCTGGTTATGATGGCTTCAAGGTTTCAGAATATTAATTAGATATCTGTCCGTCACTTCCCCTGAAAGTTGCCATTTTTAAAAAGGTTAAACCAGAATAATTTGAGAGAATAGCTCAGTGTTACTAGAAAAAACAAAAAGGAAACCATTTTCAACAAGTATTTTTGGAAATAGGTCATCAACTCTCCTTATGAAAGGTCATAAAACTTGAGCCTCCAGACTTTTAAAAGCATCAAAACAATAAAGATGGCCCATGCTGTCCCAAATGTCCCATGCCGGCTTCACCTCAATCACCCACATGTCCGGTGAATACTAAACGCACAATGAGATCAAGTGACTCCTCCTCTTCTCCTTTTGGGAATATCAATCAACGTATCGGGAAATCTGACCTTCCAGTCCTCTAGAAAACTCTCAGCTGACTCTGTCCCTCATTTGAACTCTGACAAAAAAGTTCTTTTTTATTTTTTTATTTATTTATTTTTTTTTTTTACTGAGGGCAACTTCCCAAGCAGCGCCATTAAATTCTCTTTCACCCCTGACGAAGCTTCAAATTGAGCGAGTGTATCCATGTGTGTTCATGTCCTTAAACTTTATGTGCATCGCATCTTTGTGTGTGTGTGTGTATGTGTGTGTGTGTGTGCAGCCTTTTCCAGCAACAGTCTCTATGTCGGAGTCAATTCAAGATTTATTTCTTATTGTGGTGCTCCATCGCCTGTATGTTTATATGTTTGTGAGCACGAATGCACATCTGTGCACTACTGTCACAATATCCCATTTCCCTGAAGTCATTTCTCATCTCTGTGATGGTCTTTGGTTCAAGGAGGCAGGCTCATACCCTAGAGTTCCTTCTTTTCTCTCTCTTTTACTGCCCAACCAAACATATAAAGCTGAGCTGCCTTAGTTTTTTCATGGCCTGTCTTCTTCATTTTATGGAACAAAGAACACGGCGACAGTAAAGAAGGACAGAGTGTCACACATCTGGAACCTCGGATGTGACGAGCGGCTTCATCCGATATGCAACTTGTTCTAATGAGCCCCAAAAATCACATTGTAATTTCAGTGTCCTTGCATTGACCAAGCATTTGATTTTATTGCTTAGGTATCACCACTGAACTAATGAAAAAAATAAAACAAAAATAATTATAATAATAAAAATAATAAGGTATGAGTAAGCATTAGCGATTACAAACACTAATCTAGTGTCTATCTTAAAAAAAACGTATGCCCAAACATAACTGTCCCTAAAGACACAAATGGCATTTTTTATTTCCATTTTTAAATATTTTATAACATATAAGAAACTGCCAAGAAAAAAGCTAATCATCCTCATCAGATCCTCTGCTAAGTAATTATTATAATTACTTTATAATTATAATTACATCCATCATGCAGATTGAGTCTTTATTTACAACTGCACATGCCTATATTTCAAAAACAAAAACAATACTTCACCCATTTTTCTCATCTTATTTTTAAGATTTTCATTGTTAGTTTTTTTTTTTTTCACTCTACAAATCCCATTTACAAGATGCTTCTATGACAAATTATAGCTTTAATTCGACTTATAATACATATTTTCTGGCAAAATCAGAGTACAATTTAAAGCTTTAAGCCTTAAGTTTGAAAACATGTTGACATCAATATCCATGTTTATTCTTTTATGTCCTGAGATTAAAGCATTCATATATTGTGACATTTTCATAATGTCAAGTTGGCCATGTACCATGTGGAGTTTTAGTATAAACAAAACAGTGTTTATAACTTCTAAACACTTAGTTTGACTGCCTGTAGATGTAACTCATACACCTCTGCATGAACATTCAGTTTGCACTTTGGAATACTTAAGAGAAAGACAAGTTGAAATGCAACTTTTTGTACAGTCTATTCTCAGAGTTGTGTGAAATGTTAACAGCCAGGCAGCATATTCAACATCTCCTGTACACAGCAGCATCTGGAACAAGAGCGGGGAGTGTCACACGTACGTATTTTTGTTGTTTGTCCTCTAGCTGTTCACAGAGCCTGTTTTTTTTTTTTTCAATTTTTATTTTCCTTACATCTGGGTATTTTTTTTTTCTCGCTCCGTCTCCCCTTTCCTGTTCTCCCTCTGTCTTCTGTGCCTCTCGTTGTCCTTTCATGCTCCGTAACGTCCCAGCTATCTGTTTGTGTTCTCCTGCATTCGCTTCGCTTTCATCCTCCTCCGATTTATCTCCGGCTCGGCTTCACCCCGACACGGACCTCTCTATTTCTCTGCCTCCCACTTCCTTTCTCTCGCTCAGGTGTATGAGTGCAGCTAGAGACAGTTTGTGGAAACTAATTTGCATGATTAATATGCTCTGATTTTAAAGTTCTAATATTTCCGAGTTTAAAGGTACCCTGTGGAGTTTTATTCTAAATAAACAAAAGCTATGTGTAGATTCATTTTTTCTCAGCCAAATGCATTGTGAGCCTGAAAAACATTCGCAAAGCCTTCAAAATCAAAAATTCTGCATTGTTTACGTCGATGTTTGCCAGTTTTTAGTCGTCTTCTTTTCTGGCTTTGCTGGTGCATTAATATATTTAAATTAGTTTTGGCAACTGCCAGTCATTGGAATAGTGTGAAACTAGCAGCAAGAATAATGCATTTCCTGTATATTTGTATGCTTGAATAAACAGGGTTTCACATATTGCACCAACCGCAAGTGGTCGAAGTCACAACATGGCTCCAAGATTTGACAGAGCTTTCAGTGTGGACTTTTGCACCTGTCACACACAACAATGACTGCTTTGCATTCATGGATGGGTAGTTGCTTTAATTATTTATTTATTTTTTCATCTTTTTTTCTAAAAGATAACTTAACTCTCTATGCTACGATGTTGTCATATGACATCTAACCCATTTTATGCTCACATATGCACAGTAGACCACCAGTTATAATGTGATCTAGAGAGCCAATAGCTGTGTCTAAATTTGTTATTCATTTTTAGTTAAAACTGTTATTGAAAGCCTTTTCCACAGACCTCTTCACAGGGAGGAGTCTCAACATTTTGTTCCTCATTTATCACCCAAAAAGATACTGAAATACTGAAGAATAGGTGAGTTAGGTTCATTATTATGGAATCATCATATCATGGATTTCTAGTCTAGCATGTTGTTAGCATTGTGTGTTTAGTTTTAGGTCTACTTTGTCCAAAAGCATGTTGGAAGCTTTATGGACCCAGGCTACACATTATTATGTTTACATGATGATTATACACTGGTGTACACACTATAGAAATGCACTTTGTGAGTCCTTCCCACATTGTATTTCATTATAACTGACACTTTTTTTTATTTTACGAGACGAGACGAGAATTTTAGATATAATTACAATGTTATTACAATTTAACCTTTTTTTAATGTTGTTGAATTATTTTCCACTGTGGTACAATGTTGCCATATGGCAATGGATACGAAACAATTCTGAGACAAATTAAGAAAGTAATTAAAATATCTGATAATTATGTTTATTTGGTGTATTTTAGGTTTAAAAAAATGCAAAACATCCTTTTGATTACACAAAAACAGGAACTGTAATACCTAAGGTGGTAATACCTATGTCAGAAAGGGCAGAAGAAAATGTATTTATTGTTTTAATTTAATCTAAAACAAAATAAAGATTTACCAACATGAAACAGGAGAATAATAAGACAATAAACCAAAACTTTTCAAACTTTTGTTTGTATGTTAGACTATTCAGATGAATTGCAAAGGCAAAGAAAATGTTTCAGATGTCATGAGGGGTTGAGGAACATGCCATACTCTCTCTCCATCATCTTATCTTAATATCAACAGTGTAGCTATTGCTCGATGCCAGCTTTACACATGTCAGACTACAACAATGACATGATGCAATGTGTGGATTAGGCTGCTCAGACCTGATTTGCCTTTCACATGAAGACAGATCAAATTGTCCATTGTGACAGATTGATCTAGAACACAAGATGCTTATAGAGAATATGAGGTGGACTCAGTTATGATCAGATAAATTCTGATGTACACACTCATGTAGCTCTGAAGTCTCCATGTTAAAATACTGTGGCTCTTCCTACTTACACTGTGACAGCTTCACATCTAGGAAGTTACTGGGCCTGATGGACAAAACAAGGACAGAGTGTTTCACTTCATTGGACCAGATACATTTGATTGCCTCTCACACATGGAGACAGGACATATTTTACGTTGTACATTACAACAGTGATTTCAGGAGATTGAGTGGAGGGTTGCTTTTTACGTGTATGCGTGTGTGTGTGTGTGTGTGTGTGTGTGTGTGTGTGTGTGTGTGTGTGTGTGCGAGTAGGGGTATAATATAAACGGCAGAAGAAAAGAAGTATTCCGAACATTTATCTAAGTAAAAGTACCAATAAAAAGCAATATAAAAATACAAGTAAAAAAGTCCCCTCTGAAAAAAAGTATTGTCCAATATTAAGAGCTTGATTTAGTTAGTTATTGCAGTAAAAGTATTGGTTTGGTCCCTCTGACTGATATATAATTTGTGACATCATTCAATTATTCATACTGAAGCATCAGTGTATAAGCAGCATGTTACTGCTGTAGATGTTGGAGGCGTAGGTAGTTTGAATTACTTTATATATAGTTAGCTAGTTTAGTCCAGTGGTTCCCAACATAGGGGTATGGCCCCTCCAAATCATCAAGTTTCAAATTATAGAGGGCAGTAGCTATGGATATTTATAACAAAATATGTTGTATTAAATACTTTGGTAAATGTCAATCCCATACACTGCACTGGTTTCAAGCAGAAAAAAGTACTGCTCACTGTTGTCCATGAGCCATGGGAGAAAAAAAAATATATATATAACTAAAATTAACAAGATGGTGGTGGTCACTTTTAAGTCCACAGGAAAAAGCACATCACATAAGCTATATCCATCATTCCAACATGGTGAACAATTAATTATTATTATAAAGATTTAATATTATTAATTTATTTTTGTAACTTTATCTTAGGCTATTTCACCAGCTCGGTGTTACTTTATCTGTCTAGCTGTCTCCCTTTGGCAGTCTGATTTCAGCTTCTGGAGATTTGCCACCATGTATATATTATGCATGAAAGCTCATTCTGGACAAAATGTCTTTTAACTTACCTTTTTTTTTCTTTCCCTCCCAGTTCCTGAAATATCGCAACATCATCGACAAACAGAATGACCATTAGCATCTGTATGATACAAAATAGGATGAGAATTGATTGTTATTGCTTTGTTTTCATGTTCCTCAGTGTTTTCTCTCTTTGCTGCGTGACAACACATTGTGAAGAGGTGTGAGTGTGTTTGTTTGTGCTTTGGAATGTGAACCATTCAGAAATTAGGTTGTAATTGATGATTCATGGTCTAACGCTTGCGTTCTCCATTGACTGTAGGTCACTTGATCACCGTTACTGTTTCTTGTTCTTTATGGTGTCTCCCTGTTTGCTAACTTAGCCAAGCTAGCAAAGTTAGCTTTGATCATGGTAGTATTTGCTGTTAGCTCTGTTACTAATGATGTTAAGCTGTTAGTGCTAATCACTAGAGATATAAATATATAGCCAACACTACTATATTAGTGATGTCATTGGCATTGTTAGAATCAGGTTCTATTGTGGAGTCCGCTGACCTAAGACTTTTACATGAATGGATGTCTTTATGGTCATTGTACACCTGTACAACTAAATTGAAGATGAATCTATAAAGCTGTAGATAACAATAAATTAAGTATAAAACCTTCATGAATAAATCTTCTAAAACACAAATAACACCCAAATGAGCCATTATCACACAATTTTGTTCATATTGCACTGTGAAAGTCAAATATATCAAGATGTTAAGAAGTCTTCCATAGAAACTGTTGTGTTAGAGAATATATATATATATATATATATATATATATATATATATATATAATCTTTTTTTTTTTTTGCATTATGGCTTCAAGTAAATCTGAAACAGCAGTTCTTGCTTAAAATGACATCGTTCTGCCATAATTAGTATATAGGTCAGACAAAACATTGGGAGGAATTTGATTGGAAATGTATGCATACCAGCATGTGTGGTAAAAATCATTAACATTCAGCTTACATTCTGTTGTAGATGTCCAGTCACCTTGACTGATGGGCAGATGTATAGTATATATTTATATTGTTAAATAAGTGTGAAATATGACCAGGGATGTGATTTAAGCAGATTATTGATATATTTTATATATATTTTTTTCTTTTCAGGAGAACTTTAAAGTAAAGTATAAACTTTAGTTAGTTTTCTTTTTTTTTAATAACCAACACAATAACTTTTTAAAATATGTATATCTACCGGCCACTGACAAATAAATGTTCATATCCTCCAGGCACTCATTATTATTTTGAGTCTGAAATCTGTCAGCCATATTCTACTTATATTTGGCTGGTGGGCTGCTGCTAATTTCCCAGTCAATCATAAATTAGACCCATTGTGTAATGATATACAACGCATTGTGTTGCATATATATAACACTGTATAATAATGTTGTTGTTTTGGCTGTATTAGAGGAAAAAAAAAACATGTTTTCTTGTCTTGAACCTGTTGCTGCTGGTTGACATCTGTGTTGGTCCTAGATTTACCAGAGCTTTGTTGGTCTATTAATAGCTATTTGTGTGATTGAGCATTTCAATCATGCATAATCGCACATTTTGATGATGACTAAGACTTGGAATGACTTGGAGACATGGAATATTGAGCACACTGGGTGTTTAATCTGATGTCAGGACTAGGTGTGCATTAATGTAAACATAAGTGTATTTAATGAAGACTTATGAGTCTGACTCAACTGCTCTGTCACAAGCTTCATATAAACATACCAACGGTTGACAGGTTGATATGCACTTTACTCTTTACGATACAGTGGTCACATTACAATCCTTTGCTGATACAGTATGAGAAAACATAACACTTATAAGGAACCAGTCCCTGTGTTAATAGCCTGCACTACTAAAGTAACTTAAAGTAAAGTTATGAAACGCATGTCCAAGGAGAAATGCTCTTCAAATAGTCTTTAGGGTTTGGTGTATATTCTAGTTCCATTTCCACTAGTGCATAATGGTCTTTGAACGCCAATTTGTCCAGATGTGAAAGGGCAGTAATTCCCCTCCCCACCTTAACAGCAAACAGGAAATGTCAAATTGTCAGATTATTATGGTGTCCCATTTTACCCCTTCTTCTTTTACATTTTACTTCCATGCCCTGCAACTAATATTAGCTTTTATTTAACCTGTGTTTTCAACATTGTAAGGTCATAATGTGATCTCGTAATTATATGTATGCAGTTTAATTGAATGTTGTGTTTTTCCTGTTTTACAGCTGCTGAGGAAAAACCTTGCCCGCTGGTGCTGGACCGAAATCAGATATGTGAGGTGTTAAGGGAGTGCCATGACAGTGGGGGTCAGAAAGCAATTCCCACATGAGTAAGCACTTCGCAACAGTGCTGAGAAAAAAACTTCCATCTTTTCTACTATTTGGTTTTGTTTCTGTCTCTGTTTACAGGCTATGTTGGCACAGGGAAAAGAGGAAAAATTGCATTGGTGTATTCTGAAGCCACATATCCAGGCTACTGCAGCCACTTCTGCTGCCAAATGCAATAGGTATTTTTAAGTTGGACACACACATCATAACTTAGTCTAATGAACACCTCTGTTACAGTTATCTTCTTGACAAATAATCACAACTATGCATGTTAGGGATCATCCCTAGGTTCCGTGGGTCCTATGTTCTCCACTATGTTCTGTGACAAGGGAACATAGGACTATTTTTTTCTGAAAAAAGGTCCTATGATCCCTGGGATTTGGGTAATGGTAATGGGTTAGGGTTAATGTCAAGGTTAGGGTTTAGGGGATGTTTGAGGGTTAGGGTTCAGAATTAAGGGTTAGGTTCAAGGTTAGGGTTTACGGATTAGGGTTTATGAGTTATAGTTTAGGGGTTGGAGTTGGGGTTAGGATTAGGGTTAGGGTCAATGTTAGGGTTTAGAAGATAAGGCTATAGTTTAGGGGTTAGGGTTAGTGGAGAACATAAGTATGGTGCTGCATGTTGCAGATCCCCTTTGCAAATTGATCGAAATTGATTGATTGATTGTTCTTGTCATTTTGGAGTTCTTCTTATACTGTTATAAACTTGAAAAATACAAATCCATCTGTCTGCTTTTAATTGTTATTAACTGCCAGATATTTCAAGTTGAAGTTCTTATAAAAAGGGGCAGAAGCACTCATTGAATACTTTTGGAAATTCTGCATCCATAAAATCTAAATAAATTCAGGCGGCCTGGAAATAATTATAATCATAATAGGGTTAAAGATGTCTTTTTGAGCTGTAAACACCAAAAAAAAATATGAAAAAACATAATTACTATCCATTTGGTCATTCATAACAAATGGCATTAGAGTTCTTTGCACAGAAAAGCTAGAAGATTTTAATTAACAGGCCATTGGAGTGAAACCTAAGATTCATCATTCATTCAGTCATCTTCTATACCTATATATATAGGTATATACCTTCTCTCTCTCTCTCTATCTCTATCTATATATATATATATATATATATATATATATATATATATATCTTATTCCTCATTAGGGTCATGGTGGTCTGCTGGAGCCAATCCCAGTGCATTACAGGTGAGAGGCCAGCCTATCGTGGGACACACACACCATGCACTCACACACTCACACCTATGGGCAATTTAGTTGAAACTGAAGATGTTGAGAGAAAAAAAACGTGTGTGCTTTTCTTATGTCTGTGACTCAATTCTCGTTTATGTACAGATATAGACATTGAAACTAAAGTGATAGTTGCTGGTATGACCCAACACAGTCAACAGTGGTGTCGCTAAAATCGCTAAAATCCAAATTTTTTTAGCTGTCTTTCCTTTTACTTTTTCTGTATTTCCCTGTTATTCCAGTGTTGAATCACACGGTTCTTTTGGTTGTTAGTCTCCTTTCGCTTTCTCCAAAGTCGGGTCGCGGAGGCAGCAGCTTCAGCAGTGAAGCTAAGACTTCCCTCTTCCCAGCCACTTCCCGGCCTTCCAGGGAAACCCCAAGGTGTTCCCAGGCCAGCTGAGAAACATAGTCTCTCCCGGTTGACTGATCACATCCAATTTATGAATAAGGTTGCATTCAGACTGCATTCGTGTGTGTGTGCGGTGTGTGGGGCGTTAGCAGCTGCTATGTGGCACTCAAGCGTATGTGTGTTCACACCAGGTTTGTCAGCAGTGTGGTGTGCCCCCTGTTCAGATCTACCTACCAGCTCCTTCTGTAGGTGCATTGTCAATGCGTAAGTGCGGTTTCCTCTTTATATTGTTTTAATAAGCAGACTATCTTTCTCTATTAAATATTTCTTATTTTTAACATATATATATATATATATATATATATATATATATATATATATAAATATATATATATATATATAACAATTATTACTTTGATGGGGACAGTGGAATTGTTGACAGTGTTCCAATAGGTCATTGTTGGCAAATTATTCACTCCCCGTACAAAAAAGAAGGAAATGCATATTTCACCTCTTCAGCTGACATTGAAAATAAAGTTGTCTATAGCTTCAAATAGGATTTTTAGAAAACAAAATTCTATTCTCTAGTGGCAGTGTCTCTTGTCTGAAGTATGTAGACTCCAGCAGACCTCTGTGTCCCTAGTGAGGAATAAACAGGTATAGAAAATGGATGGATGGGTAAAGTGATTGAAATTGCATGCATACACCCTATTTTGCACTTCGAAACAGGGAAATTTCATAAATTATATATCCCATGCTGCAGGCATTTGGCTGTTGATGACATGAACATCAATAATACTTACTGTACTGTTAGTACTTTAATTTAGCTCTTAATGTCTTCATTTGTTGGTATGGTCAAATTAAATATATCTTGTGTAATTGAAGTTAAAAGCATGAATTAACTTGTTCTCATTTGTTTAGATATAGTGCATGAGTGGATATTTGAGTAATTTGTCCTTATTGAAATACACCAGAATGAGTGTTTTAACCTTTTAACTGAGTTAAACAGGTATTTCCTGTACCTTTGTCTCTCTTTTTTCTCATTGGATCAGTGGAGCAGCAGCATTTTCTTGTGATGATCCTAAAAAAAACCAACAAAAAGGTGCAGTGCAAGTTATGCAGGGTTAAATTGGCATATCGTTATTGTACTGTGAATTTGACAAATCATTTAGGAATTTTTCTGGATGCAATGTTTGAAGCACCTGCACCTGCATTGTGGCTTATTCTCAGCCCTTGCCTCTATCAGACCATGCATAAAATGTAAGATTTGTTCAAAAACATCAATTGAAGACTAAAATTTGCACCAGTATCGGATATTTATCCTATTCTACTTCCATTTTCTTGTTCAGTGGAAGAAAGAAGTTCTTTCTTTGCCAGGAGTTGGTGGGCAAAGCTAAAAAGTTGGATAGTCGTGTTTTCATGTTTTCTTTTATTGTTTTACAGCTTCACATACTTGTCTGGGAAACAGTCTCAGTGGAACTAATCAGATAGCTATTGAAAAAATGGATCCCCCAGCTGCAGAATATGCTGTGTGATTGTTCCTTATATCACAGCTGGAATGCTTCGTTGCTCTCAGGTTTAATTTGTACATCTCTTACTCCTGGTTGCTGAGCCACAGACAGCCAGCAAATGGAAATGAAGACAACTACCCCAATGTACCTTGATTATGAACATTGTTCCTGTTAGTAAAGGAATGTGCACATTTTAGAAACAGAATATAATGCCAATAATTGAGTTTTATTTGTCACATTTAATGTTAAAGTCTCTTTCAAGCAATGATGAATATGTGTTATGTTTTGGTCTTTATTCCTATATGCTTTATGTCTGTTTTTCAAGACCAGACAAAGACTATGGATGTCTTTTTTTCACATAATAAGCCTAAAGTCCATGCAAAAGATATATATGCAGAGCTTTCTAACAGCGTCTTACAGCTGATTGTTAAAGACACAACAACCTTTCGCTGTTGTGTTGCCAATTGATTAACACATTTAATTCAGGATACATGCTTCCCTCCGGGTGCCACTCAACACATCCATTGGAGAAGAAGTGCAAGGCTACTGTTTAGAGCAGGGGTTCCCAACCTTTTCTGGCCCAGGGCCCGCTTATAAATCTCCTAAATATTTGCGGCCCACCTCTGATCCAATAACAATACAGAAGCAAATTAATGCATTTTTAGACCATTTTGTAATTTTAATGTAAAAAAAAATGTAACATTGAAGACTGATTTGAATTAATATGAAAAGGCGGGAAAATCACAACAATTTTGCTGTGAAAATTCAACATTTAGGCCTTGGACTAATTATGGAATATGCATGAGGCTCAAAACATATTCAACAATGTTACTTATCACTTTCATACTAATGTCACCTTATTCGCATGGAAATCATAACATGCCATTTTTATAATTTTAATGTGAAGACTTCGACATGATACATAAGTAGCTACACCGTTATTACGATGTCAGCGCAGACCCCTATGCCGTAGGCTGACATCACCTCCAAAAAATCAAGGGCTGTGATTGGTCAGTTCAGCCGTGGTGGTCTACCGTCGCCTCAGTAAACGGCTTCTCTGTTGTTTCTGCTTCAAGATTTGCAATAAAATCATTTTTTCTTTGATATCAATGAGTTACAAACACGTGCTGCATCCCGGTTGTCTATAGGAGTATTAGGACTAGAAAAAAAAAAAAAAAGTCTGGTACAAGAAAAAAAAAAGTGAAAAAAGTCAGGTCGAAAGAATAAAAGTTTGGTACATACAGACCGGAATGTGTTATATGAGGGGAAATGTGTGTTTTGGCTGTCTTTTTTTTTTTCTCTCACCTGCGCTTCAACACTTGCAATGAAAGCATTTGCTCTTTGATATTGTTATGCTCCTAACACACGCTGCATCCCAGTACAAGAATCAAAGAAAAAAACGGCAGAAGAAAAAAAAAAGTGTGGTACATACAGTCCGGAATATGTGTTTTTAGGTGTTTTTTTTGCCTGTTTTTATGTTTTGTGCCGGACTTTCTTTTGTTTTTTTTTGCCTGCCGTTCAGTTTCCACTGTGAAGAGAAGCAATGATTTCGCAGACCAACACGTTGCCTCTACGCAGAACTTCAAATGTACAAGGTTTGTGTCACGTTGACAGCATAGTTATGTACATGGAAGTATAAACTAGGGTTAACGTTTTGTCCTCACCATGACAATGACCGAGATGTTATCCCGACTTTGCCGTTCTATCAACAGCCAATAACAACCAAGCTCACCTTTTGCTTTGAAAGATATACTCTGAAAGACATACTCAGCAATACATGCAATTCACGATAGAACTTTTTTTTTTTTATTTTTGGGCACACAGGCACACACAATTATGATATTTAGATTTTTAGAAAAGGCCCATAGGTTGAAAATCACTGGTTTAGAGAGTAAAATCAGCAGCAGAAATGACATTTACTGCTGATGCATTGACACTGAGGCATTTGAGATTCACATGCCACTTTGTACCTCATCTTCTGACACATCATCAATCTGACACAACTTCACCTACCACCACCTGAAATAAAAACAAAAAGAAATTGATTAATCAAACAAGACTGTCTGTGGTCCTCATCTTTTCACCTGGTCAGAGTTTCAAAGCCACCAGCTCACATTTGATGGTGATGAGGTGGTGTGGTGTTCCACAATGTGGAGATACTACAAAATATAGTTGTGCCGCCTAAGTTCAGTTTTTGGCTGTGGAGAAAAAAGAGCATCTGGTTTCACCAAGTCCAAGTACAGGTATAAATGCACTGTCTCCTGCATTGAAATTAGGACACTCACTGAAGACACTACATGGCGTTATGTTACATTACAAATGTAGCAGCTGCAGAAAGAGTAAGCTGCAGAGTGGGACCTCTTTGTGTCACAACGTGCACAAAACGCACTTAGAAGAGGGACAGATGGAACACAAAAGAAATTATCCCACTCACAGAGGAAGGATCTAACCCCAGAGTATACAAAAACTCTCGAAAGAGACACCTTCGCTCATAAATCATGCTTTTCCCAACCTCCGAGACAGCGAGGTGAGGCAGGCAAAATTGCCTTCACTGACCTACAGGGACAGACCCGCAGATGAAGTGAAAGAGGATGCGATGCAGTCCTTCTCAAAACTAGAATACACGATTCGAGGCAGGAGTTTACCGGGTTGGTGATTAGAAGGAAGAAAGGTCAAAAGGTGACTTCGGTTCTTACCAAAGGAGTGACTTGAATCTCGATTTCCTCATTGAGCGAAGGGGCGAGGACGGTGTCATTTTCGACAGTAATGAGACAGAATTCAGAATCCCATCTCTGAGGTTCAGACTGTTTGAGCTACAAGTAGTCACCTTACCTGAGGAAGCATGTTGCTACACTGAGTCAGGTAATGAATCTGTAAGAAAATGGGGCATGGGACATATTTATGTTGATTGCGAATATTATCAGCTAACACGTTTCATAGTAATTTAACTGGTCTTCAAATGCAAATATCTGGATGAGGTCAATTTAACACAGACATGTCCAAAGTCCGGGCCCGCACCCAAATTCCTGCAGCCTCTGTCATAAAAATCAATAACATACAGCCCACCAGCACAGCTATGAAATACACACATACAAAAAAGCTATTTTGGGCTATTCTGGGCAAACTCTAGCAGCTTGACCCATGACTCTTCTCAGCCTCTTTCTAAAATGGTGACTATAGCCAAAAAAGAAAAGTGAGGGCCACTGCTTCCAGAAAAAGTCAAAATTTTGGCTATTTTTTCCACAGAGATATGCAACAACCGTGTTTGCTTAGTTTGCCAAGAGACTGTGGCTGTTTTCAAAGAATTCACTATGACAACTACAACTATGGCAAACTAACGAACGTGGTGAAAAACTGGAGCAACTGGAATCTGTTCCACAGCAGTGCGTTTTTCACAAGAATGTGACTCAAATGAAAATGCCACAAAGCCTAGCTATGAGGTTGCAACACTGATTGCCAAGCATTGCAACCCTTTTACTAAGGGTGAATTTATAAAAGAATTTTTTTTCCTGAAAAGAAGCAAGAGTTTGCCAATGTTTGTCTGGCTCGTAACACTGTGGTAAGGAGAATTTAAGATGTTTCAGCTCATATTAAGAGACAGTTTGAGTCAAAGGGACCTGAGTTCTGAGTTGACTTTTATCAATAACCTGCAACAAGAGACTGACGCCACTCAGTTACTGATGTTTTGAGAAGAGTGGACAATGAAATGAACGTGAGCAAAGAGCTACTTGACTTCCAGAGCCTTAAGGGCGAAACAAGAGGAACAGGTTCATTTGTTTCTGTTTGTTTTGTTGTAGATAACGTGAAAATACTGTGAAATAAAGTCACGTATGTTGTACCTGCCATGCCTAGTGCACTAAGTAGATTATGAACCCTCATCTGTGACAAAGTCAGTGAAAAAGGAGGTAACGCTATAAAACTCCACTGTATTATTCATCGAGTTCTCTGTGCCAAACATGTGATCAAGTAATGAATCATGTAATGAAACCAGTGATAAAGACTATTAATTACATATATTTGCTCCAATACCCTGTGCCACCGTCAGTTTCAACAGTTTCTCCTCAACTACCACGCTAAGGGAGATGTTGTATGAGTAGATGCAGAGTAGATGTGGTTCTACTCTCTTCTGGAGGAAATCAGGACAATTCCTGGTAACAAAGGTACAACCAATGCCAGAACTATCTGATCCTTATAGGCTGGCTGATTTAGGATTTTTAGATGGGATAACAGGTGATCTGAATGTGCTGAGCACAAGTTTTCATGGGGGGAATGCACTGGTCAGTGAACTGCATTTACACAGCAAAGGTTTTGGGACCAAGCCACAACTTTTCCAAAGGCACCTGGAATAAACGCAGCCCAATACCACATGATTCTCTGTACGCACAATATCGGTGCACATATGAGGAGGTATGCGGCAGGCGTTTTCCGCGATTTGTGACACTCCATACCACCGACAGCTGGAGCTCAAAGAGCTGCATTTTGACACCAAGCGTTGGAGTCGCCACCTACAGCTACCTCTTGTCAACCACCAGCTGGATAAAGGAGGTTTCAAGACATTCAAACATTTGCAAAGAAAATGCTGAGCTTGTTTGGCTCCACCTACTTATGCGAGAAGGCATTCTCAATTACCAGCTTCAACAAGAACTGCATCGGGACAGGAATAGGTGACATCTTGTGCCTCAAAGCTACTCTCTTGGAGCCAGATGTGGCATTTTCATCATCTGAGATAAATAAATTCTAAATCTCAGTGAGATTATTTTTCTATGTGTGTGGGATGATCAAAACAATTTCCTGAGTCGATGGCCCTCAAGGTGTTGTTCTTCTAAGTAAGATAACTGTTAGTGTTTAATTTACAGTGAGTGTTTGACAGTGATTTAGTGCAAAACAGTAATTTGCAATGTATTAAATAAGCTTAGATGTGTTTTGAGCAGAGACAGACAGACTTTTTCTTGATTTTATATGGTCTTCAAATATGAAAAGACTGACAGTGACTCTGGTAAAAACTTGTTTAGAAGTATTTGTATTTGTGAAGCATGCCATTTTAAATAATAATTAAAAGTTAAATGGTGTCAGGCTGAATAATCAGCCAACAAATTTTTATCTTATCTGTCTCTCTTTGCAAAAAGTTTGGACACCTCTGATTTAACCTATTTAAGCCCAACACCAACTATATAGCTGCCAAAGTCTGACTGTCATTATTCCAAATGGAACATCCTGCCAAAGTTTGAGGTGGATACTGTAAAAGCTCTAGGAGGAGATAGATCAGAGGCAAGGTGTGGAAATCGCCAAAAATTGCCAATTCAATTCAAGATGGCTGACTTTCTGTTGGGATTTCACCATGATGTCAAGAGGCTGTTTTGCGCATCCTGACATGATTAAGGTGTGCCAAATTTCATGATGATTGGATGAACTTACCCCTATGTGGAGGGTTTTCTGAAAATTTCCAGGGGGTGCTACATAGGGATTTAGCTCTGCCCATGGCAGAGCTAAATCCCCATTTTCATGAAGGTAAGAGGTGGTTAAAGCCATCAAAAATCCAAACGTGCGAGTGATCGATCATCGCCACGTCACCACACAGACGCCATAGGGTGTAGCCTTGCAGTGCTCATTATATAGCTTCACCAACCTGTTCTGCATGTTTGAGAAGTGGAATGAAGTTGATGAGGTCAACAATGTGTCATCAGTACACGTTAAAGTAAAAACCATGATGTCTAGAGTGTCTTTTTTTTTCTTTTTATGGTCTTGGTATGCTTAAGATGTGTGGCGAATTTCATAATGATCGTACAAACTAAGCCCAATGCGAAGGGGTTTTTGAAAATTTCAAGGAGGCGCTACAGAGGCATATTTGTGCATCCATGCTGGAGCTCAATAGAATACATAAATTAATATGAACTCCTGATGGGCATGCAACATTTGGTGAGTTTTGGGGTATGGGAAAATCCAGAATTTCATGTTTCTACAATAAAAAAAAAACCCTATGAAGAGGGCCTTTTGTATATTTAAAGGGGAGGCATTTAGCCTGCCCATGGACGTCGCCATCATCAGGTCAAAGAGCTTAGCACCCTTGACCTGTGAATCCATTTTCATGAAAAAGCCAACAAAAAGCCAAATGTATTTACCTGCCATGTACGTGCCAAGGTTTGAGGTGGATACTGTCAGAGGCGAGGTGTGGAAATTGCCAAAGATTTATAATGTATTTATTTTCATAAAAAGCAGGGGGGGATTTAAAGTTGTTTATATTTATATGTGTACTTTTACTGTTTTGGCCCACTGAAATAGGGCTGAAATTGTGTTGCATGTAGCCCATAAACTAAATTGACTCCCCTGATCTGCATATTTGTGCAAGCAGCAACTATAGTTGCTGGTCAATGAAATGCAATTTTCTTCAAAGCAGAGTAGAAAATAAAAAAAAATAAATAAATAAAAAATATATAACATGACACTTCTGATATAATTATATGTATGAAAACTGGAAAAAGGGGCTTAGTAAATGGGTTAATCATACCATGGTACCATGGTAATACATACCATGAGTATAATATAGATTTCCTTAAACTGCATCATATTTTATAGGCCTATATTATAGAGTACAGTAGTTTTCATTCTACTTGCTATTTTAGTGTGTGAAAAGTATGAGGTCAATTTAATAACGGAATGTTTTATGTGTTAGTAAAGTGAAGTGAAGGTTTTCTGGATATTAAACCCTATTTTAAGGTCTTTGTACAATAAATAAGAAACACAAAGGCCAAAATCTCTGACATCAGCCCCTTTTTATCTGCCTGGGCGAGCACTGCCACCCCCTGCTCCAGTTCTTCTTAAGAGACAGTCCAATTCACCAGCTTTCACCCACACTTTGAAAATATGGAGCCACAGGACTACATTTTTTTTTTCTTCAATGTGAAAGTTTTTTCTGAAATCAGTCCAATATTAGCTTCAAAAACAATGTAAACGTGATGTCATATTCTTGTTTGATCAAAGCAGAGGCAGCGAGCTTTAAACATGTCAAAAAAATGAGGAATTTGTAGGTAAACAGCGGGTTAATGTCTGGTTTTCAGTGGTGATAGTTTTAGTTCATTGTAGAAATACCTTAAAATAGGGTTTCACTTCCAAAAACCTTCTCTGGTGCTTTGAAGTATTAACAAAAGTATAACGGGAGAAGACAAACCTTAAACATCAGCCATTAGCTCCTCCTGAGTCAACATTCTGGAGTTTAGAGGGAGACAGGTGACACTCAGGTGAACTCCTTTGGTTGGTCCAAAACATCCCGCCCCCTTGGCTCTACAGGTGCACAAATCAACTCTGCTCCACATTCACATAGATATTTAAGTCAGGATGCACAGAACTTGTAATGTGTACAGTTAAAGACTAACACTGCTGGAAAATATCCAGGAAAAAAAATATACTGGTTATAAAAATAAAACTCTCCTTGCATGAATTCACA
Source organism: Lepturacanthus savala (assembly GCA_030544235.1). Taxonomy (NCBI): domain Eukaryota; kingdom Metazoa; phylum Chordata; class Actinopteri; order Scombriformes; family Trichiuridae; genus Lepturacanthus; species Lepturacanthus savala. Next base: position 20,113,787 of record CM060464.1, read on the forward strand.
TGCTAATAAGCAGGTGTGCACATTGTGTCGAATTCTAGTCAATGCAACAAATAAAGAAAAAAATAGCGTATACGTTTCTTAATTTTTAATGATTTGTGGAATAGGATCCCTGCACCTGCAATGATAAATTTGAGAAGGTGTAAATGTTGTGTTTGTGGGAGATGGCATTTATATTCAAATTCAAATTGTGTTTTTGGAGATACAGGGCTGTCAATACAAAGAGGGAATCTGATTATCACAGAATTGAAAAAAGCTGAGACCATCACAAGTGGCAGTTATCTGTGATGACTTTTTTTATGGTGTGAGTTGGTTATGTATCATTCATAGACTGACTTATTTAAAATGTATGCATACAAACATGATGATTTTTTAATTGTTTTATTTTTTGACCGCTGACAGTATTGTCTGATTTTTGGAGTGATAGAAAAGACATGAATCTACAATTCACCCTAAAAAAAACATTTGACTCTTTCATGCAAACAAAATAAAATAATAATTTTGGCTTTAGATGATGTTCAGATTTCTGTTCTGGAAACACTTGCAAATCAATGCATATTGGAAAAAAACTACACTCAATCAAACCAATACTAATAATGAATACCATTGGTTTGATTTTGGTTCAGAGACATGGCACACAATCTAAATCAGCAAGTCTGTTATAGTACTTGTGTAGCCTAGCTAACTTATACCAGCACAGGACATGGAAAATAACTTTTGGGTTTATTTAATTCCAGGGAAAAGAATAAAATGTTCAAATAAAAAAAAAAAGGAAAAGTTATTAAATAATAAAAGTTTCAATCCAACTGGTAGACTATCCTCTGCTATATCTGCAGTTACTATAGAAAATTAAAATTAGTGACACCTAACCCTCTGCTTGGTACACTGAAATATTAGTCTGCTATACTCACTCAGTATCATTAATTCTTAACTACTGTTCCTGATAAAAGTGAGTGCGAAAATAAATCTTACTGAATAGTATAAGGGTGTATTAACTTATGCCTAACAGTTTTGTATGAAAGAATATAAAAATAACTCTGCAGACTTCTATCAGAGTGTACAAAAATACCTTTTTAGGCTACAACAGAGTGCATAAAATTAACTGTGACACAAGGAGCCCACAAACTCACAGTTAACAATCAATGTGCAGAATCATAATCAAAATACTAACTTGTATTTTTGTTCAGCAGACCGTTAACTACACGACAACCGGTTGGGGTTTCTCTTTGCCTCTTAATCTGTCAACCACTAACACATATTGCAACATAAGCGCTGCAATATGACATTTATGCCTTGGCTTCTCAAAACATTCCAGATGTTACCTATCGATAACCCTAAATATACATTTCATATAACTTGGACAGGCTCATCACAAAATTTATATGGCTCGGAAGGTGTCCAACAATCAGACTAAAATCACTGACTTTTTAGCAACATGTAAAGAATGTAATAAAGTTTTGGCTTTTTTTTTTCTTTTTAGTAGAGGCTTGACTTTCTTAATTGCACCACCTTGTTTGTATAATTAAGATAAGCTTTTTATGCAAAGGAGCCTCTGTTGTTTTTTGGCCCCATATATGGCACGTTGAGGGTAGCAGAGCTCATATAGACAAGTGAGGTCACAGCAAAGGTTACGTTATGGCTTGTATTGACTTACTTAGGTAATGCAGCTTCCAACATGTAACCATCTCAAAGCCATTATTGACTGTCCTTGATTAAAATTAATTTGCTGTATGTCAATTACTAACACCCACCTACGCACCTCAGATACTGTGACCTTGTCACTGAATGCAGTTTCAATATCATATATATATATATATATATATATATATATATATATATATATATATATATATATATATATATATATATATATGTTATATATATATATATATGTTATATATATATATCCAAACTTTGCCTTTGTCAAAGGAGGGTCAGTTTTATAACTTCTCTTACTGGCTAAACTGTTTTCAGATGTGCTGACATGATTGCACAAGGGTTTTCTAATCATCCATTAGCCTTCTGGTGCAATGAGCAAGTGTTAGTTAATAGTGTGATAATGTGATAGTTGTGATAGTTGCTGGAAATGGGCCTCTATACACCTATTGCACCAAAAAACAGACATTTGCAGCTAGAATAGTGCTTGAACAGTGCTTTTCTTTCAAAAATAAGAATATGTCTAAGTGACCCTTGAACAGTATTGTATAGGCTGTAGACTTTTTTCTCTTTGCTTGTTCTACTTTTTTGTAGCAATTAAACCCCAAAACAACTTTTTTTCCGGCTGAAAAGGTTGGCATTGTTGCCTGTTGACTTGGGCTCAAATCTTTACATCTAGAGTGCAAAGTATTTGAATTATACAACTTTGTTCTAAATATACAATATCTACCGCCCCCAACAATGGCAGGTGAAACACAGCTATTTTTTTATTGAATTTTCCTATTGGTTGATTATAGTGAATACATCAACAACCCGCTGCATCAAACCCCTGCCATAAAACCAACAGGACACCTCCAGCTGCCATCTCGGTTTGGGTTGCCATGACATTAGGAGATGCCATTTAAGGAGGGTCAACTGCAAAATGGCTATCTAGGTGTGCTTACTTCTTGACTGTAGTAGGGGGACATCTGGTTGTTGGTCGGTGTTCTTATCACACTTTCTATCTGTTTCTGCAGGGGCCCAACAGATGTGAGGAGCTGCTGATCACAGCCACTCTATCAGAGACAGGCTTTGCTCACTTCAACACCACTCAACAGTGAATGACAGTAAAAAGCGCGGCCAAAAAAAAAAAAAAAAACACAATGTCATCCACAGCAGGTGCTGCAGCCCACACATACACACACTCCCGGTATCAGAGGCATAATGTGAAAATGACTTTAGTGGCAACTCAAGCAGATGTGGAGACTGTCAGCTGCACTTTTCTCACATCAAATGGAGTCAACAGACATCTGCTGAATGACAGCTTGGGAGAGTGTGTGCGTGAGAGAGAGAGAATAAGGGAGTAGCTGATGGAAAGATAAAAAGATCACCCAACCATGGCTGCAAACCTACTCACATCACACATCATGCATATTAGAGAGCTTTTCTGCTCACTTTAGGATGGAGAAAATTGTAGTGACCTGTGAAATGAGATTAAAGAAAAAAAATAATTAAAAAGTATTAAAATGTATTGCCATTTGTTTTGGGGCAGGAGTAACAAGCTGGGAACAGATGCAGCTCTTTAACTGCTAATTGTGCCATCATGTTCACCAGCTAGTTGCTAATTTTATACACTGCCAAAAAATCTGGTGCAAATGTCTTATATTTGGTACATTAAATCCAGTATTTAATATAATTATCTTATTCCATTAGTAATCATTTTAGCTAGTTGCTTTTTTCAGTTAATTAAATTTTTTTAAAGGAAATGTTAATCTTTTTTCCCTAAACAAGACCAAAATTGACCCAAATTAGGGGGAAAAAAATCTTGAAATAAGATAAATATCTGAAAATGGAATAAAATAATCCTACTCAATATTAAACTAACCAAATGCAATACATTTTCACTTAAGATTTACTCAAATGTATTTTACTTAAATGTATTTCAGTGAAATACATTTTCTCTTAAGATTTCATTTTTTGCAGTGTATTTCTAGAAAACGGGCTGGATTCATAAAGCCTCCTAGTACAAAACATTGGCAGAAATCTAAGGAAATTCTTAGAATAACGACATTCCCTTTAGAGTTAGTGTTCTCATTAGTGTACACACATATAATGCACCCGAGTCATCTTTTTTGTCCTGGAACTCACCTATTTTCTCTGATGTGAACAGTGTCCTTGGGCACTCAGACACCAGCATGAGTAAACTTGGTGGTTAAGTTCATTTCTAATTGAAGATTTGGCTCATTTAATCATTCAGAGCTGGAACACAAACAAAATAAATGATTCTCATGTTTTATCAAAGTCACAGAATAATGTAACGACAATGACTTTCAAAGTAATATTGATAACAATCAATCATAACTCTCTTTTCAAGGACAACACTTTAGTTGCAACAGAAACTGGTTGATCATGACTGCCGAACGCGTTCGCCTGATTTGCTCCTCTGTTTGTTTTATGTTTGAATCGCCTCTCCGTCGGCCGTAACTCCTTGAAGAAGGAGAGGTGACAAAACACGTCAGTTATTTTATTATGGTCTTTAGAACTTGCCAAACGTAATAAAAAAAGGCATTTTATATTTTTCTTTAAAAGTCAAGTACCTTAGTTATTGCTCTTTTTTTGTTCTAGAAATATCCTACCCTTTCCCAAAGAGCGCTTTTTTTTCTGTTGCAATTATAAGTTTCTAGAAGCTCTCCAGGGACTCGAAACAGAATTAGAACGATATCGGGATGTTATGTCTCCGGCATAAATGGCGTCATACAGTCAGCAAAGACAATAGCAAGGCCCATCAAGGTCAGAGGCATATGATATGATTGGTTCCAGTCTTCATTGGCCGTTATAGTTCTTCATGGGACTATCTTCAATGCCTACAACTTCATGTTACAATGGCAATGTCACAATTAAAGTTTGCAGATGTTTTTTTTTCAATTTTTTCTCAAATTTAAATGTTAGTTAATGCAACACAAGCATAGAACGAACCAAGGAGAAAACGATGCGAGTTAGTGCCATTAGGCCCAGTATGATGTAGGTGTTAAGTTATTTATTTGTCATATTTTTTGACCTTCTTTTTTCTTGAACTTAAACATAATCGCTGTCAAACTATTAAAAAAAAAAGTCACATATATTATAAAAAATGTAATTAAAAATATATATGCGACAGAGTGAAGCGAGTCTATGACCGTGTGTGAGGGCGAGTGTGTGTGTCAAAGGGCCAGACGCTGGTGTAGCAGGTGCACCGTCTCCTGACAGGTGACAAGTCGAACTGCTTCGAGAACCTTATGGCCGACAGACGAGGGTCACATTGTTCGTTAAATACTTTGCGTTTCTCCGGGGGCGTTCACGTTAACCTGCCCCTGACAAACCGTATGGCAAGCTGACCCGGGCCATGTTGTGAGGGAAAAAAAAAAAAAAAAAAACAGAAAGGTTATTTGAATCACCAACAAAGCGACAATCTATAAAAAGACATTGAGGTCACATGAAAAAAAAAACAAAAAAAAACATAAAGTCAAAACATAGGAGGCGCTAGCAAGCTAGTTATGATGCAAATCATAATTACTAGGTGCAAGACCCGGGTTAATTTGCACTCAGGTTCGGATCAAAGTGAAAGGCAACAGTGTTAAATATTAAATAAAAACACTGCATTGATAGGTCATCCAATGTAGATGCTGCGGGTTAATCCTCTGTTCCAAGACAACTAGAAGCTTGGAGGAGTGTTAAAGGCTTCATTTACTAATAAAACTCACAGGTTAGCCTTGCACTGAAACATGTCATTATAGTTATTAGATATTAGATAGCAGGCACAAAAGCACTGCAATGGAGGCATAACAGTCTTGTATCCTAACTAGAGACTAAATTGATGAGGAAATGTATTTTTCTCATTAATTACAAAGTATAGGGAGCAGCTGTATTAATAATAATAAAAAAATAGATACAAAGAACAGCAACATAATAGTGTATTGCAATTTATTATATTATTACGCTATGTTGCTATACCCACTGTCTATATTTTCAATGAACGAAAACAAGAGATGTAGAGCACTGAGATGCAATAATCTTTTCTTACCAACCAAGGACAGGCAACGTTTTGTTAGCAGTTGTTAAAGAATTTCATTAGAATCATCATTTTTCATCTAAATAGGCTAATGCCGACATTTGTGGTTTGTTTTTAAGATGTTAAAGTGGCTTTCTAGGCGTTTGGTTCATTAGGTGTTTGTTCCATTGTGTTTCAATTGTGTACAATTGATCTTATATATTAGTCAGTATTAAGATTCTTTAAGGCCAGACACCATTCCTAAACAGCATGTTTTTTTCCTATCATAATGTAACTTAGTGAAAACATGTTTTTACATTACAAGTTTTCTAAAAGATCAATAAATACACATTTGCATATCTTTTTTTCACAAAACCTATTATAGGTGTTTTCATGTGTTTTGTTTTGATAAGCACATTCATCAACATTTTATGAAGGGGTTTATCAAAAAGTTTGCCAAACATGACAATTCTGGAGTAGGTGTCTGGCCTTAAGTTTCCAGTTTCATTCCATTTTCCCTTTCTCGTTCTCTTTCTACACTCATGAAGTGTTAAAACCTCAGGATCCATCTAGAATGTCAGTCATTTTCTATACCTGCTTATTCCTTATTAGGGTCGCAGGGGTCTGCTGGAGCCTATCCCAGCGCGTTACGGCGAGAGGCAGGGATACACCCCAGATGGTCGCCAGCCAATCGTGGGGCACACACACCATTCACTCACACCTACGGGCAATTTAGAGTTGCCAATTAACCTGAGCATGTTTTTGGACTGTGGGAGGAAGCCGGAGTACCTGGTGAAAACCCACGCAGACACGGGGAGAACATGCAAACTCCACACAGAAAGGTCCCAGACCCAGGACCAAGGAGGTCTTGAACCTGCAACCTTCTTGCTGTGAGGCAACAGCGCTAACCCCTGCATCACCGTGTCGCCCCCCTTAGTCTTTAGTCAAGTTCAGCTACAGCCAATCATCATAATAAAAAAACAGTGATGGTTACTCACACTGCAATGCAAAAGTTATTTTTTTTCAAGTTGTTTGCATGATTATAATTTCCTATATATATATATATATATATATATATATATATATATATAAATAAATAAATAATAATATAATAATAAAAAGTATTGTCATGTTTACCACTGCACTAAATACAGAATATGTCCGTCTGCCAACACACATGCATGCATAGCTACATACACAGTTATAGAAACTTGTAGCTGTCTGCGAAGAGTAGGGATTTCATTACCAAACAAATCTAAAGAGACATCTGCAGATCTGCTGAGCCAGCAACAGATGGAGATAAGATGGGTGATGGATGAACGGGAATCATTGAGGGGGAAGAAAACTGATAGAGAAGCATCTCTGTATACAACGGGAATGGAGAAAGGAGTTGTAGGAAGCATGGAAACGGAAAAGTGAAGGGAACGGTGTTGGAGTGGAGTTACTTGAGTCTTAAGTCCCCCAGCGAATGGATCCACATCTAAACCACCACAGAAGTGTCTAAGTGGAGTCATGATTAGCAGAGTCTGAGTCAGTTTAATATTTAATATGAGATGGTTCAAGTCAAGGTTGATAAACAATCACTGTGCTTCATTACAGAGAAATTCAGAACCCCAGTCATGAGCCTTTAAAAATATTATCAGCAAGGACACTGAACATGTTAATATATTTCAAAACAGTATAACACAATTATCACAATATCATATTATTTTGTCATAAATATTCTAGATCAGCCAGTCAACTTCTTTTGTTGGGCCAGAAGGTCCAAAACAGACTTTTTTGGGTGCATATGTATATTTTCATATATGTTATTTTTTTATTATTTTAATAAGTCACGATTTCAGAATTGGCAATTTTGCAAAAAATTGTGAATGAATTTAAAAAAAAAAAAAATTAATGTTTTGCATCAATATCATATAAATATACTATAACAATAATATATATCTATAATAGCTACATTATAAAATGCACAAATAAATACAAACTATTGTTATAAATATCGGTAACAATTTACTTGATGAGTGAGTTCATACCACATTTATAGCAGCTATCATAAAACTGCACATAAAGCATTCATGACTGTTTCATGAGACATGACTCAACATTCATACCAAAGCTTTCATGAACATTGACAAAACAACAACAAATCTTCAAAACAAAAGTCCAACAATTGCAAAGCAGCATTGCTGTTTTTGGAGTTTACCAGCTGACCAGTATTTGTGAAACCTGGACATCATTACAGCCTTTGTAAATATTTCATGAAGTCATATATTGAAGTGACATCGAATGTCACTTTAATATATGACTTGTGAAGTATTAGATTTCAGATGGGCTTTGAAACTATGTAGAATCAACATTGCATTGACAACATTATATCATTGAATCAATGTCAGATTTTGATGTTGATACAACATCAATTTGCACCCTCAGTTAATACAGGGGGAAAAAAAATAAAAAAATATATGTATATATATTTAATAACCTTTGACCAGCAGAATTTCAATTGTATTTCACTTACATTTACATTTGGATATTTAAACAACACCGAAAGTGCAGCGTAATTACATATCAATGCGGTTTATTATTTATTTTTTTTAAAACTTGTTATCAAAACAAAACACATAATACATAATACCCAAATATAGTATAATATATTTTGTGAAAAAATAATTCTGCAGGATATGCAAATTAGTGCATATTTAATAAGATTAGCCTAATAAACATGTTATATACAAAACAATGTTTGCTTTCACTCTTTTAGGTTTAATGATAGGAGGAAAAAAAAAAAAACTATTCTGGATGCCTATTGCAAATATAGAAATTTTCCTCATCATCCAATTTATGAATCTGACTGCATGAAAGATTGAGTCCAAGTCACAAATCATGAAAATCAAGTCTTGAGGCCGAATCAAGGACTGGAGTATGACAACACTGGAAGGGAACCTGTCTGCTTGCCAGTAATGAAAAGCTCAAAGGAAAGACTTTAAGGGAATGAAAAAAAAAAAACTTTGAGTAATTCCTATTGTGGTCTAATTTTGGCCAAGGATGAATGCAATCCCTGTCTTGACATCCCTGTCCTTCATGAAACGAATAATGTAGTCATATTTCTGCATTGACACAGAGCAAAATAAAGCTACAATTTTCTGGGTTTCTTTTTCCTTGCTGTCATGAAATTAGTCAGGCTGGGTGACTTTCATTTTCAGTGGAGCAGCAGGAAAATAAAAAAGCAAGGACTATGGGGATATATATATTACATATATTGTCATATGAACACAGTATTAGAGAGACCATCATCTTCTGATGCTAGAAGGTACTAGGAATGAACATTATGTTCAACGTGCCAATGGAAGTAGAGATGGAAATTGGCCACATCTCACCTGTATATGTGCATTAACATGTTTTGTATTGTCCCATAGACTTTTAAAAAACAAATAAAATAAATCTACAAATCTGCAAAATATATTCCTTGTTTGTATGTATTTTTAGAACTAAAATAGTGGCTAAATTACTCTTGTGGGGAAAGAATTAAAAGGCCTTGGAGCTTTTGCTCCTTAGCAGAGTAAATTGCCAGGCGAGTGACAGCTAACAGTCACGATTCCGTGGTCCCATGGCAACAACAGCCAAGCCGAGCGCTCCCCTTTTGTAGGCCTTGGCGACAAAAGCGATACAGAGCCCTGTTACATTGTTCAGCCTTCAGAACACATTCAGCGTGATCTGGCCAAGCCTGGTGTTTGTTGAAGGAAGACGATCCCCTTCCCTCTCATCACTTTGTCCATCTGTCTGCTTCACCATTTTTCATCCGTCTTCCCCCTTCTACTCAAGAGCCATTCTGTTGACACAAAGAATATCTCCACACAGAATCACTGTATCGGAGGATGTTGTCAGTCAACTCTTTTTGTTTCTTTTTTCGCAGTTATACGATCTCCAGCTCACTCGGGTTACTGCTGGTTGATCTCATTTTCTCTTGAGTTTTCTAATGTGCGCTAATCTCCAACCTAAAGCCTCTTTACACTTAACATGGCAAATGCATTTATCCCATGATCCATTCATCCAATGATCCCCTTGATATATTTCCCCATCTAATATTATTCCACTCCCGTGACCTGTACTCTTGAACCTATTTACTTATATTACCATATTTACTCTATTAACTTTATTTGTTTTCAGCCTCCCAGTACAGATCTCCAGAGCCCATATACTGCAGAACATACGCTTTGTCAGCATGCATAATGAAATTTAGACATTATATTTTATGCAGCCACTAAACTTGATTTATTTCCTGCAAGGAAAGGAGTGGCACTTGTCTAATTTTTCTCTCTTACTTAGTCACGCTTTCAGATCATCTATCACTCCTTTAGTGCCCCTTTAGTGCCACTGTCCTACTTCTTTTCCAACATATGACAGAACATGCAACCTTGATTTGAGCTTGGTGGTGAAGCATGGTGGTCCCAATTACATAGAATTTTAGGAGTGGGGGTAAAAAAGTGATACAGCATGTTGCGGTATTCCCAGAGGTGTTAAAAGCCTTGTCATTCATTACTCAGGTAGATGTGGAGATAATAGGGTTTAAAAATGCTTTGGTAGAAGTCAACTCGCACTTTTTACTCCAAAGTACTGGTTTAAAAAGTAGCTAAAGTATGAAAGCACACTTCCAAAAAAATAAGTCTTATCAGGTGAAAATATATTGTTAATTGTGCAATTACTCCAGCCAGTCATCAGTCATTTTCTATACCTGCTTATTCCTCATTAGGGTCGCAGGGGTCTGCTGGAGCCTATCCCAGCGCGTTACGGCGAGAGACAGGGATACACCCCAGATGGTCGCCAGCCAATCGTGGGGCACACACACCATTCACTCACACCTACGGGCAATTTAGAGTTGCCAATTAACCTGAGCATGTTTTTGGACTGTGGGAGGAAGCCGGAGTACCCGGTGAAAACCCACGCAGACACGGGGAGAACATGCAAACTCCACACAGAAAGGTCCCAGACCCCGGACCAAGGAGGTCTTGAACCTGCGACCTTCTTGCTGTGAGGCAACGGCGCTAACCCCTGCGCCACCGTGTCGCCCCAATTACTCCAGCATTGAGTAGAATTTTCTTCTTCCACTGGCAGATAATTTAATTTAATGTTCATTTGTTTTCTTGATTTTGTTCAATTTACCCTTGATTTAGGAAACTGTTGGTCTTGTTTTCTTAAAAACTGACCAAATTAACCCAAATCAGGAAAATAACTTGAGTTAAGCAAACATATCTGTCAATGGAATAAGATAATTCTACTCAATCTGGGACTATTTGTTCCAAATAGAAGACATTTTTACTTGTTAAGATATAATTTTTGCAGGGTAAAAGTAATGTAATTGGGAAAAATGCCATTAAGGGCAATAGCTTCAACCATAAGGATATGTGTGTGTGTGTGTGTGTGTGTGTGTGTGTGTGTGTGTGTGTGTGTGTGTGTGTGTGTGTGTGTACTGTATAGTGTAACAACCTGAGCATATTACTGTTATATGTGTTACAAAATAAATTAGTTTAGCATGGCACAGATAGGTGATCGTAATGGGATTTCCTGTGGGTCTGTGAATACGTCGTGAAGGAAGACCTACGTATTTTAGTGTAAGATATAAAGTAGCAGCTAAACCGGCTAACATCTTAGTTTGTGGTTATTGAGAGAGGAAACAATACTTTTGTTACAGAGCTTTGAATTGCAATGAAATCATCATCATCTATCCCAAAAATTCCACAAAAACGTATATACACCATTGTGCCATGCGCGAGCTGCAACTGAAAGTTGAGGTTGATCCGACAAACAGTTAGAGACATGGGAGCCACAGACACTCCTTACTTTACAGATAGATATACTGGACGGGAGGCCTTTGCAGTAATTAGAGATATAGACTGTATATACACATTCTTCACAGTATCTTAAAGCATGACAATAAAACTTTGCTTTTCCTTGAAGACTATGAAGTCTCAGTTCTGGACCGTTTCTTACTCCTCGTCTCATCCTCCAAGGTGCTGATCCAGTCGCAGTCGCCACTGAAGAAAGGACATCCCTCCTTGTGTGTATAGCATGGCCACGGTGACACTTCACATGCGTGGGCCCCGCTGTTGCCATGACATGCCTTAAACGCAACACAATGCTTCCATGAGTTGCCATGGTTACCCAAGTTATAGCGCCACAAGTTTAAAAGTAGAATATCCCCTTGGAAACGCACTGTGCCATCCGCGGTCGTGAGCAGCTCCGCTGCTCCTTTACATGTTTATTTAACATTAGGAACCCAGAGGAAGCGCTGAATGTATAGGTTCTATCTGCGCTGAATGCGCAGTTAATCCTCCTGCATATTATTTATGTCGTTCAGCTTCATACACAATCGCAAACGACCGAAAAAAAAAAAAGGACATTAAATGAGCCCAGAGAGAGGGCGTTTTCATGGGCCTGGGTAATGCTCCATTTCTCACTGATGTCCCAGCCTGACAGAACTCAAGGAAAAAAAAAAAAAAAAACTCCTTTGATGTTTATGCTTCAATAATTCTTCACTCCGGCTCCTTATGTCATATTACTGCAGCAGCTGCCTGAAAGGGGCTTTCACCTCTCAGGCTTCCCTTGTGCAGCACTGACTCGATGGGAAATATGGCCGTGAAGCCTATAAGCCAGGCCTCTCAGCTCCATCAGCTACCGGTTTACCGCTCACATCCACTACACAGAGCAATTCTTCTCAGATGATTTCCACTGAAAACTCCTGATTAGGACCTCATACTTTCCACTCTAGTGAAAGCATCAGGAGAGTGGATCCCACGCCTGTTTTCATGACTGCTTTTTTTTCCCCCCTTTTTAAATAGTTTGAACAGAGCCGCAGCTCTTCTGGATGGGCGGCCGCGGCTCACGCCCCATTGAAAGCCTTGCTGCGACCGCGGTGCTGAACTTGCTGGCGTTAATGCAGATCGGAGTTTGAAGTGTGCAAACATTACGAGGAGGTGAAGTTATTCCGGAGGCGGCAATAATCTCATTAAATTGAGCTTAAGCTCAGTGGGCAGAAGCAAACAACTGCAGTTTGCACGACCAAATGTAAAAATAGCACGCTGATGCCTGCTGGAAAGGATTGGAGATGGTGATATATTACATCCTTGTGAACAGAGTTACTCTTTTTTGGTAACTGATTTGTTTAAGAGGAGGGGTTTTGCTTTGCCCTAACCAATCAAATTTGATATGTCACTACTGAATCTGAAATCTTAACAGCTGAAAATACCTTGTTTTTGGTCCAATATTGAGTAAAATTACCTCATTCCACTGGCAGATAATTAAGCTTAAGCCCATATTATTATCACTATAATTGTGGTGCATTACTATAACAGAAGATGTTTGTACTTGTTGTACTATATATTAAATTCTGTTAAAGAGAGTAGAGGTGGGGTCCAAATTCGTTGACACATTTGAGCGATTCAGTAACTATTTTAGTTGCTTTTCTGGGATAAGTAACTAATAATTGTAACTAACCCATTAATTTTGAAGTAACTTGCCCAAAACTAAATATATGATTCACTGTTGTCATTGTTATGTGATACAGATGCTGTTAATTTCATCTACACCATATTAATAGTTGTCTTGTGGTCATTTTTCTTGCATGATTTTAGCTCTAGCTACATAGCTCGCTAATATTGGAAGATGATTATGAAGTTAATTATGAAGATAACAGCAAATCTTTTTAAATTGCTAAACAAAGGTGCAAGGGATTCTATTACACAGTTTGATATGCTTGATGCTATATTGACAATTAGCCTGTTGAATTTGAACTGACAACAATTGCTACGTTAATTTCTCAATGTTTTCTACTTGGTTGAGCTCATACACCCAGGTTCTAAAGTAAAACAAGCCTGCAGCTGTTTAGCTAGCCCACTAACACTTTAGCTCTTTTTATTATTTCTTCTCATTACACGCCTTTCTTCTTGCAGTGTGTCTTGAGTGGGCACCTGATGTCACCAATTGCTAAGTTTAATGAACTCAATTGCTAATATTCACTCAACAATTATAGATGGAATAGTAGTTTATTCGACTTTTCTTTGTGGTTCAGAAAGGCACATCCTTTGGCACCAAAGCTTGCCACTTTGCCGAGATTATTCCAGCATTAAAAAAAAAATAAAATAAAATAAAAAAATGCTTTTCTCCAAAAAGAAAAAAAAAATCTTGTCCTCAACGGTGATATAGATGTAGTGATGTAGAATGATTGACAAAAATGTATGTTAAGTACATGGGCTTTTAGATTTTGATTTATTTTAAGAGCAGTTGCTGCAGCCAGGCAGTAATGCATGCACTTGTCTAAACTTCTGTTCAGTCCCACCACAGCTCATTGGTGTGGAAATATACTAAGTAGGAAATTATACAGCACGACAGTAAGCTCTATGAGCAAGGCTGAAAGCACATAACCAAATTACACACCACAGCTGAATATACACAGTTCTACTCTGAGGTCAGGTACACATGGTGGATTTTCAGTACATGGATAATGTACTTTCTCTATTGCAAGTTTTTTTAACTCCAAAAGGTGTGATACTAATGTTATCTTTATTTATTGCTGTAGTCAGGGGTATCAGTTTACCTATAAGATTTGATTCCTATGTGGCCTTTTAATTACACATTGTCAGGTCAGTGCTGTCCACCTCTGGTATGATGGCTATGGTGGAAATGGACATGCCAGGTTTTTTTTTCTTTTTTTTTTTAGAATCAACACTATACATGATATTTGAGAAACCCTTGACCCAAGTCAGGTACATTAGTTATCCTGTATTTCCTATAATGCAATTTCTAATGTTTTGCTTTTATACAAAAGTTAAATGTACAATAGCACAAATGCTGTATCTTCAAACTATTCTTGTGGTTTGCCTGTGTGATTCATCACACTGCTTCTCCATTAAGTTGGTTAATCTCAGATGCATTCATCAACATGCTCATTGTGTGAAGAGCATGCAAAAGGCAACTGCCACAATATTCCAAATATACATATTCCATAGGTTCTGCAATCAGCTGTTATTATAAATTAATTCATTAGGGTCATCAAATTAAGTTACTAAGATGCTTAAAATGTATTGCAGTCTGTTACCGAACCTTGGCAAGTGAGGTGTGGGGAGATTTATATATTGTTAATCAAAATGTGGTCTCTTATGCATCTGTTATATTGTTTTTTTTTTTTTTTTGCTCTGTAAGTTTCCTATTTTCTGTTTGTCAGTCCATTACTGTCACATTAGAGGTACTTGCTGTGAATAATGGATAAACCACACCACTGACTGTGAGCAACCAGTGAAAAGACTGTTGAAATTGCTGTTTGCATGACATGAGTTTATTCAGTCGGCTGTAAAGGGCTTTTGATTTTATAAATGGGTCACTGTACAAAGGTCTCGGTGAGAAATATAACAAAACAACATTTTTTGCGCTTTGACTAAATGATTAAAAAAGACAGTGACAGTGATAGACTACAAGTTAGGAAGATGTCGACAGACGTCTCCATGTCTGTATGAGTTAGACTCAAATGCTAGATATACAGCCTGTACACAAGACAAGACTGATGTGGCCAGATGGTATGTTACACATAAACACCAAGGATATTGTCCTTAATACTGCTATTGTAGGATTTACAAATGTTATTCAAATTACGTTCTGATAGCAGAATAATTTTGTAGAAATTTTGATGTCCAGAAAAAAATTATCCACTGTTTTACTGCTACGCTTTTTCTCATAATAGTCAATGGGAAACATGCTTTTAAGGGCCAATAACATCATGTAACTGATAACTGATAACTTGAAGCCTTGAATCAAGCTGCCTCACAATTAGTAGTGTAGGTGACCTTTGGTTCCAATGAATGAGGCAGAGTTTCATACTGGTGCATGAATTTATTGATTTCTGAGCACTGTGAAAAGAAAGTAGAAAACATTAAAGGAAGAAAGCTTTAGTGTAACCTATTTTAAACACCATTTTAATATTCAGGTTTTGACCACTATACATACATGAATGCAATAAACACAAATTATATAAAATATAAATAAAATGCATCAGACAAAATAATTAGTGTTACTAAAATTCAAATAATTCATCTTTTAAAACAGCATCACTCAACAAATAAGTTCCAGAAACATCTAAGTTCTCATCTAAAATTTATAATAATACTAATAAATTCAGGACTGTGCACCTTGTTCCGCTACCAAGGGGGCTAATTATTATGGAGATGAAAAAATATTGCCTTCCGGGAAACCGTCTGCATCATAAACAAACAATGGCACATGCATTAACATTATAAATGACAGTGACCCAATAATCATAATAAAAGTCGTATAAACAGAGCACATATCAGGAATGAAACTTACATGTTACACTGAAAACGACTGATCACAAAAATTCAACACAAAATCTGAATTAATTTGGACGAACAACTAGACACACTATAGAATCTTAATGTTTTAATGCTTAAAAAAAAGCAATAGTAACAAGCACAAATATTGCTAGAAATTTCCATTATACATCCACTGATCTACAGGACAGATGTCAAGAAAAAAGAAGATTGAATCATAACGATTTCAAAACGGTCAAGTTTTCAGACATTATTTTGTAATATCTTCAGAGCTTGGCCAGTCGCTCATTTGTTGCCATTATAAAACATTGTAGGATTCTCAGCATCTGTTTCTCAATTCAATTTTTTTTTAAGTTGTAGGCTCTTCAAAACAATCTTGTACAAAGTAAAATTCCAAATGGGATTCAGATCCAATTTGTCACACCCCTGTCAGATACCAAATCTGTACTTTGGCTTTAATATGAAAGTCACCTCTAGACGTAAATGCCAACTGTAATTAAGTCTTTCAAGTGATAACTAAGATGACTATTAGATTGGAACAACGGCAATTATAGCTATTATGGATGATTAGAATGACAATTACAATGGCAGGAAGGCAGCTCTTTACACTGATACAGGCTGTGTACTGTGTCTCTCACCTACTTGTGTGTCTGAAAAAATAACAAACCATTTTTAAAAAAGACACAGCGTAGCTGTAGCTAGTTGGTAGCCTCCATTACAGTTTGGGACACAATGGCCATTGCCAGAGTCAGAGATGGTAGAGAAGCCACACTTGTGCTCAATTGCCCGCTCACTCACTTCGTTAGCTTACCGTTAGCAATTAGCCGTTAGTATTAGCCATTTGTATTCCTCTCACCTACTTGTGCATCTGAAGGAAAAACAAAATATTTGAAAGAAGAAGAATCATGACCATCTTAGTATGTATTGTGTACAGTCTCTATAGGTATAAAACCTGGAACAGAGCTTTGTTTTGTATCACACAGCCTTTATGACATTGATTGAGCTCCTGATGGTTGACTGTGCGGTTCAGTCTAGTTTCGATTGCATTAGTTTGATTGTTTGACTTTGAATGTGCAGCAGTGCGAGTTGACTGTTTTCCATAGTCTCACTTTGCAATTTGGCATAACAGATGGAAATTGACACTAATAACATGCGTCATCAATCAATGATGTAACCATGGTGACGTGGAGAAGTAGGGGTACTGGGAATGAGCTCCTACATAATTTCTAGGACTTGGACCTGAAAGTGGTACATTTTGCAGGATAACATTGATTTTGATCTGCAGAATATGATTTTCTTTTCGGTGCCGTTTTTATTAAGCCCTTCTCAGTTGTTTTTAAAAGTTACCGCTAATGTTGGAATTATCAACACAGGCCTAGAGCGCCCTATTGCAGTTTAGTGTGAAAATAACATGTGAAATGATATACCGGTAATAATGTGTTAATAATTTCACACATAAGTCGCTCCAGAGTATAAGTCGCACCCCCGGCCAACCTATGAAAAAAAACGTGACTTATAGTCCGGAAAATATGGTATACATAAGTAAGAAACAGACAGACCAAGGCAAACATATTTATTTGCAGTGAAGTTTATCCATCTCCCAATATGCTTCAGAGAAAATGTCAGATTGCATGGATCTTTTGCGATATTTAGAGTCTATTTTTCAAAGGCTCATTTTCAGACCCATTACTAATTATCAACATGACGTCTTCTCTTATAGATCCAAGATCAACATTCTCATATTCAATTTCAATAATAGCAACAAAGTAATAGACTGTCTCCTGTATAATATGTTGTTTTTGGTTTAATTTAACTGTCCTTGAAATGCAATGTCCTTATTAAAAACAAAATACAAAATAGAAGCCACCAGTTCAGCCAACAAGCCAGAGGATTCTCCTAGGCAAGGATACAATTTGCCTCAGTTTCCCTTTTCAGACAGCATTTATATCCTTGGCTAAAGCAAATGGCAGCAAGTTTAAGGGATTCAGTATATTACTCTGTTGTCCTCTCTGCTGAATTTGGTCTCACAAAAGCCCCTGAAGACACGCTGACAACAACACGCCTGTCCACTGTTGTAAGTGTATGCTGACTTTTGCCCCGCTGTGCTGTTGCTTTTTTGGCTGCAATTGTACTTGCTCCAAGATGTTTGTCATATAATTGGATATGTTTTCAAGCAGACAAATCTCATCAAAGCCATATCGAACTCACCATAATCTGACTGAGAGGCTAGAATGTCCTTGTTTTGTTGTTTTAGGACAGTAAGTTGCATGGAGGCATTTGTCTATGGGTGGACAAATACACTGTACTTCCACCCCTTATTCCTGCCTTTCTATAGATGTAATCAACTTTACTAGAAGTGTTCACTGTATTACAGTTAAAGTCATGTTGTGGATCATTTAAAAAGTTTTCTTTAATCTCTTTTCTCCATGTATTCAACTTCTGCCCCTCTTCATTTCCCATCTCCCAACCATTCAGACTGTAATCATTTGATTTTTTTTTTTATTTTAAACAAATATACATATGAGAAGTAACCTGAAATGAACTGGAAATGCATTTCCGTCTCTCAGGCTGTTGTAATTGACTATCCAAAGTTTTCCTGTCAGTCTTCACCGTTATTTGATGGCTCAGGGAGAGAAGCTTGGAGAACAAAACACACTCAGTAATGAAATAGTTTGAAAAACTAAGGTAGTTTCGCAATACATTACATTATATTAGGGGTGGGCAAAATACTGAATATACTCGAATATAAATCGCACATAACTGTTTTGATATTTGTTTCAAACTGAAGCAAAGTAAGCAAAAACAGCTCTGTAGAGCTAGAATTGTGCAATTCGTTCCATGTGGGTGACCCACACTCACTTGGTAATTGATTTATTGTAAAGTTAATCTTGTTGCATTCTGTTGTGAAATTTCCTGGTTTAAAGAGTTTGCTGAATTTAACTTGATTGTAATCTCTTCCCTTTTGCAAACAAAATAAAAAGAATCAATTAGAAACCACTAATTTATATATAGTAAGTGAGTAGGTAAGACTACTAGGACTACTAGAATTATCATACTAGGATCATTGTATGCATCAAAGGGTTGAATCACACATTTGTAAAGTGGTTTGGAGTTTAAAATATAGACATACAGTATATTGCATATCATGATACAGCCTGAAATAGTATGTAATATAATAATTATAGACCATATCATCCAACAAATTGCTATATAGTTTAATTTTTGATCCATTTCTTTAACAGACTTTTACTTATCTTCTTTATCAACACTGTATATGATGTGTATGGGAAGACAGTTTTAGTATTTGGTCTTTCTTGTATCATACTTCTTAAACATAATTAAATATGAAAGAGTTAGCTGATGTCCTGTATTCATTATGAATAATTACCTCCACCAAGACAGGCGTTGTTGTCTGTCTGTGTGTTTGTTTATTAGCAAGATAACTCAAAAATTTCAGATGGATTTTCATCAAACTTCAAGTGAATGTTGGGAATAGTACCATGAACAGATGATTACATTTTGTTAATTAATAATTAATAAATAATTAATTTGTTAATTAATAAAATCCTGGTTTCTGGGTTGCTTTAAATTTTCTGTTGTTTGGTAACATTGCGGTAAATTGACCTTGTGTTACCTTGCGGTAAATGGACAGGTGCTCATTTGGGGCCACTAAAATATCAACACATTACACACATTACATTTTTGAACAGAGTATTACTGACACCAGACCAAACTTTAATTGGTATCTGATCTGAAAATAAATCAGTATTATTGCACATCATTACTGGGCATGAAATTGATCCTTGTACTAATGGAAAACAGCAAATGCTATTAGGCGTTTGGACCATTTTTGTGCCATAGGGCCTCTAATCTTATTAAACTACAACAGTGGTCGCTGACCTGCCTCACATTTAACTTTTACTTATAATAAAACAGGAAGTTTAAGTATCGCTGTAGACACCCAAGTCAGTCAACTTCAGCTTTGTTTCTATTGTATTAAGTTGCGAAATATCATTTTTACATAAGAGTAATCAAGCAAAGCCATTGGAAGATTTAATTAGCAACTAGAATTTTTATTTTATTATTATTTTTTTTTATTTCAAAAAAGGAATGCTAGTTATCATAATCAAAGCAGAGAAAATATCTACTTGTGTATTGAAAGTGCAAGCAATCCATTATATGGACCTCAAACAAGCTGAAACAAAGGTTGACCCTAAGGTGCAGTTTGAAGACAATCAAAGACAAGCTGTTATTGTAGAGGCAGCAGGGTTTGTTGGTGCATGGACGGTGGGAGGGTCCATGGAAGGAACTAATGAAATTCATTGGAGAGCGATGATCTTCTGACCAGCCGCTGCTCCCTGCAGGATCGGTGTACTGGTATGAGGCAACAGAGCGGAAGATCTCTCTGATGGAGGGCCGCACGGCACCGTGTGACTGATACGCTCCGAACACAGGTCGCCGGCACCGACATTACTCTTACCTGCTCAGTCCAGCTGCCCCTGCTCCAAAGCCACACATCTATGCTGTATATATCCTCAATTTACACGAGAAAGTGGCACAGTTGAGGATCTGGGTTCACATGAAGCTCAATTACAGGCCATAAATAATAATAACGATAGGCCAATTAGAGTCAGACCAACCCGTACCCACTTAAAGCTGGTTTGTTGTGTAATGGATGGTGTAGAATAGCAGAATAGAGGGAATCTGTGAGAACACCGTCTGGAACACAAAGACAAGGTCAGATACATTTTCAATTCATGCTTTGTTGAAAGGCTTCAGTTGTCTCAGTGGTAACCAGATGCTATCCTCCAGCTATCCTCTTGTTTAATTACATTATGTAATTCCAACCAGGAGTAAATTCAACAAGAATGTTGTAAGTTAAAAGAGAACATGATCAATAAGGACATCCAATGAAACCTATAATCCCTGTGACATTTAGTTTAGTAACAATTTATTTTGAACATGTAAAAAACAAACACACAAAACATTAACACAGACATATTCCAGCACAGTATATTAAATACACCATCACATGTAGAGATCAGAGTTTCCAACATACAATGTTTCTCATTCCAAGACATTCAATCATGATGTGCAACTATCAGTGTTGGGAGTAACACGTTACAAAAGTAACTAATTACTGTAATGCATGACTTTTTGCTGTAACGCAGTAGTGTAAGGCATTACAGGAAAAAAAATCTGTAATATTTACTCGGTACAATGTCAGTAACGCACGTTACAATGCATTTTAACCTGGATTCTGGAGGTGGGTTTTTTTGTTTTTCGCTGAAATCACCGCGAGATCAGTAGCAGTTAAAAATCCGCGCAAACACAGTCACACAGACCGCCCAGATAGAGATAACAACTCCACCAGATTCAACCATGGATGTATAATATAGTCACCCCAAAACGCAACCGTCTTAGTGATGGACGCTTTCAGCGGCTTCTTCTGATGTGCCTCGCTCTCTCTCTCTCTCTTTCTCTCTCTTTCTTTCTCTCTCTCTCTCACACACACACACTCAAACACCATATGACCGTATGCTGCCTCTGTTTGTATATTTGGTAGCGAGTCTGTTATTAAGTTCTGTATAACAGTTTTTAGCCTGGTCAGACTAAAGTGATTGGGTTGTATTACCTTCTAGGGTCATAAACCAAAGCACTTTGGTTTTTTTTTTTTGTTTTTTTTTCGCTCAGGCCAGTGTTATTTTAGTCTATGTCTTGAAATAATATTTAAATTTTTGTTATATTTCTGAAATGATGGAGTGGAGTCATATGTTTTCCAAAAGGACACATGAAAGGCATATGTTAATTTTGTATCCTGTTATTTCTTTAGACATTGCAATACAGTTCAATTAATGCTAATATATGATAAATTATATTGGGCAATAGTTATGTACAGATTATCCATCCATCCATCCATCACATAAGGGATAGTAACATCTTGCCCTGTGTATTGAAGCATTTTTTTCTGATCTTGGTTTGTCGATTTCCATTGCTATGTAGTACTGACCTGGGTGTTACTGCCGAGGCCGTTTTGGAGTGTGTCTCTCTCTCTCTCCTTGTGTGTGCATCTGCTGAGTTTCCAGGCCAATCAAAAGATCAGGAGCACCTGAGCTAGTGGACCCGGATTGGTCAGATGACAGCCCGCCCTCAGCCAATCAGCCCAAGCTGCCGTATTAAAAGCCAGTGGACCCAACACTCTGTTAGAGTCCTTTTTTAGTTGTACCTTATTTTTACTTACTGCACCCTTGGAGCCTACCTTGGTTGATATCTTGGAAACAAGCTCCTTTCTTTAATTAAAAACAACTTTTTTACTTAAACCTTATAAGACCTGGGGTATTTTGTGTTACTTCCCTTCCCCCTCTAACGAGCTGGTCCTAACACTGGGTTTCATGACTGAAGCTTGCTATGCTGATCCTCATTTGTTGATATTGTTATGTAATCAACCAGCTTACTTGGTTCGTATTGCACTTCTGACTGTCCTGGTTGGGGGGATCCTTCTTTGAATTGCCCTCCTGAGGTTTCTTCCACTGTTTTTCCTGTTAAGTTTTTTCTGTGGGAGTTTTTCCTCATCTTCACTGAAGGTTTAGGTCAGAGAGTTCTGAGCTGCTGGGCCTATGAAGCTGATACTGGGCTGTACAAATAAAGTTTGATTGATTGAAATAAGTTATGGGTGCCTGATGTATAGGTAGGACAATGAAAAAAATGGGTATAAATTATGATTAACAAAGGGCAATACAGCTGTAACTATCGCTATAGATGTCCTATACCTAAGGGTTAAATTTACAGATGTGTATATATAACACCAGATGTGCAGCTGTGAAAATCCATATTTCCCAGTTATTTAGCAAGA
Source organism: Lepturacanthus savala (assembly GCA_030544235.1). NCBI lineage: Eukaryota > Metazoa > Chordata > Actinopteri > Scombriformes > Trichiuridae > Lepturacanthus > Lepturacanthus savala. Next base: position 20,136,633 of record CM060464.1, read on the forward strand.
GTAACTAAAGTAATGCAAACGTAGTGTATTGCCTTACATTTTAAATACAGTAATATTCTAATGTAACTAATTACTTTGAAATGACAGTAACAAGTAATGAGTAATGCATTACCGTTTTTGAGTAACTTGCCCAACACTGGCAACTATCTAGTTACCTTTTTTGTCTATTTTGTGCTCACATGGATGCTGTGAGGTTCCTCTTGACTGCATGTCAGGAGTACAGTGAATAATATTTCCGACAGTAAAGTCCAGACACACCTTGTGTCTGGAGTAACATGGAAGGGAATAATTGCTGCCTGCAGATGTGCTTCTGTGGTTCTTTTACCCCCTCTTCTCCTCTCCTGCTGCTGTTTTTCCTCTTCTATTAATCAACACTAAACACATACACTCACACACACACGCACACACACACACACACACACACACTTCATATGTGGGTGCCTGATGTCAGCAGTGTTATACTACAGAGCTAAACTCTGCTGATGTAGTTTTATTGTGGTTCACATGAGTAAACACACACGCTTGCATGATTTGGCCTTTTGCTTCTTTCACCATTTTGGTAGTTCACTACATATCTTGTGCCTTGCTTCTCTAATGTTAAAGTCCTTACTACACAGATGTGAACATGACACACACACACATTTTTCATTGATTTTGCTTTGCAGTATATAGTAGTTTCACTTGTGTGATTTATTGATATTGGGAGGGAGGCTGTGTTAGAGTTGAGGGGGGAGGTCAAGGGGGAAAAATAAATAAAGTGGAGGGATGGTTTTGTGGGAAAGATTTTGCCAACCTCTCTTGGTTTAACTGTTTTTTTTTTGTTGTTTTTATTTAACTCCCTTGTATTATTCCCTGCAAAAAATAAATACTATAAAACATAGCACTATATATATATATATATATATATATATATATATATATATATATATATATATATATATATATATATATATATATATATATATATATATATATATATATATATATATATATATATATATAAAGGTCAGAGGAGGTTAGAGATCAGCTCCTAATTAAACATGCCAATTGGGGTGTGATGAAATATCATACTGTGAAATTTTGCAATTTGCATCGTTGAGTGAGTGAATATTACCTGTAGCATTGATGGCTGTCAGAATTGGTGATGCAATTAAGGATGTACTGTGTAACCAATCAGAGAGCTAGAACGAATGTGGCTGCTACTCAGTGCTATGATGGTGTTGAGACGTTAATAATCTGCTTGATATGATTTAAATAAACTGTTGGCCAGTGGTTTGAACTGAGAAATAATAAATGCATAATTTAAGTAAAAGGCAACCACAGAGAGACCACAGAGCTGACTTGAACTGGTGATGTGTGTATGTAAGTTTAATTTCAATGACTATTCACTAATTTAATACTTAGAAACCCTGTATATCTCTATGACAACAATAGAATACTGTCAGAGTTTTATATAGGCGGGTGTAGCCCTGGGGAAATTCATAACATTAAAAAGACACACACTGAAGAAAAATATAAACACTTTGGTTTTTGCTCCCATTTTTTATGAGATGAACTGAAAGACCTAAAACATTTTCTACATACACAACATAACCAGGGATGACATGGTGGTGCAGGGGTTAGCGCTGTTGCCTCACAGCAAGAAGGTTACAGGTTCAAGACCTCCTTGGTCCTGGGTCTGGGACCTTTCTGTGTGGAGTTTGCATGTTCTCCCTGTGTCTGCGTGGGTTTTCACCGGGTACTCCGGCTTCCTCCCACAGTCCAAAAACATGCTGAGGTTAATTGGCAACTCTAAATTGGCCGTAGGTGTGAGTGTGTGAATGGTGTGTGTGCCCCACGATTGGCTGGCGACCATCAGCTGTAACGCGCTGGGATAGGCTCCAGCAGACCCCTGCGACCCTAATGAGGAATAAGCAGGTATAGAAAATGACTGACTGACAACATAACAATTTCTCTCAAATATTGTTCATGAATCTGTCTAAATCTGTGATAGTGAGTATTTCTGCTTTGCTGAGATAATCCATCCCACCTCACAGGTATGGCATATCAAGATGCTGATTAGACAGCATGATATTGCAGAGGTGTGCCTTAGACTGGCCACAATAAAAAAAAGCTGTAGGCTGAAATGCACCTCCAAAAAATACAGTGTTGCCTCGACACGAACCGCAAGTGCTGTGATTGGTGATTGGCACCTCCGCAAACAGCTTCTCTGTTGCCTGACATTTGCAATAAAAGAAAGCAAGTGTGGTACATACAGGAATGTTTTATTTTATATATATGCAATATTTCCATATTTATCATGTGATTTAACTAAAATTTGTATAACCTCTGACATGAATTTCTTCTCTGCTTCTTTAGTGCTACCTCCCACCATGGTTTTCACTACACATAATATAATGTAATGACCTATATCAACTGGATAACATCTGAAGACGGAAGACAGAAGTATTAGTTTTCACTTGCAAAAAATAAAAATGAACACTAGTTTTTATTTTAGATAAATTCAAACCAGAAAATAAAAATAAATAAAATATATAAACAACCCTTAGGGGCCACACACATTTAAGTATTAATGTTTGGTCGCTAGACTCTGACTTCATAATTCCCAGAAGCATACACACAAAGAGAGGAGCTCAGGGAGTGATTTTAGCGGATATTATCTCAGCAGGGACTAAAATCAGAGACAGCAGGTGGATGCTGGGGCAGTGTTGATGGTTAGTGCTGGGACTGAATGAAGCAAGCATCAATATTTATGTTGTAAAGAGTAGTGGCACCACTGCCCTGGTCTTTGTTTGCTTTGTTGGGTTCACAGGTTTTTGTAGCCATTAACACTATTCTCAATTCAGTAACAAAATCTTCCATTAAAAGGTGACATATTGAGAGAGAGAGAGAGAGAGAGAGAGAATTCCCCAAGTAAAATTAACTTGAATATGCATCTAATAATAAAACAGGTATTGGCTCCAGGCATACAGTATATATATATATATAGCCATTTGGTTCTTAATGAATTTCAATGCATCTTTGGACAATTTACTCTGGACGTTATTTGTCTCTAGTGGTCGCTGCTATTTCTTTAATAACCACAGCTCCTCCTATTGTTTTTGTTGTTTCCTATTGTATGATGGAAACATTATATTGTCTTGACCACTGGAGAGCAGGAATAGATTGAAAATCATGCAAATGCCTTTGAAGACGCTCTTTCAAATGTGCATGACCTGAAGGCGCACTAATATTATTACCGTGATGAAGTTATTTCTATCGGAAACATTTGAGACACCAATCACTTTCTCAGTGGGTGCGGGCTACCTTTTTTATTACTTGAGGAATAAATACATTCCACTTATCAGCCACTTTACATAAACTGTAGAATGATGCACCATTGAAAAAATGGATAAATTAATTCTGCACAAATAGAAAATAGACTGCTCTCTACAAGGTGATATTGTTTTTTGTTGCTGAAGAGTGTTTTCTAGTAAAACGGTTTCACTGCTTCATGTCATTTTATTCTGATGGAGCTGCCATGTAAAACTCAGTCATATCAATGTTTTAAGTTTATTAATCAGTAGTTTTGAACCAAGACATAACATAATTTATCAAATAAGAAGGCTACAGCAGGACTTTAGAAAATAAAGAGGTCATTTGTCGTTAGTCATCCAATGTTGTCAATTTAATAGTAAAATGCACCTTGAGAGTAACATTAAGAGGCTAGATCTACTTATTGGTCTTGATATGGAACTTCACTTTTGAGCTGTGTTAGTTTTAATGTGGAACTCCATTTGGGACTGGTAGTCTGGACATGGAACTTTACTTTTTGACTTGTTAGTCTAGAAGTGGAACTTCATTTGGGGATTGTTGAAGAAGAAGATGTCTAGTTCAGCAACAAATCAGTTGTTGGATTTACTTTTATTTTTTAACAAGAGATAAGAAAATGGCACAGGAAATCCAACGTCTATACACCCACGACGAGTCTGTAAACCCTACCAGTTGACACCTATGAGACATACTGTACACTGGTGCACCTAGAAAAACGCATGTACCAACACCAACACTGGCATAACATGACATTTGCAGTATAAAAATGCATGTAAGATACCAAAAAAAAACCTCTTTTACACACCAACTAACGTACTGACATTTCCCCACATACCTACCTGACACACACACAGTCATACACTCCTATCAGCTGCTGCCACCAAACATCCTACCTGTCACATGTCAATCCCGTAGTGGCTGTAGAGATTTATATAATACCCTATTAGCATTCGGATGTGAAACTTACCTTTGGATGACTCCGGTTGTGAGAGTAGAATCCATGATATATCTGACATTTGTTAGGAAAACAACCTGTGTTATTCTCCTGATGGACTGTATGCAGAAGGAGGAAATCCTGATTTATCTGGCATTTGTTGCGGTGGTGGATAGAACCATTGGGAAGAGGCTTTTTTTGCCCAAGTTGTATAACAGATACAGTAGAATGCGACACAAATTATGCATATTGAGTTAGTAACCTGACCTGTGAGTCATTCAGCCGGCCGATTAGTCACACAACATATGTTACATATAGGCAGCTGTTGTGTAGGCATAACATTACAGTATAGAAAATTATACTGTATGTTTCCTGATCCTTATAATCCCATGACATTTGTTTTAGCTAAGCACTGAAACATACAATTGATATTAGGTCAACCTATTTCTCTATAATATTTGATGCCACCCCACATATATCATCTTGAGTAGAATACCCTTCTGGGTAACCTGTCCTTTTACAGTCTACTAATTACTAGGCATTCAACTGGTTCAATCTGGTAATTACAGTGAAACTACAGCTGAAATACTAGGTTCAAACCTGGTAATTATATGCAATCATTTGGTAATTATATTTGATAATGCATAGACAAATGATTAGAAGCTATACAGCAGTTAAATACTAGTGGAAAATACCCAGTGATTATATGGTGTCACTGGGTTAATGCTGGTAGTATGTAGTTAAATACAGAGAAATACTAGATACTAGATTTACCCAGGTTTTATATAGTAAGCAATTGTATTCCCTTTCCGAAGCAATAATCACAAACTTGTACCATGTAGGTTCTGAATTATTACATAGTAAAACTTGACAACTTAAACAGTAAGTAAACAGAAACTGTACTGTACATTTTTGTTTGTTTCCATAGTATTACCATACTTTTAAGTTGTACCTAGTGTTTCAGATTTTACCTATAAGATATTTACCTACTTATTTCCAATGGTAATTACCAAATAACATACAATAATATATTTACCCATTAAATACCTACTACCTAGACATTTTAGACAAGACATTTGAACTTTTTTGCTTTGTAAAATAATGGACGTAATATGTTGGACGATGTCAAAGTAAATCATTCAGCTTTATTTTCCACATACACAAAGTCTAATCAATGTACATACTCTCCAGTCATATAAGATAGCTAACTTATTTCATGATGCCTCTATATACTCCTTAGTGATGGAACGCCCATATTGATGGATCAGACCTACAGTATTGCTCACGGCCTCCTTAGTGTATTGAAGCACCTTTGTGTAATATTGTCCTGAAAATGATCAAATCAAGGGCTTATCAGATGTGTGAGGACTTAGAGAATATTTATCGTCATTCACAGCAGTTGTCATGTGCACTGTTCTGGGTCAAAATACTGGAATATATTGAAGATAGGAATTTCCTCCAGCAGAGTGGCAGCCTATCTTTGGATCAGGGAGCAACAAACTTTGAACCTCTACAGCAGGGAATCATGTCTTTGAAGTTCAAAATATAACATATGAAATGGGCATCCTACCTGAGTTCAAGCCACAACGGGCAGAAAAAAATGAAGACTGCACCAAAGTTGCAGTGCACAGTATCATTGGACAACTCACTTCATCATTTCAATTAATCATACTGAGCAGCAGCTGAATGAGGAGGATCTGAAATCATCTTGTGGGATTTAGATGAACAAAATATTCCAAGGCTCTAACTAAAAATTTGGGAAAACAAGTGCTCCAAAATTGAAAATGATACAGTGCCACATTCTCCAAAACAGTGTTGCTCCACAACATTTATGCACTGTATAAAAAAAATCTCATCAAGGGGAAATAGTAATAATAATGTTATCCTTTATATAGTACAATTAGTCCAATCTTGATTAGAATTATCTTGAATTATTTTATTCCATTGGCCAAAAACAATATTTCATAAAATAAAATATTTCATAAAATAAAATATTTAAATAATAATAATAATAAAACTACTTGAAACAACTAAATGTATCTGACAATGGAATACGTTGTTTCAAGAAAGAGAAGCATGAAGATTAAAATATGTTATGGTGGCATTTGAATTGCAAATACAATATATAAAGAGTATAAATATATAAAGGTTACATACTACTTGCAATTCAACTACTACTTGCAATACTTGCAATTAAATGTAAAGTGGCTTAATAGACATACTTCACAGTCATAAAGAACTTTGGTTGTATAAGAGGCAAAGGTCAGCAATAAGGAGCATTTACTACATCTACTAAGAAAAGTGTGGTGTAAGTGTAGCAGATCTTTGTTGACCTTGGTATTTGCAAGTATGTCAAAGAGTTACATGTTGCGTGTATTCTCATGAGTAGGTGGAATCATGTTGTTTTCAAAAGCCAACACTTTCTAAGTTAAATGTATTGTTCATTTAATGTCTTACAGGCCCCAACATCTCCTATTATTTCCCTGCTGGTATAAAAAATGACACACTAATTGAAGAAAATGTATTAACTGTAAATAAACACACCACCGCACTAATCACCAAATTAGTCTAGACCATATTCTAATCACCCAACTATTATACACTTCCTGCAACTAAGGGAAAAGCATTATATGCGCAGCACAAAGTGTCTTGAGAATTTCCTGCACTAATTTGAGGATGCCACACACTGCTCCAGCTGTTTCCAACTCAGTGAATGTGGCCTGTGCCTCTGGGAGGAGAAACTTATGGCTCTATACAGTTATGAAAGGAACAGAACAATCTCACTTTCTGCCTTGTTTTCTGGGCCACATCTGCTCTCCTTATTGTTTAAGACACACCCTGATACAGACACACATGCTCTCAGAGGAAGGGGGAGATATATGGAGCTGTGGGAGGACTCAATAAATGAATTGCATCTGTGTCATCCATTTTTTCCCATCTCCCACATGAACACACACCAAGACTTTTGGCCAAAATATTACGCAAAAGTACTTGGTGGAGAAATATTTTGAAAAATACAACATTTGCACATGGATTTCTGTAGTCACAAGTACCGTATTTTCCAGAAAATAAGTCGCATTTTTTTTCATAGTTTGGCCGGGGGTGTACTCTGGAGCGACTTATGTGTGAAATTATTAACACATTATTACCGGTATATTATGTCACATTAAACTGTTATTTTCACCTTAAACTGCAAGAGGGTGCTCTAGGCTTGTGTTGATAATTTCAACATTGACTTTTAACAACAACTGAGAAGGGCTTAACAAAAATGGCACCAAAAAGAAAATCATATTCTGCAGATTACAAGCTGCAAGTAGTAAAATATAACGTCATCGACATAGAAGAGGAAGTGCTGCATCTACTACTGGATAAACTACTTCTTTATCTTCTACTGGATAAACAATAAATTGTCCCCTAACTACCGCTGCTTCACAACATAAATTTCCCCCAAAAATGTGACTTATACTTGAGTGTGACTTATATATGTTTTTTCCTTCTTTATTATGCATTTTATGGCTGGTGCAACTTGTACTCCGGAGCAACTTATAGTCTGGAAAATATGGTATGTGTAACCTTGAAATTAATGTAAAAACTATTACAAAGTCTCCTTAATATCTGCCTATTGTTTCCTATGTGGAAAAATTACACTATTGAAATATTAATTTCACACCTAAGCTTATGGACCAACCACTACATCTCAATGCATTACTACATATTATATACTACAACATACTCTTTCGCTGAGTCATTGTAGGTTACATTATAGGTTACAAAACTATGTTTTGGCCTTGGGGCTTACACAGCTGCACCAGAATGGTGAAAGATTTCTCTCACTCTGTCCTGTTTTAATTAGTGCTTTCATCTGTTGTGTTCACATCTGTGGTCACAAGAACAATATGATTCCCACGTTGTTCTGTCACCGGAGAACATAGGACCCTTTTTTGGGGGTTCTATATTATCTACTTAGGGATAAGTGTTAGGGTTGTAGTGGGTGTGTATCTTGGCCTTGGTCATGGTAATGGAAAGCTATCTTACAACGAATGTGAAATTTTTGTAGTTCAACATCATCAGGGGATTGATTGTGTATTAAATTTTCAACATATGGGACAAAAGACAACCTTTAGAGAGGAGGGATTCTTGTGCTGAGGTAAGGTGGAGGGAGAAAGATAAAGTTGTTACTCCAACACTCATGGGGGAGGGGTTCTTTTTTGGGGTTGTTTAAAGTTTTTCTCCAGTGGTTGGCCATGTAGGTCCCTGTGGAGGGAGTCCAGTAGAGTTTATTTGGCAGTGTTTGGTATTGGGTAGAGGGCAGTGTTACGATTTGTGTTCAGGAAACTCTTTGATCAGGTTGTTCCTCAATATGGAGGTTGTACCATTGATTGTGGAAAGGTGTTTGCAGCAGTTATTACTTCGGGGGAAGGATGGCATTGCATAGCATGTGGGGAATATGCAGTTTAAGCAGGAAGGAGTCTAGGCAAGTTGAAATACCCCATCCTGATAATTAGTCAGGGAAAGGGTGAGACACCAGTTTTTGAATTTGTTATTGTAATGTTAATGTCTAAATGCAATTATGTTGTAAAATTTGGGGATTTGGGGAAGGGTCTCAGGAGGAAGGACCAACTGTGGGTTTGAGGATGGGTCATTGTCAATATTCACCCTGGGTGTTGATGGATGTCTGCGGACAGGGGAAAGATTAGGGCAAAGTAGAGGGAGGGTTAGAATGAAATTTTTGGGGGATGGGTTGCAGGGAGGAGGAGGGGGTAGTTGTAGATGCTGTAAATGAGTTGCCATGTTTGTTGCCATACACTTTTCTCTGAACTGGCCCCTGCTGGACGTATTGGTTAACATCCATGCCAATGTAAAGGATACATGACAGCATGTGGATAGTTACTGTAACACTATTTGAAATGGGCGCATACAATGTCATCTGTATGTGGAGCATAAATGATGGATTACAGAGCTGTTTGGTGTAGTTGGCAGAAAAAGTAGGGGACAAGAAAGGACACCTAGGGGGACAGGTAGGGTTAACAAATCAGGAGGGGGGGGTCAATGAAAGATTGCCTAAACCAGGGTTAGGGTTACAGTTAGGGGTTAGGAGTCGGGAGTGACAGTTAGACCTTAGGGTTAGGAGTTATGAGTTATGTGTCACCATCAGAACGTAAATGTTAGGGTTTGGGTTAGCAGGGAACATGAAAAAATGCAACAACAAAGTAGGGAACATAGGACCCAGGAAACATGCCTGAATTCAATAATCTCCAAATAAGGACAATTTATTCCTGATGAGACACAGAAAAGACTATAGTGAGCAGCAACAGTTTACAAAAGGCTTTCACTTTGTCAGATGGAAAACATTTGATAAGGCCTCTACAGTCTTTTGTTGTTATACTGTAAGAGTGTTTTGTCATATGGACTAACAGGAAAGTTCTGTTCTCAGAAAAAGTTTGACATCAACAGCCAAAGTGCATCTTTCAGCCTTTATTGCATGGGCACCACATTCATATTCTTTTGCTTCGAGGCTTGACACATACATAGCTTTCAAATCAGCTGAAGGATAACTTTAGTGAAAGCATCATTGTGGACATCTTTTACAATAAATAAATAAATAAATAAAATCTTTTGTTTGGCCAGTTCAGCTGCGACAAGAGACCGAAACAAAGCTTTTTTTGGTTGCATTGCTTAATTTGACATTTTGGTTATGAGGATAAACATGGAGGAAATGATAATGAATCTGTTCTGGTGTCTGTTAGTTCCACAGAGAATTAGCTTTCCTCTTATCACTTGTTCTAATCAAGGGAGTTTCTGCATGTTGACAGAGAGAGAGAGAGAGATGAGAAAATATATAATACAAATGAGGGAAGAAAAAGAGTGAAAGAGAGCAAGAGAGACACAATGAGGCGGTACAGAAAGAGAGGACTCATTATTATTGGAGTACAGTCTGATTCATTCTGTTATATGTTATCTTGTTCAACTAGGAATTTAAACTCATCTGTATTGACTGCTGTCTGATTAGGAACAACGCAAGAGGCTTTTGTTAAGACTCGCGCTGCATGCTGATCATTTTTCCATAGTCTGATGTTTTGATTTTTGTTTATTTTTTCAAGGACAATGGCTGGTATAGCTTGTCTTGTTAAGATACACACCCAAAGTCAAAGTTGGTGATGATGGATGCTAGTTTGTCTGTCAGTTTTTTTGAGGGGGGTGTATTGGTATTTATTCTAACTATGACCTGAAAAAACATTATTTTTAAAGGTTCTTAGTTGTGTGACTTTTAACAACATTAAAACAATATTTGCAGCCATAGACTGCCATAGGTGGCTATAAATGGATGGAGCCAATAGGTGTCAATGCAAAGGTCTAGAAACTGGAAAAGACACCTTCAATTTCATTGCTAAAACATTTAAAACATTTAAAGAGGCCCTATTATGAAAAAAATACACTATGTAGGTCTCTGGTGTTCCTGCTAAAACTCAAACTGTAAAATAAATAAAATCTAGTTAATGTAAAATCTAGGGGCTACATGGTTATAACTAGGGGCTTTTGGCACATAAAAGATTTCACATTTTTATAAAGAATCCACAAAAATGTTTCTATTAATACAATAGTCATGGTCTTATAAAAGTTTGTAGAACCAATCCAAAGTGTTTAAGGTAGGCTTTCATATATGTTGTTTCACTCTGGAGGATAAAGGGGCGGAGCAACATTGACATAATGCAAGGGGCCTTAGATTTGTTAGTGGCCATTCTATTCACCATCCAAGCAATAAGAAATCCCCAGAAATATCTTGATCTGGCTTGATATGATGTTGCACATGTTATGGTTTGGTTTTTGGTTTTGTTGTGTTCTCTTTTCCCTTGTTTTTCCACAGCGCGGCGGGGCGTGGCCTGGGACGGTCTGCGGCTCAGGACGAGACACAGCTGCCGGAGATCTGCAATCACCAGGTCCCATATATACCCGGAAGCAACGTTACACCGGCGCCGGAGTATACTAGCCTATGTCGCCAGTGCTTTATGACCAAGCCTCTTCCCGGTACCAGTCTACATGTTCGCTGACGTTTCCCTGTGTTTTTGGACTATTCCCTTTTTGTGCACTTACCGTTTTTTCCCTTTTTCGCCACAGCTCCTCCTGCCTTCTTCCGCTTCACGCCGTCCCCTACTCCAGAGAACCTGGCTCCCCCGTTCCTGGCTGCCTTCCCCCAGCCAGCGCCCTTAGTTTATTTGTGCACACCTTTTTGTTGGAATAAACCTCTTTTTGCACCGTACGCCCGTCTCTGTCTCTGCTCCGGGGTTCCGCAAAAACCAAACCGTCTCAGCACATGCAAAACGGCAGATCCCTGAAACAAGATATGTTGTCTTTGTAAAATAAAACACTATAATTCTTACCTTACAAAATGCAAATATTTTATATTTTCACCTGTGGAGTGTTTTAGAGACTGATATGCTTTTAAACTCTTGAACCTATTACTTCCTGGATTGTATTAAATTGTCTCACTGGGCTGTTTTCCAACTAATCACCCACTTATGCTAAATACAGGCTAACCTACTGTCTGATTGGTGAAGTATAGTGGGGCTTGAAGAGGAACATTTGATGACACTACCTAGGGTAGAAATAACACCACTCCATAATTGGCATTTGTGCCAAATTGTTATCAGATTTAAAAAAAAAAAAAGTCATCAATAAATACTGTCTTTCATAAAACGTACACGTAAACTGCAGGCTATCATTACAAATACCTTTGTTTCATCACTTTAGCCCATGATCATCAACTATAGCTATAGCATACATTTCACTCTTTAAAGGTCATTTTCTCAAAATTACATTTTGACCTTGTGACCATTCACACAAAACTATTTAGGACTCAGGAGGAACATCAACAGAAATTCCCATCATGCTTAACAGGAGCCTATACCTAAATACCTATTTTTAGATTTTATTTGACATTTAAATATTAATTATTTATAGAACATCTGAAAAATTTGCACATATATGGTTATTTTGACCTAATTAAATACAAAACAATATGTTGACAAATCCCTTCATAAAAGTGTAAGGAATGGGCTTGTTATCAAAAACAACAAACGATTGACAAACACAAACAAGATGTGGCATGGCCATTTAAAAATATGCATACCCAATATTAATGAATGCAATTATGAAGATGGCATTTGGTACACAAGGAAAATCCACACAAACATTGTTAAGGGGTGTTCACACCGGACTCAACTGACTGCAATTTTTTCGCGCGATGGGCGCATTTTTGTCGCAAAAATTCGAAATTCGAAAATTGTTTGTGAAAATTCATTCGTCATCGTGTCCCCACCTGTTTTACTTTTTCTCTCATCATCCATGTGTGAGATCACCACTGTCACTGCGTTGTACAGCTCTGAAAGTCCGAAGCTCCGCCATCATTTCTAAGTACATACCCTTTGGAGGTGCACAGAGCTCGGCTGGTTTCAACGTGTCCTACCGGAGGTCCGCCGGGACGATGTGGCCTCCAAGTCCGTTGAAAAGTAAAAGATTGGCGATAAGTGAATTTCTCATTGTCATGGGGACGTGGAGCGAATCTCAATGCTGATTGGTTGTCGCGCTACGTCATCCTGTGAAGTTCGCGACAGGCGACTTCGCGTCCATCACATCGCGCCGCAAAAATTCGCCTCTTCCCATTGACTTAATATGTAATCGCGTGAACACCCCTTTAGAGACAAACACAAGAGATCACATATATAACCTTTATTTGTGTCCACATGCAGCAGTCGTGCTCAGAGACTCACACATGTAAACCTTTATCTCTGCTCTGAGGCTGCAGTGAAACATATTAGCATTCAACAGTCTATTTATTCACATAATTATAAATTCAATGTCAATTCTGCATTCTCGTTTAAATGCTCTCAATCCAACGTAAGCTGAAATAGGCTCCAGGTTCCTGTTGACCCTGAATAAGAACAGGAGGGTATGTAGTGACTGCATATATTGTGTCTGAGTGGAAACTTAGATATGTGTGGCACAGAAGGTTTGTGCTTGGGGTCATGACTGATTCAACACATGAATCGGTCCATTAAAGCCATGCACAAAACATTTACTATCCTGTATGTATGAATATTTTATATTATTGTTTTATACACAACGCTTTAAAGAGTAACAAACCCCCCCAAACCACTTTCAGCTTAGAACAAATGTATATGCAAATTTAGTAGTGGTTTTAATTGTCTCATACTCAAACCTTGACATTTTAGTGCCAAGGATTTGAATTCAACATCTTTTGTCATAAATGTGCATTGGTTTTGCCCTTTACAGGATGAAACACGGCTATTGTGATAGAATTTTGCTATTGGTTGATTTGGTTAATGGATATTTCACCAGAGAAACTCATTCCATCTTTCTGTACAAACCACACACCTGCTACAAAATGAGCAGCTCCTGCTTCGGCAGACCAAGCAAAGAGACAAAGAAACAACATAAATTATATTTGCCGCTCATCCTGCAGCTCTTTAATTCTCCAACTGCTCTTGATCAGCTAGTAAAATCTTGTTTTAAATCATAAATTTGCAGTGCAACTGGAACTGGGCACCACCAGTTCAACTCAGACAGGTTTATTTTCATATATATATATATATATATATATATATATATATATATATATATATATATATATATATATATATATATATATATATATATATATATATAATAATTATTATTATTATATTAGATACATTATATCATCTTGTAATTAAAGTGCAACAGCAACCATCCTCACCACAGTGCATTCATTATAGATGCCAGAATGATGTGCTTGATGTCATTCCATCCATACATCCATCCTTTTTATTAGCTATGGATAGCACTGGGAGCAAAATAAGCAGAGGAGCCCAAATTGTCATTTCCCCCCTAACCACACCCACCACCTTCTCCTGGGAATCCAGTGCTGATTTGTTCTCCCTGACAGAAACGGCTGTAATATGCCTGAGATGCCTCCGCAGGGAAGGCCTTCCAATCAGATACCCAAACCACAGTGAAAGCTGCCAGAGACCCTTTGTGATCATTGCTTCTTCCATTGGTCCACACTAATAGAAATCTTACACATTGGGGTTTAGTGGAGTGGTTTAGTTTCAACATGGATTCAACAAACTCTCCAAACCTATTGATGCGCATGCTGCACGAACCACACATGACTAACACCACATCTCTTTTTAAAGGCAATTTTATCTCTCTTCAAAATAGACTTTAAATATGACTCTGAGCAATCTGAAGGACTGAAACAGGCACATAAAATCCAAGGAGCTTTGGGACACATCCCAAGGTTTGAGAATGTCTTATAATAATGATCTTGGGGTCCACTTCTAACTTATTTAAGAAACAAGATACAGGCTATTGTAAATTAGTTGTTAATGCACGTTAATCTAATCCTCCACCACTGCCTATCATTTGTAGAAAATGTTTCCTGATAAAGAACAATGTCAACTACTAAAATGCACTAGAGGCAAAAAAAAGAAAAAAAAAAATCTGGATAAAGAGTAAACACTGGGATCAGATCTCTACAGCAGATGCATGGGCCTATGAACATATTCTTTGATCAAATCAAATGGTCAATGATGGATTTTTTTGAAGAAACAATGATATTTCAGAATACCTGATTTATTCAGCTCGAATTGGATGCATAAACCACATGCTTAAACAACAGACCTGAAACACTGCCACAAAATATTCCTGAGACTTATCAAATAAAAACAGGATACGCAGCCATCTGCGGAGTTGTGTGTGCTCTGTGGAGCAGGGTAATGCTGATATCAAATTTGAACTCTCATATATCATGTTTACACCAGCTAATATCCCCAAATATTTATCCAATTATTCCAGACACAGTCTTGATCAGCAGAATGGGGGTGAAGAGAGGGATTCTTGCTTATAATGCAGTGTAAACTGTATTTTTTTTAGTGATGCATGTCACTCTAAATTGGATTAGATTTCACCTGATGCTCTATAAGAATCAGATTTTTTAGCCAGGTTTGTGCTTGACAAACAGGAAATTTGACCTACTCTCTATTCATAAATAACTAACAAAATACAAAGAAAATGGAGAATTGGTAAAAGTAAGAGTAAAGGAAGTAAGTAGAAAAAAAATGTACAAATCTTCATTAACATATACATAGTGGAAACGTAGAAAAATAACTAAAACAAAGGAGCAACAGTAGGCAGTATGTACAAAATTGCAAAGGGCATGTCCATATAATATATTCAATATACCATTAAAAAACTCAATGGTATCTAAAGTATTCAATAAATTTCAATTATGATTGAATTATATACCAACACATTAAAAACATATTCCATTTCCAAGTCTGTTCTCTAGATGCTGCTAAATACTGCTAAATGCCATTAAAGCTCACACACTTAAAGCTTGTTGTGCCCCATTTGATTCAACTTGAATTGTCTGTAAGCTGAGTGGTATTTTTTTTCCCCAGCTCTTTGTGTGGTTTTCTCTTCTCCTGTAATCGTGAGTCATTGCGCTCAGAGATTAGTTGCGCATAATCTTTTCCAAATGAAGAGATGATATTAAGGCCTAAAGTAAATGATATTTAATTATACCAAAAGCTCAGAAGTCTTATAGTGAAGTGTCTTTGCTGCTCTGTTGAGCACATTGTTACGTGCTGCAGTTACAGCCCAAAACGATACCTGGACATACTTGATAATACCACGAAATTTTGATGAATTTTTTTTTTTTATTCTGTTTGGCAGCAACACTGTAATCTAACTTCTTTATTCTTTTGCAAGTGAAAACTAATATAACAAAGAAAAAGAAAAAAAAATCTAATCTAAGTGCTACATTTCCTAATCATCATAGCAGTTGATATTCATAATTGCTGTCTTAAAGCATGTATTTTAACTTTCTTTCTTTAGATGACTCCCTAATGGACCAGCCCCAATGAGCCCAAGCCCCCTGGGTCCAGACAGGCTGTTTGCATCTAATCATCAATACAAGTCAAATAAGCATGGTGAGGTGGACACCAAGGCCTGGGCTCACCTTGCCTCTGAGGGCAGTGACACTGCTAACGCAACCTTCTCTTGCTGTAGTCTGACTTTATCGGAAGCGGTAATGTTCCATCGGGTGTCGGAGAAGATTTTCGTGAAGCCCCTTTGAGCTCAGTCAGACGCTTGTTGGCTTCGGGGACTTTTTATTTGAACCACTGCAGAGCTTGTCCAAGGACTCCAAACAAATCCGGTGAGTTGTAATAACATTTGGATTGTAACACAGTACATATACTGACGATCACTGATAGCAATCTTGATTTGCAAGGATTTGTCAGCGACCTCCGGGCCTGCTTCCAACGCTGTTCGCAACCTCCGGAACAGAAAGAATGCATCTCCTGCAGCATTGGCTGGATGACCTTTGGATGGTGATGCTTGACCTTTTCTGAAGAATAAGTTGGATAGTCAAACTATAGATGTTGTTTGTCACTTGTGGCATTTGTCTCCTGGCGGTGTCCTGTGCCTGCAATGAAAATGCAGGCAAAGATAAAGTAGCTGATGTTCTCTAAACCTGCATTTCCAGGCAAGTGCATGTTCAGTTTAATATAGAGGATAAACATTATTGCTTTTGTGTGTTCATTCTACATCAATATAACTTTATTACTTGTCCCAGGAGGGCTATTGGTTTTGCAGCAGGAGAACAACATCTGGGTAAAACAATGAACAAATATATTTAATGTAGATCTGGGGTATACAACCAAGTAAGTCAACTTTAAAACTCTACATAATAAATGTATCATAGATGATAAATTCAAAAGATTAGATTAGGCTGAGATTCTCAGATGGTTACCCAACCAAAACCAACATGGAACTGGCGAATTATTGCAAAACAAGCTAATACCACTAATACTACTAGCTACTTTAAAAAACTAAAGGAACTAGTGTTAAACCTCTGGACATGATTGGTTTGGCTGCCTGTCAAGGCTTTACAATCACACAACAGTGGAGCTGTTTCCAACAGTCAAGCAGCCAATCAAGTGACTCCCAAATGCTGTGGCACATTCAGGTGTCCTCATGTCAATCGTAAAAATGGCAATCTCTATGGTACATCTAGGGCAAAATCATATAGCTTTGACAATAGGCTGCCAAACCCGACCAAGCCAGACCATTACTTATAGAATACTACCTGAACTTGGCCAGATCTGTCTAGACTGGTTTTGGTCAGGTATCCCACCTCTGACCCTATCAGAACATATGAAATGGACATCATTATACACCACAATACATACCCTCAACCTTAAGTGTGCAGCCTAATGATGTTTCACTGACTCTTATCCCTGTTCCATCAGATAAAGATAGGAGGTCAAGTCAAGGGGTGTAAGTAGCAAAAAGTATTATTCATATACCATATTGATAATAAATTAAATCCTTGCATTCACTTGTGATTCTTCTCTGTATTTTGCTTCAAAAATGTTTTGTTAATGAGGACAAAAAACAGAACATTTTTTGTTTCAGCTGTCTGGCTGCGGCAAGTCTCAAATCACTTAGACACATCCATTCAGGAATCAGTGACAGGTGCATCTGTACAGTAACAATTTTGCTATCCCCTAGTTGCCTGCGAACCCTCTAGCTGCTCCTTGAACATGTCTAGTTTCATCTGTTGTCATCATTTTGTCGCATCCTCGCAATCTCTCTGTAAAACCACCTTCTGTTTCTCCCAAGTTTATCCAGCTTGGCTGTGCTTGTGCATGTCATTCAATATTTACACACAAACACAAATCTAATTCTTTTATGTTAGTGAAACCTTTTTTTTTTTTCTCTTTGAGCCTCTCCAGTACAAACCAGTCCCTCGTTGCTGCCATATGCACATCCCACCTCCACCTTGGCGAGCATCGGAAGAGGCAGTGGCAGAGTTGTAGGTCCACAGATGAGTAGCTGCTGGGGGTCACTGAGGAAGAACCTGTATGTTAATGTAAGTTACTTTCATCAGGCCTCACGTGTCATATTTTCTGATGATAAATGATCTGTATGTTTCCGATCCCTCTCCGGCTACTGCCTGATTACTCCAGACGTGTTTATGTTGTCTATATAGAGCCCATAGAGTCAACCGCTTCCATCCTTACACGTTTAATGATTAAATTAAACAGCCTCGTGGTGCCATAGTGAATTATCTAATAGATTACCCCGTCATTGCTCTTCTTATGGATAAAAGGTATTTGATGAAGCTGACTGAAATCCATATACCCCTAATTAGACGCTCAGGATAAATAATAATATGATGAAAGTATTGCAGTATCAAAGCAGAAGTCGAGAGAGGAACAAAACAAGACCAATGCCCCAAATGTTGTGAGCTGTAATGCACGGCTCAGACAGAGCGAGGAAGTAACAGATACAGAAGGGAGATGATGATGTCGCAGGTTCTCACATAATATAAACTGAAAAAAACATGCATTTAATGTTGAACTCACCATATTAACTGAAACGTCTGTGTCAAATACATTAAATAAACAAATATAATACAATTTAAAATATATTCTTTCCAAAGACAACATTTGTCTGTGTTTATTAATTAAAATCTAGTCTAATAAGAATGACAATTTTTGTTTTGAAATAAGAATGTCACGCATTTAACTTTTTATTTCTAAAAATGGCTTTAAAAATGTGATGGAATGCTTAATTATATACTGATATATTTAGTAATGCAAGCACAAATTCACAACATTTGTCGTCTCTATTGGACATTTGATTGCAGCCAGGTATTATAAACACATTTAGTTCTTTAAAATGAAGTAAATCAACATGATTAACATGACATGATAGCATGATAACATACTATGCAAAACATAGAGGAAACAATAAAACACAATAGAGTATAAAATAGCTTGAAATGCTATGTGCAATAAATTGTGCAAATGTGTCACTAACAAAGGAGTCTTTTAATATTTACGTCCTTTGAGTAAGAAATCCATATCTTCTCTTCTGAAGGTACAAGTCCAAACTTCGTAGAAAGGTCAGAGAGCTGTGCTCGGTTCACACCAATAACTTTGCTGGCTATGACACACAAATACCCACCACTCCTTACACAGTGTTAAATGGCATAGCTGTGGAAACAGGTAGCTAGCCGGGTACTTCACGGTACCTTCTGGAGGAAGAAATGACTATCGATGCTGAAGGGTCAATCAGACTCTAGTTATTTTAGAGAAAGTTGAGGGGTTTTAATGTTGACTGATTTTTTTTTTTCTTTTTATTGAATAAATTTGAATTTGTGTTTTGGGGTTTTAACCAAGCTGTAGACCTAGTTGCTATTGCACATACACACTGTAAACAAAGGAGTGATGGACTTTTATAGCTCATGGCATTTTTATGAAGATGACATCTACTATATGTCTATTATGTACACTTATCCCTGTTTTATTCTTATGTTTGATAAACTAATTACCCCTTTGTGGACAATAAAGATGACTCTGTCTAATCAAGATTTAATACATTTAGCATTTAAATAGTGATATACCTTCCCTTTCTTTTTTGTATTGCTGTAAAAACTATAAAGCCCCCTGGGGTGAATCAGTGATTTATGAGCTTTGGGCTACGTATATGAATAAAATTGACTTGACTTTTCTTTCGATTCCTATCAATGGCTTTAAAATATTACAGTTTTATAATGTATAAATAATGAGTCACCTCAAAGGGTTGGTTGCCTAGGCCACATGTTTTACCATTAGTTATTACTATAGGCTAATTAGGTCTAACTAATTGTTCAGGTGTATAGTTGCAGGGGAATGCAGTGGGCATGTAGATTTTTTTTTCTTTTTTGTCTCTCATAAAACAAGGCTGGTTATTAAAACTTTACACAGTAACTTTTCACAAGAACCCCCCAGGACATCTTCATCAGCAGTACAAATATATTTTTTAAGCCCTAACAGTTCATTCATCCAGACTTCACACCCAGATCACCAGTGGAAAACAAAGATGTGCACATTTAATGAGCCATGCAGTGAACATTGTTTTATCTATTTTTTAACATGAGCTGAATGGATGGATGATGATGATGGATCATAACTTTGAGATGAATGTTTATATTATAATTTTCAATACAGAAGGGTAGGAATTATGACCAGAATCTGCATCTGGTCTGCAGTTCTTACTGGGAAAGAGGAGCTGGTGGCAACGTGTTGACGTCAATGACCTTGACTCTCAACCTGGGTGTAATTAAGCGTACTTTTCCAGAAAAAGCAGACACTCAAACAAAAAAAAAAAAAGCAAACAGGAAAGGTATTCCTCCTTTCGGAACACAGACCCTGTTACAGTGATTCTGATAATGCTGATAAGGCCGCAGACAGTGCAATGACTTGCACAAATCTATTTTTGACACAGGCTGCTGGAGGCTCTTCCAATAGGAGAGCTTCTCTTATAGCAAATCCTAGAACCTGTGGAGTTTTTTTCAATGTATAGTTCCACTGCTCAAATTACTTCAGTCATTGTCGAGCAAAGAGGATATTTTAGACGAGGCCCCTGCAGCCCTGATGGCAGATCCATCTTTGTGTTTTTTTTCTTTCTTTTTTTTTTGCAAACGTTTTGTACTTGGGCTTTGCGGTACACCACTACAGCGAACAGGATCTTGTAGATAACGGCTATCGACAAAAGACTGCCATTTCAAGGGAATTTCAATCCAACCACAACATCCCAAATGAACTAGTAAGACCGCCAGACCCAGAGTGGATTGTTGTCAGGTCTGGAAAGCGGCCAAGGTGAAGGAGGGGGAGGAAGCAGAAGCAAGGATGGATCCAGCCTACTGGTAACGCCAAGAACCGACCACACAAGCCACCTCTCCTGAGTCTGTATCTTACCAAACCAGATCGCACACCCACCAGAGATCTGGAACTACAGCTTACAGGGAATTGCTAGGTTTAAGACTGCTGTGCCCTCATCATTCCAGAGACCTGGCTAAATCTAGATCCCTGATGCTAGTGTGCAGCTAGCCGGCCATTCCCTACATGGCTGGGATCAGAGTGTGGACTTTGGTAAAAGTAGAGGTAGGGGACTCTGTATTTACATTCATGAAGACTGGTGCGACGATAGCAGTGTCATAGCAAAGCTGTGGCCCTCAACGCTGAGGCCATGTCTGTAAGAGGCCTTATTTTCTCTAGAAAGAGGTAAGCCTCGTGATTGTTACCACCGTCTACATTCCACTAGATGCTAACGCTAGCATGGCACTTTCTCTCCTGTGAAATGCCATCAATGACAGCAGCCCCTGATGGTGTTCACATTATAGCTTGAGACTTTAATAGGACTGATCTTAAAACTGTACTTCTGAAGTTTCACTAGAACTTTAAGTGTCCAACAAGAGGAGAAAGTACTCTAGACCAGGGGTTCCCAAACTTTTCAACCCGCACCCTTCAAAATAACAGTGCACAGGCCATACACACTAGGCTTATCCAAACAGGGACATAACGACAACACAGAAGAACAGATATATACTGTATGAAAAAAGCAGAATACCATGCAACTTATGAGTTAACATTATTGCTGAAACTTAACTTTGAAACATTACTTTCATTTCAATTTTAACAGATGAATATCTCAGTCAATGTAATATCCACAAACTGTAGTAGGCTACTGAGTAAACATAGGTTACATTGTTGCTGTGCAAATTAATGTTTTGGCAACTATGTTTCAGCGTTAATGAGATGGATGCGCAGAACACAAATCCATTCTTGGTTTAATTTTGGAGACGGCCACACAGAGATCATCCTCCACATTTAGACGCAATCTGTATTTATTTTTTAATATATGTCAGTGCAGAGAAAGTCTTTTGCACAGGTAGCTATGTGGAGCCAATTGGTATCAATATGTCCATTGCGACCTTGGATAGCTGTGGTTATTCCCTCTCGACTGAAATCCAGAGCTCAGCAAGTGTCTTGCAATTAAAATCTGTCTTTAAGGTGCTGTTGCATGACAGCTCAACCAGTGCGTCCTCCATGGCGGCTGACAGATGACCTACGGTGGTTACAGTGAATAGTGATCTTATCCAGTCATATTGTTCCGGAGCTGTTTCCTCAGGGAAATACTTGCCAAAGTATTCCGGGGGGCTTGAGTTTGGGTAGTGATTGACTTTTTCACAATGTAAACACTGAGATCGTTTTCCTCAATGAATTCGTCCAGCTCAGGAAACATGTCTGTCCTGCCCATTTCAACTCGTTCAGTCCAGCGATCCACTTTTCTCTTGAATACGCAGACTTTATCACTCATTGACATGATGCTTGTGTTTGCTCGGTATTAACCGATGTTTAATCTTGAAAAAAAATATTGCCTTAAAGCCTATGATCTGAGCAGAAATAATCTACTGGTGCACGCTTTGTAATATTGACTGTGGAGCATGGGTACAGAGCCATGCCCCTCCCCCACCTCAGACAATCACACCATCTCTCCTCAGGAAGAACAACCTGAACTGGAAGCTGCTGCTGGCCTTCTATTACTCCTCCATTATTTAAATTTAAATCCTACAATCATGTGCAATATAAATTATACCTGAACATAGCAGAAAACCAATGGAACACCTCGACACCGTGTATTTCAGCTTAAGACATTACATACTGTACAAATACATTGTATTCTATACTTATTTTTATACTTATTTTTTAGACTAATTTATTATTGCACTGTAAAGGGGGAAGCCCTCCAATTTTGTTCTACGGTTTATTCTAAAATGACAATACAGGGCACTCATATTTTGATTCTGAATGATTAGCTCCTGCTAAAGTTGGGACAATATGTAGTTATCTGAAATTCAAATGAGAAATAACATATTCAAATCAGTCTGCATTTTTTTGTGTATTGTATTTTACAAGTTCAGTAACTTGACATTTGGTTTTGAACATTTTTTTTCTTTATTATTCCTATATCATCTTCCTTATGCTGCTAGTATGGGCTTCTTCTACTATATTTCCCCTGGGAAACTTCTGAAGACCTGAGCATTGCACTTCAAGGATTCAAGCACATGTACATATAATGAACGAAATTTTGTTCCCTGGTCCCGGGGTCAGCTCAATGTTCAGTAATAAAAAATATAAAACGTAGAATAAAATAAAATTTACTTACCACACAAATTAACTGTTCACTGCATACCCTCAAACTTTCTAATTATATTATCTCATTCACGTACTTTCCCATAACATTCCCACTCTGTCCCGCACATACACAGCTGGAATGGTATCCTACTGTAAGACACACACCCATACTGTACACACATATAGAGGTTAGTCATATATCATCGGCTATGGTTTGGAGGACATGTCACTGTGTCTGAGTCACAGAAAAACTCATCAGTCACCCAGCCAGACGTGTGTGGCCTCCGCTTCCACCTGCTCACTGTTAACTGCCTCGGAGCGTGTGTGTGTGATGGAGAAACTGCCAAGTCAGTGGTCAGCCTGTACTTGTTTTATACCTAAATGTGTCTGTGTGTGTGATTGAGGGTGCCCCAACATACTTTTTTTTTAGTTTGAACACTCTGGCTATCTCCGACAGTGATACCAACTGTGCAGATTGTCATGGAGCTAATGAACACACACACACACACACACACACACACACACACACACACACACACACACACACACACACACACACACACACACACACACACACACTAAATTATAGATGCACAAACTTACTTTAAAATATTGTCACACATTGAAGTGCTTGCCAAGATATCTACAGGTAGATATGACACCTCTATCGCCACCCACTTGACACCTTTTACCTTTTTAATTATTGAACTCACCTGAACATCTGTTACTGTCACCGTCTATATAAATCACTTGTGACTGACTGTATGTTTGAGTGAGGTAGAACAATCCTTGTATCACTCCATTAATCCACAACATGCCTTTATGCCTCAATATAAATGTCATTTAAAAGTTATATATATATATATTAATATATATATATATATATATATATATATATATATATATATATATATATATATATATATATATATATATATATATATATATATCATTAGTATATTGTCTGTTCAGTGATTTTTAACAGTAGGACTTGAGGTCTTTGTTGTGTATTCTGATATATATTAATGATCACAGATGACAAGGTTAGCTCAGATGAACATTTACATTTTGAGTCCCACTCACAGCTTTTTATTATTAAGGGAGATCTAAATAAAATTGTGAAGAAATGAGAAAGAAAGTAATTGAGATCTATCAGTCTGGAAACGGTTATAAAGACATTCTTCATTTTGCCAGAAAGTAAAATACTCTGTGATCTGAGGAGATCATTTTTTTATTTTTTTTTGGAAGGTGTGTGTTCCATTACATCTGGCAATGCAATGTTGCATTTCATAAAAAACCACTTCATACCAACAGTAAAAGATGGTGGTGTTAGTGTGATGGTCTGGGGCTGTTTTGCTATTTCAGGACCTGGAAGACTTGCTGTGATAAATGGAACCATGAATTCTGCTGTCAACCAAAAATCCTTAAGGAGAATGTCCCGCCATCTGTTCGTGACCTCAAGCTAAATGAATACGGGTTGTTATGGCATCATCTTTGTGTCATATGTCGCGTGAGCCATACATTTGCATGTGCGCAGAGAAATCTAAATTATACTGTGTTGTGCATACAGATTTAACCTGCTGCACACACACCTTTGATAACCGTACATTCAGAATCAGAGGCAGGTGCAATTGAGTGAAAAGGCATTTTCACTATCATCATGTTAACAAACTGTATTATGTGTAGGTTTGTCCTGCTTTACTTAGAATCTCCATAGACAGAGCTTCTAGTTAGGGACAATTTCATTGCGAATGTTAAAATTCAGCTTACACTTGAAGTCCAGCTACAGTGTTTTATTTTGTCATTACTGTGCCACCGGGTCGCACTTTGTTCTGCAATGTTGCAGAAATGTACTGCAAAAACACTGCTATCGACTGTAAAACTACTATACACAATGATGATCGATAATTTGCTGGATGATAATTGTTTTTTTTTTCTCCTTCCATGTGTGTAATGTGTACTATTTAAGTAAAGGGCAGTTCTAGGTCCTTTGTCTGCTTCACATTTTATCCATTTTAGAAGTTATAACACAAGTGTGTCAGATCAGGTGGGTTCTGTAGTGGTGTCAGGTTTCTGTTGCCTTATTCTCCCTCTGGTCACAGCAATAAAAAGGGTCCCATAGAGATTCACTATATTTGTTTTACTTATTGAGGAAACATTTAAGCAACCATGAGAAAAACTGTTCCAAGCAATAAATAAACAAAAAATCCACTGTTTTATATTATATACATCTGTTTAAATGTGCACTGTTTAAGTTGATAAAGCAGTAACCTAATCAATGTGATGTTCATTTCATCTATAAGCATCTGAACCTCTGTTAGCTGCAGTTCATTCAATGGACAGACACATTCGGGAACCACTAGCACACCATCCACATCTTCTCCATAATCCGCAGCTACATCCAGTCTGGCTATCAAATGTCCTGAAAGTTGAATGAGAGCGTAAAACACCAGCTTATCATTCCATATCTACAGCATCTCATGCCATCAGTTTTCCCAAGTTATGGCTTTAAAGGTTAGCTAAAGATAATTTACTGGGTTTTTAAATCTGTGCAATGAACTGATATGTTCAGATGTTCAGAATTCAGTAGTACTAGGCTATAGTAAATAAAACATACTTGAGTAAAAGTAGATAGTAAATTATCTGATAATAAATGTACCTAACCGTCTAAGGTAATAAATGTATCAAATTAATTAAAAAACAGTAAAAGTGCAGAGCTTAAGTAAATTTACTTCATTACATTACATCACTGTCTATTGGAGCATTTCAATGCTGCATTAATAGCTTATTTTTAATATACAAGATGCAATCTTGATTTTAGGAGTTGAAAAGGAAAAAAAAAAAAGATCTCAAACCTTGATTCCTACAAACATGAAATATGTTCAGGAGTTGTATTCCCTTCACTTCTGAGTGGGTGGTTTTTCCAGGCTTCCACAAAAGCCTCCATGTCTGCATTCAGCTTCAGAAGGAAGGTCATGTGGACTGCAAAAAGATCCTCTGTAGAAGGCAGGGCAGTACTAGTACTAGTTGGTTGCATGTATTTATTTTAATGTTTATTGCTAAATGAAATTAGGTGTAAGATACATGACACAAAGATGACACCATACATTCTGCAGTAGGACAATGATCTAAAATGCACCAGTGAATCCACCTCTGAATGGTTGAAGAAAAAACATGGTTGAAAAATTAAAAATATAAGTCTTTTGGAGTGGCTTAGTCAAAGTCCTGACCTGAATGCAATTGAGATACTGTGACATGACCTTAAAAAGGAGGTTCATGCTCGAAAAGCATCCATTGTGGTTGAATTAAAACTATTCTGCAAAGATGAGTTGGCCAAAATTCCTAGACAGTGTTGTAAAAGACTCATTGCATCAAGTTATCACAAACACTTCATTGCAGTTGTTGGTGCTAAGGGCCCAACCAGTTATTAAGTTTAGGGGCAATTACTTTTTTACACAGTCTTAATAATTAAAACCTTCATTTTAAAACTGTAATTGTGATTTTAACTAATATTTAAATTTGGTGATATTCAAATAATTCTAATAACAATGATAAGTTTTGTTGAAATAAGAATACTAACACATTTAACTGAGACGTTGCCAATGGCCTCAGAATCTTAAATGAAGTGTGCCAGTCAGAGTCTGAAAAGTCTAAATATAAAATAGAAAAGACTTTAGTCAAACCATAAAGCAGTAGAACAAATAGCAAGTACCAATAAAATAGGTCACCAAGAACAAACCCTACAAAAACAAATAGACCACAACTCAATTCAATTTGCCATAGGTGTATTTATTCAAGTAAGCAGAGCACCAGTGATGTGTGTATGTGTGTGTGCGTGTGTGTGTGAGAGAGAGAGAGAGAGAGCAGCTCATCCAAAAGTTTCAGAGGTCCATCCACTCAGCAAAGAGACCATTTTGTTTACCATCCAACAATTCAGTTCAAAACCACAAAAAAGAAAGACACGAGTTTACTCAGGTTTTTTACTGCAGATCCCAACCAAAACTTCAAATTAAAATAACCAGACTACAATGGGAGGATTTGATTTCTATGGGTTGAAACTTTCATACCTTTAGCACTTTTAGTTTTGTCCTTAATGTCACACCACAGTGAGGTCTTGTGGGTTGTTATGTCTTGTCATTTCCTGTTTTATTTTGAAAGATAAGTCTCTTCCTCATGTATCACCGGTCTGATTGTCAGCCCCGCCCTGATTGTTCTCACCTGTTCCCCATTACCCGGTGTATATCTTGTCTGCGTCTGCCCTGTTTTGTCCCAGTACTGATCACCAAAGCCTTTTTCCTGCCACAGCTGTGTTGCTCATGTGATTCTTTGTTGTTGGTCGATTTAGTGTTTTTTTTTTTTTTTGTTTGTTTTAAATTTCTTAGTATAGCTGTTTGTTTTCTAGTCCTTAGTTTAGTTAATGTTTTTCAGCCTTTTGATTTTCCTCGTGAGTGATTTTGATAACTTTTGTAAGACAGATTAGAGATTTTGAGATTTCAGTTAATGTTTTTTCATCCGTTTGATTTTCCTCATTGTGAGTGATTTTGATTGTGCTAAATTTTCACAAAACTGATGAGAGTTTGGCCTCCTTTGGAGTGTTTTTTGTTTTCCCTAGTTTAGGCCTTTTCATAGCCTCACTCTGTCGAGGGTTTTTGTTATCTCAATAAAGAAGCTCATTGACACCTCTGTGCCTGAGTCCGCTTCTAAGACCGGCCTGACACTTAATAGTAATGTCACAGCCAGTGTTTTACCTTAACAACTGAACTGGCTGTCGATAATTTCATTCATATATTTAACTGCATTAATGACGTTACTGTCATTAATGCAGTTAACACAGTCACAGTTTGCCTGTCATTCATTTCTTCTTCTTTTACACTTTTAATATGCTTAACATGTGAGTATACAAATATGCATTTTGCCACGTCTGAGACATATTCTTTAGAATATTCTCATTGAATTCCAACCTTGAACCTTTGTACAATTTAAAATAATGCTCAAAAATATGGCAAACACAAGCCAAACAATACAGAAAATACAATGCAATTGATATTAAAATTGAACTGTTCATTTTAACATTACTTTGTAACATGAGTCCTACTGACACAATGTAGTGTCCAACTAGAATTATGATTCTTAGACATTATACTGTCTTTCTCTCTGTATGACTGGGGGAAGGATTATCACTGCCAAAACACTCATTTATACAAATTTATACATTGGAGTACTAAGTATTTTGCCCAAAGATACGTCAACATGCAGCCATGGAGGAGCTTGGCATCCAACAGCTGATCCTCTGTTGACGACTCTACGTCTGAGCCTCTACATTTATCAGTACCCACTCAAGGCCGTACATGCACCACTTCCCTCTCTCTCTGTTTATCTCACACACAAATGCATCTGATAGACCAGGAAGGGTCTGAGACAGCTCATGTGCGCTGTGACTGAACACATGTTTCACAGATAAGGGGAGGAATCACTGAAAGGCCGAGCAATAAGTTTATCTAATTGTATCGGAGTTGCAGGTGTATTTCAGTGATGTGAGTCCAGGCGTGTGGAACAACCTGAGTTAACCGTACAGAGGCAGAGGAGGGAAGGATTCATTCTGGAGAAGGTAGCCAAGTAGGACCAAGATGTAAAGAAACAAAAAAAAAAAAGATAAAAAGCAAATATATGAGAGCATGGGTATACAAGACACTGAGAGGCAGCTATATACCATCTCTTAATTAGATTAAATTAAAATAATAAATTGTGAATTTAGCTAGCTTTTTTTTTTTTTTTTAGTTGGAAGCAAGTACACAACAATACTAACTTTACTATAAGTTTAGACATTTTTTTAATAAATTTTAATCTAGAAAAAAAAATCATATTGAGCTGTTAACACATTGGTCTTTGGAGATGGCAACAAATAAGTTTCTATTTCCAGCTACCCTCCAGCTTCCCCACTCAATTTAAGTGTTTGTCCCATCATTGTTATAAATATTTAAAGCTCAAGGAGTGACACAGGCTTCAAAACAAAAGAAAAAAAAATAATAATGCTGCCAAGTAACTAATGGTCCACAAAATGATACAGAGGACAAAATGTGAAATAACTGCAAAAAAGCTCATATAAGGAGGATGTTAGTTTGAACCACTAGACACGATGGAAAAAGGGTTGTATTTTTGATCACCTTATTAAATGCGGTTTCTTTTACAAGTTGCAGACTGAATATATTACAAACTATGAACCGATGAACCAAATTGAGAGCAAGTGGAGTGTGAAATATATTTAACTTTTGAGAATGGCATTCTGTTTTGCACTGATGGTTCGACTATCACAGGAGAGCACAGTAGCACTGCTAATAACCCAAGGGGCCACAATAGCAGTAAGTGTGTGCATGTTAGTGTTGAGGTGGGGAAGTTATTACACTCAAAAATCATTTTTATTTTCAGAGGACAATGCAAAAAACAATGTATTGCAATATAAACTGTTCCAAAAGTCTTTTGATGAGATTTAACATATTTTCACATAGAGCATATTTGACTAAGACTAAAGTCTTGATTGGTACAGAGCTGGGTTGATGTGAGCAGGTCCATTTTATTTTATTTAATTTTTTTTTATACATTTACAAGTCGGGGGTTGACTTTGTCTCAAGGTCACAGCATACGTGTTCCAGGTGACTGTTTTGTGACAACGAGCACGTACAATGGGCGAAGATTGAAATTGATGGTTTCGTCCGAACAAATATTGTACTCTGAGACAGTAACAGATGTTAATGAGAGCTCAGTAATTATGTGGTAATAGGTGTCAGGTCTGCCTGCAGACACATTGGCCCTGAGGGGGGGTGGCTGGTTATGTTTAATTACCACATAGATGTCATGGTACAACATGTACAGATGGAGGTGAAAGGGATGATATGCGTGGAAGTTCTTTTAATTCCTCTCAGTGGTGTATGGATCACATTTATTGTGCAGAACTTGGTCAGGTTCTGAATAAATCCGTTTTTAAATGTGTATAGGTGGGGCCTATTTTGTTTTGTATTTTTAAATATGTAGGCTACATTCTTCAACAACATATATATATATATATATATATATATATATATATATATATATATATATATATATATATATATATATATATAGAACTTTTTTGATAGTACAGCAGAGAGGGAACAGTAAAGAGGGGAAATGACATGCAGAAAAGGGCTCCCTGCAGTAAGGACTGTGCTTTTATATGGGGCGGCCGCTCTACCCACAGCACCTACCAAAGCTCAAGCTAACTTTAACTTGCAGGTGAAGCTAACATTAACTCATGAGCTGAAGTTAACCTTAGCCCGAAGCTGAAGTTAACATTAACTGTGAACAGAAGCTAATGTTAACCCGAAGCTGGAGCTAACATTAACACATGAACTAAAGCTAACCGTAACCCAGAGCTGAAGCTAATGCT
Source organism: Lepturacanthus savala (assembly GCA_030544235.1). NCBI lineage: Eukaryota > Metazoa > Chordata > Actinopteri > Scombriformes > Trichiuridae > Lepturacanthus > Lepturacanthus savala. Next base: position 20,167,333 of record CM060464.1, read on the forward strand.
AACTAATAACAGAAGGTAACGTTAACCAGGAGCTGGAACTAACCTTTACCTGGAGTTGAAACTATCCTTGGAGCTGTAGCTAGCTTTAACCTGGAGTTGAAGCTAATGTTGACCCAGAACTGAAGCTAAAATTGATTTGGAGCTGAAGTAAATTTTATTCCAGAGCTGCTGAACCTATTATTAACCTAATGTTGGGGTGTTTCATCAGGAATGTAAATAATAGTAATAAATGTTATTTATTGGGCGCCTTTTGTAGCCTTAAGGTCGCCTTACATAAAACAGATTATAGTGTTTAGACAATACAAGAAACATAATGAAAACAGCAATGCAATCAACAATACATCAAATAGAATAAAATTTGAAAAATAAAAATAAAATCCATTCTTGAAAAAAAAATGTAGTCACAATAGCAATGGGTCTTTCTCCTTCTCTCACTTGTTAGCTAATAAAAGAACCAGGAGTCACTGCATAAAACACATAAGGTAGAAAAATTGGATCTAAACATTATGTCTCACCATTCTTTTTTTTTTTTTTTTCAAAAAATAATCTACTATGGGGTCCACCTGGGGAGGGACATAGATTCTCTATAACCATATGGATCTTACCATTTTTGTGCAGTTTTTCTGTCTCTGGCATAAACATGACACACCCTACAAAGCTCAACAGAGGTAGCAGCACACTACCTGCACTTAAAACAGAGATGAGGGTGATGATTTATGAGGTTGGAACCAGAAATGAAAGAAAAAATGCTGTTGATTAATTTTCCGCAGATCCATTCATCGATTAATCATTTCAAAACTATTTAGGATTATTATGGTTCCAAAAACGGCATAACTCATACAAGGTTTAGCGCAAGACAGGTTCTATTCATTGTACAGACAAAGTGAACTTACCTTTTACTGTTGGAGATAGAGGTTCCACCAAGAAAACTACAGAAGAAATATATATCTTTGTCTGAATAGCTGTGGTTGAATGTAACTAATATTTAAAGATCATTTATCCATGAATTATTTATCCATGGAGACATACTGAAGTAAGCGTTTGAAAGGACAACACAAAGTTTTAAAGTTCTCAAGCCAGTTAACACTTACAAACAGATTTATGTTTCTAGTCATGTGCTTGTCTTTTAAACACAGATGCTTCTTATTTGGTGTGTGTGTATGTGCACTGTTGTGTGCGTGTGTGTTACATTGTGTGAAAGTAAATTCTTATGTGTTCTCTTCTTACGTGACATTTGCCACTTGGGACACAGGTGATAATGGATGTTTTGTATCCCGGGAAACGGTTTTGTCTGGAGTCCAAGGAGAGAATGACCTGCCATCACCATTCAGCAGAGAGTCTACCAAACTTTCACCGCTGTGTGTGTGTGTTTGTGTGTTTTGTTTTCACCCTATTTGCTCAAATTAAATTCTGCTGTTGGGTATAGTCACTGGGGGAAAATCATCTCCAGGCAGGAGGACACTGCTGTCAGCTCGGTCACTTTGTTGTTAGATTTAGTGACTTTTCAAATCCCCCAATGACTTCATTTCTCAAAACTAACTGGTTCATTTTTTTTTTTTTTTTTAACCAGGAAAATTATTATGCGATGACTCACATTTAGTAAAGTATTTAGTAAGAACTCTGTAACAGATGCTGAGTCATGCTACTTGCTTTTCAAACGCAGAGAGGTTTGATGATAGCACAGCACCAGAACTGATACTCCAAATAGATTCTGGCTGTATCAAATTAATAAACATGCCAATCAGTGCACATTGTAATTTTGTGAGATAGCGACATAAATTAAAGATGCCCTGTGGAGAAAAACTAAATGCTTTGTGTTTCTGCATAAGTAGAACTGTGCAAAATCACACCTACCTCATATCAAGACTGGGTTTATTTGAAAAGCAGTTTGAGTCACTGAAACATAGTGATCGACAACTTATAAGAGTGTAGGTTTTTGCAATCGTTTTCCAGGTAAACAAAAAAAAAAAAAAAAAAAAAAAACAAGACAAAGTTTAGTACAGCAACACTTTACTGCACCATAGAACATAGAATCCACAGCACATCACTCTTGTTTTTTCCACTGTTACCTGAATACATCTTAATGATTGTAACACATGTTGCACCTACGAATCATATCGAACTCAGGATGAACATATTTTGGGAAAAGAGTGGATGGTTTTACCCTGACAGAATGAATGAACAATTAGCAGCAATTTAGCTCATCTTGAATGACATTTTATTCCTTTATTTTGTCAGTATAACTGCCAACTCATCTGTCTTAAAATAATTTATTTCCGATAGTCTTGGTCATTAAAACAGTTCAATGTATTAGAACATCAGTTTAGATTGGCAATATTGGAAAAGCCTGTTGCCATTATCCTTGGTTGCATCTACTATATGCATTTATGTAATGTAATAGTATATGTAAACAACTGAACAAATAAGTGTACACCACTAATTTGAAAGTGGATAGGTGGCATTTACCCATCTGAAAAAAATGAATAAATAAAAATGAACAGTGATTTGACTGGTTTTCAGGGGCTTTTAACTATATCAGCATGCTATACTTGCTATATCTTGTTTTTGGTACAATTAGTCCAACATAGAGTAGAATAATATTTTTCTATTGGCAGATAATTTAGCTTAGTTCCATTTCTTTTTTGATTTTGGTTTTGAATGAGATAATTATACTCAATATTGGACTAATTGTGCCAAAACTGTATCAAATACAAAACATTTTCACTTGTTAGGACTTTTATATCCAAAGGCGCATCTGGCAATTTTCAGTTGGCGTACACTGCCAGAATAACATGAAGACATATTGCAGCCAAAATGAAGCCTATCCACCCCTGGATTATACTGGCTGCAGACCTGTTGCCAATTAGATCATTTAATTTTGCATTATCCTCTCCACATCTCTACAATTTATCAACTAAACCGCAGCTGACATCAAGGGACTGAACTAATGCTTATGTGACAGAAAGTTGTTGGAGGAGAGGGTTAGATGGAAGCTGTTGGATAATCCGTCTAGTGCTTTTTCTGAAGCAAAATTATATCTCAAGACGGAGATTCAAGCAGTAAGTACAGTGTCCAAATTGTGCCTTCACAGTCTCGCTTCCCCACCTGCCATTAGGACTAAGTGCACAGTGATAATATAAGTAAGACTTCAAGCATAATTTTGACCTTCAGTGTAACCCATCATTTCCAGAATACTAAAGTTTACGGACTAAAAGCTGTGTATGACCAGGGGTGTCTCATTGCTTACTCCTACAAGGTACAAAGCATTAAAAGCATTTTAATCCGATTTTTTTTTAAATCACCATATTCTTACATAAGAAACATATTTCACATTCCTCAAGCGTTTGTCTTGTCAAATCCTGAGAGCAAATTTTACTGAAGAGTCAAGGTAACTTGTTAAGATATGATTGTATGTCTGTATGTCCACAGTGATGGAAGTGAAATGGTGAAATATATGTAGACAGTAATGATGATCCCTTAACTGGTTTGTTTAGGACGGGTCAAAAAGTGATAAAGCAGCCTTCTTTAATTATAATAATAATAATATTTATTATATCCCACCTTCTCTACCTGTCTCTCTTTAACACATATGCGGATTGGCTCAATAACTCACAATGGGTCGGATGGGTGCAAAAAAAGTGTCCTCATTAACATTCTTGTGTGGTTTCATTGGTGTGTGTACTTGTGTTGTACTTTATATGCTTTTGTTTTGTATGTTTTTTTTATGTTTTTGGTTGCATTACTAGAAGATATTAGCATAACATGTCAGGATCATCAATCAAACTGTTGGTGGTTGAGTTGCACTGTGGGTCAGGTCTGGACTGGACAGAGTAAAAAAAAACAACAACAACAACACAAACATTGTCATCACAGTCTGCTGTATCAATTGTTTTCTTAATTGTGATCTTGACAATGATATAGGACTGAAAGTTGCACCTGGACACACAGGTGCTCCAGATCAGCGATCAAGCCACTATATAAGCCCTCACCTGCTCACTCACATGTTGCCAGATTGTTTTTTCACACTCTCATGCAAAACTCCCCAGCAGTCAGCCTTCGATTAATCGCCCCTTTCTGATCTTAACTACCCTTGAGCTTCTTGCTGCAATTTAACCAAGTTGTTCCTCACCTGTTTAACTATGAACTTGCTGAAGCTGATATTAAAAGCCATTACTGAATAATCAAGTGGTCTGGTGCACTGCATTTGAGTTCTACACACGGTGTCTTTTACAGTAAAGGGCAGATTGCCAAAAATTGCTCTGGTTAATTAAATCCATTGATTTAAGTGACTGCACATTATTTAATATGAAAGGTCACTATAATTTTTTTGCAGTGTTCTGAAATAAAATATATTTTTGCTCATTGATCAAAGTAGATTAAATTTCTCCCACACCAGGAGAAATGAGCTGAAACAGCCAATTAACCACTTCATCTTCTTGATATGGTTAAAGAAGAATATCACTCTCACTTTCTCAACATTAATATTATTAAAGTAGCCTTAAGGTTACAGCAGTTAATGCCATCTGTTCAAACTGCTCTAAAACCCCACATTTTCAACGTGTTTTTAATTCAACTTTAAATGCCATCAGAAAATTCTGACTGTCAATTACCGTCCAGGATCCAGGTGCAGCCTGGATCCTGGACCTGGAGGTAGACTGACTGACCTGGAAGTAGACTGACTGTCCCACATATGTAAAGCAGAGATTCATCAATTATCCCTCAGTAGAAGGCCGCACACTAAATGTCACACATAGTGTTTTTTTTTTTTTTTCCTGTATTTTCCTAAAGCTGCGTGTGTCTTTGTGTGTCTCACGGAGTGAGAGAGCAATATCTCGGCCTGTGCCAGGTTTACCCAATTGACAGGGCTGAGAGCAGAATGGGCTGTGAACCCGCCAGCAGTGTTATCGACAAACCATTGAGAGATTAGAATTTAGAACACCTCCTCCCTCTGCTGGGCTTTTCTTCTATCAGAAAAGATAACTTCTCTGCAATCCATGTGAGGAATTACCAAACAGTTCTTACAACACAACCCACACACACACACTGTACAGTGCAGGCTTTGCACTTTCAGCATCTGCACGCCTGCAAACACACAACAGCCTTTGCATTCAGTGTCAAACAGTAAAATTAGTGTTTGGCAGACTTATTGATCAGACTCTTCCAGGATGACTAGTATTGGCTTAAAAAGGGGTAAAAAAGACCTCACTGCTGTTGAGCTGATTTTCCTATTTTTTTTTAGTCTGTGAGTGAGGGTATTTAATCTAAAAAAGGAGCTTCCTTCAAATTTATATTTCAGAAATAGATGTTGCTGCTTTGACTTCAACCAACAAAACCAACAACCAACAAACAAAATCAGTCCTCCTGTGAAGTAACAACAGTCAAGCAGTGATGCTTTTAAATTTAGAATAATCAGCTTTTTGTCCACTGAGTCACAACCAGCTGTATGTGACAAACAAATTAGAATTATTTAAACTCTGGGAGCATAGGTGAGGCAATAAATAATGTAAGTAATGTAACTTATTCAGAGCACTTTTTGCAGTTTTGGTCACCAAGTTATATATGTGTATATATTAGGCGCTGAGTACCTGCCCCTTTGCCCCTTCATGCCCAAAGTGCCCTTTTGGCAAGTTTTTTTTTTTCCTTTTTTTTTTTTTAATTTCTTTAGTATGTGTGTGTCAAAGCCTCCCTGTGGCCTGACTGTGTGTGCGTGTGTGTGTGCAGAGATGTAGGAACTATGGGTGGTATCTGGTAGCGTATGTCACAGTGAGTTCAATAAAGACAGCTGATATGAAAAGGATTACTGATTTTTTTTTTACCAAAGCCCACTTACTGCAGTCACACTATGTACGCTTAGAAATTCCAGTGACAATTTACATCATTTATACAGTAATACAATTTCATGGTGGATTCAAGTGCACCTCAAAGAAACGAGAATCAATTGTTGCATTTAAGTGCATCTCATTGCAACTAGATTTTTCAAGTTTCTAGAATCCTATGCTGAAATTTACTGTAAATACACACTGTCTCCAATGAGACAATTTAAAAATTCATTAAAAATGAAAAAAAAAAAACATAGAATTAAAAAATAAACTTATTTTCTGGCTACCTCTGTGCATTATTTGAGTGCATCGTAAAAGGCAATTGAATTGGGGAAAAAAAAAAAAAAAACTTGAAATAAGCAAAACTGCCTGCCAATGGACTAAGATTATTAAAGATAATTCAACTTAATTTTTGGACTGATTCACTTGTCAAAATAGTACATATATTTTAGCTTTCCTTTTCTTCCTTTAACAAAGACATTTCCCGTGAAGTATCAATAAAGGATCCATCTAAAAGCCATGAATTTAACACAAGAAATGGATATAATGCATATACGTAACCCATTCATTCCAATAAAAGTCTCTCACTGGGAACATACTGTAAAAGTGTTTAAGGCTTCTACATGTTTGGCTGATAGAACATGATATTACAGTTATTCTCCACTGAAGCTGGCTGACTTTCAAACCACTCAAAACAAGCATATTAGATGGCTCTTCATGCACATATATTGCACTTGAACAATTAGTATTTTAAATAATTAAAATACATTACAAATTGTGAATAACTCCATGAGCACTTTCAGAAAATTCACATTAAAACACTGTGATTCCATTCCATTCCTTGATCATATCAAGTGAGATTTCAATTTCTTTTTAACTAATAAGTACTATTAGTAATAAATACTGGCCCAGTTCTAAAATGCTCAATTCAGAGAAATGCACACAATCCGTATTCAGAAACTGTGCCTAAAACAAGAGGTCAGAACTTTTGTGAAGGTGTGATGTCGCCCAGTCGAGGTAGAGAGGCTCATTAATATTAACGAGACAGACAAAAAAAAAAAAAACTGTTCTTTCTAGAGCTCCAAAGGAAAGCCTGAGAGAGGAAAAGTAAAACTTTATTGAGGTGAATTTTGGTACTTAAATCCACAAATATATCTCACAACCACAATCAATACTAAGGAAGGGAACAATATGGGACCTTTAATGTGTGTTTTAATATCAACATCAAACAGATAAAATATTAGACATGAACAGTAGCTCAGACTGCAGTCTCTCTCTGTTTGAGCCAAGAGGTGATCCACGATAAGTTGCCTACCCCAGCAACAGAGATGGTCTTGTGTAAAAAAAAAAATCAGGATGATATCATCTTCATCCCCCCCCCACAATTCACTTGACATGATTTCATCTACACACACAAGAGTTTCCTCCGGTTAATAAATCCTGAAGGCGGATGATTGAAAAACAAAGGATTGGTAGGTTGGATATGTGCAGTTCAACACGGTAAACGGCAACACATTCTCGTCAAACTCAAGTTTTACAAACCATCAGGGCACTCTGTGGATCTTATACAAGCCTTTTTTTTTTCTTTTCTTTTCCTTGCATCGGCGCTCACGTGCCACAAAGCACAATTACATCAGATTGTTTTGAATTGTAAGATGCGATTAGATAAAGGTAAACAGGGTTTTAGAAAGATAAGACAAATCTGTATCACTTCATATGAAATTGGGTTGCAGATAAGATTATTTTCGGCATGCGCCGTGGCGAGTAAATTGTATTTAAAGCTACAATATCCCTGAGGTTATCGGGCTTTTATAAAGCCAAACGTTCTCAAAAATAGATCACTGCCCTGCCAGAGGCCCCCTGCCAATCAAACATAAGCTACCATCCACCCACATACTGTGCAACCCTCAGCACCATCTGATTGGAATGTTGAATAGCAGAGATGTACCTTTATTTCACATCTTCAGAGATAATCCATTTACTTTTTTTTGTACCCTTTTCTCAAGTTAACTTATTATGTCTCAAATTCAGAAATGTTTGACATGATTGAAATTACAGTATATTGTGTTATTTTTCAGTTCACTTAAGTGACTCACCACACGGAGCAATGGGGTCATTCCACTGCAACTGCACGGAACTGTGCTGGTGAAGACAGATATTTTATCAGCAGTCTGAGCAGCCTCATCGACTTGCCAGACGATGTCTGTGGCAGCAGGCAGGAATTAGATCTTCATTGACTGTGGGCAGTTTCTTTGTGTGGGCAGATTGATATGAAGCTATAAAGGACAGCTTGGGGGCTTGCTGAGGAATGGTTCCAGGGATCATTGTGTATACGCTGGTCTCTTTAATGCAACGAAAACATGCGTGATACTGTAAAGCTCATTGTCACTGCTTACAGTGTCCGTTTTATGAAATCCAATCAGGTCTTTTCACTAGCAGCTTACACAGCTCACTTAAAGCTATCTTGGAGTTAGGGGCTAGCTAGGACAAAAAAAGATTGTTAAGATGACAGTGACAATAATGTGTTTTGTGTAAATGTCTCAATAACTATTGGATGGATCGCTGTGTAATTTGGTACAGACCAAAGGCTGGTTACCAGGATGAAACATGATTATTTTCCTTGTTGTGATACTCCAAATACTAGGGGTAAGTGAGTACATCATTATCTATACTGTACAACCAACTAAATGTTCAGTAACTTTGGAGCATTATTACATCATTACATGGTTGGTACCAATGCTACAGGTCTTCTAGTTTCATATGATAACAGTGTCTTTATAGGTGAAACTTGTACTTGTAAAAGGTACATTATTCCTACTCCATACTTGTTTTGTCTGAATAGTCAATTAAACCCTATCCCAGGGGTTTTCAAAGTGTGGGATAGTGAGCCTCCCCTAGGAGAACTCAAAAGCACACCGGCCCCCCTTCACCCCCCCTAATCATTATTGCTATTATTACGGTTATTGTTGTTGCTTCAAAAAGGTTTTAAACAATAAATGTTTTTAACACAACACATTTTAACATCTGTATATTTTCAATAGATTTTTTAAACACATTTTAACATTTTAAGGCTTCCCCGCCTTCGCAATACGTAACGCCACGCGATACGATGCTTCAGTTGCCCTGGTATTCACGGTGCCAAACGCCTCAATTACTTTTTTCTGTGACCGCAATTCCTTCAGTTTCAGGTCAAAAAACTCCCTTGGCTTGGTCAATAAACTGTGGTGTTTGGTTGAAATGTGACGCCGGAGTTTACATGGCCGCATACCGTCGTTAGCTAGCACCTCTTTACAGATGACACACTGGCAGCGGAGCATCATCTGTGCCAGTATATGAAAAGCCAAACTTCAGATAATCAGGGTCATACTTTCTTTTCTTTCTGCTCACCCCAGACTAGGGATGTCCCGATCCAGCTTTTTGCACTTCCGATCCGATACTGGTGGCCGATACCGATACCAGCCTATCCAACCAAGCATGTATTAAAGTTTAAAGTTACTTAGCCTTCTTACTTAGTTATTAGACTCATGTTGAAAAGGGGTTTTGTACTCTGATAACAACTAACCAGCTGACTTAAGTGAGTTTGAATACACAAAGGTTGGTAACAAGAAACTGACCTGTTTATTCAGGGATTAACAACATGAAAAATAACAAACAGGAATGACATCAGTGGTCAGTAAAAGTGCAAATCAGACTGTAAACTGTATGGAAAAAAAGAAACACAAATAACCTGAGTGTAAAATAGGCTATTAACTCAGCATCAGTACTCTGCTTTTGAGCATGTGTAAACTAAGGCTTTAAAAACCAGTGCAAATTATATTGTTAACTATTTAGAAACAAAAATGCCCTCTACTCCCCAATCTCCTCCACACTTTTTGCTCCATCTCTATCTACACTCTGCCTTCAACTGTTTGCCCTGACTGGATGGATATTCAACATCCTGTATACATCTTCTCTCTGTTTAGACATGCTGGTTTAACACTTTTTATTTATTTTTTTGGTGCGTCGTTATTCCTGCATCAGGTGACACAGTCGAGTCCAGTCACCGGAGTCGCGCTCACATTTCCGCAGATTTGCGGAGATGCGTTCCGCTAAAAAGGAGAAGAAGTCAACATCCCATGTTAAATAAAGAAAACAATGTAGTCACATTAGTTACATTATCCGAGTGCTGCAACAATTCCAGTGGTTCGTTTCGGTGTAATTACGCTGTTTCGGTGTCTGTGCCGTTTGGCACGGAGCGACAAGTCTGAGCGTCTCTGGTTGCTATGCAACGCGAGGCGAGTTGAACAAATGTGGGGAGACACTAATGCTGGTGTGCTGGAAAATGCGGACTGGATTTTAGCGAAACAACAGCAAAAAAAACTGGAATGGATTATCTGAATAGGTGCGCTGGAAATTTGCCAATATCGGCGACCGATCCGATGCCGATATTGGATCGGGACAAGCCTACCCCAGACTCTGTGCCCTCTCTCACTTTGACTTTGGATGTTAAAAATCGATCCATTTTGCCACTCGCCAGATGTTTACACTCTTACATTATTTTTTTTTTCTCTCACTGCGCCTCCCCTGAAGCCCTCTGGCGCCCCCCAGGGGAGGCGCGCCTTACACTTTGAAAACCGCTGCCCTATCCAACACCTTCTATGAATTTAGAATTGCGACCATAGCAAGTCTATCTCCTAAATATTACTTTGGTAGTATTTCCATTGTACATTAGCTAAGCATTTAGCTCACAGCACCGATGTGGCAAAGAACAGCCTCACAAAGATGATGGTGTTAAATACAGACTCTTCATTTTAATGGAAAATTTCACTATAGTGCCGAACTCTATGCCTCAATAGTAAGTTTTCTTTCTTTTATTGTTGCTTCTTTGGCCACAATAAAGATCACTGTTAAATAATGTTTTATGGCGTGACATCACTGATTAAGATCTGGTTAGGTTTAGGCACAAATCCACTTGATTTATGAGTGTTGGAAGTAACAAAATATAATTAATAACATATAATTAATAAAATAACACAAAGTGATAAAAGTCTATGTGGAATAAAAAAAATTCTGATACATGTAAATTAGATTATTTTAAAGTTAAAAATGTTCCATTCTGTCTTCATTATTCATTGTACACAAAACATAATTGCCACTTAAAATTGAAGGAAATTGGCCTCGAGGACAGGAAGTTACACTGTTTCTCATCCATCATTTACAACACCTGATATTTACCGTTCACAGCAAGCAATTTATGTTACTTCTATCTAAAATGAAACCACATCCACTGAATGCTGTGTCTGCTTGTGATGTTCCCTGAGTTTGGTGGTGCATGCCTTTTAATATTGTGGCCGTAACGTTCACAAACGTTCTCATATTACTATATTTAGTAAATAAACAGTTATTAAAAATATGTTAATGAAAACATTTGAGATGAAAAATAGGCAATGCATTTACATACTTGTGTGACGTTCACACCAAACCCCAATGAAAGAGACAATGGAAATTTAACATAAAGATGATTGGTAATGGATCAGTTATTAGGTAGTTCAATTACAATTAGAAGATTGAAAAACATGGGGGTGGCAGTGAGAGGCAGGTGGGCCATGTTGAGAAACTCTGCAGGTGATGAGAGCTACTGCAATGATGGCTATTTGCATGATATGACGTAGTCATATGACAAGTCTGTATTTACCTACACAATTTGATTAACGCTTTGGACAGAAGTGACAAAAATTGTTTCCTGTAAACAATACATGTCAGTTGGGTATTGTGAATGATGAATGACAGACACACAGTAACAAAGCCCAGTTGATTATCAGAGCAACACATGCTTAATTATACATTTAATAAAATGTCAATCACATGTATCAAATCAATTAACAATTTGTGATTATTATATCCAAGTTGCATACATTTCAGCAGTCATTCTTTTTTTTGTTCTTTTAAACAATAAACATTAAACGGGGAAATATCATTAATCATCTTTGATTTAAGCAAGTCACTTCATAAATTATCACTATTTTCAATTCACATCCATTTTCATCACATCTATTTTCAAATCTGGGGGTTCAGTTTGACCCCCACCTCACCTTCAAAATACACATACAACAACTGTGCAAGACCTTGTTATATCATCTCTGAAACATCTCCAAACGTTGCCCCACTTTAACCCTACCAGATGCAGAGAAGCTGGTCCACTGTCAAATGTAACTGAGAGTTTTTTTGGATTACTGGCAAGAATATCCAGGGGCAGCAATATATCCAAAACAGCACTGCCAGGGTCCTGATGAGAAGCCATAAACATGAACATATAACCCCCATTCTATACACATTGCACTAGCTCCCTGTCTTAAATATATCAACTACAAAATACTGCTGCTCGCGGCACATGTACCACTGGACATGCACCTGCATACCTACAATAATTTATCACTCCCTAAACCTCAACCCTATTCCTCAGGCTGCTCCTTTGAATCCTGAAACTCAAACTCTCCACCATGGGGGACCAAGTCTTTAGCTCAGTCACACCATGCCTGAACAGTCTTCCCACCCAGCTGAGGGCTCCACAGAACCTGGACTCTTTTACACAGACCTGAAAACCTTCCTATTTAGAAAGCTGGAGAGGATGATGGCACCTGTGTGTTCACTGCTTCTCCATCCCTGAGTTTTTATCTAAATTTAAATCTTTGTTGATGTTTATTTTGTTTCCTGTTTTCTTGACTCGACTTTTACCTGTAGCAGATTGGGATTCCTAGAGGAAAAGTACTTTACAAATATAATCTATTATTAGTAGTAGTATTATGAATTAATACATGCCAAATGTCAATCCATTCAGCAATCCATCAAGTAAATTGCTGATATATTTCACTGGATGGACCAAGTGGTCTCTCTCCAGAGCACCCTGTTGCTTAGTGTGGCTAAAATCCTATAAGCAGACTTTACTTTTACTAACTTTTGGCAAACAAGAGGCTCAAAACTTCAGGATCAAAATACATTAGCTGAATTTGTTGTGGTATTACCATCAATAAAATCCACCTGGAGATTTGGCAGATGTGCTCCATTCAGTAATGGCTTGCAAATATGAGTAGTGATGACAATGGCTGGGCAGTGTCAATTCCATTCTGTACTTGTTGGAATACCAAACCTTGAAGATAAAAGATAAACCTGACTGTTGTGGAGAATGCAACATTCTGAGTTGACAAATTTCACAAATGTTTCCTATATCTCTTCAAAAATATAAACTTGATTTCTGATTTTAACTGTAATTTTATTAAAAAATATATACATCTTTTAAATTACCATTAAAAGTCACTTAATTTATGCTCGTTTAACCAATTTCTTATCATTTATTTCATTAATTCTATTCTTACTCTCTTACTCTACATATTTCTTCTTAATGTTTGTGTGCCAAATATGCTCAAATCTAAAGGGAAAACAAAACAAAAGTGGTGTCACCTATGCACATACATCCTATGTACGTTGTATGCATTTGAATTTCCTTATGGCATGTTCTTTAATGACATACAATTTCTTAACTTACAGCATCTTCTCCCAGCAATCTTACCTCCTCATCGATCCATCCATCCTCTTTGAAAGTAAACCTAAAGGCACTTTCATTCATCCCTCACTATTGTTTTTCTAACTTTGTTTTTACTAATCCCTATTTATTTACATCTCTTTCCATCTTATAATAGCAGGCTACACCAATAATATGTTGGAAGGTGCACTGCTGCTTAGGGACAGCTTTAATCAATGCACCCATCCAAGAGAGGCAACTGCTGCTAACCAGCACCCATCGAGAAGGTTGTTCCTCAATATTTTGGGATGGAGAGTTAATTATCTTGTTATTTCATTGTCGTTATTACCAGTGACTGCCTTTTACTGCATACTAATTTGCAAAGAATTGATTGTTCACAAATAAAAAAAAACAAGGCTATATTTGTAATGAAGTAAAATTTGATTGTCAGTGTGTTGCAGCAGAAGTAATTCCATAAAGGGATCATGGGACAATACGCAGAGTTCTGCTAATAAGATTTTCACTATGGTAACTTGGTCTCAATTGCAAAAAGAACACCAGCACACCGAAGACAGAGAATAAGTTGATGGAATTATTGTATTCTCTATGTTACAAAAGGGTATAAAAAATATATTTAAAGTCTAATCTGTGGATCTGGATGCCAGGAAGTCGCTGAGAGGGACTATTGGGACTTTATGGTGGAAATCTACAGTAGACAGGGTCGCAGGTGTCCACAGGGAGAAGACTCTGACTCCATCGAATGACCGGGCCACAAAAAAAAAACAAAAAAAAAAAAAAATTGCAAAAGCAGCAGAAATATGGGCAAGACCTCATCTCCTCCTGAATGCCCTGGTATCAGATGTCATTCGAAAGTTTGCAGTGTGGCAGATGCAATGTCAAAAAGGCACTGGTGGAGTGCAAGAAGTGCTTGCTTTCGTCTTGTCTTTGTGAGGAGTGTGTAGTATATATCTTATCCCATAGTAACCCACAGTGACACTGGTGACTGCCCCTTTAAACATTATAGAAAATTCCTCATTCAGCTTTACCCTTTACGTAAACTCAGGAACATAGTTGGGAAGGACATATACTGAACAAGCTGGTGTGGTCATGTGACAATGTGTGAATTTTTGAATTTTTATACCCAGAACACCATTTCCAAAATGGTGGTGTACCTGGTGGACACATGCGAGAGAGCTGTCTAATTTCAAATTGCTTGATTTTTAATTTTTTACTTAACAATTTATATGTTATAATCATTGATATAATTTTCGGTACCCTAACTCTTTCTAGTTATTCCTCACATAAATGTGCAATTCCAACCAGTGGCTTATGTGCTGGTCTCTCATTCTGCAGGATTTTAATCTGCAGATTTTTCACAAGAAGGGTACAGAAAATGTGTTAGCAGACACACTCCAGGAGCTCCTCATATCTGTAGGAAATCATTAAGGGGTATGTTGATTCTTGAGTGTGGGGATGTTATTTTACATATAACCAGTTTATTACTATTATTTTTAATTCAGATTTTCAGTTTTGTACTCATTAACAAAACTGTAATAGTTATCACACGGCCAACCCTACTTTCTTTGAATGGCTTTTTGTCAAGTTGTATATTAACATGCTTTTGCTTTACTGCTGCATTGTAGGTGATTCCACTAGCATACCAACATATTTGGTTCTCTGTTTTACTAATTTTACCACCTCTCCAGGTGGAATCCATTCTATCACATTGATATGAATATAAAAGAGGTGCATGAGTGACAGCCTAATGTTATGTAAAAATGGGATGTCCAACTGATTAAAAACAAAACAAAACCTAGTGCCGTGTATAATGTCTCATTATTATTTATTTATTTTTTGAATTGGTGTTCTAGATGCGGAGACATTCTTCTCTACACCTCCCAATTTCCCTGTACTTCCTGACTACCTTCACTTTTTCCACCTGAAGAAGTTCCAATCTGAGAGTTCCAATCAGTTGTTTTATCGTGTCATGCATGGATGTTTTGTTCAGAGGATTAGAGCTCATCTTTAAAGGTAAAAAAGTTACACGTTTGTTGCTGCCATGCTATAATGATGACCCACGGACATCAGCTCACACCCGTGCAGATTAAAGGGTTTAACATTGGTTTGCTATTTGGTGTGAAAGGGGTAAACCTGCGACTCAACTGCCTACCCTGGACTACATCGAGTCAATGGGTGCCTGCTGACACCATGTCCTCTTTCATGGGGCCTCCAACCCTGATCCTGGATCAGGTCTGTAACTGCGATGTTGGATCAAAAACCAGCACTCACATCAGCCCTCCAGGACCAGGGTTGGAGACCCCCTGTCCTAGTTGATCGGCTTAACGGTTCATGATTTGGCTCATCGTCCCTGCCAGCTTGGCTTCCGAAAGGCTATTGCTTTGGCAAAATACCAATCTCTGTTTATGAACCTTATATTTCTTTCTCTCTGAAGACCGGAGGTGGTCTTTTTTATTATTCTGTTTCACTGATCTACATTTCAGCATTAATCTTGGACGGGTTTAAGTATTGACTTCCGTTCCAATGCTGTTAAGGGTATCGCATTCACTGTTGAACAGTACGATCATTGGTAATTACTAACATGCACCCCCATCCCTGCAGTAAAACAATCTCAGACTGTTTTTTTTTTTTTTTCCACCATGCATTGTAAACTAGGAAAGGTGGTGAACTTTAAACAAACATAATCCAGAATTGCAGATTAGTAACCATCTGGTGCTAAATTCCCACCATAATAGCATTTAGCTTTGGAGATACACATTTACACAGATACATGCTCACTTGATTCACTGAAGGAGTGAATCAAGTCTTAATGACTCACTGACTCACTCGGTATGGGTGAGCCATTAAAAGGGAGTGATTCAAGTCATTCGTTCACACGAAACCAATCACGTTTATTCATTCCAACGACTGAATGATGGCAGCTACAGAATGGATGGTGTCAGTAGGGTATTCACTTCAGTTCATTCACCCAAAGCCCTTCATTAACAACATTAGCAACAATAAGCACATGCACAAGCAATACTCTGATGACCACCCTGAGTCTGAGCCCTTACATCATTCATCAACTCTATCAAACAGTAACATAAAATAACACTGATAATAAAATAATAGCTGATATTATTTATTTATTTTTATTTGTTTATTTTTTAAAGATAATGCTAAACTGCATAACAATGAAATCTTAACAAGTAACAAGTGATTGAATGAGAAGGTGTGTCCAAACTGAGACAACTTCTCATCAATGTGTTTTATTTATTTTCATGACTATTTACATTAGTAGATTAGTAGATAGACTGAAGGCATGAAAACTATGAATGAACACGTGGGGTTATGTACTTAACAAAAAAGGTGAAATAACTGAAAACACGTTTTATATTCTAGTTTCTTCAAAATAGTCACCCTTTGCTCTGTTTGATAAAGCAAGAAATTCCACTAATTAACCCTGATAAGGCACAGCTATGAGGTGGCTACCTGAAAATGGTATTTCATCAAGAGAATGCCAAGAATGTGCAAAACAGTAATCAGAGCAAAGGGTGGCTTTTGAAGAAACTAGAATATAAAACATGTTTTAAATTAGTTTACCTTTTTGTTAAGTACATATCAACATAAACACATGTTCATTCATAGTTTTGATGCCTAATGTCTTTTTATCTCATGTTATGGACTTTTTAATCATATAATACTGACTTTCTACCTTAAATTCTTCGAAAGACCTAAAATAAGTAAAATTATCTGCCAATGGAATGAGAGAATTCAAGGTAATTCTACTCAATATTGGACGAATTGTATTAAACACAATATATTTCCCCTTGATAAGATTTCATTTTTAGCAGCGTAACGAAACATACAATCACAGAATGGATATTATGAAAAGTAAATACATATGTTTTTCTATTGATGTTATCAAAAAGGCATTTCAACACTGGATCAATCTCAACATATTGCATTTACAACTGAAAATAAAGACATATTGCATTTACAACTGAAAATAAAGAAATGGCATCTCAAAGGCAATTGAGTCATGTGATTTGGGCTGAGGACAAAGCTAAAACCATAAAATGAGTCAAGGATTGGCGTGTTATTCATTCCGGGCTATAACTGTACCTTTTACTTACCTTATCTCTATCATTTCTAATCTGCATCCCTGTCTGTCCCAGCCTCTCCTCCTCCTCCTCCTCCTCTCTCTTCATCTGTTTCCTTCTTCACCTTGTCTGCAGCGAAGCCCTGCAATCTCTCTAATACCCTTTAATAAAACTCTGGAGAATAGTTCTTTTCCTACACTATGGCTGCGGTGTGTCGCGCTTTATATGAAAATGAACAAGTCTGAGTAATCGTGCCTACATTTAACATGCGCCCGGACAAGAGGAGGAAGGGTAGAGAGATGGACGCAGCCATTGTGCCAAACGTGAGATCAGCGATAATAACACTGAAAAGAGTAAAAGATCAGGAAAAGGTCAGGGAGACAAAGAACGTGAGAGGTGGGAACAAAAGGCAGAGGAAGACAGGAGACAGGACAGGTCAGCAGGGGACGGCGCGCGAAGTGAAGAAAAGAGAGGCAGAAGGGAGAAAGAAAATGTAGGAGGAGATGAAGGAGGAAGGTCACTGATGGAGCGGCAGAGCAGAGACTCCCCACGGCTATAAAACACTGACTCACAGATGTCTCACTCGCCAGCCCAAATAGTCAAATATGATGTCAAAAACCTAAATGTACATGGAGCATAAAAAAAAATTAAAATCTTCAGCCTCATCTACCAATACCTTTCTCTTCCATATATATATATATATATATATATATATAAGGGCCTGTCTGTGTTCTGGATGTTGTGCAGCATTTTCTGACAATTTGTTGTATACATTTATTGATTTCCTGCCACCTGGGGGCACCTGAGCAATCTGTAAAAAACATCATTGACCTTTTATCATCTTATTACCTGATCTGACAATCGTGTTAGCTAACGTTACTCATCCAGCAGACAAGAAGCAAAGTTAGCATTCATTCGGACTAGTCATCTGTCAAATATTGGTCCACTCCTCCTTCTAGATCTATTGAGTTTATATTTTGTTCTTTTTTTTTGCTGAAGTGAGATGCCAGCTGCAGCTGGAAACTCCTGTTGTTTCAGCGCCATGTTACTTCCTTATATGAGATTTAACTATGAAGTTTATTGTGCCACTGGGATACTTTATGATACAAGTGTTTTAAAGACTGCAAGTGCAGTAAAGTTTGAATACAAGTCATTTGCAAAGACATTAAGGATGAAACAAAGCTGCCTAGAATATATATTGTTGTGTTTCCCTTCATCATTGAATTTGAAAAAAGTTTGGGGTCACTTAGAAATTTCCTTATTTTTGAATGAAAAACATTGTTCGATAACTTAATGTGGTAAATGACTATTCTAGCTGCAAATGTTTGTTGTTTGTTGCGATATCTACATAAGTGTCCATTTCCAGCAACTATCACTCCAGTGTTCTAATGGTACAATGTGTTTGCTCATTGTGTCAGAAGGCTAATGGCTAATGGCTTGTGCAATTATGTTAGCGCAGCTGAAAACAGTTTAGCTGGTTAGAGAAGCTAGAAAACTGACCTTCCTTTGATGAAAGCAAAGTTTGAAGAAAAAAATAAATAAATACAAATCATTATTTCTAACCATGTCAATATCTTGACTATATTATCTATTAATTTTACAACTCATGGGCGGTAAATAAAAGTGTGACTTTCATGGAAAACACACAATTGTCTGTTGTTTTAAATGGTAGTATATAAATATATATGATGAGATTTGGTACAATAACACCAACACTGATTCAATTAGTTCATTTATTGTGTCATTGTCAGTTTACCTGCCAATGGAATAAGACAGTCAGTCAGTCATTTTCTATACCTGCTTATTCCTCATTAGGAATTCACTCACACACTCACACCTACGGGCAATTTAGAGTCGCCAATTAACCTGAGCATGTTTTTGGACTGTGGGAGGAAGCCGGAGTACCTGGTGAAAACCCACACAGACACAGGGAGAACATGCAAACTCCGAAGAGAAAGGTCCCAGACCCAGGACCAAGGAGGTCTTGAACCTGTGACCTTCTTGCTGTGAGGCAACAGCGCTAACCCCTGTGCCACCGTGTCACCCTGGAATGAGACAATTCTGCTTAATATATATTTTACCAAATACAAAAATGTATTCAAAACACTTTTTATTGATTATAATGGAAAGATTATAGTCCTGGCCAATCCCAACTTTTAAATAGTAGACATGTCCACTACATCCCCAAACATACCATTTAACATTTTTACAGATAATTATATTATATACAAGTAAAAATGCCACAAAATGTTATGAATAGAATATTTTTGTGTCTTATTGGTCGAGTTACATCTCATGCATTTGTGCCTGTGAACACAACTGTTAAGGTACTTAATAACAGTATAATATGACTGATTAACAGGTTATTTAAATAATTGCAAATGCAAAAGCAAAATAGCTGTCTGTAGCCTAAAGAAACTTTTGAAATTATTCTTCAGCTTTTGTCTTCTTGTCTTCTCAGCATGATTGTTACTGCTATTAGGAAAAAAAAAAAAAAAAAAAACTTCACTCTGCTTGATGCTATTCCGTTTAGCAAAATCACTGTAATTCATGACCTGTCACAGCTTCTGTTGTGAGGGGCCACGTCCTCTCTCACTTTAACTGCAGGGATAATTGTGGCATTATATTTCTGAGTGACAGACAGATTTCCCCATCATTTATACATTTCTACCCCGAGTAAGCTGAGCGCAGGATAGAAAAACTTCTATCGAAATGACCTCACACTGGCTAAAGACCGCTTTTTTTACTGTAAATTTTATGACTAAATGATGGGTTACTAGTTGAGTAGTCTATAAATTATAAATCCTTAATCTCTTTAAAATACTTCAAACATCTTGGATACAAGCCCTTTTATGGATCAAAGTGTTCCTTCAAATCCTGTTCCAGTCTGAATATCCGTACCTATACATTAAGAGATCGCAGCAGGCATATTAGATTGGCAGCATGTTCAAAGTGGAGCCTGATGATGACTTACACCGCCTGTAGACTTACAGCCCCCATATTGGATGCGTTTTAAGGGGTGGATGTTTGCACGTCACTATATTGATCTAATAAAACATACATTAAAGAAACAAAGCAAAACTGTTTTAAATATAAATGCAGAAATGGAAACTGGCCAGAGTTTCCAGCGTGAGCTGGTTCTGCAACATTTGGATCCAAATATCCAAAATAGGGCTTTACATGGGAATGCAAAAAAAAAAAAATAGTGTTTGATACATATCAAGAAGTCATGTGCCTTCCCTGCCAGCAGTTGGTCTTCTTAGTGTATTTTTTTTCATAGGATGAGTTTAAATGGAATTCATGTGATCTTGGCAGCTCCTGCTCTTCTTAAAAGAGTTATAATTTAAGTGGAAGGATATAAATTAAAATAAATTCAACTTTAACTAATCATATGCAAAAGGAAAGGAAAAAGTCCTATTCACAGTGATATCTAATACTATTCAATATTATATTTATTTATTTAACGATTTTTTTATTTTCTTATTTATATGATGACATTGTCACTGTGACCGGTTTAAGGTCCTAACAGTTTTGCATAGTTGTCGGTCTTCAATGTTTCAGCAATTATTTTCTGAAACGTAGAGTGTGTTTGGAAATAAATCTCTGAATTTACTATTATTATATTCACAATATTTAATCTTCAATGAGCCACACAGAACACACACTACAGTTTATTTTGAATCATTGCCATACACACAGAAACTGTAACAGTGACCAGCTTTTTTGTTGTTTTGTTTCCTTTGTTTCTTGATGAAATCTTTCTTAGTGAAAAGTATTTTTATTTATTTTATTTAAAAAAAAAAATGGACAGTCTTAAAGTGTAATGAAAAAAATACACTGCATGAAATTAAATCCTATTAGGAGGAATATCTTGTATTTAGGACAATTAGACCAATGTTGAGTAAAATTATCTTGAATTATCAGAAAGACATTAAGATAAAAACTATTTAATCTTAATATAAGGAAACAAGACTAAATAACCAAAAAAAACCCTTAAATAATCAAAATTATCTACCAATGGAATACAATATTTAGTTAGAAAATTCTATTCAATATCGGATGAATTTTACCAAAAACAAGAATTTTTCACATGTTAAGATACGATTTTTTGCAGCGTACAGAATATCACCAGCCTTCCCTTTTAATTAAATCTAAATATTCTTTATTTTCATTTTACTGACCATAACATTATAAATTGTGCACAAAACAACATTTTGCATTAAATTCCTTTTTTCCCCTTCACCACATCTTCACCATCCTTCTCCTGCTCTCTTCTTCATGTCTATTCCTAACCCGCTGTCTCTCTCCCACTTTTTCCCCCACCCCGGATTACACAGCTTCATTACCCCCGCTCAGATCTCACCCACTCACACACCAGGCGAAGGCTCTGGAGCGTCGTCCTGAGATGTTTCATCCTCTTCCCAGATACGTTTCATTAATCTCCCCTGGGGTGGGACAGGTGCCAGGTGTCCCAGAGGCTCCGCAACCCACGGATGGATGAGGGCGGCAGTGCATCAATCCCTGCATATTTAATAATCCATGTCTGATTTGACAGCTGTTTCATCTCTCTATCATTCCTAAAATTGACATTGATCAAAAAAATCTTGTTTTTTGCTCGTATTATGTTTTATTTGAAGGCATCTTCTGTTTCTTTATTCCCCTCCCCATTGGTTTTAGTGACTAACTTTCCTTCGTCTTTATATTGCACAGCCTCACACTACATGGAGTGTGTTCCCGTGTGTATGCCCTTGTTACCCGTGTCTGCCTTGATTAGTGGTTAGTGACAGAGACCTGAAATAATTAGCAGTGTTCGTGTTTCAGCGCATCAACTAAAGCAGGCCATGATACAAACTGAGTTTGATAACTGTAAATGAACCAGAGGTGGAGATATTACTGCGAATCTTTAAACAGTAATGATTATGGGGGTGGGGGGGTCGACACCGAGTTGTGTGTCCAAGTACCATCACGTACTATTTTCCGCTGGGATCAGTTTGATAATATTATACCTGACAGGTATGGTAGCTCCTGCACATTTTAGAACCACCCTGTTGCTGCCAGGGTCAAATCAATGAGTTTACAAGAGACAGACAGAGATAGAGCAAGAGAAACAATCCAACAGGCATGAAACCATCATGAAGATTTCAGTGCTTCGCCTTCCAGTTGTGGCATTTGCGCTACACTGTGCAGCAAACAATAGTGGGTTAGAATGTTTAATACAGGAGCATACACATTGGTTATCCATCTTCTCCGCACACGGACAATCTGTCTTTTGCTTGATAAAGTGAAGTGGACCAATCCGTCAGCCGTTCAATTTGCTTTCCAAGCTTCTCTCCTATTCACTGACATTTTCTGTGTCTTACTCATCTAAAGGCCCAGAATATACTGTAAAGGTGCCTTTTCACCAGACACCAGTTTTAACTCAACTCGATCACCAAAATCTGGTACAAATTTTTTCGTATCGCCTCCTTCGGGCATCCAAGGGAGCTAGCTATTAGCAAGCTACTGCCATAAACAAGAACATGCAGTGGTCAATGTCAGAGGTGGAATTTTAAATAAACACGGATGAGTCTGTCACTGCATGCATGTTTTGATGACCCCATTTACATTCATTGTTGAAAAGAAACACAAGAAACCTGAATCCAAACCAAGGCTGTAAATTTTGTTTATTCCAATAAAGACATGATCCGTGAGTTTGTTTACAGGGCTAATCATTTATGAAATTCAGATTTCTTTAACTCTGAGCAGGAAATTGAACGACCTTTGAGAGACAGATTTTAAAATTGCAGGAAGCCACCGTAGCTTACAAGTTGTGTTGCACCGTTCACTTCATTTAACCAGCTATTAGAGTAATGGATGGCTTGTAGCATTTATGAGACAGGATTTGATTGTATAAAAAAGGCTTTTATATACATTAAACTATGTGAGCTCAATGTGTTATTTTGAATAGCAACCAAGTTAAACTATTGTGACTTGTGCATATGTCAATTGTGATTATTGAAAGCACTGTTTTCCTTCTTCTATAACCTTGAATGGATTTGTGTGCAATGTTGAACAAAGACGATTGGAAGTAAACAGAAGTCACGGAGAAAACAAGAGGAGTTGCTCTGGGAGATCCTGTGACATACTAGCGCTAGTACGCCACAACTAGGCCAGCTGTCGAGTTAGCGTTAGCTTGCCATTTACAGCAGTTCTACCTTAGAGACCACACAAGGCATCAAAGCAGCTTCAGGGATGTTTATTATCATTGCACTCAGGCTGTCGTGGGATTGGGGCACTGGAGGCCTCCTTGCTGGAATGGGAGGCCTTTACTTGGTGGTCGTGGGTGGAAGCAGGGGAGATGGTGGATTGACAGTAGGAGAAAAAAGGATGAAGACATGTAGGAGGGGACAATTTTTAAACAGACCACTTGGAGACAAGGCAGGTTGCCATTGGTTTATTGTGATGATGTTACTAGTCCTGTCTCTGGTAGAACTTCTGTAAATTGTCATTTGACCAACTTGCTTATTTCATTGAGTAACCATGTCTATGCCATGTTGGGTCTAATGCTTGGGATCCACTGGCTGTGGTCCTTTTTAAGCGAGCAGGAGGATCTCAAGCATAACTGTGTTTTCTGCAAACTTCTGCAATTCTGTTTCCTGAATAAAGTTTTGGAGTAAAAAAAAATGTGTTTTCTGCAGAATCTATCACTTTAAAATCTATATTTCCTAAATAAAGTTTTGGAGAAAAACAAACAAAATGTGTTATCTGCGGACTCTCTGCGGAAACTTTTTTTTCTGTTATTTACATTACATGGGTTATTTGGGCCTAGGCTGAGCATGGGCTTAGAGTGGCCTTTGTAATTGGGTCTGACATGAGCATTAGATGTGCTAAACTAGCATGAGCAATAGGTGGGCTTTGCTGTTCGTCCCCACATGGGCATTAGATAGGATAAACTAGCATTGACAATAAATGGGTTCTAGCTGGGCTCCACTCCTAAGATAGTCAAAATTGATTAGATATACTATTGTTATATTTTACCAACATCAATGGCTATGTTCACTTTTGATTAGGGTTAGGCAATGATTAAAAATTTCAATCACTATTAATTGCATAGTTATACACAAAATCCAATGATGAAAGTGTCATAGAATTTGTGCAAGATCTTTTAACATCACCCTGTCAACACAACCATGAGGGGCCCATATGGGTTGGATATAGGCTGGTGTGTGGTTAATTTCCATAATGGCCCCATGTGGGCAAGCACAGATAGGGTGAGAAGGTGGGCCTCAGATGGGCCCTAGCTAAAATCCACATGGGCTACCCTGGTGTCGCCCAACTGGGGCTCACACTAGCTGGAGCTCATGTTGGCTGCACATGGGTCCTAGCTAAAACAAACATGGGCAAGGGAGGTTACTCCCATCTGGGGCCCACACTAGCTGGGCCCCATGTAGGCTGTACATGGATCCTACCTAAAACCTAGATGGGGGACTGCATGTGACAGGCTTTACTTCTGTGCATCAAGAGTTGGCATCTGAGGTGGGAAAAAAAAGCCAAATATGGAAAAAAAAACATATCTGGCCTGCAGGGCCCAGGATTTAGAGCCAGGATTGCAGCCAGAGAAGGAGCCAGGCTCGCACAGATGACTAGGGGCTTACGGTGAGCGGACATAGAACAAAAAAAAAAGAGGAGAGGAGAGGAAAGGAGAGGATACACCCAGCGGCCTTCGACAGCCTGGAGGATTTAAAGACAGGGAGGTTAATGGGCTCCAGCTTTATGGCCTCCTCTTCCGAGCAGCTCTTGATCCACTGGGCCCTCTTCCATGGCTGACACTTGATCAATGTCCTACCCCCGTCCCCAAGTGGAGGGCTTGCAGCAGGAAGTGGAGGCAACTGGCTTCTCTCAGCTGAGCAAAGCTCAAGAAAAAAAATTATCTCTGTTGTCAAGCCATGTCCTTTGTGAAGAATACAGCCACACTCTGTACTGTAATAGAGTGCTGTTGGATGTCAGTAATTCAATTTTTACTTAAAGGAGCATTAAGTAATCTATGACTTTAATCAACCCCTATCAGCCACCGGAGGCAGAGGCATCGACAATAGCCTGGCAGAGCTACCACCGGTCAGTAATTGATGCAAATATTAGTGTCATAGTTTTACAACAGAAAGCAAGGAGCCAGGTATCTACAGAAGAGACAGGAAAGAAAGAAACATCTACTGAAGAAGTGCAAAATTCATGTTGATAAATTGGCAATTTTTTTCATTGGCAATATTAATAAATATAACAGAAATAACAATATATCGGTAATAAGTTAAATAATAATAATTTAAATTTAATTATTATATAAATTATCCATTAATTTATTTTATATCATTTAAAGTTTATTTATTTAAAATATGCTAAATTTAACTAAAAAGCTTGCTATGTTCCTTTCTTTTTAAATGCTTTGCTACATTTTGCTAGGCAAAGTAATATAATTTATTATCTTTGTTTTCCTTGTACATTGTACAATGAAATTAAAAGTGCACTCCTCGTTTGTAAAAATGTTCATTCTTTCACATAAAAAAAACAAAAAACAAACAAGAACAAAAAAAAAAAAAAAAACTTGTTCAGCTCAACAGTATTTTCTCAGCTGAGGCAGAGACGCTCAGAGAGTAAGTGAACACCAGTTGATCAGAACCATCCGTCCCTCTGTACAAATTCTGGTTCTGAAATATAAATAAATATAAAACGTACATTTGGTTCTGTGTTTGGTCCAGTGAGCGTTAACACTGCATGGAACCAGATCAGGAGGGAACCAGACCAGGAATCACTTGATAGGAACTGAGAGCCCCATTTTAAAGCGGACCAGAGTGGGTTTGTTTGGACCAGAGATCTGAGTTTTCACACCTGGACAAAGTCTATCTAGTCTGTTTAAAGCAACTAAATGAGGACAATGTGTCACATCCTTTTAACAAGACGGATGAATGATCATTCATTCAAAAACATCAACCAAATCCAACCAACCAACCAACCATCAACCAACCCGTCCAATATCATCAGACTAGTGTTGCTGTCGTTTAAATACCCTGCTCCCCCCAACATACTTCCTGCTGCTAAGTCTGTCATCTCCTGATATAAACTTTACTGTGCTGCATTATTTTAAAACTTTGGTACATTTCAATTTAATTCAGATGCTCTTTTGTTAATGTGATCATTAGATGATGGCAGGATTAAACATGCTGCCTTAACACATTTATTTGTGTTTTTTGGAAGGTGTAGGAAATAGGGGTGCGTCAACCAGGTTGGATATATATGGGGGTGTGCGGCAAAAAAAGTACAAATCCTGTAATTAATTCATTCATTTTTGATTAATTTTCATCTGAAAGCACTATTTATAATACTTCATAAGGATAAAGTTAAAGGATAAAGTGCGTTCATAAGGATAAAGTTGTTTAAAAAATAAAAATGTAAAAAAAAAAACTCCCTTCTCCCCTTGTCTGCCTGCCTGTCATGCACAGGTACATGCACGCGCATGTTGTCTGTTGTTTACTTTTGCCTGAGGTGTAGCCTGTAAGCTAGTTTGCACCAAAATGGGTAAGCACAAGTCGGGAGCACAAAAAAATAAACATTTAGAGCAGAGGAAGAATGTCGTGGCCTCGTGTCCCGCTGACAAATTTCTTTCAAACAAGACAAGTTCAACCCTCCAACTCAACGACATCCAGCCAGTCTGCACCGACTATAATGAGGCCACACACTGTAAATAGTTCGGATTTTTTAATTTTTTTTAATTTTGGATTGTTCAATGTGGACTTTTTCCCCCACCTTTGGATGGAATTATTATTTGTTGTGGTATTCTGCCCACTACTAGATGAAACCATCATTGGTAGGTTGTCATAATATTCATTATTTCTGATAACATTGTCATAATGCTGAATATATGGCCTTCCCTGTGCTGTTTGTTGCTGTTTGACCACTGTGTCTGCCTGTCAAGCATTTTGTCTTCTGTTCGGTTTAATATATGGACTCCACCTGGATCCAAAAGCTATGAAGAACACATTTCAGTTGATCCAGAAGATATTGTTGAACATTGGACAAGAAAAGCTCAGTCCAAAACTGCCAAAAGACAATCTTATGCAGGCCCTGCCATCAGTTTTTATTCAGGTTTTAAACGTTTACAGACTAAATGTTGCCAAGTCTGTTTGTAAGTCTGTCGTTAAGTCTGTTTGTTGCTGTGAGACATTCAGGAAAGAGTCCATTGTGAATCACTTTGTTAGCTTACATCCAGACCAATCATTACACCTCACTCACACTTATTCTGACTCTTAAGTCTCCTCATTCTGTCATACATCACATACTGATTTTCACTCATACTAATACGCTTTCTGTCTCACTCACTCATGAACAGCATGTTGATTGTTTTTACAAATACTGACATAAAGAAAAATTTTCATATTCATCATATTCATCATCATTTTCATAATGCCATTTTGTGAATTCTGATTGTAAAGTTAGCTAACCTAAGGATATGTGTGCATTTATTTAATTTTTAAATGTTGCCAACTTACTTTGGCACAGTATATTAACTTAATGTGACTTACCTTTATTGAGTTCCTGTCAACTTTATTGAAATGGATTGCATTAAGATACCTGAAGTCAAGTGTAATACACATTTCAAGTGACGTTCAGCCACATTTCAGCAAATCTATAGAGGAAGCCAGACCACAACATAATCAGTAGGTGGTCTTATTTCACAGTTTGTGTTTTGGCACGCAAAATGAATGTATGAATGAATGAAAAATAGCTCATTTCATAACAGGCCCTCTTTAGTAAATGCTCACATATTTTAAATTATTACATACATCACGTGGACGGCAGTTGGTGACATCTCACACATCTAGGTTGCCGATGCAATGCTCCAAATGATTGTCCTGGGTTGGCAGATCTGTGATTACAAGTAGCCGCCGTTAGCTTGGGGGACGCACTCGCTTTGATTCACTGAGCGAGCGAACGCAGACACGCACGCTCAGTGAGTGATTCACGCCGTTCACTTGCAGGGGAGGACAAATCACGTTACCTCGTAGCAGCCCCCTTCACGAACGCTGCTTCGTTCGTGGACTCAGCTGGACTGGAAATATGAACCGATCGTCTCAGAAAGTGATTCAGTTCAGCGCGTTCACCCAGAAGATTTGTTCTCTGCGGAGGGAAATATCCGCGGAGGGGACATTATTAGTAAGCTGAGGCTGAAGTACAGCGCAGGTCATTTGTCCTGTTAATAGTCCAATCGTACCTGTTTCCCAGTCTTTCCTTGTCTCCCGTCTCTGCCTCTTTCTCTTCATCAGGATGGCTTGCAGCAGCCTCATCCTTCTCTCTTTACTCTGTTAAGCATATCAGGCGCTTTAAACCCCTGATGTCGGAAACGCATTTATAGACAACAATTATGTAAAGTAAGTTAAGCTGCAGCCACATTGTGCTTTGCTCCTCTATCCCCCTTATTTTGCTGTGAGTTTCCACACAAATAACTGCCACCTGAAAAAAATACGTTAAACGACGCCCTCATGCACTGACACATACGCAAAAAAAATCATTCACGCATCAGAAATGAGTGATAAAAGATGAAGAATGAGTCAGCAAAACAAAAAAAAGAAAGGTTTGGAAGCAACATATTGTATTCTTGGTTCAAACTTTTGTTTTAAAAACAAAATTCTGCGAAACCGTGACCTTGGAAACATTCATGTCATCAGACAACAGAGGCAGAAATTCCTTAGAAGGCCCTTATCTGCCTGAGACATGACCAGACGAGCCAGCTGTGGCCCGTGTGACATCTTTTTTTTTTTTTGTTTTCTCTGTCATTGGTTTTTGAAGGTAGGGAGTAAGAAATCCCCCTCAAAAATCCTTCATTTGCTATTCTGCAGAAGACGTTGAGGATAAAGAGAAGCACAGGATGGAAGAGAGAGCGAGTGCTCTGAGAAAAGCACCAAACACCCCTCTGGATAATAACTTACATTAATACAAAAAAAAAAAAAAAG
The DNA here is from genome assembly GCA_030544235.1 of Lepturacanthus savala. Taxonomy (NCBI): domain Eukaryota; kingdom Metazoa; phylum Chordata; class Actinopteri; order Scombriformes; family Trichiuridae; genus Lepturacanthus; species Lepturacanthus savala. The sequence continues at coordinate 20,196,731 of CM060464.1, forward strand.
TAAATGTACATTTACATCAGAAGCACTTCATTCACTCAACATTTGTTTTCATTAGATTAACACTAGAACCGCCAAGGCGGTCATTTTTACCCCCTGGAGTTTTCAAGTGCTTGCATTTCTGTCAAACTAAAAGCCCTGCACCTCTAAGTTCATGACTGTTCCTAAAATGGTATTATTAATGATTCTGTGAATTTTGGTGAATATGTGATGAAGAGAAAAAAAAATATGACCATTTATACCTAGAACCACAGAGGGGGTCATTTTTACCCCCTCATATAAAACTGCTGTATACAGCTGTCACTCGCAGCGTCTCGTGCTCCACTCCTGCTCAGCAACGCTCATTTTTTGCGCCACATTTTTTGACAGCTTTTAGTAGCTACTGTCACCAGTGAACAAACCGGCATGAAATATAGACCCGGAAAAAATATATATGACAGCCAAAGAGGCCTGGCTGTTGTACCAGGATCTGAATGAGGCAGAGTCAGAAGGAGGGGAGATAACGGTGGGTTTGAGTGGGACGGAATCAGAGGGGGGTTCAGCGCCAGCTCAACATGTGTGTGAGCTATATATGAGGCCCATGCAGCCAGGACTGCGGACTAGAAGAGCCCAGTCCCAAAACATTGTGCCTGAGAAAGGTGGCACTACCCCATATGCGCGCCGCAACATTGACGATCCCATGAGCGTGTTCATGTGTTTGATGGATCGAGTGATGCTGCAGCACATCTGTGACTGCACTGTTGCAGAGGCACATCGGTGTGGACAGGTGGGCTGGGAACTGAGCCTGGCTGAGTTAAAAGCCTTCATTGCACTCCTCCTAGCCAGAGGAGTGCATAACGGGATGCATATCGACATGGAAGATCTGTGGTCCAAAGAGTGGGGGCACCCTTTCTTCAGCACCACGTCACGCAACCGCTACAGGGAGATCATGCGCTACCTACGGTTTGACCAGAAAGACACCAGAAACACCCGGCTGTTGCTCTGGTGTGAGGTGTGGGACAGAATCATCCAGAACAGTCTGGCGTCGTATAAACCGGGGGCGGAGATAACAGTGGATAACAGTGTGTGCATCCTCAGCACCATGCACACATCAGTGGAGATCCACGATGACCCAAAGAAGAGGGTTGATGTCCTGGACAAGATGTTGAGGCAGTACTCCACCCATGCTGCAACCAGAAGATAGCCAGTTGCATTTTTTTATAACCTACTGGACATTGCTGCAATGAACGCTTGGATCTTGTACCTTGGCTGCACAGGCTCAAATATTGCCCGGCGGATTTCATCCTGGAGCTCTGCAAACCGTTGCACACAGAGCACATTTCGGAGTGAGCACCAAAACCTGCTGTCACACACTTTTTCTTCATTGTTGAACAGTTCCTACAGTTTGTTGTTGAATGTGAATATGTTTATTTATTTACTATTTATTAATGTGCGAGCTAGCGAGCGCGGGCATCGTTAGGCCACTTAATCTTTTTTCTAAAATCATTATTATTTTGTTATTTATTGTTGTTATTATAATAGATAAATCTGCAATTTTGTTATTGTAAATATTGTGTTATTTGATATTTTTTGTGGTTTGTTGAACAGTTTTTACGGTGTGTTGAGTTTGATCAAAATAATTATTTATTTACAAAATAAAATCAATATATACAGTATATTTTAACCCTGTGGAGTGCCTTGACACACCGGCGCATTAAAATCACGTGACAGGTTTCGGCTGTCATAGCCGGAAGATGCAGCCTCGTAGAGTCTCCATTTCTTGTTGAAAGTGCGGACCTCAACCTTTACATCGGTCCATAATCGCTATATTGAGCTTAATTGCCTATTTGAGACAGCCTTATTTTATTTCAGAATTGTATATATTTAACTGAATAGCTGTATTTGTTTTACGTTTTTGAATAATGCACCTGGCCTAACTGGTTTGCGGATGTGCTGGACTTTTACTTTTGGATTTAATTCATGAAGCACAGTTCACCAATAAAAAAAAAAAATTGGATTTCAGATCTTCTGTTCTTACTGTATTCAATTGATTAGTCATGTGCTACAATTTTTTAATATCCTAGAATTCAAATTCTTTGATTTGTTTTTTAATTGACTGACAGCATTAAACCAAACATGCTGGATCCCAGTTAGGGATGCACATGGTTAACAGTTTAACCGTTAACCGATAACAGTAACTCTAACCTATTAATACTAAAGGTCAATTTTGTTTTTAAGCTATGTAATTCAATCAACTCATGGGGGGTGTCGACAGGTGCAACACATGCTATCACGTGCTTTCCATCACAGCCCACTTTACAGCGAAGATGAAGAGAGCAAAAAGGAGTAAAGGAGTTCTGTGGGACAATTTCGACCGGAAAGGGGAGGACGTCATTTGCAAATGATGTCTAGTACATATATAAATGTAACTCGGGCTAATCTGAAACATGTTAGATTCATGTCTGAATCTTACCTGTCACAGCAGCCAGCTGGAACGCAGCTCTCCATTGAGCCCATGTGTCTCCATGCACGCTGGCATCATATGCAACATTAATATTACAGATATCAATGACAGCTCTGCAGATGACACCTGAAGTCACTGACTAGTCTCCTTTGACAGGGAGGGTGTGTGAAAACACATTACATTAAATATTATTATTAGGGCCCGAGCGGCGACTGCGCAGCAGTCCGCGAAGGACCTATTGGAACTGCTTCGTTTCTTATTAGGGCCCGAGCGGCGACTGCGCAGCAGTCCGCGAAGGACCTATTGGAACTGCTTCGTTTCTTATTAGGGCCCGAGCGGCGACTGCGCAGCAGTCCGCGAAGGACCTATTGGAACTGCTTCGTTTCTTATTATTAGGGCCCGAGCGGCGACTGCGCAGCAGTCCGCGAAGGACCTATTGGAACTGGAACTGCTTCGTTTCTTATTATTATTCTCGTCCGAAATGAATTGCCTTTTTGAGGCCTTTCCCATACCTCAAAACTCACCAAAATTGCTGTGCACATCTGGAGTCGCGAACATTTACGTATTCTATAGGTCTCCAGCATGGACACACAAAAATGGCTCTACAGCGCCCCCTGGAAATTTTCAAAACACCCTCCGCATTGGGCTTAGTTTTACCAATCGTCATGAAATTCGGCACACACCTTCATCATGCCAAGACACACCAAAAAGCCTCTTGACACCATGGTGAAATCACAACAGGAAGTCGGCCATCTTGAATTGAAATTTCGCCAAAAGGGCGATTTTGGCCATTTCCACACCTCGCATCTGTGCGAACTCGTCCTAGAGATTACAAGGTCACGACCTCAAACTCGGCCAGGATGCTCTCAAGGCATGTGTGATTCAAAGTTATCAAAACCGTTTTCCTAAGTCTTACGGTCTGGTTGTGGTGGCCTTTTTTGGTCATCGCTTCAGAGCTCGCCATCTAACTTTGAATGGCTGTCACGCCCACATACTTTACTCTATCAGCTTCAAACTGACTGGACGTGACCATGGCTCCGCCCCCAGTGTTTTGACATCATGATTACCCACTTAGTATGTGGCGCCCCCTAGTGGTAACAGGAAGTGACCTTTTTTTTCTTTTACATGTACTAAAGACACATCGTTCAACTTAGAAACTTCATTCCACCTCTAAAACATGTAGAACACATTGGTGAAGCTATATGATGAACGCTGTAAGGCCACGCCCTATGGCGTCCGTGTGGTGAGGCAGTGACGATCGATCCCTCGCCATGAAAATACGTTTGGCTTTTTGATGGCTTTAACGATGACTTATCATCATGAAAATGGAAACACAGGTCAAAGGTGGCATCCTCTATGATTTGATAGGGGCAACCCACATGGGTGGGGCCAAATGCCTCTGTAGCGCCCCCTGGAAACTTTCAAAAACCCCTCCTCATAGGGGTTAGTAAATCCTACAGTCATGAAATTCGGCACACACCTTAATCATTCCGAGACGCACAAAAAAGCCTCATGACGTCATGGTGAAATCCCCACAGGAAGTCAGCCATATTGAATTTAAATGGCGATTTTTGGCGATTTCCACACCTCGCATCTGTGCGATCTCCTCCCAGAGATTACAAGGTATGGAACTCAAAGTCGGCCAGGATGTTCTCAAGGCATGTGTGATTCAAAGTTATAAAAAGCGTTTTCCTAAGTCTTACGGTCTGGCCGTAGTGGCCACGCCTTTTCTGGTCATCGCTTCAGAGCTCGCCATCTGACTTTGAATGGCTGTCACGCCCACATACTTTACTCTATCAGCTTCAAACTGACTGGACGTGACCATGGCTCCGCCCCCAGTGTTTTGACATCATGGTTACCCACTTAATAGGTGGCGCCCCCTGGTGGTAACAGGAAGTGACTTTTTTTACTTTAATATGTACTGAAGACACATCATTAAACTTAGAAACTTCATTCCACCTCTAAAACATGTGGAACACATTGGTGAAACTCTGTGATGAACGCTGTGAGGCCACACCCTATGGCGTCCGTGTGGCGAGGCGGCGACGATCACTCGCCGTGAAAATACGTTTGGCTTTTTGATGGCTTTAATGATCGCTTATCGGCATGAAAATGGAAACACAGGTCAAGGGGGGCAGGATCTTTGATCTGATATGGATGACCCACATGGGAGGGGCTAAATACCTCTATAGCGCCCCCTATAAATATTCAATAGACCCTCCATAGGGTTTCTTTTATCGTAGAAACATGAAATTCGGTACACACGTGTATCTTGTCCAGACAAACATAAAAGTCTCTGGCACCAACGGTCTATGTCAAACAGGAAGTCTGCTGCCCCCTGGTGGACACAGTTAACTTGTCATAACTCCGTCCCACATAAACCGATCTGCCTCAAACTTCACACATGTGATCAGGATGGGTCCCTCTGCGCTCCACCCCAAGTTAGGCTACTGTGCTGCTGCCCCCTGGTGGTCACACCGTTAACGTCAAATAACTCTGTGTTGCAATGCACGATCTGCTCCAAACTTTACATGTGTAATGAGAGACTGCTACTGAACGTAGACAACCAAACACGGTTATGCGGACAGCGCCACCTGCTGGAGGAGTGTGGCGCGGCGGTTTTCTGTTCCGGCCAACTATTTTTTAGGGTACTAGACCACAAGCTACCACCCCTGGTGGTCACACTGGTAACATGTAATAACTCTGTGGCACATTGCCTGATCTGCTCCAAACTTCGCACATGTGATCAGGATGGGCCCCTCATTGCACCAGCCCACATTTGGTTACAGTGCTGCTGCCCTCTGCTGGACACACCATTAAATTTTCATAATCTCTGGCACATTGTCCGATCTGTTCCAAACAAGCATTTGAACTCCTGCAGAATTGATCTTATCTTCTCTTAAGCAATCTATCCGTGTTCTTTACCACCACCATCTGTCAACTGTAAAGAAGACGATTGTACAATCATTTGATTTTTAATTAATTTCTTTTTTATTTCAATTATACTTGTATAGCTGAAAATCACATCAGAGGTTTGTTTCAGTTGGCTCTGTAGTTTTTACAACAATAACAACATCACTGCCCTTAGACCCTCACATAATACATGGAAGAAAAATAGGAATAAACCTCAGGAAGAGTAAAAGAGGAGGATCCCTCTTCCAGGACAGACAGGGTTACAACAGATGGATGGAATACAATACATTTTAACAGAAAAAGAGTTACGTTTGACATTAATTGGAATAACTGAAATATATTGGTGTGGTGTATGTGCAGGAAGAGGTGACAGCTTCAGGTGTTGCCAGGACAGCATCAGACCATCCAACAGCCGAAGGATCCTTGCAGAGGTTGCACTGTAGCATGTTCTGTGAATGAGTAAACAGAGGGCAGGACTCCAAGAACAAAACAGATTTAAAAATGATACATCATTGGGTCATGAGTGAACTATAATGACTCAACTATAATTATCACCCTTTCACACTCATTTACTTCACTGATTAGATTGTCTTTCATATATATGTCAAAACAATTAGCAGGACACCGCAGGGAATCGAACCCCATCCCAGTAAAACCAGGAGTGCCTTACCGGTGTCTTTTGCTTTTTTTGACGCTAAATGAAAGGCAAAGCAAAACCCGCATCAAGAACAGCATATTTGTGTCAGCCTTTAAAATTAGACTATAATTGTACTTTACTTTTTTAAATTAAGTGTGGAAAATTACTCATAATTGTTATTACTTTATTTTGTATTATGTGATATAAACTGTTTGTCAATACAGATTTTGATTCAATGCTATCTTGATGCAGGAAACAAAACCTTTAAAATGTTTCTGAATTGAAGAACTCAAAGAACACAAACTATTTGTAATATTTAGCATGCAATAAACATTCAACAAACACTCAAAATGGAAAAGCCTTGAAGGTAAAAAAAAGTAAAAACACACATTGCATAACTTAAAACTTGTAAATTATATATATATATATATATATATATATATATATATATATATATATATATATATATATATATATATATATAAACAATATAAATTGAATGCAGAATAAACTTGAACAAAACTAATGGAAAGGTTTGTTTTTTTTGTTTTGTTTGTTTTTTTTGTTTTGTTTTTTTTTTTTTTTTTTTTTGGTTTTTTTTAAGTATTGAATACACATTAAAAGGACTGAACCTGTCAAGAATATATGAATTACTTGCATACAAAATATAAAAAAAAAACTACATTATGTTGAGCTATTTCCCCTCTGTATACCTACTACTACCTGCTACTCAGACTTTATTTCACAAACTACTTAAAATTACAAACTATCGCCTCGTGATCACTAAAATATGTAGGCACCACCATTGCCTCTACATCATAATGAGCTGTTCTAACATAAACATGATCAATTAACGTGCCTTTCTCTGTAGTAGCTCCCCTCACAAGCTGAATATACCCTCTATCTACCACAAATTGGCAAATTGTTGATGACTTCAAAATATCATCGTTAAAATCTCCCATTAGAGCAACGGTGTTACTGAGTGAATCTAACCAATCCAGTAACCTTCCTAGATTTTCCCTAAACAACGACACAGGATAAGATGGTGGTCGATAAACAACTGCAACTACTATGTTATACCTAACAAACCTATACGCTAAACATTCCAAATTGAGATCTGGTACCTTTATAATATCATATTCTACATTATCAGCGCTATAAATGCCAACACCACCATGTTGTTGGTCTTGCAGTGCAATCAAGGCCGGATGTCTACTACTGTACGACGCACTTCGCGGACAATTGTTGAAACTAAAACCATCAATCTTTACACTCTCGAATGACGAATCTGCAGACAACCACGTTTCTGTAACAGCAATACAGTTAAGCTGCAAATGCTGTGTACATGACGCCAAATCCACTACATGCCGAGCCAAACTTTGCACATTCATCACAAACACTCTAAAACTGTGTGTATTCAGTTTGTGCCTCGGTATATCTTGTAACAAAAAAGGAGCCATATTCTGAATTGCATCCTTTATATCATCTTTACAATAAATACTCTTATCAACAAACTCCTGAATAACTAACCCTGAAAGGTTCCTAACACGACTTAATGCTACATACGCCTGGCCAGGTGCAAATATTTTCTTAAGGCTAACTACAGCACTATCAACAGTAATGCCTTGTACTTTGTGAATTGTACAGGCCCAAGCTAGTTTCAGTGGAAATTGCCTCCGCAATCCACCCTTTTTGGTTGCCCTTTCTTCCTCAGCTTCAATACATGTCGAATCAGCTAAATCTGCTGAAATACTCGGAGACTGTCTCCTCCTTTGTCTTCCTACCCGATCATCATCAAATCTAACATAAACCTTCAAAGGAAACTTGCCCTTTTCTGCTTCAACTATGTGAGTTACTGTACCACATACACCATTAACTAAACCATCTGCAATATCCACATTTTTACACAACATAACACGTGCACCCTTACCCAACAACAACTGCTCTTCCAAACATGTGTTAGGTGCCTTAGAATGATGCCCATCTAACAACTTCAACTTCCCTGTCTTCTTATCATTCATGTAATCCTGCGCCTTTACCACAACATACTCAGGGCAACTCTTAAACAACTGCTCCATATTATGCTCATTTACTTGTTTATTTGTAGCAAATATATGCAAGGCTGAGCTGACCTCACCAGTTTCACACTGTTTTAATATTCTTACGTCACTATCCAACATCGGCGTCCCTTTGGAGCGAGTTCTAACCCTATTTAACAACTGTGCAAACACATCATCTTTCTGACGGACTATTTCAGTTAACTCCACAACCTTAAACAAACTAGACCACAAGCTACTACCTATGTCATCCACATACAACGCTTTCCCTTTTACCGGAGGCAACTGGAAAAAATCCCCAACAGCCACTACACTGACATTACCAAATGGAGCATCACCTGTTTGCTTTATCTGTCTCAATCGACCATGGATATACGACAACAGATTGTGATCTACCATTGATATTTCATCTATCACCAAAACCTGCAAGTCACAATACTTCGCACGCAATGAATTTAGCTTATCTTCACCTAAAGGAGTGTATGGTAACCTAACATCCTTTCCAATACTAAACGTAGTGTGTATTGTTGTTGCATCAAAATTGTATGCTGCGATACCTGTTGGAGCAGTCAACAAAACACATATGTTGTCAGGGTGACGACACGCCGGTGACAACAGCCTCATACACTCATACTGAATAGCTTTGATCAAATGACTCTTCCCGGTACCTGCACCACCTGTCACAAATACATGCAACGGTGCAGGCTTTTTACCATTGACCCTGTCCAAACACCACTGTCTAACCTGATAAAATACAGACAACTGTGTCTCATTCAGAGACCTCACTAAAGACAAACCCTCACTTCTACACATGACATTATGTCGCTTCTCTACATTTGCTACCTGTTCCTTACCTACAGCTAAATCTGGAATATTTTCTGCCTCATCCTGTTCCATTGTCCTCATCTGCTCTTTCAATTCTTCTACACATTCTAACCGTTCTAACTCCTGCTCAGGACACAGCTCACCCCATGCTTCTTCAACTATACCTTCATTATCAATACGATTCTGAATATTCTCCAATTCATCTGCATCTATTTCAAACAAGCTTCTATTTAAATCCACAACCCGCTTCACTGAATGCCTTGACCCATCACTAAACCTAACATAACCACCACTATAAAACTCCTTAAATGTCTCACAATTTGAAGGTTTTAACTGCTTGTCTATTCGATAAGGGAGAAACAACTGCAAAATACTCTGATAAAACTTTTCCGGATTTTTTGTTTCTGAAAACCGTGTATACCGTATAACTGCTGGTTGAGTTCGTGTTCTTTTTGTGATGAAACCACAACGATTCTTCAACTCTATCGGGGTCCGGCACTTCTCATTTTTACTTAAACTACGATACTCTGATGCAAATGTAGCTAGACACATGTCTTCAAAGGTATCATCATTAGGCCTATTCTTATACCGATCAACTAAACTAGTCATCCACATATCTTCTGTGCTAAGATCATGTGATGATGCTGCCTTCTGCCTCAAAACACTCAGCGGTAAACTCATTTTAACTACATTATCACCCGTCGGTACAAACACTACCTTCCTAGAACATTCCTTCAAATGCATGTTACTAACCCTATAAACTGCCTCTTGAGCACTAACGTCTCTGTTGTGCAAATAAACACTACCTAGCTTTTTCAAAGCCTCTTTAGCACTAAGGTTACCTTCTTTTGAAGCTTCCCGTTGGGCATTTACTAACAACAGACCCATTTCCTTTTCTGCCTTAGATATATATGAAATTATATAAACTACACATGCATATGCATCTACTACATACTGGATATCCAAATTAGCATTCCAGCACTTCAACAATGACTTATTATATTGATTAATCCAAGCTTCATTTGGCTTCCTTTTCAAAACAACATGCGTGTTTCTACCACAACGTCTATATGCAGCCTCAAACAACTCCTGATTTATCCCTACACTTTCAAACAACTCTTCTACACTGTCAAAACTACAGTTTTCATCTGAAAGAGCTTTCTTAACATTTGTCAAAATGCCTTCAGCAAACTCTTTATCCATCAAAGGTTCTTCCTGTCCCTTCTTACCACATGTACACGCTCCCTGACACTTGCACTTCTCACGCTCTGGTTTACGACAAATAAACGTTCGAGCAGATATTTGCTTGGGAAAATGAAAACGACAAACCGTATTCTTCTTCTTACACGTTTTAGTATGCCGCTTGGAATGTTGCTGTACAGCCAAGACAATATCCAACAATTCCTGGTCATCTGACGGTAGTTCACACGTAACGTATTTATCTATAAAGTCAGTTACCTCTTTATCTGTATTCTTACCAATCACCGGAGCATTCTCTATCCAAAACAAACAATGGACATGAGGAGAACCACGCTGCTGGAACTCCACCCTATAAAAATAATCCTTTATCTTACCAATGGGATGTGATGGAGACATGAACACCTCCCTCAAAAAAACATGCCAACGATGATCAAACATCCTAGCTGCCGTAACAGGATTCTGACGCAACAGCTGACACCTCTCTGCCCACTCTAAATCTTCTAAAATCTGTGTTTTGCCTTCCTGTTTCAAGATACTCTTAAGAAGATTCTGCCAACGCATATCAGCAGATGAAAATGAACAAAACCATGTAGGGATACCATTCTGACGAATACAAGCTAACAAATCACGCTGTGTACCCTGCCAATACGCTGGGGTACCTCTAATAGGCTTAAGAAAACGATACCCATCATCAAACTCTAACAACTTCTTCAGTGATTCCTCATTCTTTAAAACATCACTGACCTTAGCTGATGACTGACCTGCTTGTCCTTTTCTTAAAGCTATGGATACGTTAGACACAACCTGTTCTACCTCTGACAAGTACTGAGCATAAAAAAGGTACTCTACGTTCCGTGCAAATCTTCCATCAGCATGTAGAATCCTATTATTAAAGTAACGTGACAACGTCAAACGGCGCTTTCTGCTTTCATGATATGTGTTCTTTCCCTGTGGAAACAACACTGGAAAACATTTAGCCTCATTTGCAGCATCAGATAGCAAGCTAACTGGATTATTTCCCTCTGCTGGAGCCACGTTCAAAACACCATCAAAATACTGGTCTAACACTTCCTGACCAATGTCCACCGGCATAAGACAAGTGTCCTGAAACATACAATGCTGCTGTCTGTCATGCAAAAGCTCATCCTCACCTCCATCTGCACTATTTTCTACATTACTCTCATTTTCATTTGCACCACTTTCTACCTGACTAACATTGTCAGTTCCTGAAACCTCCTCTTCTTTACAGAAATCATTTATCCATTCCTCATTAAACTCAACATCTTTATAATGAACGTTCATTCTTTTTAAATACTGCAAAGCACGCCTGATACGCATTGTGTCAACAAACTGATATTCATAATGTCCCTTATATGTCAATTTACGCTTCAACTTCACACGTAACAAAGACCCTTCCATGTCAGAACGCGGCAACGACTCATTAGTCTCCACAATATTAGCTGGAACACATGTAACCGGTCCATGTACTCCATTCTGGCCACCTTTTGGCAATGCCAACATCTTCATAAACGGTATGTGTAACGAAATCAAATGCTGCTCTAAACTGTTCAAACAAGCCAAAGGTTCAGGAATCGGAGGAACTGTCAAGCCATTCCCTGCAAATTCTGGTGGTGTCTCCCCTTTATTCATTTTATAATGACAACTAAAACAAACCCAAAGCTGACCTCGAGCTGTATCTAACCACTGACATGGCAGCACACAATCCTCAGTACATTTATGAAGATAATCTTCACTGATGCACTTCTGTGCTACTGCAGCTACATCTTCCCTCTTGCTATAATCATCTCTTCTACAAGATAAAACCTGATGTCTAAACAACAACCGAAGACAAACACAACATACAAATTCCGGCCCATCTTTAACTTTATCCAAAAACTGCTTCATAACAAAATCAAACTGCTCTGCCTCCATTTTTCTCTGCTGCCTCTTCAACTTGATCCCTGCTATAACCTGCATTTTATGTCCAACCTTTCCATGATATTTCAAATTACTCCTGGCTTTTACATTCTGCCTATGCAACGCATTCACCCTATACTTCCTTTTACTCATTTCCCTGACCTTGGCCTTATGCAACGGATCTAACCTATATTTCCTTTTACTCATTTCCCTGACTTTGTTCTTATGCAGCACATCTAACCTATACTTCCTAATACTCCCTTCCCTTTTCTTTTCCCTATGAGACGCACATTGTCGATATTGAATTTTGCTAACATCCTTTGCCTTTTCCTTATACAATACATTTTCCTTATATTTCATTACTCTTTTGTTAGACAACTTCCTTTTCAAATATGGAGAAACACAATATTTTGTACTTGAACTATTCTCCTCACTACTCATTTCCTGTCCTGTTGTATTTCTTCTCAACCTATACGGTGTCTCACCTGAACCTGACACACTCAGTCTACAATAACCATAACACGTCTGTGTCTCAGGCTGCTGAACACAAACAACAGTCTCATAATGGTTACCATTGCAATTTTCTAAATACACACTCTGATTAGACACCAGACTATTCTGACAACTATATTCAACCCAGCGATCATTATAATATGTCAATATATTCACACCTAAGCAATTTGCTGCTGCTTGAATCTCTACTTCTGTAGCCCAACTACCAACATAGCGCATCCTCGACTTACTGAGATATTCTGTTACTGAGGAATACTCACTTCTCAAAATACTCCTATACATCGCAGGACTACTATCCAACTGCTTCACAACAGCTAGTCTAATTTTCCTATGACTCTTCTGACTGCCACTGATAGCCTGACTAACTGCCCTAAAGAAACAGTTTCCATCAGCAACTATCTTCTCTGTCCTACATGGAACCCCTAAGACTCCAACTGCAGAAGATGATGCATCGACCTTCTCTGACTCAATGTTAAGCTGTTGGCACAAGGCCTCTGCAACTTCTTTACATAGGGGATTAAACTGAAGGTTTCTACTCATAACATTGCCAACAAAAACAACATCTGCATTGATCTCAAACAACTTTGGAGTTTTCTCTCCAACTCCTGCAAACTTGCAAATATGATCATACACCTGCTGAAGACAACTAAAATACAGAACAACACTACACCCTGTTGCGTCTACCATCCCATCTGCACTGCGTGCATGGGAGTCGACCAGCGCATAACGTCCATCCTGCCTAATTAGAGCACATGTACTGCTACACAAAGTCAAAAAACAAGCATCATACTTCACAAGCATCTTCTTCAAACCATCTCTGAGAGTGGTATGCACCCCTGCTTCAATAAACTCTCCTGCAACAACATCTACATCTCCTGCTACAAAGTCACCAAACGCAAACTCAAATTTCTGTCCATCAATGACAGACTCCTTGGGCAAATCTAAGACACTCAGCATTTCAGCCCCACCACTAATCAAATTACGGTCCTTCAAATGAGTGTAAAGCTCATCACCTAAAACCACAACCTTATCCAGGTGCTCTGACTGCCATGAAAATACACTGTCTGTTGTGTGTTTTGCTATGGCTACTAAACTTATTGCTGCACACTGAAGTCCACCATATTTGAACTGAGGGTGCCCCTGGTGAAATGTTCCCTGCACTGATCCTACATGACTGACAGAACCACTATCTGGAACCTCAACTTCAACGTCTATGCCTGTGCTCACTGTACAACAACAATCCATTACAAAACTACATGATGCACCTGCAACATTGGTTACTGAAAGAAAAGACGCTGGGAGTCCCTGTGAACACCTGCAAGAAATGGGGTTAACAGTCTGACCTTTGGTGGATGTTTGTGAGCGCCGAATGCCAACACCCCTGTCCTCTGGCACCTATAATATAGAGAAAAAGACACACCCAGAAAACAATTCCTTTCACAGCATAAAGATATCTCAACAGCATTTAAATAAACTTTATTTACACATTTAAGAAGAGCTTCAGAATTTATTGAGGCAACCACAGAGGTGCAGCAAGAACTCTTTAATTCTGGTTTAACCATTGATGTGTTGATGCTGTAGACAGGATGTTGGAGAGCTCCATTTGAGTCTCAGGGAACCGGTTCCTATTCATCAATGTGAAAGAAATTCTCCTCTTGTCACAAACTGATCATATTCAGACATATCAAAGATGTAAAACATTAAACTATGGGCCATCTCCTGGTCATTCACTGGTGTAGGTGACAGCTTGCCCAGGCTGTCCACTCATCCTTTATTTTTTCTTTATTTGAGCATAATTGTGGTTTTTTTAATTACTTCCTGCAATTTGGATGTGAAAAGTCTGCAAGTCACCAACTCTCTGCCGAGTTATATTCTTACTTTTAAGACCAATGTAACAATTTTTACCAGAGCATTTTATAATGTACTGAAAACATTTTATTTGGTTTTATTTTGTTGAACTGGGGGCACCTGAAAATCAAAAAAAATCTCAATGCAAATAAAAAATTTAAGCGGTTCTTGTATTCATTTAAAATCTAAACCAGTTCAGTGGAGACCCTAAAACAAGAGGAAGGTTAAACTGCATAAACAAGGAAGGAACCTCCTTCCTTCGCACAAGGTCCACCCACCTGCACAGCACTCAGGGCCACCACCTCCTTCTAAAAAAAACAAAAAATGTAATAACTCTAAACAAAAACACATGCTATATCATTTACAGTAAAATATTGTTCTTAAACAGTAGATTTAAGGTTTAACCATGTCCACAGGACGGACAGGCACCGGACGGGCAGGGGCCTCCACAGGACGGGCAGGGACCTCCGGGCGGGCGGGCACTGGCACATCACAGGCACACACCAGGCTCGGTGTGGCCTCCACCTAGACAGAAAATAAAAACTGCATAAACATCTTAAAATAAAATTACATTTATCTTTTTCAAATTGCTTACCAAGTTAAAGGTCTGTTTTTACAGTCCTTTGCTAATACATTAATAATGATAAATAGATTTGCATAACTACTTAAAAAAAAAACAAATACAAAAAAAACATTTGTTTTTTCTTTATCCAAAAATGACACCAACCTCCTGGTCAACGACCGAGGCTTTAGGACGGGCAGACACCACGCATGGTGTGGCCTCGACCTATAGAGAGGAACAAACAAAATGGCTGTATAAGCAAAAGGATAAAAATGCATTTATTTGTTTTCATTTTTCTCGTTAAATACTGTGATACTGTTTTTTATGTGAGCTGCAGTATTTAGTACTTTAATGGAGACAAAATGTGGCTTCACATTATTCATCCACAAAAATACACAAATTCAAGGGATATTCATCACACAAACTGCACCTACCTTCTCCTTCACGACCACTTTCCTGACGTCAGCAGACACCGCAACGCTTGGTGTGGCCGACACCTGAACACAAAAAATAAAACAACCCCATAAACAAAATAAAACCATGTATTGTTTCATTGTTTCACAATTACTAACTGCTGCAGACATGAAAACATTTCACCGCTGTTTGTCTACTCAAACTGCACCAAAAATACTTCTAAACCGGATTGAATTAAAATGATTACGAACCTGCTGACGAACCCGTCTGCTCTTGACGACAGCAGGTCTCTTCTGTTGTTTCACAGGCGGTGTCTAAGGTGACAAAACAAAACATTTTTAAATATTTGTACAATAGCTGCTTAAAGACAATATAAACAGTGTTTGTTATCAATTTCAAATGTCAAGAAAGGGAAGACATTTTACAATAATTAGACATTGATCACACAATTTGCAAGCAAATTACCTCTTCGCCTGTGGTAACAACGCTAAGAGCCGATGGAACGACTTTGTCCATGGCAGTCAAGATATAACTTGAGAACCGGACAGGATTCAGTGGGATGTAACACTCCCACAAGGCCACTGGAGGTACATCCATCTTTAAAATAGATGGGAAAAAGATTATACGATGATTTTTTTTTCCAAAAATACAAAACTATACACAAAAACTATCAATATTACATTATTGTGTAAATGATAATACAAAATATGACATACTTGCTGTTGAACCATTCTCCTCTTGGGCTCACCAGAGACAAGCTCAGGATCCCCAGAATGGTTCCTCTGTAATGACAAGTCACATAAAAAATGAGAAACCTGTAACTATTACTAAAATGTATTCCTTAACACTTTTCCTAATAAACATGAGTGTCCATCCTCTTACCTTCCTGCCCGGTCCCACAAGCGTCCATTCCGAAGGGGGTGGACGTGGCACAGGGGCCTCCCCCTTCACCACAATTCGGGGAGTGATCCTTGGCCGAGATGACGTAGGAGACACCTTGCGAGGCACCTGTGGCGTAGGTGCTGGTGTCTCCAGTTGCTGGTAGGCGGCAGCCCACAGCAACTGCACAAGGATCGGCATCCCGTAATCATCACTGAGGTGAATCTGCAAAGACAAAATGAAAAAATTTATTTCTAAGACAAACATGCTACTGTCCAATCAGCCATGCTATACTTTTTCATTTCTCCTATCAAAACCACAGATTGTACTTACACCATCACGACACCACAGCTGGCGACTGTCCATAGGGAAGTGGGCAGCGGTGTGCCAGTACCTCACACCTTTTAAAAAAATAAAATTGTAATATCAATATACACATTCAGCATAGGATATTATGGAAATATTATGCATGAAACCATTTTAAACTGCATTATTTTTTTAAACATACCAAGACGTGCTGCCACGCGTTGAAACTCCTGCCGCATCAATTCCTGATAGTCACCCGGGACAGTCAAGCGCGGGACCATGTCAGCAACATAAACCTAAACACAATAGTGGTTCAATAGGGGTTACAAAATTATATTTATTTTAAATGTCATCTCATTAAAATGTGATATGAAAAACATACGTTAGGCCAGAGGCTGCAGACTGTAGACAGGTACTGGTGGAAGGCTGCGCCCGCCTCGTCAACCGTCCTGCTGGCCGTCAAATTGTTGCTGGGGGCCATGATGCACACGGCGTCGGGGGTCCGAGGCAAAACAGCGTGTTTCACCTCGGTCCTTAGCATAGCAGCACAGGCCCCTGGAGTCGACATGACACCAAAGGAGAAGCGACCCTCTGGCATCCTCACAATCCCATCCGCAATCGAGCGCAGATGGGAGGCCCCAACAAGAAGAACGAACTGGAAGAAGAGAAAACATTTCTTTTAGAACAAAACACATTACAACTCTTCTCATTAAATGTGTCGTTTAAAAATTCTACATACCTTCTTGTCGGGACACTCAGCAGGAACGACCAATTTATGATGCTTCCCAGTTAAAGAAGAAATTGGCCAGTCATTCCGCTTGTGGCGCCAGCCTGTACCGTAGCCTATATAAGAACAGAAAAAAACAATGTAGAGCTTTACAAACCTTTACTAATAAAGTATTACACAACTAAAACAAGTAAGCACTTCACTACTAGCAAAACGACAAAAGTAAACAGTTCAACTGAATAATTCAACAGATGTGCAACAAAGAAAACAAATGAAAAATGTATACATTACATACAGGCACCATCCTCACTGGAGGCCGTCTGAGGTTCAACCACCTCAGACCGTCGCTCCGCCATCCTCTTCTTCGCTGCCTCGGAACGACGGTGGGACTTGCCTCGCGGCATCTAAAAGTATAAACACAAATAATTAACATAGGACATAAAATATCTGGACAATTTCCTCTGAAATCAACTGACAAGTCAACAACATATTTCTTTTCCCCCAAAACTTGTAACAAGTCTATTACAATGACATGCACTGAGCTTGAAAATCGAAACTAAAAAAAACTTACAGTAGACTGCTCGTATTTTAAACATCTTTCTATTTAACATGTTATAAGTAGGTTTTCTAGTTTGACAGTAATACTATGAGAGTGTGAGTAACTATGTCTCGCGCTCTACTAGCACTCACGCACACGCGCCCTCACGCACTCTCACTAACACTTGAGCACTATTACGTTATATTATTATATTTTTGGAGATCGTTTCACATATAAATCGAAATCGCGATAAAACGGGGTGTGTTTCCTTTCATCGCTGTTTAGTATAATTCTACTGATATAAAGCGTCTCGACTAACAGCCACTGTATTCAGCGGAGACGCTTACCAAGCTCTGACAACGACAACAACGTTGTCCTCATGTGTTTCACTCGTAGCTCCCAGACTGGTTAGTACAGTGTATTACCAGCACAGTGATAAAACGGCGCTCAAGCTAGCTTCCGATGCTACAAGCTAACAACCGCTGACTGTTGGGAAGTAAACGGACAACACGACCGTTACCTTGTAGCTTCCGATGCTACAAGCTAACTACCACTGACTGGAGGGAAGCGGTCACGGACAACACGACCGTTACCTTGTAGCTTCCGATGCTACAAGCTAACTGGAGGGAAGCGGTCACGGACAACACGACCGTTACCTTGTAGCTTCCGATGCTACAAGCTAACTACCACTGACTGGAGGGAAGGGGTCACGGACAACACGACCGGCGCGCGCTCTCTCCCGCCCAGCCCCCCCACGCACGCACACACACACACACAGCGAGACCGGACAGCCATCTAATGTAATTACCTAATAAACCTTTAATTATAATTACCTAAAATACCTTATAAATACAATTTACACGGTATAAACTCTACAAAATATTTAACGTGTTCCAGGCAAAACCAACTGTAACTAAATGGCTATGCTAAAGCTAGTCAGAGACACTTACCGCCAGTTAGAGTCAAGTCCTCGGTGTGAAAGAAATGTGGAGTGTAATGTAAATTGATATAGCGGATTAATATCGTTTGTATTGTAAAAGATTGTTGAGTGTAATGTAGTGGATTCGTATAGTATAATATAGTAAATCTCAAAAGCTCGTTCAAGCGCTTGGGAAAAAGGCTTGTTTCTCTCTCTCTGAGTTCGCGTACGCCAACAACAGAATGCAAGAAGCAAACCGAAAGAGCGGCTGGATTCACCCCTATATATAAGGTGTAGATTCAAATTCCATTGACCAATCAGGACGCTGTTAAGCGAAGTCAGAACCCTCCTGATTTCATTCGACCAATCAGGTTCTGATCTGACTGATCCAGGTTTACATTAAAACAGTGTTCATTATCAACAGCATATGAGTGGCAGCATTTCAAATTATTAACTGCACATTTTCTTTATTAGTTTATTATTATGAAATTATATATGATTACATTTTACCTGAGTGCTTATTGTTTTCCCCATCAATGATAAATATTTAAATTCATTTTACTTACTATAACAATAAATGCTGTTAATGATGTAATGCAGGAAACAAAATCCATCAAATAGCTCTATGAGGCTCATAGCTTTGACAGCTTGGAGTAGCTAATTAGCAACAGCAGCATATCAACACAACATAAATCGATCAACATATTACAATAGTAATAATTAGCAAAACACTGCATGGACCTAGACAGGAAGTTAAGTGGAGGAGCTCACCCTTTATCATTCACACACAATAAACTCAGGATGCAGGATATAGTGAAGAACATGCAAGAAATACATCGTCCACTACTTTTAGCGGAGCTATGAAAACTACTCGGGTAGATAGGCGCCTTACACACCGACGAGGTGCGTTCATGGACATACGAAAAATGGAAACTCTTTGAAAACAAGTAAATAACATTTTCTTTAATAGACAAATGGACATTGCATAAACGACACGATTATTCTAACAAGCATGATTACGTTATAAATTGCAACCAATCCCCACAATTGTGATTATTTAGTTATAAGATATTACAGTGTCACAAACCAAACCTCCATCACAGTGAATATAAAGTTGCGTGTATATGCACATTACGACTATTTGTTGTAGATGAAAGTTCTACTGAAATACATTTAATAAGATGTGCATACACTTTGCGAAACATAAACTAGCAACAATTAGCATTTAGCTGTGTGGTCCTGAACAACACCGCACAATTACTGAACACAATGCAGACATGTGTTTATGGGCATATATCTGACACACAACCACGCACACGACAGCACATTTAACAGCAGAAGTTCACCATGCAAGCGATACTCAGCAAAAATAGAACAAAACGTTACTAAACGCTGCAGCATAGCTTGTAGCATAACATAGCATTGAACCCGTGTCTATGATCTATTTAGAAAGTCAGTCGCCTGCGAGTACTGCCCAAAATACAAAGCAACCAATCACGGCTCAAGAGCAAAAGAGCGCAATTAATTTGAACGTATACAAGACTGTAATTGGTATATTTGTATGTGGATGTCACGAAAAGATGGACCTGGGCGTGACTTTGACTGCGTCTATAAAACCTCCACCAGAACGTCCGTTGAAATCATACCAAACCTGAAAAAATGACATCACCATCAAAGTTCGGCCAGATGTCCTCTGCCGTTGGCCAGGACATCAGACAAAAGTTTCAGCTGTTACAGGTAAGAGAATTTATACTGAAACACACACTTTGTTTCAACTATATAACAAACAGAGCAAAACCTACAGTTAATGATAACCTGCCGACAATGATATAAAAAACCTAAATTGTTTAACCTTTACAAACGTTTCTGATAATTGTATTAACTTATATGATACTAAAACACAAATGCTGAGATTGAATGTAAAGAAAAGTAAATATATTTCTCTCTCTCTCTCGTGCCCGCGCAAACGAATTGAAGCCATCCACGTCTAATGCACTAGTTATTCATAGTGTCAGACTTGGGATGTCTGATACAGATTACACCGTTAATACCGCCCTCATGTCCTGCTACCGGTGTGGTACCGCTACCACCGGTAGCAGGACATGAGCGCGGTGCGGTAGCGGTACAGCACACGCGGTCTGGATGTTACATGATGCGTGGCTGTTGATCTCGCTCTCTGGGCTTTTCAGCGTCACAGACATGTGTGGAAAACACTATGTAACAAATAAATAATCCCCTTATTTTTCTTATTCATCTGCTTAATTCGATTTCTCTCTACTCTTTCCCTCAGTATTCCATCCAAGACCCGTCGATGGCAGCAGAAGTGCCGAGACAGGTCCATGAACTGGCCACCCTCTCCCTGTCTACAATTGAACGACTGGAGAGGGTGGCCAGGGCAGAAAAAAAAAAAAAACACCATCATTGTAAAACAAAACCTGCAGCTCAGAAATGAAAAACTGAGGCTGCAGGAAGCGCTTGAGGCGCTAACATGTGGTAAGATCACACAGCAATTTTTATCTCCATATATTTTATCTTTAATCCTATGACTCATCCTGTCCTGTCTGTGCATACAGAACCAGAAGATCCGCACACAGGACCATCTGGGATTCAAAAAGGTAAAATTAATACTCAATAATATTGAGAATCTATTTTATGACTATTTATCAGTCTTTATTAGACAGATGACACACAACTTGTTCCTAAAACATCTCACTCCACATTTTACCACTAAATCTAAGTTGAAATTATAAAAGAAAAATAATAACATAGAAATGAATGCTACATAAAAATATGCCTTTTAAAACCATCTGTACTAACTAATTTATTTAACCCATTTCACTCACAGATGATGGTGTTCCTGCATCCACACTTGGTAAGAGACTAACACTGATCCAACCACAGCTTTACATGAACTCTGATTATTCATTGACAAGCTGACAACTAATTGGATGTTTACTTTACAGACTCACGTGATGACCTGGAGAAATTATTTTAATTTTTTTTTTTGTTATTTGAATAAATATTCAATGTTTTTCTAAATCTCTACTCTTCTTGTCTTTAATCCATTAAGACCTATTTAAAAAATGTGTTTTTGATGTAAAACCTGAGGTTTTCTGGAAAACAGCAGCTCGGTGTCAACATCTAGTAAAAATATATGCAGGGTGGCGGTGGCACGGGGTGGCGGTGGCGCGGGGTGGCGGCGGCGGCATGGGAGAGCGAGGGCCCTTTATGACTGCTTGCAGTCCTAGTTTCAGAATTGTATTTATTTAACTGAATAGCTGTATTTGTTTTACGTTTTTGAATAATGCACCTGGCCTAACTGGTTTGCGGATGTGCTGGACTTTTACTTTTGGATTAAATTCATGAAGCACAGTTCACCAATAAAAAACAAAAAAAAAAACAAAATGGATTTCAGATCTTCTGTTCTTACTGTATTCAATTGATTAGTCATGTGCTACAATTTTTTAATATCCTAGAATTCAAATTCTTTGATTAGTTTTTTAATTGACTGACAGCATTAAACCAAACATGCTGGATCCCAGTTAGGGATGCACATGGTTAACAGTTTAACCGTTTAACCGATAACAGTAACTCTAACCTATTAATACTAAAGGTCAATTTTGTTTTTAAGCTACGTAATTCAATCAACTCATGGGGGGTGTCGACAGGTGCAACACGTGCTATCACGTGCTTTCCATCACAGCCCACTTTACAGCGAAGATGAAGAGAGCAAAAAGGAGTAAAGGAGTTCTGTGTGGGACAATTTCGACCGGAAAGGGGAGGACGTCATTTGCAAATGATGTCTAGTACATATATAAATGTAACTCGGGCTAATACGAAACATGTTAGATTCATGTCTGAATCTTACCTGTCACAGCAGCCAGCTGGAACGCAGCTCTCCATTGAGCCTGTGTGTCTCAATGCACGCTGGCATCATATGCAACATTAATATTACAGATATCAATGACAGCTCTGCAGATGACACCTGAAGTCACTGACTAGTCTCCTTTGACAGGGAGGGTGTGTAAAAACACATTATTTAATATTATTATTATTTTTATCTCCAGACACATTCCAGGTTGTCCAAGTTTACAGTAAAATTCGGAATGAAGCTGCATCATCCAGATAAACATTGAGCTCCATCACAACTGTTTAAAAATCACATTTCAGAAGCTCAAACTTTATTTTGGAAATGAAGCAGAACACAAAGAAATCACCAGCGCACTCGCTCTTGACATAATTTAAAAAGCAATACCAGACGATTGAAGCCTACAGTACTGTTAATTATATCTAAAGTTGTAGCTTTTTTTTTTTTTACATTTTAGATGAGTAATCTAACTATTTGCTGTCATTGTAAATCTGCAGTTCAGCACCAGACAGTGCTGAGTCAGTGACTCTCTGATTCCAAACTTATCTTACATGAAAAGCCTTGTCGGAACGGTGGGACGTTTGTGTGTCGGAATAGCGGTATTTCGGGATGGTGATATGTCTAAATGGTAGTATGGCAGAATGGCAGCATGGAAGGGCATTTAAATCTTATGGGTTAACGGTTATCAACCGTTAAAGGGCGTCAGTTAACGGTCATAAAAAAAATCCAAAATGTGCATCCCTAATCCCATTACAAGAACAAAAAATAAATAAATAAATGTCTTATTTGGGTGTGTTTTTTTTGCCAGACTTCCTTTTTTTTTTTTTTTTTTTGACTGGCGTACGGAAGAGGAAGCATTGATTCTGCAGACCAATGCGTTCCCTCTAGGGAGAACTTTGAATGCACAAGCTCTGCTTTGCATCATGTGACGGCATAACTACGTACGTAGAAGTATAACCTATGCCTTAAGACCACTCTGCAATACTGAGCGGAGGTGGGTTTATGCTAAATAGTAGGGATGCAATTAACCACTATTTTGATATTTAATTCAGATTTGGGTTGTTTGTGTGGCTATTTATAATTACACAATTTTATCAAGTCCTATATATACATTTTACAGAATATATCCTTCATGTTCCGTAATGATCACGATTAGTTTGATTTCTATGGACAAATAAATTGATCTTTGAACTCTTATCTTATTAATCATTGAATTTTGCATAGTAGATAATGCAGCTTATTTCAAATTTATTTTGGTATTGTAAGTTTTAAATTACACATTTTTTTTATCCATGATTAATTGATTTTGATTTTTTTTTTTTCAATATTCTAGCTACCTTTGCACCATGGCAGCAACATAAATTCTGACAATTCTGTATTCACCTTACATGTACATTTATTTTGAAACCATGATTGAAATACATATGACACATCTTGGCAGTTCTCTTAAGGTCATGTGTTTTATTTTTCTTCATTTTATGATTGATGTTTTCTTTTTTATTGTGACACTCTCCTCTCATTTCAGACCGCCTCACTTCCTGCCCTTTATTTTTTTCCCTCCAGTTTAATTGTCTGCCCCGTCCTCATTGGCTTAACCTGTGTCTCATTACCACTCCCCCCTCTTGTGTGTTTAGTCTGTGTGTCCCTTCCTCTCTGTGCCAGTTTGTTTTGTACATACGTCAGTATGTCAGCCTTTTATTATCCCGTGTGATCGGACTGTTTTTTTTTTTTTTTTTTGATTTTGTGTTTTCTGACCTCTGCCTATGCCTAGCCCTTTTTGGATTTGTTTGCCTTGTCTGCCTGACAACTGTGTACCGAACCTTCCTTGTTGCAAGTAAACTGAGAGTTGTCCAAACCATGAACTGAACGAGTCCTGCTTGAGTCCTACCTTTTGTGGAGCACCCGTCTTATCACATAACCTTTGTGGTTGTAGAGATATTTCATATGTATTTTTTATAGCAGGAAAGCTGAAAAAATATGGGGCTTAAGTGCAAATTTGACCCATTTTAATATTTAACAGCAATGAAATTACCATAAATGTTTTAGCCTGAAATTGTCTGACAATTTCTAAAGTGATCCAAAACACACAAAAGGAAAATATGTTTAAACTGTTGTATACTTAAATTGGGCCTGTGTTAAATCAAGGTAAAACTGAGTTTATACTTCTGCGTACGTAGCTATACCCTCGATGTGATGCAGACATGCAGGCAAAAAAAAAACTAAAACAAAAGAAAGTCTGTCACAAGAAAGAAAAAACATGCAAATAACACACACCTAAATAACACATATTCCAGACTATGTAACAGACTTTTTTTTTTTTGCCTGTTTTTTGTTTTGTACCGGACTTTTTTTTTGCCTTTTTTTTTTCTTGTAGCAGACTTTTCTTGTTGTTTTTGCCTGGTCCTAATACTCCTTCAGTAGATTCTTGTAGCTCATTTATATTAAAGAGAAAATGCTTCTATTGCAAATGTTGAAATGGAAGTGACAGAGAAGTCGTTTGCGGAGGCGCCTTGTTGGCGCTGGATCCATAGCATAGCTACGTACGTAGAAGTATAAACTAGCCTTAAAGAGTGGGAGTGGAGGGAACCTTGAAACTGTATATGTCATGTTTCTGTATATTATTTATGGAACAGTGTTCAGGAAGAGAACTCTCCATTTTCACATATTTTCTCACAGATAATATGATTTCCATAGAGACCTATTAGTTTTTTTTTTTTTAAACATGAAGAATCTTAAAACAGTGAAAGAAAAAAAAAACAGTGTACAGTGATCATGCATATTAAACATAAGGAACATAGTTCATATGAGGTTCCATGAAACAGGCTTGAGATCTGAGACATTGCAAAAGTATTGAATAAATGAATGAATTAAATAGTAATGGAGTTACTAAATTAAAGGAGCAGATGGGACGTGACCGATCAGGTGAGATGTGAACAATCCTATCAAAATGTTTTTGGACGATACAAATGACCTGCTCTGACAGAATTAGTCACAAACCTGAAAACACATTTTGAGATTAATACATCTCAAAATGTTAGCTTAATTATGTCCTAATAAATGTGGGACTTTTCAGTTAATTTTTAGGCATTTATTAAACTTTTTAATATGACTTGTTATTAAGATAATATCAAGTGTGGTAACCAGGGGCATTGCAAAGAAAATGAAAGTGGGAGGGCCCAAGGCAGTACAAATCAAAATGAAACAGGGGAAAAAAAAAAAAGAACAAGACTTTGGACTTTAACTTAATCTGTCTTAAGGTATTTTCTTAAGGTAGCCAAGTTTTGTTTTAAGTTTGGTTATGACAGCACCGGTGGTCCTAATATCCCCCTGAATTAGGCACAAAGATTAAGTGTAAAAGATTTTTTTTAAGAGGCCAAACGGCTTTTATCGGGTACAATATGGGATTTTTATTTGATATTGCAAATTCCTAGTATAGTTTCATATATGGCTTTGGACTTTTAGCATGATTCAGGGAGTAGCAATTAAATCTATGACATGAATAGTATGCACTGCTTCTCTCTCTCTCTCTCTCTCTCTCTATATATATATATATATATATATATATATATGTATATATATATCGTGTATAGTATATATGTATACTGCTAATTTAATCTAATTTTGCTTTTTGTCTGCCTGAGACATTTCCTGAAAAGGGAAATTAAAACTTAAAGTGAGAAAAAAATCAACCAATCAAAATGAGTGACAAAACACTTGTCAAGTTATTAAAGTCAATTAATTGTTAGAATTTTAAAAATTGGTAAAGTGCAACATACAAAATTTAGAACCCTAGTCTGGAGAAGTGATGTTGACATAATAATTAATACCCTTACTTACATACTTATATACCTATACCTATATAACATTCAGTGTTTTAACTATTTAACTATCCAGTATTTTTATATTTTTAACTATTTCAAGTAATATTTCAGCAATGTAACAATAGGCCTAATTGTATTCGAGTACAGATTTTCAGTAGTCTTTCCACCACTGAATTTAAGTATACAGACAACCCCCCCAGTGAAAACCTGGTATTTTTTATGCTTCACATTATTTTTTATCATTCACAAAATACTGAAATTCTGAGTAAGACAAACATAAAGACAACTTGTCCTGGCTGATTCGTGGGGTCATTTGTCTGCACTGTGCAGTCAAGCAGAAATGCAGAAGCAGTAACCCCAAAGATTGTATCATCCAACCAGCCAACAGATGGCACACTTCACTTTTTGAACCTCTTGGTTACATGTCAGGACTGCAGCCTACTAGCTTGAGCAAAGGTCATCTGTAGTGCAGCACCTCTGCTCCCCTGGTTGGAGGGCACTCGCTCGGGCTCAAGAGATGCATATATACATGTCTTAACGTTACTTTTATGGGTTGGGGATGATCCCGTTGAAAATATAATTCAACTTTTCAGTGCTCGCACGCGTGCCCACTCACTGTCTCTCGTCCACTGACTACATAGAATGTATAACATCCGTTGTCAATCTCTCGCAGGCAAGCTTTTTGTAGAGGGAGGGTGGGTCCAGATGAAATGATATTACAACATAAAAGGTGCAGGTTGGTAATCTGTTCTCAAAGATCCAAGATCTCAATAATGTAGTAAATATATTGTATTTAATTATGACCTGAAATGGTATGCCAAAGTATGGTAAAATGTAGGTGGGTCCAATATTATAGGACCCGAAAAGTGAGTGGGTCCAGTTCCATGTCCAGGATGTAAACCACACTACTCCTCCTGAATCTGAGGTTCAACTATGTTATGGACCCTCCTCTCCAGAACCCCTAAATAGACTTTCCCAAGGAGGCTGAGGAGTATGATCCCCCTGTAGTTATAGCACACCCTCTGGTCCCCGTTTATGAAGAGGGTAACCACCATCCTGGCCCCTGATGGCCATGCAATGTTGCAGAGTTGTGTCAACCAATACAGACCCACAACATCCACAGCCTTGAGGAACTCTGGGTGAATCTCACCCCCCTGAAATAGATGATTAGATTCATGACTGCAAGGAAAAGACTGGTTTGCAAGCAGATGTGAAATTTACACACATTTTAACACTGTTGAATGTGTTCTAAATTTACAATCATGAACTAATTTACTTGTTGGGGCAATTTAGAGTATCCAATTGATTAATTTATTCAGTTTGTCGTTTTATATACCTGTGTATTCCTCATTGGAGTAACAAGGATCTGTTGGAGCCAATCCTGGCACATTACAGGCAAGAGAAACATTCTAGTTTATAGGGGGTGTTGCCCTTTCCAAAGTGGGCCAATGTAATAAAAGTGTGTTGCAGGGCTACCATGGGAATGATCCTGCATTCAGGGTCCACATCCAGTAACCATTTAAGAAAGGCCAAAAATGCCTTGCTGTCCATAGTCTCAAGAAGGTCCTGAGTTCTTCTAAATGTCTTTACAGCATCTCCCAAATCTCTGCATCTCTCCAACCACCTCACTGAGGATGATGGATCCAACCGTGTTGCCTCCTTGTATTCTTCTGGTGAATTATGTCTCCATCCTGAGTTGATTGAACCATGCGTCCTGCGGAAATAGTGTCTGGTGTCTTTTGGTTGACCGATCAAATGGTAAATAGCTTTCATGCCATTATACTGGCAATCTACAGGGAAGAGGTGACATGAAAAGTACAGGAAGCCAATAACACATCTCAATCCCCACATATTGATGGCTCCGGTTAAGGGGAGGCTCAAGGTCACCCTCAATCCATACGGTTGTAGAGCCATTTCTGGGGTTATTTTGGCCAAACCAAAGTCAATCAACTTCACCCTGAAGGGCTGTTTCATTTGATTAACAATGACAATGTTGTCAAGGTTAAATGTCTGTATGAGCTACACCAATACCTTTCAGGGCTTTTAATGCTACAAGTACCTGATATGTGACAGGCCAAATTTCATTGAGACTGGGAAGGGGTGTAGTCTCTCTGGTGCATCAGTTCATGAAGGTTCTTGTCCAGCATCACAAAGACAAGGCAAGAATGACCTTGAAACTGAAATCATCCAAGAATCTATCCAGGTCTTCCTTCTTGAGGTCACGAGCCCCACAGCATGTCGGCTTCTTTCCGAATGAAGGACGATCCACTCCCTTTGTCAACCTTGATTGCCACCAGATGGTTGCTTTTTTATCTAAACATTTCACAACATTGGCAAAAGTTCCTTCACCAATGTGGTCCATAATCACATAGTGGGATGATGAGTACATCATGCTTTTCTACCTCGAATTGCCCAGGTCCTTTCTTCATGTCCCTTGAGGGATATGGTGTCAAATACACTGGACCCACTGTGTTCCTGCTTGATGCAGAAGCTAAGGCAGGCAGATTGATATCTGTTGCTTCTGCCACAAGGATGTCTGCTGCAGTGTAGCTTTTATGATCCTGGGTGTTGAATCAGTTAGAGCTTGTGCCAATACCTGCTGCCCCTTCCTCATTGATGTCTGCTGTAGTATCTAAACCACTAGCTGTCGTGGGTGATAAATCAGCTCGGACTTGGTCAGGAGGAGTAATATCTGCTGCTTCTTCCTCAGCAATGTCTGTTGGAGTCCCTGAACCACTCGCTGTACATACCTCACCAGGTGTATCCAATGTGATCCCGGCTGTTGAAGAAGCTGGATTTTGGTCAGAGAGATCATTCTCCACAAAGTATGGCTTGAAGAGTGTCCTCACAGTTTTGCAGGCCAAGTGACCCACAAGGAAATCTACAGCAAAGAAGGGCATTTCAAATCCTATCTGAAACATGAATTCTTGTATGAATGAGTGTTATCATCAGAAATGTGAACGTGCCTCAGATCTCGTCCGATAATGAACTATGATTAACTCAAGTTGAGTATTTATACAGTTAGATCAACTCTTTTTTGTGACTGTCATGACATCACAGTGACAGACAGACACTTTGTGACAGTATTTTCTCATAATTTGTAAGGGATTTTGTGCCCCTTTTGTTTACCTCCTTGTATACCCCATCAAAGATCTAAATACAGTAGACTTAAGACATAAAAATATCTTATTAATCATTGAACTTTACATTGGAGATAATGTATCTTATTTCAAGTTTTGTTCTATCCAATTATATTCTATGTAATTGTGATTATTAAGTTGAAAATATCATTAAGAAATTCTAAATATCAAATTGCTGTGTTCAAACGTATTTAAACATTTTCCTTAAAAGACAAACATACTATGTGTTTTACATTGTTTTCTGTAAAAAGTTAAGATTTTGTGGATTGGAAAATCCCCCTATACCTTAAATGTAAATGTGTACAAGAACAAAATCAGACAGATCATTGAAAATATATCTATATCAGTATATCTATACTGATGCAGTGTATTTTCCACCTCTTAATTTGCTTAAATCTAAGTTAATCTTAACAACTTTACTTGTTTGGACTAAGAGTATATATTTGAAAAGAATAAGCAGCCTAAAACCAAGGTAGTGTGTGAGACATGCAGAAATTCTGGGGGAGTCATTTTGATATGAACAGATATTCTTTAACCATTCAAAACATGCTTTTAAACACAGATTCTCCTCAATTATAAGATCACTAAGCAAATGCAAATCTAACATCAATGATGAGATTTTCAGATCTCATTCAAAGCAAAGAAAGTCTCCATGTTAATACCTGCCAGAAGGTGCGTAAAGCACGTCCGTGCATACAAACGCAGCTTAGCATGGAAACATAGGATAAGTAACTTCATGACTTTGCTTTTATTGCCTCTGGGTTTTAATTACCGGCTAACACTCATTTGGGAGATAACATATTTCTCTATACTGCAGGTTTAGGGCACAGAGGAGGGCACTCACGCACATACAGGGTGAGAGGTTTATGTGTTGTAAATGTTTATGTGCACACAAGGATCCAATTTCTATCTCAACAGGATTTTTTTTTCACTAGATTATGGCATCTCTCACTGGAGTCTAGTCTTTTACACATATATGCGCAGAGTATCTGAGGAGAAGAACAGCACAAGCTACAGGATGGCCTGTTTGACTTTTTTTTTTTTTCCCAAGAATAAGAAGCCCTTTTAAACTCATTGTGCACTAACTACCCAGCTACAAACAGCAGGAGGACAAATCATATATTTCAAACGTAGCTGCCTCGTCTCGCAAATGTGATGGGAATTCGACACATCATAACTATGACACACTGTGAAAGAGACGATTTAAGGTCCTCGATTTTCTCCTATCACGTCAATTTGTCAAATCTATGTTCTTCCCCGCTGTGTGACCAGGGTAGGCGAGGTTAAAGAAAGACTTTCAGAACCACCAGTAATGATCAGACCAGCACGCTGTGTCTTTCGATTTCCCTTCATGGCGATGAACATCCCATCACACTGCTTTTTCTCGCACACCAGGTGTCATGTATTGTAGCACAAGCAGTGTGGCTTTTTCTGTAAATGTCCTTCCATTTAAATCTGTATATGTCAATGTGAAATACATCCGAGTCTAAATAATGACTTTAATGGATGAGATGAAACCAACGATGTACACGTTCCATACCTGAGCTGGAATTAGCTGGTGAACATGGTAAAACACATTAAGTAGCTAAAGAGCCCATACTTCCCAGAGCCAGATATCTAAAACTATAAAAAAGAGTGAATATTAAATACAGTTCCTTTCGACTTCATCCAAAAACTTCATTCAACATCTGATCAATAATAAATCAATCCTTAACTTCTTGAAGCAAGCCAGTCTCTCTGAGCAAGAAGCATAAAATGGAGTAATTGAAAGTACTGGGACCACCCTCAGGTTTACTCACCTTTAATTGTTGAGTAATTGATTGGACAGATTGCTGTAACTACCCCATGAAGCATTTCTGCCTGTCACAACAGTGCTAGGTGCACCTGGGTCTTAGTCTCTCACTTAGAACAAGCCTAAAATATTTTTGAGGTAAAGTTTTCATACATAAAAATATATCAGGTGAGTCATTAATTATGATGCATCTATTTATTTTTTTTTTTCCATTTCCTACTACTTCATTGAAGAAATCACACTTTAATGAATAACAACTACAGTTGCCCACATTTGCTAAAAAAAAAAAAAATCCCAATGAAATTGTATTTTATTTTATTTATTTATTTTTTGTTCAATTCTAGAGACTTTAATATTTAAATATATACATTTCATGGTTGAAAATCATAATAATTTAAATAAAATTAAAATAAAATAGGGTTTGTCTGTGCCATGTTCCCAGGAGGAAGGGGCAAAAGTTGATGATGTCAAATGACAGCAGGCATTTGGAAAATGAATTTTTGTTGCTTAAAATCTTTGTCAAAGTTGTCTAGTATCATGTCATTAAAAAAAAAAAAAAAAAAAACTATGAGTAACATTTAATTTTTTTATTTTGATTAGGAAATAACAATCACTGTCTTCAGTGGCTATAGATGCCGGTGGGCTTAAATGAGTTAAATCCCACTGAACACGTGGACTCCAAATCCTGAAGCTGGATTTGGAGTTGCCACTCGCTCCTAGATGGCTTTTTCCTATGAGACTGACTATTAACTTGACAATGAAGACCTTCTTCTTGGCAACCAACCACATGATGTCATCTGATCTCAAAGACATTGTAGTGAAAGTTTAGACTCTCTATACATTGACCTCAAGCTTGACCCTCGCCAACATGTCCATGTGGGGCAGATAAGGGTTAAGTTTGGCCTGCACATATGGGTGCCAAATCTGATTGTCTGCAATTTCCATGACATATTTTAACAAGGTCTATATTTTCAGAGGGAAAATAATATTCCATATTTATGAGAATCTGGGTTGTAAAAAAGGCTGTTTTTGGTTTTATTTTAGTAAGGTCTATATGATTATAGGGTCATCTGCATGAGAAATTCCATGCAAACATTCAAGATCAGATACATAAATGATAATGGATATGTGAGCTACATATCTGCTGTGTATGTTTAGGCATATTGTTTATGTCTGCTATTGAAAACTGTCCAAAAAACATATTGTCGTTCCCCAAAAAAAAAAAAAAAAAAAAAAAAAAAAGGTTGTTGCTTTCTGGGGAGTCAGTAGGAAAATTCATCCAAAAACAAGTTATGGTTGTTTGGATATGTGCCACCAGTGTTGACCTCAATGGACAGTTTTATTTTCTCTCAGTTTATATTTTTATTTGTTTTTAATTAATTAATCTCAATCTTTTTTTTGTTTTTTTTAAGTTTGTGTAAAGCACTTTGATTTACCCCATGGTTGAAATGTGCTATACAAATATACCCGCCTTGCCTTGCCTCCATTCACTGCATAGATTTAATCAGCAGAGAGGTGGTGTGTGAAAAGAGTATTTATAAGTAAGAGCCTGGAGGCACATAACCAGCATTCTGCTTCATTGACTTTTAAGGGTTACTTGAATCAGCAATTCAGTGGTCTGAGAAAACTTTAATGTTGTTATCGTTATGATTATTATGGATTTTGTAATGTGACGCTAAGGCTCATTGACAAATGCTGAATGTATCCCATTATATGTAGCTATTAACTTAAATCAGGCTAAATCTCCTTTTTGTGTGTGTCATTGGTCTAACTCAGTTTTCTTTCTAACTTTCTGTGTTTGCCTCCATCTTCTTGTCTTCTATTTATCACTAGCTATATATCTTACAAATATCTGCCATGATACTATCTAGCCTTGGTTTCTTTAACTAAAAGCTTGACAGCAACTGTTTTGAAGGAAGTTTGGGAAATGTCCTTTCTTAGTGATGTATTTAGACAAAGACATGGCCTGAAACACAATCAAACACCCACTTAGAGCACAATCATGTCATTAAGTGGTGGAATTCAGAGGCTCAACCATTGTGATACATGGGAAATTTTCTTGGTTGCATTAGAGGGGTTCACAAGGTCATCTGTAGTATATGTCATCCTCACACTCTCACAACAGCATATGTTCAACGCACCATTTGGTGTTCTGATAGGACTCAACTGATCTTATAGTGTCCGAAAACCTTAGCTCTGTCATCCAGAAACCTCTTTTGAACTGTAAATTCCTTTTTTTTTGGCCTGCGAAATAGTCACAATGGTAACTCAGTTACTGAAATTATTATTATTTAACCCAGTTGTTATCACTAAATCTAGGGTGTTGCCATTTTGGTGAGTCAGAAAAGAGATTTATGTTCAGTTAAAAAAAAAAAGTCTCCAGCAGATCTTATAAGTGATAAAGCTTTGGAGTAATTTCTATTACTAATGTGAATGGTCAGGTCTCAATCAAGACTAAATTATGACATCTGGTAATACAGAGTGAAATTACTTCAAAGGAATTCTACATCCATGTTAGGGGTGGGTATTCTGGTGGCTGGTATTCTATGACTGCAACATATTCAAATAACATTTATTTAACAAATTCAACTACTTAGACATTTGTTTGTCGAAAGTATCCACGATTCCTCCCCTCCTCTCCTGCCCCCCTCCATGTCATTATTGAGCCAAGTTTTAACTGAGAACATTTTATAAGTGATATGTTGTAGGGGCAGGTCCAAAATGTCGACAATAATAAATAAATAAAAAATAAAAAAGTACAGAAAAATAGAAAGAGGGGGAAAAATAAAAACTAGAATAGAATAGAGCATAAAACATGTTTAAAGCACGAAGTAGTGATTTGCTTTGAAAGTACCAACGAAAGATTTCAATTGAAAGTGGACATGATAGATGGACTCTGTTTCAGAGGAAATGCTAATTTCTGTCTTGTGGATGTATAATTGATAACACTTTAGCAATATTCTTTATAGGGTGATAACATTTAAGTGATTTATTTTCCGCATTTTTCTAAGTAGCCTAGGTAAAACAAGATTTAATGCAACAGTGGACTATAAAATAATTATGATAATACTTTTTTAACAGCTTGTTATGCTGCAGCATCAAAACTCCACTAATTTCAGGTTAAAGCTTGCAAATAATGTCTCCCTGTGTGGATGTTTTTTTTTTTTTTTTTTTTCTTTACTGCAGTGGCAAAAATAATCAATGTTAACCCTGTAAAACCTAAATATAGAAAACGTTTTTTTTTACCTTTCACATATTGTAGGAGGCCATCATTGCAGAAATGACGGATTGTCAAATTTTTCTTATATGAAGTATATATAGTTATATTTATGAACAAAAATTTCTATTTTTGTACTTATTGTGTCTGTATGAATAAAAAATAACAAACTATGGGTTCATTTGCAGGGTTGGTTGCCTCATATCACTATATAGCATGAATAATAGTCACACAGTCATTTTTTTTTTTTTTATCCTGAATTTGCAGTTATGCTTGTAGAGAAGTGAAACATTGATCACAGCAAGGATGATGGTGTCCCAGAAAATATATCAGCGTAGATATTTGGCAACTATTTGGCCATAAATGGGTCCAGTAAGTCCACACCTCCCGTGTTCTTGACGTAGGTGTCCACGATATAAACCCTCTCTGATGTAGGTTTTGTTGGCTTTGTCCCATTGCTGGATCTTCTGCATAGGTTCTGTTCCAGCAGAAGATGACACGAGTGTGACCGCCCTGCCGACAATACCATCTCACCATCTGACAGCGCAGATGTTGCAATTGGCCTCTATTCTCTATCCTCTATGTCAAAGCTTCCTCTCCCATTTCCCTTCAAGCTCTTCTTGTTTTCCAAGGTTCCCAAATACTGAATTCCGCAATCAAGGAGCTTCCCTACCAATGGGACATAGTAGTTCACAGTATTGCGGCTGCAGGTCTTTCAAGGAGGGGAAGCTTATATTTGGCCTACATCATAAAATGTGTCAGATTGACAATACTCAAATTGTCTGCTAGTATGTGTAGCTTGCTAGCTTGCTTGCTAGCTGCACCTGCTGTGTGAAGCTGTGACTGCCTATGAATGTTTTTTAACTGTGGAGGCTCACAGCTGCAACCACTGGTTGTTGGTGAGAGTAAGAACAGAGTGACAGAATTGAGAGACCCCAAACACCAGGACAGTCTCCAATAAAACCGAAAAACAGATGAACAATAGAATGAAACTTGAAAAATGCTCCAATGGTGGTGGTTTATATTTCAAGATCACTGGTTCGCTCATTTAATGCACTGATGCTGAATAACTGAGAAGAAAGTTGTGTCAGTGACCTGTGGAAAGTAGCTGATTCTGATTTAAAATTTTTTTACATTTTATGGGAAGCTGAACTTCTCTTGCAGTCTGAGAGCAATCATTACTGGTACAAGCATTTGTTGGTGTACATTTTTTCTTCTTTTTCTTTGTTTTTTTTGGCATTCAGAAATAGAAAAAGGTAATAAATAAGTCAATAGATATGTACCGTATTGGCCCGAATATAAGACAACCCTGATTATAAGACAACCCCCTCTTTTTCAAGACTCAAGTTTGAAAAAAGACTTCTTGAACACCAAATTTTAATTCCGCTCTGAGAACCATGGAAAGCTTTTCTCTGACTGCGAGCATTTTTTAGGCGACCTTTTTGAGCTCTCCATCTCTGTACATTACACTCTGTGTTACTGATAAATTACAAACATCATCAACAGCTACTTAATCTGCCGTGTCCATGTTTACAAATGTCTTTTTTTTCTGCAATATGATCAACAGCGTGGAGTCTCTGCTTCATCCACATCTCTGCAAATCTGAAAATGTGAGCGCGACTCCAGTGACTGGACTCGACTGCGTGTGTCACCTGATGCAGGAATAACGACGCACCAAAAAAAAAAATCAAGTCTTAAACCAGCATGTCTAAACAGTGAGAAATTGCATAACAGGATGTTGAATATTCATTTATTCATGACAAATAAAATGTTTATTTAGACTCTTGTCTAATTGTGTCGGAAAATCCCACTTTAAAAAAACATTATTAAAAACGCTCCAGACCGTCATCACGTTTTTTAGCGTGCACACCCCCGCGCACCACACTTTGGGTGAGTGGGTATAATGTCTAGACCCCGAATGTAAGACGACCCCCACTTTTTCAGTCTTATATCAATGCAAAAAACACTGTCTTATATTCGGGCCACTATGGTATATATAATATAAATGTTTATTATATTGTAATAGGTTGCCTGAAGGAATAGATAGGGCGACAGAAAAAGTGTTCATTCTGTGTGGCTTAGCCTATTATCATACTAAAAGAAATGCAATGCACCACCTTCTTCCAGGTATCTCAACGCAACAAGCATCTGAATATGATTTACATTTTAAATGTAAATCACACAATACTACCTGGCTTAGCTTATTATCATACTAAAAGAAACACATACACCCCTACATGCAGGTAAACCAATGCAACAAGCTTTTCTTAAGTCACACAATACTTGAAATGTATTTTTACAGATAAGATGCATTTAGAAGAAAAAAGCACACATACCGCAATCAAAACAAATTTATTAATTAATTCAATTCTTGTCTTAACTAAAGATCTTAACAGAAGACACAATTAAACCTTAGTTATAGTGGTTTATCAAAGGCATTATATTTCTATTAGTATTTCCATGTGTAAATATACAAAGTGTGACGTCCCCATGACATGTGTAAATTGCACATGCTATTTTGACTACCATCCATACCCAGGGATAGGTATTATATATTATATGATATAATATTACATGTTCTTAGACATATTCATTTAAAAGGAATTAAGTGAAAAAAAAAATAAACTTAAATAAACTTAAAAAGATAAACACCATTTTGGAAAAAAAGACACAACTTTGGTTTGGCTGATATCATTTAGAGTCTTCAGTCTATACAGTAGGGAACCCATACAGACACAGGGAAAACAGGCAAACTCTACACAGAAAGGTCGCAGCCCAAGGTCTGGGAACCTGTGATTTTCTTGCTGTGAGGTAACAGCACTAAATAATGCCCCACAGTGTCACCCTAGCTAAAAGTAATGTTGCAAAAAAAAATAAATAAATAGAAATAAAAAGACAATATAATACTAACTCACATGTTGTGAAGTGCGTCTGATGTTACCATTGTGAGGATAAATGTGCCAACTGGGTTCATCATTGCCACTTCATTATAATAGCAATAATGTTTATTTGTAAAGCACTTAAAAAATCAGACATAAATTGACAACTTAATAGTTGCAATCTTTGGTCTGTATTTTTATGGTTTCCTTTATTGGGATACTTGTTTATGAGGGAATGTTTTACAGTAATGGCTTTTTGGCATGAGGTTGTGTTGAAAAGTTTACTCCTCCCTTAAAGACTTTCTATCTTGTCCCATTCTGACTTCCTTCTGAATAACTAGAGCATCTCTAATTGATATGCCATATGCATGGTCAACTCTGTGGCAACTGGTGAAACGCCCTCCTGTCATGGCCTCCATCCGGAGAGGCCTCTGACCCAGGTTTGGCTGTCCACATATTATTCGGGTCAGTGATGGAGAGCAAGGGTAGAACTTACACCACTGTCAAAGAGCGTGGTGTGGAAGAAACAGGCAGGTGGCTGTGCAAGCATGAAAGCTTGAAGAGATGCAAACACATGCATTATTTTAGTTAACAATAGATGATTATGACCCTTTTGTTATCTTTTCAGGACAATGGACCTGAACCTTGTTGGTTCAAACCCCATCCTAGTCCAACTGATGAGCTTCTCCAGGCCCTGTAGTGCCACGGTAGTGGTAACCATCAAGTCATCCATAAATGGGGGGTTGCTGAAGCCCAGACTTCGACAAGGGGCCTCTACACTAAGTCTCAGCAGCGTTAACCAACATATTCATGGTAAGGGTGAACAGGATAACTGAGATCATTCAGTGAGTTATAATTCCTTTCTCAAGCCGGTGCCAGTTGGATGTAATGCTTCCTGATGTAACTATAAGTTTCCATATTATTTAAGGACAAGGTCTTTGATCTCACAGAGGATGTGGCATTGGTTCAGGGTGGTTTCCACAAGCTTGTAAGGGATTGACCCAGATACATTGGTGAGGTCAAGCCAAAGTATCATTAGGTCTCCATTCCCCTCTCTCTGTGACAACTCCAATATATTCCAGACACCCGGGCACTCCTAGAATGCCACCCTTTTGCACTGATGTTTTCTATGTACTTGTTCTTGAAGAGGAACTCTGTTATCCTTCTTGCCAGGATGATAAAGAAGATCTTACCCTTGCCAGTGACAAGTGAGATGGCTCTAAACTGCTCCAGCTTGGTGGAATTCTCCTCTTTGGGAATCCAAATTCCTTCTGCCTGTCTCCACTGATCCGAGATGGTCCTTCTTCGCCAAATCACTTGCAACAGCTAGTTGTTGCCTTAGGCCGAATGCAGCCTAGGCAGAATGCAGCCATAAACCAAACCATAAACCAACGATAAAGCAACCAGCCATAAACCAAAGGATTGCTTATGGTTTAAAATGGCTGATTTTTTTTGGCATTTTTTTGCCATACTGTTACCAGAATGCAGCCGAGCAATAATGTGAGACCTTCTTGGGAATGTAGACTGACCTTCATTCTAAAGATCAGCAGTAGCCTCCTACAGTGGTGGAGAGACCATGTACCAGGAGCTAAAGCTGGCAGTGGTGGATTTAAACCCACTCTCCCATAGAGACTGGAGCCTAAAGACAGCGCCATTGACCACTCGGCCACACTACCTCCACTTCTCAAAAGTCATGTTTGATGTATAGTGTTTTGAAGAGAGAAGACAGAAAATCAATCAAAGTTTTAACTGCCAGCAACCGTAACGACATTAGCACTGCTATTCATTATTATTAAGTGCCAGGTGTTACAAGCACT
The DNA here is from genome assembly GCA_030544235.1 of Lepturacanthus savala. NCBI lineage: Eukaryota > Metazoa > Chordata > Actinopteri > Scombriformes > Trichiuridae > Lepturacanthus > Lepturacanthus savala. Next base: position 20,235,960 of record CM060464.1, read on the forward strand.
AATTTTCTATGTGCGTCTGCTTTGACCAGCGCTACTAGAAACATATCGACCATGGTCCAACACTGATATTACGTTCCCAGCCCCAGTGTTCCCAGAGGGTGCTCTCAGGCAAGTCTTTATATAGCTCCAACAAACAAATGCAAAAAAGAGCAATATATCCTCAGGATATATATATATATATATATATATATATATATATATATATATATATATATATATATATATATCATGGCCTACACAAGCTTCAAACAAGTAACACATAAATATTGGATATCATGTATATGTATTAATTGATGAATGCAATAAAAGTTAAAGAAAAGAGATAAACAGAGTGGGAGGAGGTATACGGTAGCATCAAATGGAAATGATCAAGATCATGTTGTAGTTTCTCAAAATTGTACTTTAGCACAGTATTTGAGTGAATGTACTTTTATATGTACACCAGTTGAATTGAGTGAATTGAGACAATGTGAGGTGGATATAAAGTCATTTCGGCTGACATCAAAGGTTGGATTCCTGCAATCCCATTCCATAACAAGAAGGTGATGAAACTTCATGATTTTGAATTTTTTTTACTCTACCACTCTATTCCTCAAACAGAGTCTGTCTGTCTTTGTGCATGTCTACCACAGACACTGACACCATCACCCTTTTCAGCATCAGGAAGTGAGAGGAAGAAAAAAAACATAAAGGGTGTGTGAAATCTGTTGTGTCAAGCAGGCTGCACAAGACATGCACCCTTTGACAAGCTCACACTATGGCAGCAGAGAGGAGTAGCATCCACAACACCACATGGTGTAAAATCTACAAAGTGTTAGACCACTGTCTCCTTCCCTGGGGCTTTTGTTCTTTGTGTTGGTGGTGTTTCCACGGGCATCTGGAGAAACACAAAGTGCAAGAGAAGAGTAAAACCAAATCTAAAAATAAATCTTCATATTGATTTACAACAATTATTTGGTTGATTTATGCTCCAACAGACACGACTTTCTGAATGTTATCAAATAACTGATTGTGAAATTAGTTATTTTGTACGTTGTGACTCTTAGAAAAAACTTGTCCACCATTTGGCTGCAACTCCTGTCCCCATAATAATGGATGGGAATTGCTGCATTGCTTATTAGAAGACAATTTACAATAGTCTCAGAAGTAAACTTCAGATCATTGTATTTGATCATAGGAATGAGAAATCTATTGGCACAACACAGTTAGTTTTTTTATAAATTTCCACAAATAAACTTCAGTGACAATGAATAAAGCACATGCAGTATTAAAGGAGCTATCTCCTCTTGTTCAGTTCTGGCAAAATGTTAACTTTCTTAGTATATCCTGACAGTGTTCAACAGTAATGACTGAAATGAGAGATTTGACATGTGAATAAACACAATTGATAATCTGTGTAAGGTGCAGGGGCCAAAAAAGGAACCCTTCAAAAATCATCCATCTGTTAATCAACGTGGATGCAATAATTTAAATGCCAATGTCATTCCTAAATGGGTAGGAGGTGTTGCTTAAATCAGATTAAAAAAAAAAAAAAAAAAAAAAAAAAAACTTCAGAGACATCTCCTTTAAGAAGCAAGATGTCTCTGATAGACTGTGCATTATTCAGAAATGTCAAACAAATGCTGACCTGTACTTCAATTTAATTTTAGACTACTTCAACATCTTATGCTACAAACATTACATTGCTCTGGCATCACTCTCTGTGGTCCTCAACAGATGTCACAGAGTTGGAAAATTATCCCATTTTCCAAGTGTTTCATGGAGACTTGATTTCATTGCTTTGGCACCTGGGCAATGCCAGGACTTCTTTTTGAATCATATGCTGCTATCACTCTGCCCAGTCTGCTGCGGTAAGATACCTTTGGCTCCTATATTAAAAATGGATTTTTTTTTTTTTGGATAACAGAACACCTGCATCAGCAGCTGCTGTTTGGCGGTTTGAGCATCTCTGCTTCCTTGTATATCCCTGAGTATCTTGGCAGCAACCATTTCTGACAGCAGCTTCTCCTCCAAAATGATAGGTGCAGTGTCCAAGTGGCAGCAGAAGAGCAATGATTTTACATGTATGCACTCTGAGGGGATAATTCTATACCAAATTATGGACTTATTTTGCATTCATCCAGTTCAATTTTTTTTTGGTCTGCATACAATCTTTTTCTGAACATGCATGGTTTGAATAGTCATCCAGCAGAGCAAATGTCATTTTTAGTTATGTTTGACCTTTTTATGAATTTTGCATTAATGAAATTATCTTACTACTTATGATAGTGATGCTGGAAATGGAAGTTGATTGACATAAATCCAGATCCTGATCTAGACTTTTAATCAATTATGAATGGTAGTTATCAATAGTATGAACCTACTATAAAAGACCATGTGAAATTTAAAATGCTCAGCCAAACCACAAATTGTATAATATACAGATTTATTCATTTATTTTTATTTATTTATTTGTTATGGTAATTTTAACCTAATATGCATAATAAGCATTCCACAGATTCAAAAATAACTAATGTTAGTATTAACAATGTGTATGTTGTCATATTGTCATAACTACATGTATAAAAACATTTCACACATTTGCCAAAGTTCATTTTAGGTGGTAAGTTCATTGGGTGACATATTGCCATTAGGTTGTATTCTTTTTTAAGTGATTCTTACTAAACTAGTCTTACCAAGTGGTTCGAGTAAGTTTGGGTGAAGCTGGACTAGACCAGGCTCCATCCATTAGCCAGTGGGTGGCCACTCAAAATGTCCCAATTCTCAATAGAAAAAAACAACTTTTGACATAAATTGACCAAGAAAAAAATAAATATTATTTTTAAAGTTGTATTCCATTGGCCCATTGGTACTGCTCTGCTTGCAACCTTTTTTACTCAAAGAAAATGAACAGCTGTAGACTCCAAAGTGCAGCTTCCTATAACCTAAGGTCGAAACATGCTGCTGGCAGGGTCTAGGTCATCTCCGCCAGAAATGCCCAAGAGTGTGAGGCAGCAACCGGAATGTAACAGTTTTGGAAAAGGACAATGAGGTGGAGTACGATAACACCTGCAGGCGATGAGGAAACTGACACTCCCCCTACTTTACTCTTTATAATATTATGCAATGCCATATCACTGTGAGGCAAAATAGACAAGCTCCGGGCTGATACCTGGGCCATGTTTTGAATACCAGCATGATTAAGCATGATGGAATTTACCGACACTTGCCTGTACAAAGATATTCCCAACTCCTTGGCCGAGATTGAGGGATTCTTCCTCATTCGAGTTGACAAACAAAATATCAGGGGAAAAACAGAGGTGACGGTATGGATGTGTGTGTCAACAACTGGTGAGAGGCAATCTGCTGCCCTGATAGTGAGGTCTCATGTACGACTTTGAGCCAGTTTTACCTCCCGGCGGAGTTTGGAAGTGTTTGTGATGTTTACGTTCCTCCCAGCGGGAATGCAGCAACTCACATCGCAGACCGTGTCCATCAACGGCTGCGGCACTCACCAGGCGCCCCTGTGCTCGTTTTGGGCAATATGAATCACTGCAAACTTGAACTGTCAGTGCTTGAATTAGAGCAATATGGCAAGTGTGACACACACAAGACAACATCATTTTATACAAGGGCTAAGTGCTATGGAAAGATAAATAATGCTTTTGTTGCCAGATCTAAACCCCTACTGACAAACTCTCACCCACAAATAAAACCATGCTTCGAAGCAGTAAACCACGGGTAAAACTGTTACTGTGTGGTTAGATGATGGTGTATAAGAACTCAAAGGGTGTTTCCTGTGTGCATGGATGGTGCGGATATTGATAATATTATAGGTAATAATGATAATATAAGCCTAAATCCTGAGATGGATAGCCTTAAGGTGCAGCCATTGTTCCACCAGTTGTGCACTAGCAAATCCAGTGGACCAGATGGGGATTTCTGCACTAAACATCTCCTAAACACCTGTGCTGAAGAGCTGACCCTGACTTGGCATCCAAACTTCCAGCATTCAAAGGACTTCCATACTGTTCTCTAACCTTGGAAAAACGTGTTATCACTCCAATTCCTAAGAAGTCCTGTCCTAGTAAGAACAATGACAGACTTGTAGCAAAGACTTCAATCATAATGAAATGGTTGAGAAAAAAAGTGAGGTAAGCTCAGAGTTAGTTATTTGCTATTAAACAAATCAGGCATACTGACAGCATCATCCAATTAGTTTACAAGCACCTGGAGTATACTGAAGCATACGCATGGACATGTTTTTATTGATTTTAGCTCAGCTTTTAATTCCTTCCAATCCCAACATGTAAAAATGAGTGAGGCAACATCTGAACCAAGACCTATTAGTACAGGAGCCCCACCCAAGGGTGTGTGAGATCCCAAATTATTTACACATTATATACAAATAATGTGTTTTAATATATATGATTCTTCTTGGCCTAGTACAAGTTGTTTTTTGTTGTTGCCATGATATAATGAAGTATGTCTTGATTTTTATTCTTATTTATTTTATTTAAATTCTCCCCTTTAAATCAACTGTTTTTAAATTGAATCTTGATGCGTTTAATGTTTAATGTAAAGCACTTTGAATTACCTTGTTGTTGAAATGTGTACAAATAAACTTTCCTTGCTTTGCCTTACAGCACATGTGTCAAGCTCCAGTCCTGGAGGGCCGGTGTGGGTGCAGGTTTTTGTTCCAACCAAGGAGCTACACACCTGTTTCTAAGGACCTTCATTAGTAGAATCAGGTGTGGTACTGCTTGGTTTGAACAAAAGCCTGCACCCACACCGGCCCTCCAGGACTGCAGTTTGACACCCCTGCCTTACAGGAACAAGAAAAGGTATGTGAACCTTTCTGGAATTCCATTGTTTCCATGTCTAAAACAGTACCAAAAAAAAAGGGGATTTTTCATGTTTTTATTGAGAATGACCAAAAAAACCTGAGTACTTTATGTATGTATGTTTATATGTATAAACCCTTGAGTTAATGACCTCAAAAAAGCTAATTGGAGTCAGGTTTCAGCACACCTGCAGTCTCCTTAAGACAATGAGTTTGGAGGTGTGCATTACAGCTCCTTCGAACTTTGGCACTGTTGCTATTCTACCAGGGCAATACAGTGATGCAGTGGTTCCCATTGTTGCTTCACAGCGAGAAGCTCACAGGCTCTGACCTGGGTCTGGGACCTTTCTCTTCGGAGTTTGCATGTTCTCCCTGTGTCTGCATGGGTTCTCTCCGGGTTCTCTGGCTTCCTCCCACAGTCCAAAAACATGATGTGATGATGTGTGTGCCCCATGATAGACTGGCGACCGTCTGGAGTGTATCCCTGCCCCTTACCTGAAATGCGCTGGGATTGGCTCCAGCAGTCCCCCGTGACCCTAATGAGAAATAAGGGGGTATAGAAAATGACTGACTGGCTATTCTACCAAAAAGTGTCATTAAACCAGCAAGGTATCTACGTCAGGACACCACGAAGGAAGCCACTGCTTAATAAAAAGGTGGGATTGGAAAATTGTTTTGTGGAGTGATGAAACTAAGACTGAAATTCTAAAGGTTCTGTATAATTTACCTTACATCAGTCAACAACTTGTTGACAAAGGGTATGACACACCTGCTTTAAAGGTCTCAGACACTTGGACGTGGGATTATTAATTGAAGGCAGTGGTGCCTAATCCCACTCCTGAAGAGCTAACTGCCCACCATGTTTTAGGACTCTCCCCACTTGAGCACACCTGATTCCAGTTATCAACTCTTATCAACCAGCTGAAACTTGTCAAGGGCTTGAAGAATGAGTTGATAATTAGAACAGGGTGGGGAAATTCCTATTGTGCAGGGTGGTTAGCTCTGCAAGAGCTGGATTTTTGGGCATTTCAAGGGAAGTAAGTGGCAGGAATATAAACAGACTACGGGGCAAATATAGCCAAGGTAAATGCATTTCATAACATTGTTTCTCAAACACCCTCAGTTTATTTTCCATCCTAGAGTGAAATAAGAAAAACTCCTCCCCCCTTCTAAAATATCCAACACATGCTCCTGCTGCTGTGGCTGAACTGTAAAATGTCACACACCACAGTCAGGGAAGAATAAATTAGCCTTTTTGTACCATACTCAATGGAGGTGCCTCAGTGATGGTTTCTGTCTAGACTTGAGGATGAATGATCTGAAAGATGGAGCAGCCTTCCGACTGTCCCTTAGTCTGGAGTCGAGAATGCAACCTCCGGACTATCAGTCTTAACATTAAAGATGATTAAAGGCCCTCCCGGCTGTCACTTTACAATAAAAGTGATTGAAAGTCCTGTATTTCCCCCCCAGTCTCTAGGCTTTTTAGGTCTGGGAAACTTTCTACTGAAAACAAAGAAAGACGTCTTTCTCTGTTTTGTCTGAATATCAGACTTTCAATGGGCCCAACAAGTCAATGTTTTTTTTTTTATTATTTTTTGCCATTTCTACCAGGTGGTTTTCCAATATTGGCTGTATAGAACATTTAGACAACATTTATTATCACCTTAAAATGAGTAAATGAGTTTTGCCTTACTAATGATTCCATTTGCAAGGAATTTAAACTCTCATGATGTGCTTGTGAATGTAGAATGCTTTTAATTATAATTTGGCAGCCTCAGATGGCTCCCGATTTGTAGGTAGCAGGGGAAATTGAACAAAACCTTCAATTATTAGCATCCAGTTTCATTTTTTTTTCTTGTTAAATAGGAAACAGTATTTCTTTTGAAGATCTTAAAGAAGTTCAACCCAAAAGCTAGGCCGATTCCAGACATTCGAATTGCTGCCTGCATCTCAAAATAGATTTGAATAGTAGCATATACACTGTAGATCTTGTTCTTTTCAGACACTCTTCCATAATATGAAGCGCCAACACCAGCAAACTAATATGTGATGTCACACGTCACTGCATCCATTTTTATATAGCGTATGTATACTATGGGATGTTGAAAAGAAATAAAGGCTTTGACACTTGCTTCATATGGAATCTGGCAGAAAAAGCTACATAATTCATGTGACAAGCAGAGAATTCTAGCCACAAGGATGCTGCAGGGATACTGCATTCATGTCCACTGGGCCAGAAGTTTACTCATACACATAGATATTATATAAGAAGTCATGTAAAGTCTACTTTCTAACAGCTTGAATACCCCAATGAGCATCGATCATTGCATTGATAAATAATAAATAAGGAAATTTAATAAACATTTTGTGAATCTTTTATGAGTGTGTGCATGAGTGGTCAGTGGAACAGATCATTAGCTTCTACAGGAGGCTTTCAGTCAGTTCAGTCAGATGTGATTGTACATGTACTTGAACGGCTTATCGGTCTTGTCTGCTAACACACAGTCTTATTATCAAGCACTTGACCGAAATAAGTGAGAGTATGCATGAAAGACATGCAGTTTAGAGTGGAAAAGCCAAGATAAACCTTTTGATGGAGCATTTTTTTTCTGCACAGTTTTGCATCTACTTTTTAATGACTTTAATGACTGGGAAAAAATCATGTCAAGTCAATTTTATTTTTATGGCCCAAAATCACAAATCACAGATTCACCTCAATGGGCTATACAACAGCAACATAACATCCCCTGCCCTTAGACCCTTACACCTTACAAGGAAAAATACTAAGTTTACAAAGTTTAAGTTGTCTTAAATGGGGAAAAAAGAGGGAAAAAAATCTCAGGAAGAGTAACAGAGGAGTGATCCCACTTCCGGGACAGACAGGCATGCAATAGATGATGTGTGCACCAGAAGGAATATGATACATTTAGAACAGGAAAAGAATTAAGAATGACATTAATTAGAATAACAAAAATATATCGATTTATGGTCTATGTAGAGGATGAGGTTTCAAGATTCATTGCAGCTTCCAGGTGCCACCAGGACAGCGTCAAACCCTCCAACAACCAAAGGCTCCTTGCAATGGCTGCACTGGAGCATGCTCAGTGAATGAGAAAACATAGGGCAGGACTCCGGGAACAAAACAGATTTAATAATGGTATGTTAGTGGGTTATGATCATTACATACGGAAGAAAGAGAAGCTTAGAAAGAAAAGCCCAGAGTATCTCATGAGGTCCCGGCAGTCTAAACATATTGCAGCAAAACAATGTTCAGTCAGGACCAGCTCTAACCATAAGCTTCTTCAAATAGGAAGGTTTTCAATACATTTTTAAATGTAGGAAGGGTGTCTGCCCCCCGGACTGCAACAGGAAGATCGTTCCACAGGAGAGGAGCCTAATAGTTGAAGGCTCGGTGTTCTGTTTTAATTTTAGAAATTCTGGGAAGCTTCTAGTGAGCTGCGTTTTAGGAAGGCAGTGTTCTTGATGGATGATAAGGAACTATGAGATCCTTAAGATAGGATGGAACCTGACCATTAAGAGCTTTGTAAATGGGGAGGAGGATTTTGAGTTCTGTTCTTGATTTCACAGGAAGACAGTCCAGAGAGGCTAATACAGGTGAGATCTGATCCCCTCTTCTAGTGCCAGCTGGAGAGTCTTACAAATGTTTTGGTGCAGCCTGACAAAAATAATTGCAGTAATCCAGCCTGGAAGTAACAAATGCATAAACAAGCTGTTTGCTGTTTGCGACAGGAAGTGCCTGACCTTTGTTATGTTGCATAGGAGAATTATGTTTAATATGGGCAGTGAATGCCATATCTTGATCAAAGTGACTCCCACATTTTTACAGTGCTGGGGGCCTAAGAGGTGTTGTCCAAAGTAGCTATATTACTGGATCTTGAATTTATGAATTGTTCAGGCTTGAGCACAATAACTTTTGTCTGAGTTTAGTAGAAGAAAGTCATGCAGGATTCTATGTTCTTAAGATATTCTTGAAGTTGTAGTAGCTGTTTGGCTTCATTTGGCTTAATAAATAGATGTAGTTGTATATCATATGCATAACAGTGGACATTAATAGTGTTTTACCTAAAAGGAGCATATAAAGAATGAAAAGTATTGGTCCTAGCACAGAACTTTGCAGAACCTTGTCATGTCCATGTTTGTATGGATAGAAGGAACATTGTTAACATGAACAAATATAATAAGGATGAGATGCTCAAGTCTCTGTACTAGTTCTAATGATTGATGGTGTCAAATGCAGCACTAAGGTCTAAAAGAGTAGGAATGGAGATAAATCCTTTATCTGACACATTGAGAATGTCATTTAAAACCTTCACCATCTGTGCTATAATGGATTCAAAATCATGTAAATCTTCATATAAACCTTTGTTTCAGAAGTCACACAGCTGTTTGCAAGAAACTGAAGGTAGGATATAGGTCTATAGTTGGCTACAACACCTGAGTTAAGTGCAGATTTTTGAGAGGTTTAAGTATAGCTTCTCTGAAAGACTATGGTACATAGCCACATAATATGATGAGCATTTCCAGCAAGGGAGTGGTAATCAAAGGAACATTTTTTTTAAGCAATCCCAGTGGTATTGGGTCAAAAAGACAGGTTGATGTTTTGGATGAAGAAATAAATTAAGCTAGTTAAGAAAGGTAAGTCAAGAGAATGAGAGAAATATGGTTAAAACAACAACAAATAAAGAATATGTAGTGTGTGTGTGTGTGTGTGTGTGTGTGTGTGTGTGTGTGTGTGTGTGTGTGTGTGTGTGTGTGTGTGTGTGTGTGTGTGTGTGTGTGTGTGTGTGTGTGTGTGTGTGTGTGTGTGTGTGTGTGTGTGTGTGTGTGTGTGTGTGTGTGTGTGGCTCAGGTGTGCTACCCCAAATCTAATTATAAAACATGAAATTTCCAAAAAATATTCAATTGACAATCTTTTTTTGGGGTATTTTCTCTAGATCTGGGATGAAAATATTTTTATGTCTAGTTGCTGCTTACTTATTAGACCACAGTTACGCCTAAATGTGGGTAAAATGTCCATGGATCATTGCAGTGCTGTGGTGATAACTGTAAAGTGAAAGTGGTTGCTAATTGTCCACTAAAAATCCTTAACACTAGCCACCATCAGCTGGCCACCTTAAGTAGGGCTGAAGCCCCATTCTATGTATTTGTGCGTGTGTATGTGTGTGTGTTTGACCATCTGCTAAGGTTAAAAGCACAATCACCATGATGTCACTGACTATTCTCTGAAGGGACAACCTCTATTTGGCTTCCTGAGAGGAAACACAATCATCAGTCAATGGTTACACACACACATTCAGCTTTGTCTCCCTAAAGCAGCTTTTCAGTTTTTAATCAGAAGATCTCTCCTAAGATGACTGAGCTTGTACTTAAATGTGCTATTCACTTCTGACAGATGCACACAAATAAGCGCACACTCCCACACACACACATTTAATGCCTTTTGTTCATTTTCCACTCCCACACAGTTTTTTTAAACCCGCTGATCATTTGTGCTTGCATGCAATGCATGCATGCTCTCGCTGTGATCATGAAAGTGGGCCCCGACACATTAAATCAGTCATTTCAACCCTCAAAGTTATATTCACCTAAAATAAAACTGTTTTCCACTCCTATTTTGATGTTTTCATATTTTAAATTGGTCATTCATACACCTCATGTGTTGGAGCTTGTGCTAGAGGTCTGTGCAAAGCTCGAACCTAGAAACCTGCAAACCTAGAAGCTGAACAGTATGTAAAACTTACAAACTCAAAAGAATACCCCAAACCAGAAAAAGGTTATTCTATGCACATATTTGCAAAATTGCCCATCATGCTAGTTTACCTCAACCTTTACTATTCATAAAGGTCAACTAACACAATTGAGTATATATTACATATTGTAGTGGAGGTGACATGACTTCATCAATGAACCTATTTACCTCCAATGCATATAGAATGGGGCAAAGACAGTAGTCCAAGTAGATGGCCTAATTAAACTATAACCATAGTTCGAATTAATTATGCATCTGAACATACTGACAGGTGCAGTCTTCTGCAGTGTTGTGGTGACTAATGAAGAAGAGTAGATGTTTGTATCTTTGCTTTATAACTTGACTACTGTTGCAGAAAAAAAAATGTAACAGTAAGGATGTGTATCTCATGATTCTATTTGATTTTGATTCTTGGGGTCATGATTAATTCACGTTGATATAACCTGAATTAAGGTTTACTCCTTAAGCATGAAATGCGTTTTCATTGTTATACTATATGTTAATTTATAATTAATACCAGCCATTTTAAGATATTATTTTTTATAGTAAACAAAGAGATGTTTAGAGTTTCGGCCTTGTTTGCTTGTTTTCTTGAGCTTTCTTGTTTTCAAGAAAGTGGATGGATAGCAAACTGAGAACAAAAGCCCAGTCATGGATCAGAACCCAGCCAAAAATCATCATCATCACTGTCCTGCCAGGGCGGTAAGACAAAACTGCCCCTTTACTCTCATACTGTATATGCTCTGGCAAACACCTATGAAAAATGAACTTGTAACCATGTAGAGGCATTAAGAATAAAGACACTTACTCTCACTTGCTTTTCTTTATTCATATATTTTCATACCTTCATACACATTTATTCTCTTCTGATTCTTCCTTAAACATTGACATCACTCTCCTTATTGTATTTTTAATCTCCTGTTCACTAGTCAACACATTAATATTGCTGCAGAAAAATTTAATAATGGTATGCTACAGTCACCTTTCTGAATAATAACAGAGGTTATTGCATATGCCGACAGTACACCACTATGTTAATCCAATTAGACATCTTTGCTCTGTTAATTATTCCATTATTGTCACTTTATGGAGCATAAACAAAACTTAGATTGTGCCATGAATGCAATAATAACAGCAATACATTGATTTTTCCTGTTTCATCTCTCTTGTGCAGGTGGAAGATTGTGTTGTCGATGCCCTATAGTTTTCCAGAAAAAAGCACCAAGCGTGTCTGAAATGTTGACAGGTATTTTCCTGATGTAGTAAATTGCATTTTTGAGACTAATACTGTTCACTGATACACCTAGGTAATATTTTTTTCCATCATTCAGTATTATCAGATATAAAGTGTTATCGACCACTGATATCATGGGGATGTTCCGTTTTAAAATTTAAAGCTAGATACATTTAAAAATAAATGGGAGAATAATAACACAAAATACAGGCATTTTGAGTTGAATAAAATAGCCTCCATGAAGTTTTCTCTCTCTGTATATTCAGTTTCTCTGAACTGAAAAGCAATACACAACTGTCAAGTAAGTGCCTTGAAAATTCAGATTGTGTATTCAAATATGTCACACGTTTTGGTGAAACACAGCTCTAGTCTGAGGGAGATGTTGACACACGTGTGCATGGCATTAATTAACCATTTGATCACTAGCAATTATTTAGGGAAATTATTTTATTGTGTTTATGTGGTTCCTGAGTTTCAACTGATCCATTCACACAGAGCATGCTTTTTTTTTTTCTTTGTGTATCTTGAACAAACGTGATCTTTTCAGTGTCATCTTCTCTTTTAGTTTTTGACTAAAAACTAAATTATGTAATAATTGTATTAGTATTTATTTATTTGAACCTGCACAGGCAAGGTCTGATGACAGCAATTTTGCAGATTTGGAAATAAAGCTCCTTAGATTATCTGTCTAAACCTTTAGTTAAAATAAGAAAAAAGAAAAAAAATGATCTGATTGCCTCACTACTTGTGTTTCTTGCCTCAGCGGACTCGATGTTGCTTTGGCAACAATCCTTACAATCCATACTTTAACACCGGCTCATCATGTATAACATCCTCTCACTCTAGCTCCTTCCCTTTTTTTTTGTTGTTGTCTTGTTAATTAGCTGCTTTGACAGAAATGCTGCAAAGCGTTTAGAGTCACAGTTAGTTGCTCCAGTGTTCCCCAGCTCCAAGACGCAATCTGTTCCCATCAACAGAGAGTGACACACTGCTATTACTGAATCTCTTATAGTAATGCTGTATGTATTTGTATGCTCTCATCAGTAGCTAAAATTGATTCGCTTACATGAATCATGGATGTGATAGAGTAGCAAACTGAGCAGGATTATGGATGATGTTTGGCCACAGGGGACCAGAGAAAACTAATTAGCCCTCTGGAGGTATGATAGGTCGCATTCAACCACATGCGTATGATTAATTTATATCCTCTATATTTGGTTACCTACACAGTTGGGATAGATTCATATCTATAAAATCTCACTATCATATTAGGTATCATTTGTAGCAGTAGAGTGCTTATTTTGACACATATTTTGCTTTTCTTCCCCCAAAGGCCTTTTAGTGTCTTTCAGCACATTGTTTTTTTTTTGTTGTTGTTGTTTTTTTAATTTTACAATCCATGGTGTAATTGTAGAGATGTAGTCTTACAACTTAATTTCCAGCAACAGATGCAGGCAGCTGTTTTCAGTGAAAGAACTCTGATAAATGCGCTGATATGCTACTTTGATTTTCAGTCACTTCAATCACTGAACTTTTATTGCATTCATCAATTAATACATATACATATATTATACATATATATATATATATATAGATATCCAATATTTACGTGTTTGAGCTTGTGTAGGCCATGATATATATATATATATATATATATATATATATATATATATATATATATATATATATATATATATATATATATATATATATATATATATATATATATATATATATATATATATATATATATATATATATAAAGAATAAGAAGAGTCAGATCAAATCACAATAAAACAGCATGTTTTACACTTTAGTAAGTTATTTGCAAGTCAACAAGATTGCCATAGAACATTTTTTTTTTGAATGGGAAGAATATTTACTATTAAAAAAGAAAAACAACAACATTTAGATGGCAGAATGCTGCTAATTATATAGTGATCATGTAAACATTGCAGAGATGTAGCCTTTCAGTGTTTATCTGCAATAGAATGAAGCTGATGATTTGTGACACCACAGCTTAAGTCCTCATCATTGGCTTTAATGAAGCCGTTAATTCAACATCAGGCTATATCAGCTTTGTTGGCAGTTTAAATATTGAGCACATTAACTGTGACCTAGACTGATGAGTGAAATTACAAAATGGCTTCATTTGACAAAAGAAACACAATTAGGTCAAAATCTAGTATATGTAATTGGTGTGTGTAGAACCCAAATGCTGTATACCGGACCACAGAATTAGATGGGAAACACACACTCCACCTCCACAACCCCCGGAACCATTGCAGCTGCTTGAAAAAGTCCGTAACTGGCCAGTAAGTGACCCCTGATATCTTGGCTGGGTCCATCCGCATGCTGCCCTGGTGTGCCATTGTGTGCCCAAAAAAGGAGGCTCAAGACGCATGGAACTCACACCTCAGCATTTAATGAAAATGGAATTTTTGAGATGTTGCAGGATGGTCTGGGCATGGTGAAAATCCTCCTTCAGGGACTTGTAGTAGATAAAGATGTCATCCATGTAGGCGTACATGTAGCAGTTAATCATGTTTTCAGCACATTGTTGACTAAGGCTTGGGACATGGCTGGGGCATTGGTAAGGCCAAAGGGTATCATCATGTATTTGTAATGTCCGGCACAAATACAGCACTCCCTTTAGCAATTGAATTGCAAATGAGATGAAAGGAAGGGGTAATGTCATTGAGACCTTGATAGTCAATGCAGAACGTCAGACTCTTACATACCTTTCTTCCCCATGAAGAAGAAACCCGTCCCTGCAAGGGAAGAGGAAGGCTGGTGAATGCCAGTGCCATAAGTGTCATTGATGGGGCAGCCAAGGATTACAGGTACAAGCAATGAGGGGGCAGTGACATGGCCTTGGCCTTGCTGAACACCTCCCTGAAACTGTGGTATTCACATAGGACCCCAGCACATCTGGAATGGAACTGGGTGTAGTATTATTGTAAGTATTATTATAACGTAATGAACTTGAACAAATACAGTTGTTACATTAGTTTCTTTACCAAAGGAATATGAAAGGATTGTGATCTGTTTATCAATTAATAGAAACGATGGATAGTGATGTTGATGAAGCTCATCAAGTCCCAATAATGGTATCAATATCACAAAAAATATAATCTCCATCTCAAGTTGGCATGCATATGCTAAATGAGTAAATTGGTGACATAGTAAACATTATACCTGTTTTTCCTTAGCGTATTAGTATTGTATCTAGGTAGCATCTACTGATGTAAATATTCAGCTCAAAGCACAGCTACAGTCACACATTTTCTAACTTCTTCTCTACTTATTTAGTGACTGTGATATGGGACAGAAAAGAAATCAGAGACTTTATTTTTCAGAATGTCTGAAATTGTGAAAAACTAAAAAGATTCATGCTCTGAAATGAAATAGAATCTCATATTCTCCCTTTTTGACTTCCTGGGTTGTGTTGGGACCTGAATGAAACTGATGTTAGGTGGTGAATTTTCAGTTTGAGTTGAGTGTATATATTTTGAATGAACTGAAGTGGACTGAACTAAGTTTTTTGTTGGACAGGGTAGGGAACAGAATGGAGACTTTCTTTACCTTGCTCAGAATGAACAGTATTAACCTTTATAAAATGCAAAGAGAGAAAGATGGAAGGAAAGAGAGGAAACAATGAAGAATCAGACAACTTGCAGCTGTTTTAACTGGAACAGATTGAAGAAACAGGATGTTATATCAGAGTTTAACACCTCGGAACACCGGAAACTTCACACCTACACACTCACTTAAAGATACAAAAAAATGTTAACAGGGAAACACATGCATACACAGATATGCATACAAAAACACAGAAACATGAATAATCACAATTATTTCCACTGAAGAACATGTTTGCACATTTATTTTGCCTTTTAGTGCTCACAGACATAATGTGTTTATACTTTGATATATGCATACAATGTGTCATACCTTCTGTCTTTTTTGTTTTGTTTTTTTTGTTGTTTTTTTTTGTTTGTTTTTTTGCATTTACCTTTAACCTCAAAGATTTTTTAAGTAAAGGCAATGTATTTGTCTTCTAAGTCCTGCACAATGGTGCACTTAGGATGGTTTCCCCATTTATTTTTCTCCGACTATTATGAAATTGTGTGCTTCACATAGGAAAGGAGAGTTCAGAAACAGTGAATTATTGGTTAAGGGCCAAGGAAACGTTACCTAAATGGTTGTTAAATGGCAGTGGTGGGATTTGAACCCACGCCTCCTGAGAGACTGGAGCCTTAATCCAGCGCCTTAGACCACTCGGCCACACTACCTCTTGGGTGCCTTTCTGCACAGCTCAAAGCTCTTGCCAAGAAAATCAAATTCTTGACAAAAAATAAAACAGTCAAAATATGTATGACTATGGGTATGACAAACTTGCTTGGCATTTGCATCAGCATGCTTTGTGGGGCTTGCTGTTCCCACAATTTATTCATTGGTAAATTTGTCTGGCATAGCATTTGCTGGGGACTCTACTGGTTATTAGACATATATTAGTGTTAAAGGTGCAGGTGGGAGGAGTTTGTCACCTGTGGATTAAGTCGACAGAGATTTCATCCCAGTGTTTCAGGCTTTGTGTTGTAGCTTCATAGATAATTGGTGGTATTAATCTTCTCATTGAACTCTCAGTAACATCCGATAAAGCAGTGGTCCCCAACCTTTTCTGTACCGCGGACTGGTTTAATGTCTAACAATATTTCCACGGCCCAATCTAAAGGTGTAGCTGATAAAAACTAAATAAAATGACAAGATTGGCATTAAAAACTGTGGTATTTTCTCTATAGTAATAATAATAATAATGAACGTAAATCCACTGTGTAATCATGTGCAACTTTATTAGCGGTGTCCTCGTAACATCACACCAACAACAGAACATCACATGAGAAACATTGACATGTTATATTAAATTTCCTCTCCCTTCTTAAAAGTGTTTTACCTAGCTGCTTCTTCATGTTTTTACATATCTTAAGATGTTTAAATATGTATTTCATATCTGTTTGTGCTACATTTCTGTATGAAAGTTGCTATATACATATAATTGATATTATTATTATTATTGTTGTTATAATTTTATATTTGTGAAAGGAAGTGACTACACAGAGCTGGGCTGGGTACAATACACCAAGCTGAGGATGGTTTCAATCCATCAAACTCTGGGTTATGGGCCCAGAACACTTACAAAACGAATTCTTTACATGGTTTATGCCGTTTTATGAGGTTTATGTGCTGCGTTATTTCTTGGCCTGTCATAGTAACTTCCAGGAGTCTCCACTGGTTGCCAGGCACATATAACTTGTTAATTAGTTTAGTTTAGTTTATTTATTCAGAACATAAACAGTGCTCGGGAGGAAAGGAAACCCAACGGGTCTGCACAGAGTTTCCCTTGCATCTCGAACAAGAATCAAATAATTAAGCATTACTCATTACATGGAACAAAAAAAAATGAATTAAATGAAACATGTGCATGAAATAATTTAAATACAGGCAAAAAAAGAAAGAAAATAAAACAAAATGAATGAAAAGAAACAAGAAACAGGAAACCATGTTTTGGAAACATATTAACAAGAAAATAAAAAAAAAAAGCTTCAGTTTCAGAATCTAGTTGTTCAGTTGCTTTTTGAAAGCCAGCTGAGAAGAGGTGAATCTAACTGCCAAGCTCAAAGTATTCCAGCATTTCTGTCCTTTGAAATTAATGTCAAATCTGTGGCCAGATGTACAAAAGAAGGGTTAAATGGAGATAATTACTGTCTGGTTGGATATAAATGGATGTCATGTATTCATAGATACAAATACAAAAACTTTATTATCCACATTGTGGAAAATTGCCTTTGGGTTCCATCATAAGACATGCTGTATCATTCATGGTGAAACATTCCATAAAACATTAAACATAGGTTACTTGCAGAAACAGATACATCTCTATGGAGCTGACCTGGTGACATTTGATAAAAAAATGAATGATGCATCACCACAAGATACTAATGCGTGGCCATGAGTTAATTAACGTGTGGCCACAAGATAGTTATTGATATCATTTCCATGAAAGTAGTGTTGATTGTTGCTCATTATTAGATATTGAATTTGGCTTTTGACTGAGATTTCAAGCAGACATTATGACAGTTTCAGCCTCGCCAAAGACTGGAGGTTATAGTACATTTATTGTGCTGTGATATACGGGCAGTAATCGTATGGTACATCACAGCATGATGAACATGCTATAGCCTGCAGTATTTAGTTAAGCTGAAACAGTCATGATGTCCAGTTGAAATCTCAGTCAAAATCCACTAAGGAGCCAACTTCAACAGCGCTATCAAGCTGAAAATTGATCATGTCTAGCTGCAGCAAATTAAGCCTGTCATTGTATTTCAGTCCACTATTAAAGGGATAGTTTGGGATTTTTGACATGAATCTGTATGGCATCCCTATCAGCAGTGTCGTACACTCACACTGACTTACCCCCGACAGTGTCCTGTGAGCCGAGTTCTTGTCCAGTGCTGGTCAAAACACAAGTAGTCCGGCAGGTTTCCCAGGACACCTAAATAACGTCTTTCTTCTCAAAACAGCATGTGTTCAAAAGAGTGATTTATTTGCATTTTTATTGCAAAACCAATATCCATGAAAAAGTCACACCTCGTAATCACTTGGCACTACTTTCTCTCAATTCGTCACCCTCTTAAAATAATTGCCTAAGTCACAAAGGCATGTTAGAAAATTTGCTTAATTCATTTAATTCTCTCATGTTCCATGTTTGACTGACCTTGTTTGTATGTCAATAGGCATCTGTTGTTATAACTGTTTTGATTAAAATTGTTAGTAAATATCATATATTCAACAAATGGTTCAGTTTTTTGTGTTTCCTGAAAAATCTGAAAAAATGACTTAGGTGATTATTTTAAGAAGGCGTTGAATTACTATCAGTGTGTGCTGTCATCCTGCTGACTGCTGCACACCGAGCAGTAAACAAAGTGAATGAAACAGGTAACCTAGGTGTCATCTTGCGGAAGCGTGCAGAGATACGAAGGGAGAGAAAGTAGGGCCAAGTGCTTACGTGGGTGAATTTTGTGATGCAAATAAATCACTCTTTTGAACACATGCTGTTTTAAGAAGAAAGACGTTTCATTTTAGTGTCCCGGGAAACCTGCCGGACTACTTTTGTTTTGACCAGAACTGGACAAGAACTCGGCTCACAGGACACTGTCGGGGGTAAGTCAGTGTGAGTGTCCGACACTGCTGATAGGGATGCCATACAGATTCATGTCAAAAATCCTGAACTATCCCTTTAAAATAAAGTGACATGAACTAAAAGTTGTCCATGTGCAGGAGCTAGATAGAGTGTGTTTTTTGCATCATTTGATCATAATCAGTGTTTGCAGCAGGCCTGCTGGCCAGGCCCAGGCATCTGGTGGAACCTAACTCTCCAGCCAAGCTACCTCCACTCCACTACCTGAGCAGATGCCCACACCTCTGGAACTGAAGATAGTTTAGTTTATCTTTACTTTTAACTAGTCTTGAATATGGTCCAATGCCACAAGGCAAGATTTATATAAACTCACACAGAACAGACACAGAACAGAGCAACACACCTCGTTCTCCACTGCTTTGGGAGGAGATGTGTTGAGTGGAGGCATGAAGCATTTTTTAGATTTAAATAACAATATTTGCAGTCATATAAAGAATTATAAATGATCGTACAGATAAATACAGTACAATGACATAATTATTTTAAAAGAAAAATGCATAAAGACATAAAATCTCAGTACAGACCTGAGCTGGGTAGAAAATCTGATACCGAGCAGATGGTTGCTCTTTTGGTCAGAATGATTTAGCTGCAGGACTATGCTCTTGAACACCACCTGTTGGGCTTGTGCCCACGATTTGTGGTTTACAAAACCGATGCTTTACATGGTTTATGCTGTTTTACTGGGTTTTATGTGCAGCATTATTTTTAGGCCTAGCATAGAAAAGTTCCTGGAGTCTCCACCGGTTGCCAGGCACATATAACTTGTTAATTAGTGAACTTTATAGGTGCTGGTCTGCAAATTTTGTTACGGAGCTGAACTACCATTTATTTCATAGAGCTTTGATGGGTAGAAAACACTTAGCAGAGGCTGTTTTGATCCATAGACCTCTGGGTTATGGGCCCAGCATGCTTACGCTACGCCACTCTGCTCCTATGACCAGGGGCTTGAATCCAGAATTTTAGCATTAAAAAATAATAGCTATATCGGCAAGAAAAAATCATGCAAACTGAAATGGATCTGCAAAGCAAAGGCCCAATTGGAAATATGTGCATCAGAGCTGCTTGCTAATGCTAATGTAATATGAAAAAAAAAAATCTATATATTAGTATATATTAGTATGTACAATCATGTATTAGTGTGTCAAAGTATTTAAAAGTATAAGTATTTAATAGTCTGTAAGTGTGTGTATTAATGTGTATAATGTGAACAGTATATTCTATATATTTCACAGTGTAGGTATGTATGTCACCTGCTCCATTTCATTTACATTGCAAAAAATGTCATGACGAGTTTAATATCTTAAAAATCTGAATGAGCTTCATGTGGTGGGCATCAGCTGACTGGGGCAGGGCTGCACAAGAGGGCACAGCGGGTCATAGAGACACTGATGTGTTCAAAGTGCAAGGTCTCCCACGTGTCCTGGAGCCAGGTTGTCCTCCAACAGCTGGACTTGGGTCACAGGGCAGAATATCAGGTCATCATGACTCAAAAGTAAGTTGTGTCAATTTTACTTGTATATTCTGTTTTGCTTTGAAAATGAGTTCTGTAGAACATTCTTACTGACATATTTATCTTTGTTTAAGATATGAATGTGATGTCTGGGTAATTCGGCTGCTGCGGGAGAGGGGCCTGGGTAACAGTCCTACAAGTGTCTTAAAGCAGCTGTGGGAGAACCACACTGAGGAGTGGCTACAACATGTGGCACGCTACACCAATAAATGTGTGTCATTCCTCCAGTGCCCTGGGCTGTTGCCTGTGACCTTCCCTGAGCCCCCAGAGCATGCTGTTGTGTCAAGCTGCAAGTAGCTCCTGTCTGTTTACAGCCAGGACAATTTAACCAGGCTGGAGGACATCAAGGCCAGCATTACGTCAACATATGGCAGCATCCTGGGTGGCCAGACTTTGTGGTAAGGCTGCATATCTGGCACTTCATGTGTCGGATCACCCTGGCCTGCACAAGAAATGCCCATCAGCTGTATACAGCATTCATGGCACAGCTATCAGCATGCATTTTTGAGTGGGATGCAGATGATTTGGCTCAGTTGCGTCAAGCAAAGGCTCAGCAGCTTCAGATCCATGGTCTGTCTTTGGTGGATGTCGATAGACACCTGACCGGGGGAAGATAGGGCTCTCCGCTGCCGCTGGAGGAAACAGGGAGAGGACACCACCATCAGGCTCTTGGAGGAGCTCTTCACTATTCTTAGGGGACCCCGTGGCAACGAATCCCTTGGAGTTCCCTTGTTCGATATAGAGAGGCTAGATGAAATCTGGTGGGTTCAGAGGAAGCATGCGAAGTGCATTCAAGATCCACCGGTGTTGCTCTCTACTGTAGAACTGGGGAGCTGACCAAGGGAGGTGTGCGGCTTCCGCTGCTGAGGTGCGCCAGAGGCTCCACCTCACTGGAGTCTTTTCATCTCCACTAGAACCGCTTCATCCCAGGTTTGTGTCTGTCAGGCAGATTGGTTCATGTGTTGTGTATGCCATCAATGATTCAGTTTGATATTTCATGTTACATTTTAATGTATTTGCAGGGACCAGTGCCAACAGCCTGAATTTCCAGCTTTACCTGCTGGAGAGTTTGCACAGGTGGAACCAGGATAGGCGTGTTGCTGCCCTGGCTACTGAGCCATCTGGCTTGTTCTGCTATTCTGGAAATCTGCTGCACTCAGTGAACCAGAATTACCAGCAGCTGTTTGACAGAAAATTGGTGCCAGAGTTTTGCCCACCCTCACAATACATGGGTAAGAATGACATCGGAATGACATGTGCCAAAGGACACAAGTATGTGTCAGTCACCAGTGATTTCCCTTGTGCTATACTGTGTCACTGTGTGTCGACTATGGAAAGAGTGAATTTTATTAATAATTATTACATTTTCAGTTACTGTGTATATATCTCATGAGAAAAGGAGATTTTTTTATTTCTATTAGGAAAATGTGTTAGTAGAATGTTCCACATTCGTGTGTATTTTCACAGTTACATATTGCTACAGTTTATCCTAATCAAAAAATCCTTTTTTTCTGAAATTAGAATCAATAAGAGAATCTATAAAGAATTGTATCCTTAAGCAGTAACAATAATCCTATCAATTCCCATCCCTACTCATAGGGGTGCAGTACTTGTTCCAGCAGACTGGTCGGACATGAATCCTGACTCCAAGGAGACTGACCAGTTGATCGAGGTCATGACGTTGATGAGGAGGAAGATGAGGGTTTTTCTGATGTCACAGAAGACCCCACAGTAATAATTCATTAGGCCTCAACCTCTTTGGCTCCTGATATTTGCCAGGTGGCTCCTTCCACCTCCTCCTTTGCAGTGGCTCCTGGCACCACCTCCTCCACACAGGCCCATGACACCACCTCCTCCACACAGGCCCGTGACACCTCCTCCATGCTGGCTCCTGGCACCTCCTCCATGCAGGCCCAGGGCACCACCTCCTCTATGCTGTCCCCTGGCATGTCATCCTCCATGCTTTCTCCTGCCACCTCCTCCACACTGGCTCCTGAGGTTGATCCAGATGAAGAGGAAACGGTGGTATGTACCAGAAATGTAACTGCAGTAGTAGGGCTGAACGATCTATTGTTTTCGACCGAAAATCGCAATCTCAGACAACACGATTTTGATATTGTCAAAGCCACGTTTTTTCTGCTACTAAACTGACCCATTTTGTCACTCCAATATCATATTTACAGGGGTCCATTCGTTGATGTCTGTCCACGGCGAGTTACCGAATCTGAGTTGCTACGGCACCGACCTCCGGCAAAGCCACAAATCCCCTCTGCGATGACGTCTTCCTCCGCCGCTCACCCGCTGTCCCGTTCTCTGAGTGGCTAATTGATGATGCTAACTGCTAACAGTTAGCCACCGCTCTCCTCCAGCGATACGCACCGCGCGTATATATGTCTCCACTGCCT
Organism: Lepturacanthus savala; assembly: GCA_030544235.1. NCBI lineage: Eukaryota > Metazoa > Chordata > Actinopteri > Scombriformes > Trichiuridae > Lepturacanthus > Lepturacanthus savala. The sequence goes on from CM060464.1 coordinate 20,258,962, forward strand.
CTCGAATGTCCGATGAGTGAGCTCGCGTGGTTTCCAACAGCACCGTGTGGACGCCGATGATAGCTGTCCACCCTCCAAACCGGGAAAAACTTTGCTCAGTCTCCTCCTCCAGCACTAGCACACAGCACCACATGTACAACAGGCAACCACGCTCTCACTCCCAAACAGCGAAGTTGAATAACCGGAAGTGACGAAAAACAACGAACACACCCGAACTGTGAAAGACACTACAATAACATAACATCTCACACATTCAATGAAAATAACAAATAAAATAAATAAATAATGGTGAGGGGATATTAGAACACTAAATGTAAAAGGGTAAACGAAAATTATGAGCCTTCACTACACTCTGTATCAGCAACCAATCAATAAAGAGTTATGCATTTGGAATCTGCTGACCTCTGTTTTCAATCTTTAGCTTTATAGGCTAAATTTGCATTGAAATCGTGGTTAATCGATTTCAAATATTCGATAGCAAAAATCAATAGCAAATATTTCTAGCAATATTTGCTAGAAAAATCGAAATTCAATTTTTTCTTAAAATCGTTCAGCCCTAAGCAGTAGTAGTAGTAGTTATTGCACTTTTTATTGAAACTAAGGCATTGTGATTGGTGTCATTAGAGGTTTTACATTGTACTAATTTATTTTTCCTGCAAATTCATTTTATAGGCTGTTGATGACCAGAATATGCCTGGATATCAGCATGTGGATATCAGCATGCTATCAGAGTACTTGGTCGGACTACGGGACCAGACTTCGCTCTGGAGAAGATGGATGCAGGGGACAACCAATGCGTCATTTATGCAGCACGATACAAGGACAGACTTTTGAGTGACACTTTAGCACATCAAAGACACCCTCAAAAACACCTGGTGTGGAGAGCACAACCCGTTGCGTGCTCGGGACAAGCAGTGCACTAGCTCGCACTAGCTCAGTGGCCGGACTGTTGCAGCTTGATGGAGAACACAAGACTTGGTGCTCTGCACCCAAGCCCCCCAAAAAAGGCAAGGGGGCAATTTTCACGATGGTCTTTAATTCTGAGGGACTACCACAAAATCAGACAGCTTGTCCTCAGCAATACTCGAGTGATAAAGGGAACTGAAATACAGATTGTGGAAGTCAATCAGACCACCCTCGTCCAGTGGGTAGGCAGAAGAGGCAAGAGCTGTCTGTGTTGCTGCAAGGCACTGCCTTACCTCCTGTGATCCCAGAGTCAAAGGAGCCTCTTATGGAGGTAAGAGAACTCCCTGCTGGACCTGTCCCAGCACAACAGGAACATCAATATCATCTTCCTGAGGACAGAGAAGGTCAGGCTCAGCAAAAGCAGACACCACGCCTTATCCTTCCTAAAGGTACGACCAAAAGGCAGCTGTTTGTTGTGCCCCCAACAGCTGCAGCAACCCCAGCAGCCACAGCATCATTTCTCCCACAGGTCGTCACACAGGCAGGACAACCTGTTGTTTTTTTTTTTTCAATATGACCTGCCTGAGACATCTGGTGCCATCCCAAAGAAGAAGCCATACAAAAGAACTGTGCAGGCCAATACCTACAAGAGTTCCGCACGGCTGAAACTGGTCACAGTCAGTTCTGTGACAGGGTTTACTGCCCCAATTTTGAGGCATAGACGAAAGAACAGTGGTTGGAGGAGATGGGGAAGTCCAAATGAGGATATTGTAAATGGTTGTACATAATTTAACATTTTAAATATTATTTGAGTTAACTGTTGTGTGTTCCGTTTGCATAATCTGTTTTATTAAATGTTTAAAAAAACTTATCTGGCTTACTTTTTGCTTTTTCATAACACAAAACAAATATTGTTTAGTATGGGGTGATTTTATTGAGATGTTACATTAAAACACCAATTGTTTTGTAGTTCATCAGATGACACTAAGATTTTTTCTTTACAAAAATGATTTTAACCAACATAAGTGACATCTGAAAAGGCAACACATTAGATCCTACATATGGAAAAATAACTTTTCAAGTAAAACTAAGACGCAGAATGGAGGCTGGCAATGGAAAGATCCAAGTGATGATATCCAGCTATTTCACTGGGCAAGAGGAAACATGAAGAATAATACATTAATAGTGTTGCATTACCACATAATTCTCAACAAATATAAAAATGTTATTTTAGTATATGTCAGTATATGTACTCATATAAACAATTATGAGTAATGAAATATTATTTAAGTTAATAAATGTGTTCAGTTGGGTTTCATAATTAATCAGTTTTATTACATATTTAAAAACGTACTTTGCTCACATTTTTAATAACAAAAGAAAAAATACAAAAAAGGTCCAAGTGATGATATCCAGCTACTTCTCTGGGCAGTCCCTCAGGTAGAGGGAAGAGGAAACATGAAGAATAACACAATATATCACATTAATAGTCATTGTTCATTGTTATCATTATCACATCATTTTCAACAAATATAACAATGTTCAGTCATATAAACCATTAGGAATAATACAATGAAATATTACAAAACAATTGTAAGTAATAAAATGGAATATATATTTGTTTTCCGATTTTTGGTTTGAAAACAAGAAATTAAATAATAAGTTGTTATCCGTTTTCGGATTCTAAAATGGACATGGAATGAACGAATGACACACTGATAGTCCCAGACGGTCTTGAACCTGCAACCTTCTTTCTGTGAGGCAACAGCACTAACCCCTGCGCCACCATGTCACCCCCTCTAGAGTGTGTCGTGTCTATATCATTATCTACCAACCAAATTATTAGCAGTAAGTGAAATTTGAACTAAAATTTCCTGAGAAAATCGAGAATCACTTCAGTGGCTTAGACCACTGAGCCAGTCTACATATAAGTCCAATGTTTCACTTTGGTAAAAATAAATTCACAGTGCTGAGCTGGGTAGAAAATCCGATGGCTATGTTCAATCCATCAACCTCCAGATTATAGGCTCAGAATGATTTTGCTGCACTGCTCTTGATGCTGCACCTGTTGGGATTTTGGCCACAATATGTGGTTTACAAAATGAATGCTTTTTCATAGTTTATGCGGTTTTTACTGAGTTTTATGAGCAGCATTATTTCTTGGCCAAGCATAGGAAAGTTCCTGGAGTCTCCAACGGTTGCCAGGCACATATAACTTGTTAATTAGTGAACTTTATAGGTGCTGGTCTGCAGATTTTGTTACCTTTCAACAGAGCTGAACTACCTTTGATTTCATAGTGCTTCGATGGGTAGAAAACACTTAGCAGAGGATCATTTTGATCCATAGAGCGCTGGGGCCCAGCAGACTTCCGCTACGCCACTCTGCTCCTAAAGACATGACCAGAATTTTGGCTTTAGGATAATTGCTAAATCTGCAAGAAAAAAGATGCAAACTGAAATGGATCTGCAAAAAAAAAGTCCAAACTGCCATGTGTTCTACAAGTTTATCTGAAGATTTAAGTTGTCACACTAATTTGGTCCTTATTTCCTTTCATCAGTGAGGAGCATAAGAATGAAACAATTCTTTTATTCCAAGATTAGTAAGTGACCCAAGTATCAGGCCCTTACCAATGAAACTTTGTAATGATCCTCTGGCATAATTCTGCAATAACAGACAGACAGTATGAAAAAAGAAAAAAAATAACATATGGTAATGACCCTCTGGCATAACTGTGCAATAATAAGCACAGTATGATAATTCCCTACCGGAATATGTGTATGAGAGCTGTGAGCTCTAATTGCTAATGTAATACAAAAAAAGTACGTACAATTGTGAACTGGTATGTACATATAGTGTGTACAGCATGAACAGTTTCTTCTGTATGGTTCTAGGTAGAAAATAAAAAATAATGAATTTAAATGTGCAACGAACAACAGTGTAAGATGAGGTGAAATAGTGTTCTGAGGGACTCTGCAATGTGATCAGAAAGGATCCAAATGGGAATATTATCGATTCATTAAGTGACCTTCAGCACTCAGTAAACCTTTTGAGGTTCTCAAATAAATCACACACAAAGAAAAGAGTTTTACTTCCCTGTGTAATTAATATTTAGCCAGTGAGGTGAGCACTCGTCCACTTGATGGAACAAACTTTTCTGCTCTGGGTAGGATTTTGGTCATAACTAATAGACCAGCAATTTGAGATTTATCACTTTTATAGACTTGGACAAAAACGTATTTGTCATGATGGACAAATGCAAATAACTGCCTAGAACACCAACCAGTTCATGGTCATTGATTATCTTCTTGACAGCTTAGCAAAGAAATTAAAGGCACTATGGAGTGATGACTTTTTGACGCAATGACTATTTTGGAAAGAATTAAGATGCAAATAGATTCACTGAGCTTGCTGAAAGAAAACACAATTACCTTAAAAAAGAGTTTAAACCACAAGGTAAAACAATATTAAGTCAAATTGTACATTAATTTAAGTACATGCAAACTATCCAACAAAGACAATACTTTTAAGCAGATATGGCATATAAAGTATTTGTGAAGTCTGAGGACTCAAACTGAATTCTCCAAATTCCTAAAAGTTAGCAAAATCAAAATCACTCTTAATGAGGAAAAACAAAGGCTGAAAAACATTAACTAAACACGAGAAAACAAACGACTATACTGCAAAAAGTTACAAAAAAAAAAAAAAAAAAAAAAACGCTCTTTCAAGGCACAACAAGGAAACCACACAAGCAACAAGACTGGTAACACAATCAGACTGGTAACACATGAGGAAGGGCAAGAGACCTGAAACAGTGGAGAGTTATCTTTCAAAATAAAACAGGAAATGACAAGATAAACAACCCACAAACCTCACCGCAGTGTGATACCTGCAAGTTTGGTGTTTCACATTAATGAAAGAGATTGACAACATAAACCATGTTGACCTGAGTAAAAAAAAATGTAATTAATTAATTAATTAGAATGGTTTTAGCCACAATTTTCTGGGGGCATTGTGTGCCTTTATTTGACAGTGGAGGAAGATTGAAAATGCAGGAAAGGAATGAAAAATTGGGGAATGACACTCACTAAGGGTCAGGCCAGCCTGGAAATCTGTTGTAGGCGCACTAACCACTCAACTATCAGATCATCAGTCGATGCTTAATCTTGACTTGTTTCCATTACCATTTTTGATATTCTTCTATTGTAGGTGACAAGTATAATTTGTTGTCATGGTAAATTCCACTTCCACTGCTCGCATTTAAGGCTCCTTTCCTCTTTGTTTAATTACAGTGGCCATGTTTCCTTTTTTAATGAAGTTTACTTACTCAAGTTTCCATGAGAAGCTGTTGTTCACTTGGTGAAAGGATGCTGCTCTGTCTATTAAAAAGGTTGTGGCACTTAGCCAGATTACTTGGACCTCCTCATCCCGATTCTTCCTGTCAGAGGTGTTATCCTGGAGTTCCTCGATTTCTGAGTTTTTTTTTTGTTCTATATATATATATATATATATATATATATATATAATAAAATATAGTAAAAATGAAAGGTGATAGGTAAAATACAGACACTCCTAAAAAATACTTATATGTATATATATTATATCATATATATAATATATATATCATATATATTATATATGATGATATATGATACTAAATACTTATTGGAAATTTGCTTTGTTTCATAAAAGAAAAAAAAATATTTTTCAAAAAGAAACTATTTTTTCCAGCATACAGAGATGATACAGAAATAATAGAAACAGTTTAGATAATGGATATTAATTATTGTGGGGGAAAAAAAATAATTTCAATGGTTTCATGACTACTGTTGGATTATCATAAAATGTAGGCCTACTTGTAAGGATAAAAGTCTCTGTATGTAAAGTCATGATTAAAACATTATGGGACCTGATACTTCACAGTGCTGCAAGAACAGAAATAGGCCACGCTGCGCCAGCCTCGCCTGGCAGACATAAGACAATGATAAATAAATCAGGACTGAGATCCGGCGTTCTCCACTTGGCCATGTGGTCTGCCGTGGTGGCCGATTCACAGAGCTCAGGAAGCTAAATCCAACCTGACAAGAGCCGCATCAAAATTTTAGAGACTTGTAAGTGATCCGCTGCTGCACTGGGGGAACTGTTTTATCGGACAGATTAAAATTGCATGGTTCATAGTGAAATATATACGCGTGCATACACACACGTCTCCTAATGTTTCACAGTGAAATCCGTGCACGCAATGGGAGCTTTCGTCCTGTCAAACACTTTGCTGTGCCGTAAATCTCCTGCCCTCAATCATCTCTCTTATTTTTTTTTTCTCTCTGTCTCTCCCTCGCTCCCATATCCGTCACCTTAATTACTGCCTTTCCTTACCAGACAAGTCCTTGTGAATTTTCCAAATAATTCCTCCTGGGAGGGACCAACAGCACAGCCATAATTAACCAGTATTAGTCCACTGGTGCACAGTCAAAAAAGTGGGACATCTACCATGGCTGTGTCTGCAGATGGCTTTGCTGGTTAATTATGCTGCTAGAATATCAGTCTCTCCAGAGAACAGTATTCATAAGATTACACTTTCTATTTCTTCTTCTTTTTTTTTTTTTTTTTTTTTTTTTTCCTGGCAATCAACCTGTATATTGGGAATTAATGGACCAGGGTTAGGGTTAGTCAGCCATTGGTGAACTACATCTGAAGATCTCCAGCATCAATATGCATCCCAATGGATTACATGAACAACAGGATTCTTAGCTATGTACAATTTCCTATACAGATTCTGGCAGATAGAGGAAGAATATGATAAAAAAAAAAAAAAAAAAATTACTTCTTGATCATGTGTGTTTCTCTGCATATTAAACCAATCAACCACATGCATGGGAACATGTTCATTAGCTTTTATCTGATTTCGAAGAGCAAAAGAACTGTACGTGCATGTTGTATAAATAGTTGAGAATACTCAATATAAAATACACACAAATAGATATATAACATGATTGTTGAAAGAAAATGGGGTGAAATGGGTTAAGGATTGGGGCTTAAGTCCCAATCTGAAATACAGTCCATTTGCCTCATACCCATATGCATGTAAGAGTATGTGTACATGCACTTTAATATTAGATTAGAAGTATGAAAGTCCAGGTGGACAGCATAAGGCAGAGGAAAAGTGTATCTCAGGATACACAGGATACACTACACAGGATACATATGTGCAAGATGGGCAAAGCCCTTGGAAATTATACAAAATAATTCTCGTTGGAAATTGTTTAATTTATGCAAAACAGTTACAACCCTGCAATTAACCTTCTAAAGAACAGAAGACAGTTCTGGTGTAACCAGAACACTTACGTGAAACTTTTTTTCGTCCATCACAGGTCACTTGCAGGTTCTTGTTTAGAATACAAGCTACTGCCCTTTGGGTTATTGGCACATCTAAATCTTGTGACAGCTGCTGGATGACTGCTCGTTGAAGGCCTGTGTCAGTTTGCTAATGCATGAGAAGGCTCCAATCAATGACAGACACTGTTATTTGTGTCCACTCATGCCCTACTTCGCAAAATATGAAGGCTTCAATTATAGCTTGCTTTCATACTTCATCTGGAGTTGAAGTTTTCTTTCAACAGTTGGCGGCTTGCTCCTACTTCACCTTAGATGCAAAACCACTCCAAATTCACATTGTATGTCCATATGAATAAATAATGATTCTTCCATAAGCCTTTGGGGGGTTTTGGGTCAGGTTTGATCTTCAAAAATTGCGTTACAGTCAGTTGAACCTGAGCACTACAGGCCCAGGCTTCATTTCCAGGCCCATGCAGATCTCTAATTGTTATCATAAACACATAAGGAAGGTTTTACTGAGGCACAATGAGACTTCTTTTTGGAGCCAGTGGAGTCGTACTCTAGTGGCCATTAGAGACAATACAGCTCACTTCTACCATTTGCTTTACTTTGTCAGACTCAGCTTGGGTCTCTACCAGTTCCTGTGAAGACTGATCTGACTTTTAGTTTGCTAAGAACTCCATTCTCTAGCTAATTGCTAACTTAAAAGCATAGTTCATTATTTTGGACATATAGCCCCATTTCCTACTTTCCTGGCATATATCTGAAGCATGGAAACCATAATTTCACTGATCTCTATAGTATTCAGCTTTATGGCGATTTTCAACATGATTGGAAGTGGACAGGGCAGATTCCCGTTTGGGAAAGAGCTACTGAATATCTGACCTGTGCACTTCCATTATATTAAAATACCATATTACTACTATATTAAATTAAAATTACAGCCAGAGGGAAATCACTGATTAGCTCAAAAGTTGAGGGATTGGTGAAATTATGGTCTCTATGCTAGATATATGCCAGGAATGTGGCTAGATATCCAAATTATCAGACTACCCCTTTAATATACTAATACAGAACCAAAATGAAGTAAAGTAATGCTTTCACATTATGTATGTACCCATTGTCAAGATAAAACTATTGATTAGTGCAGCTTTAAACTAGGACTGCTTGATTTTCAAATGCTATAAATTACTTTTTATTTATTATTTTTTTTTTTTAATCTAGACAAGTTAGGTTTCCAGTTGAGATTTCCTATTTTTAAAATGGACTTTTGCATTAGTGGGCAGCATTCTGTGACAACTCAGAGGATGTACGATACAATTGTGTTAGATGGTTGCAAATGGCGGGATGCAGTGTGTATCCTAAAACGGCTCCTCTTGGCTTTTATCAGATCAGGTGGGAAAAAAGGCAATCTACACATGCACTGATACAACAGAGCTCACATGAAGGTACATGGCCCCTGTCTTGGTCTAACAACAGTACAGATAAAAGGATTAGTTGTTTGCATGGGAAGATGAATCAGATTAAGGGGAGGCAAACAAATAGGGCCCCTGTCCAATCTACATACCATACATGCAGAAAACACTCATATAGCCAGCAAATATACAAAAAATCTATTGTGACGGATTTTACATGCACTTTCTCTCCTGCACATGCCATCACTATAACCTGGGTGGTTTGTGTCTTTTTTTCCATCAGCTCACCTCCACAAAACAACCTGTCTTCATGTCTGCTGTTGATGTGCTTTCTGGGAATTTGAGTATTGTTTCTGGGCCGACTTTCCACCTCCAGTCTCGCACTGGTCAGACAGGGCCAGCTGACACTCAGCTGGGGTTGCAGCTCCACTGCTGCTTTGACAGAAACTACAATCTGCCTTGCTGGGAGGGGTGCTTGCTGCGGGTCATGCCTCTGCAGTCGGTGTCTGCTACAGCCCGCAGCAACTGTCATGGTGCCAACAATGGCTCCCCAAAAAAAAAAAAAAAAAAATACCCTCTGTAAAAAATGTCAGCCTTAGTAAGTCATGGAGTCTCTGTGTTGAACCCATTTCCATTCTACACACATTTTCAATCTGAAAAAAAGAAAAATGGGGGGATTGTCATCTAACTGACAAAGTTGACAATGAGCTGAAACCAGGTGTTTGTTTAGTAGTTCCAAATGAAGGCTGATGTTGCTGGATGTTGTTTGTTGCGACAGCCTCATGGCATGATAATATGTTGGACATTTTGAGCTTGTTCTGCTTAGTAGCCCAAAGAAAATCAATTAAGCAATCTATTATATTCTATTCTGTTTTCATTGTAAAATCTTTTATGACAAATCAAATGCTTTACGAAAACATTTAGTGCCAGGACTGATGTTTTGAGACCATTTTTTATTTCCTCATATAATTATATGTCTTGGAGTCTTAGTCTCATTCCATTCTATACACATCATCAAACTGAAATAAAAAGGTAATTGCAAGGCTTTAAGGTAAAGAGTTGTCAAAGTTAAAAATGAGCTGCAACCAGGTGTTTGTTTAGTAGTTCCAAATGACGGCTGAATGTTTCCTGGATGTTGTTTGTCGCGTTGTCTTGACAAGGCAAAAAATCTATTATGCAATTAAAAAATCTTTTAGAATATTCTATGAAAATATTCCGAGACAGTACTGACGTATTGAGCCTTATTTTATGTCCTCAAATAATTACATGTCATTGAGTCTCAGTCTTGAATCCAATTTCATTCTATACACATCATCACTCTGAAATAAAAAGATAAATGAGGGGCTTTAAGGTAAAGAGTCATCTAACTGACAAAGTTAACAATAGACCACCATGACGTTAACCATCCATTACAGGAACACTTTTGTTCCTTTTGGACACATGTTATGATACTTTAGGGGGATGAATGCCATGTTTTTTTTTACAAAGGTTTAGTGCTCCATGCTGCAGAAAACAAAATGGCCTTAAGACTTATGCTTTAAACTCAGTAATGCCACTACTTCTTCTGGATGCTTTGTGCTTTCTGCTGCACATTTCGATAATATGACCATCCATGTATGAATTCACCCTCTGTTATTATGCTTTATTCTCTCCTGTCCTCTCCTTGACATACAAGGTTCCTGGCATGATGGAGGGCTGGATAAATGTATAGAGAAACACATTCACCTTCACAGCAAAGAGACCAAGTTTAAACAGGAACGACACCATTGCCTCTGTCAGGTCCACTCAAGTCACATCTATATGAAGGGTCATTTTTTAAAGGCAGAGTGTGCAGGATTTCTCTAGATTTCCCTCTGCCTGTGGTCACACTGAGATGTCAAGGGGCAAGAACCTTTGGTTGCAGTGTGTGTGTGTGTGTGTGTGTGTGTGTGTGTGTGTGTGTGTGTGTGTGTGTGTGTGTGTGTGTGTGTGTGTGTGCGTGTGCGTGTGTGTGTGTGCGTGTACATTGGCCTCCAGCTAATTGGACTGCATGGTTTCACTGCACTGGTCTTGTATGCAGGACATGAAGCTGCAAAGACAGAGATTATAACAGGAGGTAACTACTATTTGACTCAGTCATGCATAAAATCCGACATTTTGTGCATGTTCAAGAAATCTCTGTCAACTGTGTGACTTCCTTTTTGGAGGGAATTTTGAAGACATTGAGGTACGTTTTTACTCCTCTTTGACATTTCATCAGTAATATTGTGTGGGTTAATTGATCGTCAACTGTGTTATCAACATGAATTTTATTGTGAACTTACTTATGATATAAATATTCAGAGAGAGGGCATGGAAACATGAATTTATCAAGAATGGTAAAAATGTCAACTGTGTGATCCATCATCTGTAAGACAGTTGACAATATTGCAGTTTATTGTCATAGTTAATGTTCATATTGAGAGATTGTTGAATTATATAGACATTGCCTAAAAGTTAAAACATAATTTTTATTAGAATGAATTAACATAACTGAGCTAAACACTATATATTACAATAACTTCACAGGATTTGGACGATTTTTATATTCAATGGTTTCAATCCTTATACAATCTATGTTTAATGGGAGATGAAGATATCTGCTACTGCCAAGAAGCAGCGTCAGTACAGGTTCCAGTGTGATGTTGATCTTGAGAGAATTGGTGACTACAGTGAAAGATTTAAGTAGGAAATGAGTAGGGAGGGGGTGATGTGGAAATATTTATGGAAGCATTTTTTTCCTGTTAAGAACAATGCATAAATGATGTTCATGCTCACTATGTTTATGTGAGTCTTAATTTTATTAGATTTTTCAATCTCTTCATTTATCAACAGAATTCATCTGCTTAATTGCATCATTTAAACATATTTTCATCAAAATTAATTGTTTTCCTAATGCCTTCTGTCAAATGTGTCACTTTATCAATTGAGTTACTTTGTCAATAACTGTGTTATGTGCTATTTTTGATGGAAAATTTTGAAATGTTAATTAATTTGTAAGAAAAAATAATGGGAGATATCTCTAGAAAGGTAAGTTTTACATTAGGATGGAGAATAACTATAGTCAATGTAACATGTGTAGGGCTCTCTAAAAATGTCTAAAATAGAGGGAAAACATTGTTACATATATTCATGTTTTGAAACATTCATTTTTATTAAACACTGTTTTACAGTGTTTTTATTTTATTAAGTGTAAAGTTTATTAAAAAAATAACTATTATTTGAATATGTATGAATATATGAACAAACTAACTATTTACTTCATCTATTTCACTTAATCTATTAAACACACTTTCATTTAAGAGATTTGAGTAGAGAAAAGGGTTAAGGGTGTATTTTTTCCAAGTGTGTTGTTGTTGAAGCAGACTTAAACTTAGATATAAAAATACTCACACACACACACACATATATATATATATATATTATTCCTTGGTTCCTGGGTCTGGGACCTTTCTGTGTGGAGTTTGCATGTTCTCCCCATGTCTGCGTGGGTTTTCACCACGTACTCCGGCTTCCTCCCACAGTCCAAAACATGCTCAGGTTAATTGGCGACTCTAAATTGCCCGTAGGTGTGAGTGTGTGAGTGAATGGTGTGTGTGCCCCACGATTGGCTGGCGACACACTGGGGTGTATCCCTGCCTCTCGCCATAACGTGCTGGGATAGGCTCCAGCAGAACCCTGCGACCCTAATGAAGAATAAGCGGGTATAGAAAATGACTGACTGACTGACCTTTTGTGGTTTAATATTCCTTAGAGTGAGTGCCATAGCACTGGAACATAGCGAGTTTCATTGGAGGCACTGTGCTAGTTAGATGGTGTTTTCTCATTCCAGTAATAAAGTCCCTTGCTGATTTCAGTAGACACACACACACACACACAAAGTGAAATGATTATAAGCACTACTGGATAACGAAGGGTTACACATGGATTTGAAAAACAAAAAAAGAAACAAACAAACAAAAGCACCCTTCATGGACCCTTCATCCCACAGAATGTTGATTATGAAGTCCAAATTTCCAATTTTCATATCAGTTAGACAAAAAAATCTAAAAATAAATACACAAATTAATAAAACTGGTGGATAGGCTCTTTAGCTTTAAAAGAAAACTTGCATCCTCACTAGATGCCTGAGCCACCTCATCTGGCTTCTCTCGATGAGGAGAAGCAGTGGTTCTAGTCTGAGCTTCTTCTCGATGGAAGCTTCTTACCCTAACTCTAAGGGAAAGCCCAGCCACCCTGTGAAGCTAACTCGTTTTGGCTGCTTGTACCTGCGATCTCATCCTTTTGGTCACTACCCAAAGCTTGTGACCATAGGTGAGGGTGGGAACATAGATTGAGTTCACCGTTTGGCTCAGCTCCTTCTTCACCACGTCAGACTGATACTGTACCGACCTGGCTGTCAATCTCCCACTCCATCCAATCAGTCCAATGAGAGCTGAAGGCCACAGTCTGAAGAAGTCAACAGGATCAGATCATCTGCAAAAAGCAGCAACCTATTCTGAAGCCAACAAACTGCAGCCCCTCATGCCCTAGCTGTGCCTAGAAGTTCTGGCCATAAAAGTTATGAACAGAATCAGTGACAAAGGGCAGTACTGGTCAGTTCAATACCCACTGAAAACAAGTCCAAATTATTACCGGCAATAAGGAATAAGGTCTGGTATACAGGGACCGGATGGTCTGTGTTAGTGGGTCCAGAATCCCATACTCCTGGACCTGGAAGATTCAGCCAGATATTTCCAACAAACCCTTCAAAGAATGTTTAAGTCTGCCAAGTCTGACTGATATCCTCCCCTACCATCGGAGGTCGTGATCAGTTGACAGCTTCACCTCTCGTCACCCGAGGGTCCAAGACATGTGGCTGTAAGTCTTATGGCACGGCCATAAAGTTGATCATCAAACTGCAGCCGAGGGTGTCCTGGTGCCTCGTGAACATATGGACATGTTTATGCCTCAACATGATGTTCATTATGGACACTCCATGGCGAGCACAGAAATCCAATAACAAAGTATTGTACCTCTCCAAGGACTCCAAATAGGGCAGGTACTCTGAACTGTCATTCTGTGCATAGGCACAGATGACAGTCAGGAACTCACCCCCCCACCCAAAGGCTCCCTTCACATCCACAAGGGTGAATCTCAATGTACAGGGATCATGTCGGGGGGAAAAAAGTATTCCTACCCCCACTTTGCAACTTTCACTGGGGGCAACTCCACAGTGGTAGAGAGTCCAATTGTTCTCGAGAAAACGGGGGTCCCAGAGCCCATGCTGTCCATCGAGGTGAGCCCGAATATATCTAGCCGGTACCTCTGGACCCTGGGCGTAGGCTAGGCCAACAGGCATTTCCAGCCCAGCCCCTCCCCAGGATTTTCTCTGGGGGGAGGCCCGTGTCTGGGCAAGGAAAACCGGAATACAATTTTCTTGTTCTTTATAAGGGGGTTTTGAAGTGCACTTTGTCTGGTCCCTCACCAGACAAAGACCAGACCAGACTGCCATAGGTGAACCTACCAGAGGCATATAGAAATATAGGCCCTGGGATTATTGGAACATGCAAACCCCTCCACTGTTATCAGATGGCAGCAGGAGTCTTTATTTCCATTAAAATAAGATGTTGAACCCATGGGTGTAGAGAAAAACACAAGGGTCTAATGGAAGAAAACCAAGACTATGGCAGCAGTTGACTTTACCATATACAACAGCTATAAGCTGTAAACCTAAGTCTTAATGTAGATATTTTAGATCCCTGCATTAATTTAATTCTTTCAGCAAATCTTCAGTTGATTCAAGACATACATAGAACGCTTAAGTAGATTCACCTCAGTTGCTATTATCTTACAGAAAAAAATGACCTTTTAATGAAAAGTCCTTTTCTGGGTGGATCACTTCCACCCTCTTCTCTTGGGAATTTCCCACTTATGAATACTGAGCCGACAGATCAGGTGATCATTGTGCTCCTGTGTTTCCTTCTTTTTTTTCCCCCTGGTGCCTTTTTTTCCACATCAACTTTAATGTCAAACCATTTCTTTTTGACCTGAGCCATGGTCCGTATCTCGGGAGACACAACATTCACCGCCTTGGTTATTACCATCGTCACTCCTGAGTAAACACTTCAGACAAGTGTGCCCTTTTCTGGCTTCACCTTCTCTCTCTCACAACAGTTTCGCCTATTTTCCCTGGATTCACATCTTGGCAAATGTACTTCTTTATACAAAGAAATGAGTGCATGGCAGTAGGCCGGTGCTGATTACTTATAGTGGGGCCTGTGCCTGTCACTTAGAATGATTCCGATTCACTAAAGTAAAAACAAATTTGTCCAGTATGCATGTGTCATAAATCTGATGGTACATTTGCATGCACATTAATTTTGTGTGTCAGGTAAGAACATTTTTGTGCACATAATATGAGGCCCATTGTGAAACAGTGGTTTTGCAAAACAGCTGACACATATGAAGAGTTCTTGGTGAGCGTAATTGTTTCATTACGTGTTTTTTTAAAGACATTTTCTACACACAGTGGATCAGTGGGTAGCACTGTTAACTCAAAGCAAGCTTTTCTGTGTGGAGTTTACATGTTCTCCCCATGTCAGTGTGGGATTTTTCTGACTTCCTCCCACAGTGTCCTGAGGATAATTGTAGACTAATTTGCCCATAGGTGTAAGTGTGTGAGTGAATGGTGTGTGTGCCCCACGATAGGCTGGCAACAGTCTGGGGTGTATTCCTGCCTCTCACCAGTAACCCGCTGGTATTTGGCCCCAGCAGACCCCTTTAACCCTCATGAGGACTAAGCGGGTATAGAAAATGACTGATGAACTAACTCATCTACAAACCATCTTTCATCTCTGTATTTGTGAACTTTGTGAAGTTTATGAAGATTGGGAATGTTTTTGTCATTTCTAGAAACTTCAGGTTGGCCTTATCTATGACCATATGTGCAATGAACATGAGTGAGCATTGGGATTATTGCCAATATGGCTGACTTGGAG
Organism: Lepturacanthus savala; assembly: GCA_030544235.1. Classification (NCBI taxonomy): domain Eukaryota; kingdom Metazoa; phylum Chordata; class Actinopteri; order Scombriformes; family Trichiuridae; genus Lepturacanthus; species Lepturacanthus savala. The sequence goes on from CM060464.1 coordinate 20,274,615, forward strand.
AACTCTCAACAGAAATGGATCTGGAGATCTGAATAAAGAAATTATTGAAGCCACAAGAGACATCATACAGATCATTTATTGCACATTTGATACTGGAAAGTAGTTGAGAGGGGGAGAGTAGAATTCATCTCTTTTTTTATTCAATAATTGATTAATGATCTCCTGTGTATATTTTATATTGTTGGCAGAATTAAGGGCAGCAGCAAAAAGGGAGTGATAACAGTTTAACGAAATATCTTTGTGGAAGCAAATTAACCAAATTAAAAATGAGCCCAATAAATAAAAGATGAAGTCAGTGGTATGAGGAGTGTATATGCAGGATGAGAGGTGTATCAATGTGTGTGTATGTGGGTGTTGAGAGGTTCCACAAAGCAGGACATCTAAAGCAAAAAAAAAAAAAAAACAGCACATTAAACCAAAGACTGGGGGCCTGTTTGTAAGAGCAGCAAGAAAGATGTGTGCGTCACGGCAATTACAGACACACCTTTTCCAGATGACCCCACAAAGGCATTACACCTATAACTTTTGGTTATAAAAAATGGACAATTTATAGTCTTCCTCCAGTCTCTGTTGTCATTCCAAATTTCTGCCAGAAGCACAACTATCACCTCTCAACCCAAATCTTTTATATTTCATATCGCTGTAACATTATCAAAATATTGTAATTGTTCTGTAAATTCATTTTAAAATTAAGGGTAACAAACAACCACACCAAACTTCATCATGATTATTTTCATCTTTTATTTGGAACTTTCTTTCAGAATTATGAGTATACTGGTCCTTTAATGGAACCACACAGGGAGTTACATACTGACAGTTTCATTACAGTTATGGTGCTGCAGATCTTTTTTTTTTTTTTATTTTAGGCTATGAAAGGCAGACCTAGGCTAGGGAAAATGAAAATCACTCCTAAGAGGAAAAAAAGGCTAATCTGTTCTATAAAATGTATCAAACTCAAAATCACTCGTTACGAGGAAAAACAAAAAGGCTAAACAATATTAACTGAATATATCCTGATTATAAATCTACTCTATAAAAGTTATCAAAATCACTCATAAAGAGGAAAACAAAAGGGCTGTAGAAACATTAACTGAACTCATCGAGACCTAATCTGTACTATAAAACGTATCCAAATCAAAATCTCTCATAAAGAGGAAAACAACCGGCTGAAAAACATTAACTACACTAACGAGAGAAAACAAATGGCTACACTACAAAACTACAACAGAAAAATCACTCGTACGAGGCCAAAAAACAAAGAAACGCGCAGAAGGCTATGGCTTTGGAAACTGGGAACAAGGCGACGCAGGGAGACGCAGGCAAGATATACACCGGGTAATGGGGAACAGGTGGAAACAATCAGGGCGGGGCCGACAATCAGACCGATGACACATGAGGAAGGGTAAGTGACCTGAAATGAGAGGAGAGTTATCTTTCAAAATAAAACAGGAAATGACAAGACAAAATGACAAGACAAAACCCAACATGACCTCACCGCGGGGCAACACGGTGGCACAGGGGTTAGCGCTGTTGCCTCACAGCAAGAAGGTCAAGACCTCCTTGCTCCTGGGTCTGGGACCTTTCTGTGTAGAGTTTACATGTTCTCCCCGTGTCTGAGTGGGTTTTCACCGGGTACTCTAGCTTCCTCCCACAGTCCAAAAACATGCTCAGGTTAATTGGAGACTCTAAATTGCCCGTAGGTGTGAGTGTGTGAATGAATGGTGTGTGTGCCCCACGATTTGCTGGCGACCATCTGGGGTGTATCCCTGCCTCTCGCCGTAACGCGCTGGGATAGGCTCCAGCAGACCCCTGCGACCCTAATAAGGAATAAGCGGGTATAGAAAATGACTGACTGACTGACTGACCTCATCACGTGACAGCAATTCATTCATGCTTTTACCTTGCTACACTCTCAAACACAATGACATGGTGGTCTTAGCAAACTCTGACAGCATTGTATTTTATCGCAGTAAATGCGACAAAATCATAGCTAATGTTCTCCCCAGAGCCGATAGGTTCACCAGTAAATTATCAATAATCAGGTAATGGGTGTCAGCTGAGCATTAACTGTTGTCAAAGATATATTTGCAATCTTTTATGACGTATTCTCACCACAAAATCTCCCAATAATCACAAAACAATAATAAAAAGGAAACAGGCATAGATTTCATTTTTCACATTTCACAAAATCTGCTCTAAAATTGCATTACATTTGGATGGAAACCCAATTAATACTCAGGACGAGCACAGCCTGGCCTTGCTTACACTTGGTTGCCACGGCAACCAAGCCGTTTGATTTGCGTAGTTCAACGATGTGAATCACTTTTTGATCGTGAGACTCTATTGCGACATGAAACAAAATGATCGAAGGAAGTAAAAACATTCCCTTTATCATCACCATCCTTTGATTTATTAATATAGCCACAGTCCTGTCTTTCTGAGATAGGTGCTGAAACACAGCCTGTTTCCTGGTTCATCTGTATCTTTTCGTGTCTTTCCATATCTCTCCACTACACGACCGGTCACTGGTTGCCTAGCAACTACACTATGGCTTTGGTCCAACAAAGATAAAGTAATCTTACATGAAGGCATATAGAATAATATTTTATAGTATGTTATAAAATTATTGTTTTTAATGGACAAGATCCGCCTTTTTGAGATTAGTTCTGTGGTTCAGGTTTTAAAATTCCAACTAAATAAATTTACAAAAGGGAGGCGTAAGTATGGGTTCCATAATACAACCTTCTGTGGCCATTATTAACATTGGGTTAACCAGATTAATACGTGACAACAGCCTCCTGCACCTACTACTATGTGTAGTAGGGACCTACTAGCTCATGTCTGTGGAATGATGGTATCAGTTCTGTCCTTATTCAAAGATATGACAGCAATCCAATTAGGTATGTTTCCTATGTGGCTGAATGACTGCTTGCTTGAAACAGGTTGGGATGGTGCTGGTGCTGATAGAACTGTTGAAGAGGTTGTTTGGACCTGTGACTTCCAAGACAACACTTCAGAGGAGAAGTGGGGATACTATCAAAATGGAAGTGGAGGGGAGGGATGCTGGGGTTGCCCATTAGCAATGGGGAAATTGAAAGGTGCAAACTTATTCTCCAGGTGGATATTGTGGCACAGTGCGCGAGGGGGACTTCCTCCCTCCCATGACACGACCAGCAACCTGGGACCAACTATGAAAGCCCGATGGAGTGGAACTAATCGGTACTTTTGGCTTGGCCTCCTGGTGGATTAAGGAGACATCAGGGCCAGAGTCTGGAGGTTTGGCAGCAGTGGCAGCAACAGGTATTGGAAAAATTTTAATTTTCAGCAACTGGAGTGATCTCAGGACTGGTGGCAGATGCCTCAGTATCATTTAATGACTTGGCTTCTCGAATCTGATAAAATGTGGATATACTTCCTTCCAACTCTGCAATCTTCTGGATGACTTGATACACTTTTGTAAGAAGGGAGAGTTAACTTGTGCTATTTTGCTGAGTTAGCTTACTCTACCAACTTACCAGCCCACTCTTCTGACACTCTACTGACCAATATATGGGCAGATTTTGGTGGGGCCACCATGAAAACTGCTGATAACTGCAGACAAACCCACTTGGAACCCATATATGCGTAAACACAAGTGGGCCCAAATAAGGGCAAACACAGGTGGGCCTATATATAGGCAGACACACGTGTAGCCCTAACCTTACCCTGGTGGGTCCCACATGGAAATCCTGGCTGGAGGAGTACACAATTTCTGGGTTTCTTTAAAGTTAACTGGCCCAAAATAAACACCAGCCTGACTTCAGTCAATGTATTGAACACAAATATATACAAAAAAAAACTGAATCTCACACATTTGTGTTTTTTAAATGGTATATACTGTGTAAACACTGTCAAAATAAAATTGCATATCCAGTTTCAATTTTCACACTGTCGGGTCACATTTGTGTGAAATAGACAAAGTAAGCATAAAACACAAGCAAATTTCACAATAATGTTACATTTACCCTTTCTGTTCATTCGAAAGCAATTACAAATTGTGAGAAGGAATACTAGCTGCTCAACTCTCTGGCTTTCAGTGATAATATGCAACATTTGATAATGTTCCAAATTTGTTCTGAAAGCCCAGTCCAATAGGGCACTTGTGGCTGGGATGCACTTCTTTGCCAGGTTGGCTCCCCTGACAAAATTGGCCTCATGCTGCTCCCACCATTCCAGGGGATCGGTCTCACCATCAGCCTCCACTGTTTATAGATAGCTGTTAAACTCCAGCTCAATGAGCTCTTTGTTTGAGGGACAGCTTGGCTATGGCGTGACGCAATTTTGAAGAAGCTGCCCAAACTCCTCTTTTTTCCTAGACAGACATATCCCCTCCAGTTGGTGGAACTGAGACTCCCTCTGCAGTTTGTCCACATGTAATCCACCCTCTCTCCCTTAAATATATGTGGATTTAAAGTGACGGTCAAGAATGGAAACCAGAGCCTGGGTTAATGGTACAGCATATCTTGTTATTGAATGTTATTTTTATGGGGGTTTATCATCACTCTGTCATATGAAATCCTGCTTGCTGAAAAGATGGAGCTCAGCTTTTATGTATAAAACACTCACATACCCTTCCCCAGACAATGAGAGGGCTTACACCTTGTTCACCAATACAAAAGTGTCCATATATCCTGCCACGTTAGACAAAAAGATGTTTGGTATTTTTTTGTCAGCTCAAAGGAATTGTGCGAGTGCTTTCTTATGCTCAAGGACCCTTTCAACCATTTCCTCAGGAGGGCCTCATCTGGTTGGCGTCTCTTTACTGAGAATGACAAGCCCAGCTCTGCCTTTGTGGTTGCCTGTTCATGCTCTCTTTTCCGAGAATTGGAGAAGGCTCTTGCGGCTTTTCCTGCAGATGCCGACTGCGTGATCCACTCAGGGGCACTTTCACACGTGTCTCTGTTTACACAGATGGGGAGAGAGATTTGCAATACATGTTTTGACAATAGCTGACAGTTACCCTTTAACCCATTTAAGCCTGTGAGCTTTTAAGTCTATGACTGTCTATCTAAATGTTACTTATACAGCTGTTTTGTCTTTTCTGTTGACATGATAATATACAACGTAGAAAAAAGGTTTTAAGTAAAAATAAAGAAAAAATTCCAAGTGCTTCCTGTCATATAATGTCATCAACTTCCTGCTACTTCCTTATGAGAACATGAACAAACACTCCCTGAAAGAGGTCTATTCATTTAGATTAGTATGATTCTAGCATAGAAATGTGATAGATGACGTTACTTGTTTGTTTTTTTATTGTTTTATATAGTCTGTTTTACAACATTTGTTTACCACTCTCAAGTCACATGATTTGGGTAATCCAATTGACTGTGAGTCAAATCACCAGTCATCATCATAATGTCCCCATCAGGCCAGTTAGTATATTAGACCCTAATATACAGCAGAGTCAGAGACAGGGATCTGGCAGTCAGCAGAGACAATAAAGATCTCTCCTGTGGTTAAAAAATGATTGTGTCAATGGAATTGACCCCTTACTATAAAAGTATAATTGTTAAAATTCGATTAAGAATTTGCAACCAATTAAAATGTCACTTTGGTTTGCAAACCTTCTCTGCCTGCAAATCATGCATTCCCTTTCGTCATTGGATGTTTTGTCCCCGCATGATATAACTTTGGAATCCATTTAAGAATCTATATATTATGCATCTTTCCAACAACTAGTAGAATTGTTCTGTTTTGAAACGTCACTTTTTTATACCTGTCCAGTTCCCCAACATACATGATGATACCCCTCTAGATACCTCTTCTGGTCACATACATCTTTGCAGAGTTACAGGACTTAAACAAAAAAAAAGAAAGAAAAAAAAAACGGAAATGGAAATAACCATGAGGATTATTGAGCATAATGCCATGATGGCCCTGTTTGGCATTCCTCTGTAACCTTTGTCTAGGCCCAAGGCGGACTGGTTGTTTTTGCAACCCGACTGGCTAAGACATGTAATATTGATAGTATGGGAGTCTCCAACAACACCTTCTCACACCTTGTGGGTCATAGAGATTTTCAATAATTTACAACAAGAAAAAAAATCTGGTATACATTGAAAGATTCTACTTCCTTTAAACTTCATAAAGGTGCGGGGGCCCATCTGTGCTCGCGTAGAGAAAATTAACTTTTTGGTTAATTCTGATTAAGATCCCATTTGTATCAGTTTATTTATTTTATATTATTTTTTTTTTTTGCAATTTTTCTTCTTTTATTAAAAATAAGTATATCATTCAATATTGGATTGTGTTTCAATGGATGAAGCTCAGGAGTGCATCTACAGGGGTGATGCTATCCCTAGAAGAAGCCCTGCTACCTGAGCTGCCACTCTCTTGTACACAATCTTATGAGAGAATATAATGCAACTACTACACTAATAGGGTTAAAGTTTGCATAAAGTGTTATATTTATGTTATATGTTTTAAAGTTAATGTTACAGACTTACAGCAGCAGCAGTTAAAGTTACAATTATCTGAAAGTGCCATCAGTTATGCAAGAGTTATTATGCAAAAGCACCCATTTTTACAAACACTAAAATCATCTTTCCTAAAAAGCCACATACCACTGCAGTAACATTTCAATGCTTAGTAAATTACAGATCTGGAAGTTTGCATTTTGAATAATGGAAGTTCAGAGAAAATGTTTTTGGTCTGCTCTATATAACATTTATACACAGTATTATGATACTGATACAATGATAACATAATGGCATAGTGTAGGTAGACCTTTAACTCCTAATATCTAGTGAAAAAGTGAAAAAATAACAAATTAACAACATAAAAAAGCATACATAAAATAATAAATAAAATACTGTTAATGTCATTAATGCAATTATAGCTTAACAAGCCTAACATAATCATAGATCACACAACTGCACATTTCCCCAAACAGTGCATGAAAGACATATGTCTATTTTCAATCTAATTTTAAGATTTAAATTTATAATTTTTTAATTTAACTTAATTTAAGATGATTTAGATCTAGTAAATGGTTTATATTATGTGTGTGAGGTTAGCGTTATTTCAATTTAAAATTAAAGTGAAAATTTCAAAGTTTGAAAGTCTTCTCAGGTTTTCTCAAGAGAAAAAAATATATTATAAAATATTCCTGGAAAATCGAATTCAAAGAGTCCATGAATATTTTATAAGCTGTTTCTAGATTTAGGTTCATTATTATTTTTTTTATTTATTATTATTTTTTTCCCATGACACGTCACAAAACAATAACTTGAAATGCTCTCAATTTCTCTTGTTGACTAATCTACATTGTTTAAAATTCTTTATTGGGTGCTATTTGATGAGCAGTAGCAAATGGAAAATGGTCTGAGATGTCTGCATGGGGAATATGTTTCAGTAAATTTGTAAATATGTTATTAATTAAAGTTGCTGAGGTAGTTGTTGGATAATTTTAATACAGTGTTCAAGAAATTCCCCTATGAATTATGTCTTTCATTAATTGACATTTATATTAAACAGTTACAGAAGTACAGCACAGTAGTAAACCCTTTTTAATTATAGTTTTCTACTAAGCTTTGTTATTGTTATTAAACTATCAATATAAATTACTTTTGAGTGAGCTTTCAATTAGACATCACAATAGCTTCAGCCTAACTACAGCAGGTAAAAATGTTGATCATGCTGTGATGCTATTCTATTATCATTCATTTTCCTCATGCTACCAAGTTTTAGCAGAAAACTGCATCTCTACAATGGACTAAATCTACAGTCATTCACATGGTCAACGTCAGGGACCATCTGCAAATTACAGGTTTGTTTGTTCACTTATTGACATTCACTCTTTCTCTTACTGACTTACAACACAGCTGCCTGTGGGTGACTTCCAGTAAGTTACCCACATACAAACATGCATGCAATGCAATGCACAATTGCATAACTTGTTACCACAAGGAAAGTGGATGGTAATCGTATAGTATATCACAGCATGAACATGCTATATCCTGCAGTCTTTAGTTAAGCTGAAACTGTCATGTTGGATTGAAAGCTCACTCAAAAGCCAATAGCAATATCCAATAACAAGCCAACATTACCTGAAAAATGTTGCTGAAAACTATGCCCTGAAACTGAAAGTCTAACTGAAAGTGATTTGATTATGTTTTTGATTAGATCACTATTTTTTACACAGTTTTTCATTTGATGATCAAAAGATTATTGCCATGTTTTACTTGCAATGAAATAGGGAAATCATACTTCTTTGTATCTTGTCAGTTACTTTGCAAATCAGCATGCCAGGCTTTGTCTATCCCCTTATAAGCTTCTCACAATTTATTATGTTTTTGGATAGTCACCTACACCAGGTTGAGTCCCAGCAACAATCAACACTATCTTCATGGAGATTAAAAACACAATCAATGTCATGTGGCCACACATTATTTGTTTATTATTATTTTTTTTTTTATCAAATGCCAGAGCCACCAACATATTGGGTCATTTTGTTTTCATTGTTTTCCTTTTAAATTAATTTTGTGTTAAATGTACAACAAACCAAGAAAGAATAAGAGCCATTTGCTCAAAGGACTCAGTGGTTTATGCACTCTGTTAAAATGGCCTGTTTCAACAATAAAATCCAAGCGACTACCACTGAAGTTATTGTGTCGTGTTGGTCACCTAATTCTGCAGGCCCATAAAAGCATAACAATCATCTCTAAAGCTAATATGGATATATACATGTATCATGGACTTCTGCCCCTTGTGGAAAGTGGTAGTTTGGACTTACTGTAAATGGATTAATATGCAAAGTAAAAAAAAAAAATTAACATTACACTATTAGAGAGACCACCACACACAGAGCTGTTTCCCATTGTAATACATACAAGTTGTTGACTGCCATTAATGGATTCAAATAATTTGAATTGAGTTTATAAAAGTCATACAGTCATTATACCCTTTAATGGTGTGAAAAACTAAATGCTACTCTTGATGCAAAGCAGCGTTATTTCTTTCAAGTTCTGAAGAAAAAAGGACAAAATAAACATGAAGTGAGAAAATGGGAGCAGGAGGAAAAAAAGAGCAAGTGGTTATTCCAACATTGATGGTGCATTTTACATTTAATAGATGGTCCTACCATAAGCTTGAGAACATATGTATAGATAGACCGGGAAAATTGCTATTGTTTGCGTTAATTCCAGCTTGGCAATTGTCATTTGGTGCAATCTTCATATCCTGCATGCATAAATGTGTTTGTGGAAAATGCAGCAATATGCCAGAGGGCATGAACAGGAAAATGCATAAAGAGCCTGGAACAAAATCCTTAATATCCATCGGGATCAAGGAATTTGTCTGTAATGCTCCTTACACAGCTACTGGGAATAACAAGCTGCTTTCCTGAGCACAAAGACCCACACTGCCTGAATATAAGACCAATAGGGAGGATAATGGAACTACTGGTTGAGGGTAAAGCATAAAGGGTAAAAAAATGATGCTCTCATTAGGAACATGGAACATATGGCCAACTATTATACATTGGATCTAAAAAAATGAAGCTGAAATGCTGAAAAGTGTCAAACTAATATGGACAAAGAATTTCAAAAGCTTTAAAATGACACCGATGAAGGTGATGGTCTAAAATAGCCAGAACAGGCAGCTGAGAGGAGGGTGCCAGAGTGCTTAGTCGCAATTTGGGAGCCTTTTATTTTACAAAGTACCGCAATAAACTGAATTTGGTTGAGTCCAGTTCACTCAGGCTGAAGCTGACATCTTTGTGCCCTGAAGTTAAAAAAAAAAGCTAGCAGCGAGCCACCAAGCACAGAGCTCATGCTAACTTGAGCTAGGCTTTTTGATCATTAAGCCAATTACTTTATGTGGCAATATTTCAGTTTCCAGCGTATTCCATTCACCGAAGTTCTTTGCTTGAAGCTTTGTATTCAGTTAGCCTGTTTTAAGTGGGCGATAGCCTGCCACTGGTTTGCTGCTGCCTTCGCCTTTCTTCACCTTCAGTTAAATATTGGTTCTTTCATTTTGAATTGTATTTTGTAGATCTGCTTAATTTAGTGTGTGGCCTAATACAGTTGCTAGGAAGGTGAGATACAGAGAATACTTTCAAACCTATACAAGAATACATAGAATACTTTCAAATCACAGTTCTTGTGAAATGTTATTTCCCCTCTTTACTAATTAGAACTGAAATGAGTAGATTACAGACAAAATAAACAAAGTAGGCTTGGCTATTCCAATGAATTTGATCATATTCCACAAACCCAGCCGAGTAGCATCCCAGCACCACTTGAGATCTTTCTTCAAACAGCCTTCATAAGGCATGATGAGACATTATGAGGTAATTTTTTTTTTTTTTTGTGTTAAAAAATGATTGAGACCGACTGGTCTAGAACATACATGGAGGAAAAAAATGTTCCAACAATGTTCCAATTTCAAAGGTCAAGATATGTTATTACTAGGGGTGTGACGAGACACTCAGTTCACAAGACGAGACACGAGATTGGGTTCACGAGATCGAGACGAGATTTTAAGAAAACTAAATTAAACTAAATTATATGAATGCCTGGACAACAGACTTTTATTTAACTGAGTTGCACATGGATTTTATAACTCTGTATGTACTCTTCTTCCTCTACAAATTGAAACTAAAATAAAATGTTATAAAAGTTAAAATATGTAGAAAAAAATATACATTTGTCCTTTTTTCGAGTGCACACAATATGTGCAAAACAAAAAGTTCTTCTCTGTCAGCAGGCGGAGTTGTTAATGTGAGTACTGAGCTGTGGTAGTGCTGTAAATGTCTCTGCATTGTGCTTGTATTCGCTGTACGGCATTGTTTGCATACAGTGTCTGCATATTGTCTGTGTCTTATCAGTCACTCTCTTACCATTTATCATTTCTGCCGGGAACCCAAAATGCTGCCAAACAAACGGTTTAAAAGCGGCGAGGGCGTCGTCAATAGTAATACCTGTGTTTTCCATCATTCTGGCTGCTTGCTGGATAAATCTCGCGAGACAGAATTTTAACACGACGAGCAATCTCGTCAAATCACATCTCGCGAGATCTCGTCACACGAGATCTCGTCACACCCCGAGTTATTACACTAACCTGAATAATTCAATCAATTTATTTTGTACCTATTTAAAAGAAAATTTCAGGCCAACACCTGTTATATTTGTTTTATTATTGTTATTATTTTTTGTTTCCAATTTAATAAATTACACTACGCATTTACTTTTATCAAAATATATCAGATTTATTGCAAGTTTTGAATAAACCAGTCAGGAAGTGAATCAGGTAAGGCACAACCAGTCGATAAAACAAAACACAATGTGCAGACTTTTGCCTACTTACCCAGAGTAGAAGAATAAAAGACAGGGATATTTGACAAAATCACCAGCAATTAATCATTGGACAGCTAAAGTAAGTTTTTTTTGTGTGTTGTTCTTTTTATACATCACATCCATGAGTGTTACATAGATTTTCAGGGGTGTAACATCCCCACCCTCCGGATGGAGCCACTTATAGTTTTCATCATTATTATTGATATTTTTTATCATTAAGGCTACTTACCATGTTGCATATTGGCATCATTCATTGTGGGCAGCAAGTAAACATGTCATTATACAAGGAACCTTTTTCTTATGGGCACATTATAATAAGCACTTTGAATCTCTGAATCTTGATCCTTGAGTCTGTGGAATCAATAACTTTTGGACCTAATGTTTGTGTTTTTTCTTGTACTTATTTTCAATTCTCAATGGTAATTTGACTTTGTATAAACAATTAAAGTTTTAATTAACAAAATTTGCCTTTTTTTTCTATTTTATTTTTCTTTTACACCTTTTTGTCATTTTGCTGATTGCTTGGTCTCTGACAGGCACATGATGGAAATGGACCAAGGAGAATTGTTCAGGTTAGATGGAAGTAATGATGGCTTCCTCCCAGGCTGATATACAGTATAGGTGGGGTGTTATCAGCTCTACTGCTATATATCATCAGAGGGGATGCTCTTGGGAACCGCTGATATACAAGGGACATGTGGCGACATTGTAAAACAGTATTTTCAACCTCGCCTGTTATCAACCCTTGGTCACGAAACACGTTGAAAACACTGGCGTTGAGATTAAAACGTGTCATAACACAAAAATGCTTGGTTGCACTTCTTAACCTGGCTGGGGACATTGCAAAAAGCGGCCGACAAAGTCACAAATCCCGGCATGTCCTCCACTGATACAGCAGACTCAGAAATAATAGCACTCCTCCACAAGGCTGGAAAAACAATAGATGCAGTCTGCACAGTGAATAAACTGCAGACTTCAATTCAAACAACCTGTACATTTTTATTTCACTTCTTTAATATTATTTGTAGGCAACGTCACTCCAGGTCCTGGAGAAATTATAAACCAGTCCGGTCCCAGTGACCAGAAAAAAAGAAAACTACAAGAAAAGCTGCAAAGTTTTTGTTTTTTTCTTTTTTTGCATTATTTATGTTTAGAAAACTCTCACAGAACGTGATTCACACATATCAGAGACACATGGAAATGTCAGAAGCGAAAATCAATCCCGTATATCTGAGATCTTTGAAACGTCCATGATTGAGTATAATTTTCTTTAAATAACTAATTCCATTTCATTTCAATTTTTTTTTTTTAAATAACATTGTTTGACTTTTATCTAAATGCTGTGTTTCTATGTCATATTTTGAGATTTTCATCTGAATCTCAAAATACTGAGACAAAGCTAGGTCAAAGGTTTCAACCTGACACTTTTGATGAAATGGGATGGGATCTCACTCTGACAAACTAATGTGCTATCAATCTTTCTTTTTTTTGTAGTGGTTTGAGTGATTAGTGATTTTAAGATGTGGATATCCTAATGTAAAAAAAAAAAAAAAAAAAAAAAAAAAGGTCAAAGACATTTTTTCCCATTATTTTATATCTTTTGATCCAATTCCATTAAAACAATCAAGGCTGTCCCTGGAAGATTAACCTTGTCTATTAAAGAACATAATGTTTCCTCTGACCCTGACAGACGAGGAGAAGTCTATTAACTGTAAGGACAAGAGTGAAAAAAAACACATTTAAATTTCCCCTCCAGACATCTTTTAGGTTGTATATTAAATATTCAACCGTGAATACTGAACTGTATCTGACATGGTTTCCCCCCCCAAAAAAAAATAATAATAAATATTCAATTATCTATTCATTAAATTAGAATACATTACCCCCTATCCTTCTCAGTCATTAAAATGCACAGAATCTATGAATATGTCAATATTTTTCTTTTCAAAACTTTAGCTTTTAATTGAAATCACCAGAGTGAATTTACCTCTGCTATGTAGAAATACATTCATCAAATCAATACTGTTTTTTTTCTTATCAACTATACTAATGCCATTTGTTTTTCAACGAATAAGTATCAAAGTGTGTAAATTGATGCAATTTCTCTCTTTTTCAGTAAAGTGGACACTATATTTGTTCCAAACAGCTGATGCAAATAATTTTACGTTACCAGCTTTTTACAAACATCCCCTCTCCTTTTTCACATTTTTTTTTAACATTGCTTGAATCAGCCAGTGAGGCGGGAGTGTGGCAGAGACATCTAACAGGATTAACGCTTCGGTTTCTCTGATGTGCTTTCAAATCCCTTCCCTTGTGAAGAAAAAATACATAGGATTTACCTGTCTTGTTTTTTCAGGTTCAGTAAACCTTCGCTAATAATGTCACCAAATGTACTCGAACATATTTTGTGGAATGGAAAATTGTAGTTACTAAGGCCACATATACACCATGCACACACCAACTACGCACTCCCATGCATATATATATATATATATATATATATATATATATATATATATATATATATATATATATATATATATATATATATATTAACATTTTTGGAAGAACAAACTCATTGTGCCAAGTGTCTAAAATTAGATGTCTCTCCACCGTGCTGTAGAAAGTTGATGTAATTAAATGTTTTTGTAGCTCTTTGTTTTCATTGAAACGTCTCATCTTAAAAGATAAGTTATGATTTTTTCATCTCAATATTAACTGATGTGTCATTATATGCCCATAGTAACATTGCATTTACAATTCCTAGTCTCTACCCTGGCCCTGAGGTACTCCACTACAATACACAGTAAGGGACAGGAGCCAAGATCTACAGCAGTCTTTCTGAGAGTGAAAGACTGCTGCTTTTTTTGCTAAAAAATCCTTTTTTTTTAATTTTAAGCATAAAGTACAGAAAATTATGGGCAACATGGTAACAGTGAGATAATTGCTAATAATCAAGCCAGAAGAGAAATTTTCTCCAAGCATTTTGTGTCCTTTTTTGTTCTGATGAAACAAAAAAGAGGGTATTTAGTACTAAACAAACTGTAACTTAGCAATATAGCAACTATGAGATTTGGCAACTATGATTCATGCAGCTTCATGTTAGTTTCAGATGCATACTGGTTGATCACTTTGAGAGTCAGAATGGAATGAAGGAACTGTTCCAGCATCTATTTCCAAGTACATAATGGCACACCAGTATCCTTTAAGTATTTTTCCCTTCTCACTGGCTATTTTATTTTGGCCCAGTGGCCCAAGACGCTGGATTAAGACTCCACTCTCTCTGGAGGTGCAGGTTCAAGGCCACTCTCATTATCTTTGGGAGCTGCTGAATTCTTTTTGAAGTTGGCAGCTCATCTCTTAACTGTTGTCTGTATTCTCATTTTTAAAAAAACATTCTGACAAGGTCTGCTTCATTTGAACGTGCCCAACGCTTCAATACAGGCATTTCAACATCTTGCTCTCGCTCTCGTCTCATCACAGACAAGGTGCTGCTCATGCCTGTCGTTCCTGTGACACACACATCCTTTATCTAAAGGAAAACAAGTCTGTGAGTCACTGGGTATGATGTGTGCATTCATAAGATAGGCTGTTTTAAGTTTACTCGCATGTGCATGCATGTGTGTGTGTGTTTGTGCGACTCCTAGCTGTTGTCAAAGTAATTGGCTTGTTGGAGGTGGGAGGGGGAGGTCGTTTCTGCACTTCTGTACAACAAAGCATCTTAGGAATCTTCACATCTTTATTCAAAGCATCCATTACTCCCTAAGGAAGTCTCAATAGAAAGAGAGGGGTGTGTGTGTGAGTGTAAAGAAACGACAGGGATAGAGAGAAAGAATAAAATTATGGCCTGTAAAGAGAACTGAGAAGAGGCAACGTAACAGCATTAGAGGAAAAGAGAGAAAGAGAAAATCATTCCAGCACATAATAAACACAATACCCTACAGGCGTTATATCTATATGTGATTGTTAAATATCTCATTATAAAACCTGCATTATTCTGCTCCTATAACAGCCTCCACTAGTTTCTTCTAGATTTTGTAACCATGGAGTTTTGCTCCTATTCAGCCACAAGATTTGCTGAAAATGCTACATCATAAAGTAAGTTAGCTACTAGTAAGAAAATAACAAAAATATTCAATAAAGTTCCCACAGTCTAAAATTGCATCTTAAAAAAGAAAGAAAATCAATAAATTTACATTTTTGAGAAACTGGAACCAGCTTAATTTAAAATGGTTAAAAATGTCTTTGAGTTATTAAATTATCAAAATGATTGCTCATCAATCCTCTGATAGACAAGTACTTACGCACAATATGGGCACAAATGCTCTGAGCAGGAGTCCTGTTTGTTTGCACTAATAATGTCAAATACAACAAACCAAACAACAAACATTTTTTTTTTCTTCATTGATCAACAAATATCTACATAGGAAATAGCAAATACGTTGCAAAGTTGGCTGCTCTGGACAGAGCAATGCAGAAAATGTAGTAAATAATGTTGAGTTGATGGGTAAATTTTGTCATTGAGAATGTGACTCTGCGTGGCTACTAAATGTTGATAATCATGAGAGAGATTATTCTTTTGCTTAAAGTATAACAATAGCATGAACAAAACTGCGTCCAAGTTGGTGGTCGACATTGTCAGGAAAAAGGTCAGAGGTTAAGGAGGATATCAGCCAACACACACAAATTCCCAGGCAGATTGTGGTGGTCTTATGTGATTTGTCATCTTTTGGCTATAAAATGCTTGACATTGATCCATTTAGAAAGATTTTTCCTCTAAATTTATTGGTTTTCGTTACTTTACCTAGACATTTATCACCCATCAGTGTTTTTCCTATGATTATTTCAGCAGCCCACAATGTCAGGACCTTCATTTGTACACAGCAGCAGTGGACTAAGTTAAATTTACATGATAAACACCTTTTAACTCAACACTTGGATTTTTGACTACCGAAAAAGTATGCAGTTTCACATATTTGTAGACCATACCATTACATTATGATAAACTGTTTTGAGTTGTTTGTGTAATTGAATGATTGAAATCAGTTACAATGAACAAACAAGATATGTTACCAAAGCCTGGATATATGTGTCTGTGTGTTTTTATGGACCATAAACAGACATTATATGGATGCTATTTTGTTGTATTACGTTTTATTACAAAGAGTGTGTATGTACAGTAGTCTGTGTATGGTTGTGTATGTATTCTTGGTGTTGCTTTGGACTTCTGGCAGTGATGGATGGCAAATGCTTCAAGCTCACATTGACTTTTTCCTGTGGTACTTCACACTGTCACTTCCACGCCTCACCATGTGACATCAGAGCACTTTATATTCATTCATGTCAGTTCCTTTTAGCCTGCTGTATGTCGTGTTTGTGTGTATGTGTATGTGTGCATGTGCATTTGTGTTGTTACTTTCCTGCCTCGTATCTCTATGTGCGTGTGTGTGTGTGTGTGTCTCCCATTGCCAGAGCTAGATGAGGCCCCCTTGTCAGCTCTTTAACCCTGGAGCAAATGTGGAAGTCAAAGAGAGCTTGTCAGCGTTAAGACTGCTCACTCCTCCTCCTGGCTCTTATGTGTCGAGAACACAGCAGTCTCCCCAACACTGCACTGCAAGAGAGTGATGCTTAAAATGTTACTGCGGGCTACACAGTGAAAAACCAAAAAAAAAAAAAAAAAATCAGATAAATCAAGTTGTTTTTTCTTTTTTATAAAGGAATTTTATATGGCTATTCTATACACCCAGTGTGAACTAGAATTATAATCCAAGCAGACTCTGGTTGGTTAAGGGCAGAGGAGATAGATGTGGCAGTACCAGTGAGATGTTAAAGATCAAAACTGGCATGGCCCCCATAGTAGTGGGACCATGATCTTCAAGGTTTCTATCCTGCATGAATAATCAAAATTGAATTGTCACACTTGGTGACTTCCATTCCAACAGACATGAATTTGTGTTTCGGGTCCCACAGGGCTCCACTCTGGGTTCTCTCTTTTTCTTTTTAAAAAACTTCTATATGCTTCCCCTTGGCTATGTTATCAGCAAAATTATCTTACCATATATACCAATGACAGGCAGCTTCTCATCACATTATCATCTGACTTCCAGGCCATAAAATTCCTATTGAGATGCTTCAAATAAACCATTGGATGACAGTAAATGCCCCTCAACCCACAATATGGTTGTGTGTGTTAAACTAAGAGACAGCTGGTCCATGAGTACATGGAGTGCAGATGACTAAAATAAAGTATGTAACTATGATTACACCTAGGAGTAATCATGGTTAACTTAGTTTTAAGGATCATATAAATGTCATTACCAAGGTTTCCTTATTTCCAACTCAGAAACATTTCCCAAATGAGAGGCTTTCTTTCCCAGTGTGACTCGAAACTCATGCATGTATTTATCATGAACAACTAGAGTATTGCAATTATCGGTGTTCCTAATCCACAGATTATAATGTATAAAGAACTCACACAAATTCTCACCATGACAAAAGGATCACATAACCCCAGTCCTTTAAAACCTTTACTGGAAGCCTGTTGCTTTTAGAACACAATTTTAAAATCCTACTCTTGGTTTACAAAGCACTTGCTGTTTGGCTCCACAGTACATTTCAGATATGCTGTCAGAAAAAAATCTGTGCCAATTTTTTTTTTCAAAGTCTAGTGAGATGGCATTTAACATTCATGCCTTGAAATAATGGAACAGCACAGTGTTATTTTAAAAATTAAAGTCCTTTCTTTGTGGCAGAGACTAATCTTAAATTTCACAGCATCAATATGTTCCTTAATTTGTGTTCATTTCATGTTAATCAATCTGGTGTTCCCAGTCAAATTTTACTGTTCCATTAAGATTCATCATAAAAACTGTAATAATATTTATCCTATCACCTCTCCTTGTGTTAGATTTTTTATATACAACTGTGAACGTCACAAGTTTTGAACTTCTATTTGTTATTCATGGACTGTATGCCTCATTCATCTGAACTTATACATCTTGAATTCGAACTACAATTTCTGGACATTTGGCTATAAGAAATAATCAGATGAAATATAGTCTACTGTGTATCACAGACTACTATGGGGAAAGTTACCAAGGACATTTGTTTTCAAAACCCCAAGGGGTGTGTGTGTGTGTGAGTGTGTGATGTGTATTATGTGTGTGTCTATCTGTGTGTCTATATGACAAATGTAGATATACCCGAGTTTAATCTGGTCTCCCCCATTTATTTCTAATGATTGTTAATTTTTGTCCAGGAACACCAAGAGTTGAATAAACACAAAAGTTTGAATGAAACACACAACACTGTAAATACAAATAAAATAAAAAATACAGTTTATTTTGTGTGCTGATATCTTCTTTGTGGACAATTGAATGGAATCTGATCAAATTAACCACATTTTTCAGACAAAATCTGAAATGGTCAGATTTGATCAGGAACACAACATGAGGGATAAATATGCAAACAGACTCTGCTGCAGATAGCTTATCATGGCCTTAGGTAACTTATAGCAGCTTCAGGTCATATGGGATGGATAGTTGAAAGAGGGAGACATGACCTGTGAGTCTCTGTCATGTGAGGGCTAAAAATACTTTGTCTTGACAACATTAACAGTGCAGCCATTAAATTTGGGTTTAATTACCTCAGCCATTATCATGACATGGATGTTGACATGAACACCAATTACACAGGCCGCTAATTACTCTGGTATGCCATGGATGTGTCAGTAGCCATTTTATGATACTGTCATTGTTGCTAACTCTTAATAGAGTTAAGTACAATCATTTAGTACAAAAACAAAGCAGGCTCTGAATAATTCTGGCAAGCCTTTAGTTTATGATCTGTCATCACGGATGTTTATTGCCAAGTGAATCAAACTTTTAGACTTTAATAGACATTTTTCCTTACTGGAAACACATCTTTGGCACTATTTCTGTTTGGGAAACAAATGTCTGTGTTCACTCAAACATCACAGGGGCCATCCCTAGCAGGGTTTTGCCAGGAGACATTATAACACTGTAGTAAAAGTCTTTTCTATTCATCACTAGACCCAAACATTGACTGGATCGAGAGTATTTGATGTCCTATAAAATGTGGGGGCAAACACAACATACTGATGTTCATTTTTAGACCATGACTTCTCAGTTTTTATTGAGCATTATACAGTTGTCAGTGTAGAGATAAGCAAACTTTAATTCTGCTACATGTTGTGTTGCCTTTATTGGAAAGTTGACAAAGAATACATTTAGGCACTCTTTCCTCACTCTGTGAAATTTACCAAGATGTATTTGAATGTTTTTTTCACATCTATATAGATATATGTATATATAATAAATAAATCAGCCTCTCATAGTTTCTGTATTTGTGATTGTTTCTTTAACATTAAAAACAAAAAGAATGCTTTCGTCTTTTTAAAAATCCTCATATCTCGCAACAAAGAAAGCCACAAAAAAGGCATCACAGGATACCATTCCTGGAGAGGAGTGTTCCTGTTTTATATTCAGGTAGATGGTCAATAAATAAATTGATTTCTGAGTGTCTAAGTGGCCAAAACAATCCAAATAAACAACAACTTTTATGAATGCTTCAAGGTCTCAATGAGACATATGTCATATACAGAGTGGAATGTTAGCATGTTATGAACATTACTATTCTTCAATACTGCTTTAGGTGGTACACAGGCCTGTAGACTCTCTATTCCTCCCTTCCCATCATTACCCCCGCTCTCTCTTGTCCTGGCTACTGAATAGCAATGCAACACATTAAACAGTCTTGAGAGGGGATGCAGCTAATAAGACTCAGCAGTCACTGGCTGCCTACCAATAGAGGCTCAGCGCAGAAGAGAAAAGGCAGAGAGAGATTAGTGGTGATCAGCTCACCCTCTCTGGCCCTCTGTTGATTTAAATGGAGGCAGAGAGAGAGGTGAGAGGACTGCAGACAGAATGACACAGAACCCAAAAGCACGAGAAATAAATATATAATCAGGCAGAGAGGGGGAGCAGAGATGCAGGCTGACACTGTAGTTATAGGCACTGCAGAGCTCTTGTGTTTTATAGCTTGGTTGCCTTTAGCAAAGCTGAACACCTGTGACATGCCGTGTGAAAAGCTCAGATTTTTGGAGCCCAAGGTCACATGAGTGATTAGCTCATACCATATATCCAGATTGAGAATATACAATGCCAGTTGTATTGGAATCATCTGATAATTAAACAGACTTGTTTGGACACAGCAGCACTAATACAAGTTTATATTACCATTATAACAACAATGTGGAGATCGCTCACCTCCAAGATAAATGAAAGCCTTTCTTGTTGTGGCAGTCCTGGGTTCGGCCAGATGAAACCTGGACCCCTCAACTTTTCTTCTTCGGAAAACAGTTCAAAAACTAACAGTCAAATATCAGCAAAGATACCAAGACAAAGGATGAGCAGAGACAAAACAGGCCTTCAAAGCAATGAGATTATACTGAAATATCAACGATAGACAGCAAAAATCCCAAGCCAGTCTGTCCCTAGGGAACAGACTGATGAGGCCTTAACCTTTACAGGTGATGAAATATCACCTTTTCTGCCAGGTTTTATGTGTTTAATGCTCTAAATTCAGGGTTTTTCCACTCTTTTGTTGTCTGTAGACCTATCCTGGTGGATGAGGAACTATGCTTATTCTACCATTAAAACCTGTGGTTTTAACTTTAGCATTAACATTTAGAGCCTTTGGTTGCTGGAGGGTCTGAATCTGTCTTGGTTCACCTAGAAGCCAAGTCAATATATTTCTGTTATTCTGTTTAATGTCATACTCAACTTTTCCTGTTCAAATCTATTGTATTCCATCCTGTGCACACATTATTTATTCCAGGCCTGTTTGTCTGGGCTATACAAATAAAACTTGACTTGACTTGACCTGTATGTGGGAGTTGGGCTGACATCTCCTTTAGACAGAGCACATGTTTACTTGGCATTGTGCATGGTGCTAAATTTCCACAGTAAAAGAAACAAGAAACATGCTTTCTTTCATCCAAATGTGCCACAAAGTATTATTCCGAATGTGGCCACTATGCAAAAATCAACTTGCAGTCTAAAGCTGTTTGCGGGAGTTTGGTTTGAACCCAGTCTGTCCTGATCTATTACGGGGACGTTTTTGGAAAGCAATGGCAAACTTGTTCCCTCCCTGCCATTTATGTGAACTTCTTTTCATGGCTGACAGTAGCACCAACATTAACCTATACGTCAGCAATAACGCCTGCCAGCCCAATAGCAAAATTGAATCATGATATCCAAGCTTAGACTCAAAGGGTATAAGAGAATAATCTTGTAAAAACAAGGGTTAACGTATCGTATTCCACACTGTACATTTCCTGGAACATCCGCCAAGATGCGTTCCACAAATTACACAATTTGTATATAAGATTAAGCAGTAGTGTTTCAAAAACAAAGATTTTGATGAATTGGAAGCATCCCCCCAGGAGCCATTTTTGCACAGTTGGCAGCCACTAATTAGTTACATTTGGATCCGATCCCCCCAGTAGAAACTACAAAAAAACAAAAAAAAAAAAACAAAACACAAAAATTACAGCAAATCTTGACGATTCAAGGCTGAAATGTTTCCAGTATTAGTGAAATGGAGGTAGCCCGACGGTTATAAATGAAGTCTTATGACCAGAGTGTCACCGGTTTGAACGTTTGGAACATCTGGAATAAGCTGGAGGTCGCTCCTCAAGCAAAGCACTGAACAGTAGCACAAAGTACCACCATTGTGAACAGATTGGGATCAGTTGTTAGTTAGTTAGCCGGTGAGTTCAAAAGTTATGCTGGTTGTAAGCAAAGAGCAAAGATCCTCACTAAAGCCAGCCTGGCTGAATGATACTTCCAATTAGGGCTTTAATTATAAATTAGCAACACACAACAAATTAGCAACAGATGCCTTAACAACTAAAATCTGGGACTGAATCCATGTGTGAATGTGGAACCCAAATGGAAATGGCTTCCACCCACAGGGGTAGGGAATAAAATAAACCACAGATGGGAGGAGGAGAGGAGGAAGGGGGGGGGGGGGGGTCTTTTCACAGGATTCTCTGCCTATGCCATCCGTCTTGTTTCTGTCTGGAGGGATTTAATCCTTCACTTTTCACAGAGTACACATGATACGTGGGTAAGAACATGTATCTGTGACTGAAGAGGAGCGCAGGTATATGCAGAGTTCATGGCCCAGGATTAAACCACGCTCCCATTGAAAGTTAGGAGTTTTTGTTTTTTTTTCCACAGGTGTTTTGTGATGTCTATTTTTTTTTCTCCAAGACGTGTGCTTCTTGATTCCTATGAGAACACTTTTCTGCAAAATGATGCATAAGGTGTAAGTGAAAACACACAAAAAAATTACATTCTGCTTTCTCACTGAAGGTGCACATTTCCTCACTTACGTAAAACCTTTATAATAATTATATAATAATTATCGGTAACTAGTTAATAGATCATTAAAATATGTTGGTAGGAGGAGTTGTTGGGAGTTATTGACTTAACTATTTGTTATGGGTTTATAATGTTGTCTTATAGACTCTAAATATATAATTATTAGCTCATTCACAAGCTGTTAATGAGTTAGAAATGACTTGTTCTATATTTGTTTGTTTATGATTTATAACTGTGCTTTATAAATAGCCAACAATTACCATACAAGCTGAGAGCTAAGTGAAAATATCTTGTTACTGGTGCAAGAATTACAATTCGAGTACAATTAAAATTGAAATATATTATTCTATTGGCAGTTTTGCTCATTTCAGTTGTAATTTCTTTTATTTGTTCTTAATTTTTGGTCAATTTAGTCTTGTTTTCTTTTGTTCTTTTTCATTAAGTAAAAGTATCTGCTGAAGGAAGCTAATAATTAAATATAATTTAACTCAATATTGCAGTAAAGCAAGATATTTCCTCCTGATAATATGTATTTATTTGTTTATTTTTTGCAGTGTGTGAATTAACAAATTGAAAATGACTTATTAATGATTTAAAGCTATAACTTCTAAATTAGTAACAGATTGTTATTCTAAATTTGCCACTAGTCCCTATTTACTGCCTGTTAGTAAATGAGGAATAGTTGCAACTTTCCAATGTATAATATAAATAATACATATGATATATTTAACAAGTCAATAGTAAGGAATTTACTATTAGGTTGATCTATTACGAATTTATAAGGTGTAGTTTTAAATTGTTAACATAAAGTTAACAAGTCATTTAATGCCTGTAAACTAACAGCTTGTAAGTTATCCATTAGTTATAAGGGATATAAATTGTTAACTATGTTTCATAATAACGTCTCATGACATTGTACCATTGACCAATTTACTACAGGATAGATATTTCTTTAGCAAAAAATGAATGCAAGCTGAAGTTTGAACATTTCATTTCATTTTCATTATTATTGTTAGTTTTTTTTTTCTTTTTCACTCTCTCATACTCACTTTCTCTAATGGATTTGAATAATGTCTCACTTTCTAAATTCTCTATCCATAAACAGCTCCCACGCTCCTTGCCCACATGCTGGTTCTGGCTCATCTGCGTCCACTCTTTCTCTCACACACATGTGCACACACACACACTTCCCCCTGTCACTTTTCCTCCATTCCTGTCTCCCTTTCCCTCACTTTTGTTTGGCCCTTCTTCTATTATTTTCCCTATTTCTCTCCCTCACCTTTTCTTTTTTTTTCTCTCTCTCTGTGGCGCTCAAGCTTCAAGCAGCTCAATCACAATCTTGTTGTTTCATGTGCTTGTGGGAGCTGTGTATTTGCTCTTTGTACAATCTGTGTGTACAAGCTTTGGGGAGTTTTTTTTTTTGTATAATTCTACAAAAACTGTCAACATGTGTGCAAAAAAAATACACCCACTCAAGAAAAAACAAACTAATCTCTCTGCATAAGCAAAACCCTGCAGTACAATTTTAAAGTCTCATGTGGAAGATCACATGTAAGTAAATGTCCATTATGAGTTAGTTTACTGTTGGTTATCTTCATCCTGAGACATTGGGGAGACCGGGGCTCGTCATCACATGGCTAAACTGTTGCGTTGCAATTATCTTCGCCACCAGGGGGTGCAACTAAAAGTTATATACTATTTTTTTCCTTTTCATGATCAGGTGTGGGGGACATGGTGGAAAAGTGACACACAGCAAGAAGGTCATAGGTTCAAGTCCTTGAGCTGGGACCTTTCTCTGTGTAATATGCATGTTCTCCTTGTACCTGTGTGGGTTTTCTCTGGCTCCCTCCCACACTTTTGTGAGTGTATGAGTGAATGGTGTGTGTGCCCCACGATAGGCTGGTAACCTTTCTGTGTATGTATCCCTGCCTCTCACTTGAAGTATGCCAGGTTAGGTTCCAGCAGACCCCTGTGACACTAGTGAGGGATAAGCAGGTATAGAAAATGACTGATTGATCAGATGTCATGTCCTGTCTCACAAGATGGTAGCACTTTGTAAATTGAAGTGAGCACCAATTAACTATTTTGCACAACCCAAACTAACAAATAAGCTCTTTTCAGATACATAACCTAACATTTATACCAGTGGTGTCAAAAGTACACACATTTGTTACTTAAGTAAAAGCAAAGATACTGCAGTTTAAAAACACTCTGGTAAAAGTTGAAGTATTGACTTGATGTCTTTACTCAAGTAAAAGTGAAAAAGTATGTGCTCAAAAATCTACTTAAAGTATAAAAGTATATAGTTTAAAAAAATACATAAAATAAATTAGCTGGTGCCAATATATAGATTGGAAGCTTAATTTGAAACTGATTATACACGTGGCCCAAGACACAGCATCATCATAAACCCATTACTATCAAAGACAAAGCAACTCGTGGAGCATGTTCTTTCTCAAACTTTATTGGAATTCAACATCCAAACCGAGGTAACACTCAAGAGGTAGGTAAAAAGTGAGAGACACTAGGAGTACATGGCGGTGATGATGATAACATTTCCATAGGGGGCCTATTTGCTCTTCGCTTCATTGTAGTGTTGGGTGGGGGCCAACAACACATCCAGACCCCTCCCTTACATCCTACTAGAAAATATGATCACTATTTAGTAATAAGCTTAACTGTGCACTTGGGGAAAAAAAAACAACAACTAAAAACCAAAAAAAGAAACTCTATCGCCCTATTAGCTACTGATGACTTCCTTTTGTGTCAGCACAAATGCCATGATTCCTCTAACCAATGAGCTTTATGAGTTTTATACGATTCATCCAATTACACTTGACCTCATAGGTGTGGATTGGCGCCACTGATCTGTATTGGATGGCACAACTTAAACCAAGAGTAACGAGACTGTTTGTTTTAAAAATGTAAGCAATAGAAAGTACAGATACTTGTGTGAAAATGTAATGAGTAGTAGTCAGAAGTAGGCAGACAAAATAGTAATGGAGTAATGAAGTATAGATACCTAAAGTGTACTTAAGTACAGTAGTGAAGTATTTGTACTTTGTTACTTAACACCTCTGATTTATACATGTGGACTTGTTTGAGGACAGATTAAGACACCCTGTCATAGCTCAATCATTGTCTTATTTTAAGCCAGAGCTACCCTTACCAAAGATGCTAGGTTGGGCCAACTAGCGTTTAGCTGACATATGTATGTGAATGTTTTTTTTTAAGTCTTAGTTTGCTTTCTTAGTTCAATTCAATGTTGAATTTTGAGTTTAAGAAAGGTAAAAGATTTTTTAGGTTTAGAGCTTAAAGCCTCAAATATCTGCAACTGTTCCTAAGAACATCAATACAGTGCATGTTGCCTAATATTTTGTGTGAAGGTTTGCTCAGTGGTCATGTTCATTGACTTGTTCAAGCTCAATGACAAAACATTTTATGTGCCTGACTTCAATGTTCACTTTCAAGTAAAAAAAAAAACAGAATTCATTGCAAAATCCACTGTAACATTTTACACCTGTATAGTGAAACAAAATTTACTCTACGATGGGGCAACACATCACATGTTCACACTCTCTAATGATTGGCTATATTTCTGCACTGGAACAAGACATTGGGATTTCATTTGCAACACATTTTTTTCACAGTTGTGTTCAAAATAATAGCAGTATGTTTAAAAATGTGAGTAAAGCCAAAATCTGATCAGTTTCCCTGTATCAAAATTGCTGAATACTATATCCTCAACATTTTCCAGTATGTACAGTAAATTTTTGAAGGTTGTAAATAGAAATGCAGACACTACTGTTTCTTTGAACAGACTAACATTCATTTTTCCTCATTTTCTTTAAAATAATTCAAATTCAAACATTTTTTTCAGATTTTGCTTTACGATAAAAAATGCAGTGTTCCCGATCCCGATTTTGGCTTAACTCACATTTTTAAACACACCCCTATATTGAACACAACTGTATATGAATGTGAAAAGTGTGACAACAAGCCCCAGATAGTCTCCCTAGAAGTCTCCCAGATACACCATCCCTGCAGAAGCTCCAGTTCAACTTCTACAGGTGCTTCACTCCCCGTCCCGACAGAAAAGCCGATCCTCCTCCAACAGTCAGATCAAAGCACACCGCCTCTATCAGTGGTGACAGCCCTGAGAATAACAATGCACTGCCGCTCAGTGATATGCTTTTGTGGTAGTTGCACACCGCTGAGCATTGGAATCCTCTACAGAGATGAGTGACACTCTGAGATCCCTCAGCAGCTGCCCAGGTGGTCTTGACTTTATTCAGCGCATCCTGAAAGAGCTGAAAACTTGAAAGTCTTTCCTGATGTCTGTGTAACTCACCCTCCCCCCCGGCCCAGTCTTGTGAAGATGTTCAACTCTGCAGATATTGCTGGATATTGCACATATTTCAACTTTAAACAGAGCAGACAAATAGGTTACATAGAAAAAAACAAAACAAAACATTAATTTATCATTAAAATTCACATTTATTCAGAGAACCCTTTATGCTGCTTACCTCATGGCATGACACAGTAAACATTAGGCCAACATGACATTGGTGTGGGAGACTTCCAAACAAATATGGTGGCCTGCCAGGACAAACAGCCATACCCGCTAAACCTCCTGAAGGCAAAAAGATAATATCAGAGCACCAACTGCTTGACATCTGCAATGTTCCCAGCTGCAGCATTTTTTTGTGTGTGTGTTAAATATAAAGGCTGATAAAGATTATTTAAATGTTTAGCCACAGTAAAAGTGGAATGGATTGGAATCATAAAAGGAACTTGTGGTAAACCATAATTTCTGGGGTAAGACAACTAACTTTGAGCACCCTTTTTTTAAATGAAAAAATGCCCCAAAAAACAAACATTGGGCTCATTTTTTATGCAATCCACAGACAAATAGATTTTTTGATTTTTTTTGGCATCGTTTGACCGCCATTTTCCTTAATGTTTCTATTATATAATGCAGATACATGCTACATAACTACATTTTTTGTTAAATATTTTGTTTTAACCATGTAGGCTACTGTATGGTTTTGATACTTTTCTAGCTTGTTTGATACTTTTCTAGCTTTTCTAGCTTGTTAAAGAAAAGAAAACTCTTGAATATATATATATATATATATATATATATATATATATATATATATATATATATTCTCTTTTATGCAGTCAGTCAGTCATTTTCTATACCTGCTTATTCCTCATTGGGGTTGCAGGGGTCTGCTGGAGCCTATCCCAGTGCGTTACGGCGAGAGGCAGGGATACACCCCAGATGGTTGCCAGCCAATTGTGGGGCACACACACCATTCACTCACACACTCTAATCTATGGGCAACTTAGAGTCTCCAATTAACCTCAGCATGTTTTTGGACTGTGGGAGGAAGCTGGAGTACCCGGTGAAAACCCACACAGACACGGGGAGAACAATCAAACTCCACACAGAAAGGTCCCAGACCCAGGACCAAGGAGGTCTTGAACCTGTGACCTTCTTGCTGTGAGGCAACAGCACTAACCCCTGCCCCACCGTGTCGCCCCTCTTTTATGCAATGTGTTGTAAATAAAGAGATAGAAAATAATATTGCAAGAATAAATAATGGATATCATGTGGATGTGGAAAATTATGTGTGCTGAGATTTGAATTAGGAGTGCCTCAGCACCCCCCAAAATGGGCTATAAATGCCTATGCACAGCAATAACAACATGTTGGCAGTTGAAATCCGTTCATAATCACCCATTGTGTAATTCAAACAAAATCAAAGATGTAATTAAAGGCGGGATGAGCAGGCCCATGCAACTGCAATAGTGAGCTCTACTAGAAATAAAAATAAACAAATAGTTTTACTGAAGTAATATTGCTTATGTATTTCACTCCGTACATGCTCACATAGTTTAGGAATATATGTTACACAAAAGTCAGCATTTGTACTGCAATGTTTTTGTATTTTTTGTATTTAAAAATAAAACGTGAATTTGCTAAAAAAGAAATGTGAAAAAAAAACAGTGCTTCTTATACTGTTGTTCAATCCCCACCAACCCAATAAAATTGTAACATGCAACAAAATTAGTGTGTGTATGTGTGTGTGTTGACTGATGTCGCTCACTGGCTTGCTATCTCATGACAGTACCTGTAATTACCACCCTACAGTTTGCTACCCTGATGTTGTCTCCATAAAAAAGCAGAATATGGAGTTCTAACCAGTAATATTTTATTTTCAGGTGATTTAATAAAGCTAAACAACAGCTGGGAACACCTGTGCATAAAATTACCGTATCTTGAGGCCATACATTTATTAGCCAGTTCAACTGTCTTCAGATGCTGCAGGGATTTATTGAACTGAAGGAAAAGTTTTTAATACAGGTTAAAGCAACCGTGAATAGCAGATACTGTAAGAATCGTACATATTGATTAGTAGATCAATGCAGACTGTTTGAATGACTATCCTGCAACAAAAAGTAAAGCTGTCACACCTCCAAGGAAAAATACAACCCATAACCTCCCTCTACTCTGGTCCTGTCTCTGTTAGTAGGTGCAGACTCTGAGATTGAAAGGGAGCTGTCTTGAAAAGGTTTACTACACTTACGTCATCCAAAGCTTGATGTCCGCCCACGTCAAAATTCATTCCGGCGCTACCGGTTGAAGGGATATTGAGGAGCTGATCTAGCTTAGTGCTGGAGGGAGCAGTATCCACTAGATACATTTGGCCTCATGTAAGAACCACTTGCACAGAAAGATTTTGTTTTTCTTTTTTTTTTTTTCTGAAGTAGCACATATGAAAGATTTAGGAGAACTTTGATAATTGTTAAAAAATAATTGTAATAATAGAAATATTCCATGCTTTGACATGCCAATTATTATTTATTATTCCTGCCCCTAATACAGATACTGACACTGCAAAATTTGCTCTTTTTTCTTCTGATTTACAAAAGCACAGACTCAGTGGGTTGAAAGGAATTATTCAGACTTTGACTTGAACTTGGCGCATTTTTTTTGAACATCCAAAAAAATAAATAAATAAAATAAAACAAGAGAGTTTTAGGACAAGAATGAAATAAAATGCAATAAACAACCCCCAGATGTAAGGCTAACTTCGGTTAACTTTCCACTGTCAGAAGCCTTTATTCTCTACTGAAAGTCACATCAAAAAGAAGCACTGCTGTTTGCAAAAAATAAAAAGTAAAAAAAAAAATCTTGCCTTTGCTACCAAGTAAAACAGGGACATTAGGCTACAGAAGAACATAACTGTCCCTTTTGTTTGCTGAGTGGGAATTAAACAGAACCCTTATAAATATGGAGAATATATTAAACAAACATAGCGTAATAAAATATGAAAGGCTGCTACATTAGATTCCCCCACTGTTATAATTTTAATGTGGGAATGCAGTAAAGGAGGAAATGACTCCAGCAGTGTTGGGAAAGCATATTCCAGTACTGAATCGTTTATGTATGTGCTCGCTTCAGCTTTTTACTTAAGCGCTATGCTGTATTTTTAAGCTTATGTTGTGTCCTCTCATGAAAATCCCAGAGTCTCACATGTGTGATTTCATTCAACACCTCAAGTTCTTATCGTCTAAAGAAAGAAACACCGAGCACAAAGTGGCTGTGGGTTATTCTATAGCTTACAAACTCTAAATGTACAAGTAAATAATTGCTGCATAAATTATCAAATCTTCTGGGAAAGTTTTTTTTTTTTTTTTCAACTAATCATAAATCTTATTTCTAAAAATAAGCATTAGATGGTTGGTATTATAGAGGGGTGTTGATTGCTCCTGCAGGTACCTAGGGAGATGGCTGAGTAGAGCTGATTGCAGGTAAGTGTGTCTTGTTTTTCCCCCATTTTTCAGGCAATTGTGAAACATCTTTGACCCTCTGTCTGATTTGGGCTGAAAATCAGCTCCACTACAAGCACTTGTTGGGCCAAATTTGGGTCATTGACAGTCTATGGAGGTGGCCATGGGGCTTCAGCCATTATAAGTCTTGACTGAGTTCAGCAACTACATATGTGCACTACAGCCATAGACTGTATACAAATATTGGATATAATGACCCTGGCAGGGCGACATGGTGGTGCAGTGGTTAGCGCTGTTGGCTCACAGCAAGAAGGTCACAGGTCCAATACCTCCTTAGTCTGGGACCTTTTTGTGTGGAGTTTGCATGTTCTCCCCGTGTCTGCGTGGGTTTTCTCTGGTTTCCTCCCACAGTCCAAAAACATGCTGAGGTTAATTGGAGACTCTAAATTGCCCATAGGTGTGAGTGTATGAGTGAATGGTGTGTGTGCTCCATGATTGGCTGGCGACCACCTGGGGTGTATCCCTGCCTCCCTGTAATGTGCTGGGATTGGCTCCAGCAGATCCCCATGATCCTAATGAGGAATAAGCAGGTATGGAAGATGAATGAATGAATAACCACAACATCACCCATTGTTTTTTGGACCCTTGAATTTGGTATTTTAATTGTTGCCATTGTATTTTTAGTTATTTTTTGGAGTCAGAAGTGAACGTGTTTGGACAAAAGTGTCAAGCTAGTATCAGACATCTAGCATCTAGCCACCTGTCACTCAAAGTGGTAACTCATGCGTGACTGTAAATCTTGATAAAATTTAAGCGGGTGCGTTTTCTAGTGCAAGGGCCTGCATAGTGGCTGCAAAGGAGAGCACACGGTGCAAAGGGGTTGTCTTAGGTTCTCGAATTATTCATAAGTGTGTCTTGGCGGTAACATGAACTCAACCGACCCTTTAAAAGTCAAGTGCACCTGGTATAAAATAGGAATATTCAGGACAAGTTGCCAAAAATTGCTCTGATGGTAATTAAATTCATCCATTTATTGGACTGTACATTACTTAGAATGAGGGGTCACTGAGGGAAGATTTTAGTGCTCATATATATATATATATATATATATATATATATATATATATATATATATATATATATATAAGATATATAAGAGCTGAAATACCCAATTAAACAATTTCTCTTTTTTATTTGACACATGAATAATCTCTCTCTCATGATCATCAACTATTAGTAGTCTAATGTTACAGCTGGTAAAATGTCTATGAACCATTTAATGGCACTTCACGGTGTGTAATATCGCCCTACATTCTGAGCTGATCTCCATTCAAAGTGCTCTAAAATCTACAGTTTTCAACCGATTTCTCTGCTTGGACTTGCCGTGTTGTTAGTAAAGCCTCACCATCAATTTGTCTGTGATCTGTCAATTAGTACGTACAGTGTAGGGCTCCATGATTTTGGATAAAACAAGAATCATTATGTTTTCTTTGAATTGAGGTCAGGATTTTCTCCAGATTTTCTTTTTTCCCCCAATACAGATGTGTATTGCACCTTTTTACCTGATACAGAAGGAAATGCAACCATATTTGACAGTGCCTGATATGTGAACAGCATATCAGCTTTCAGAAGAAAGAAAACACCTCCACTCAGGCTTAGATGTAACTGCAGCTGCTTTATTCATAAATGTGTCACTGAACTATGAAAACAATAAACTTCAAGCTCATGTCTTACTTACACAACCTCTGAACAAATAGCTTTCTGTACACTTGCACAACCTGACATGATGACATTTAAGGTGATTTAAAAAAGATGCTGTGTTGCCCTTTGGCAAAACCTTGCTTTTGAGTTGCATTGTCTTGTTTGAATCCCCCCAAAAAAGTCTTCACACTTTTTTTTTACACAGTTGGATTCTTTTCCTTCTGCCCTGCAGGGTTTTCTACCTTCCATTCCTTTTAATTCTTCTTGTCATTTATATTTGTCCAACAGTTTCCTTACACAACTTTTCTCTTATAATCCACAGTGCCCCTCACTGGGTGTATTTTCTCAAATGAATGCTGTGTGTTATTGTCATTAAAGATGAGATTTCATAGAGGTATGAGTCCAGATTGTGATTTTAATATGACTGATCATGCAGCCCTCGTATAGTGCTATATTCAATACTAGAAATAAGCTATAAGGATATATGAGATGGTTAGATAAGACATATATTATGAGTTTTGCCCAATAAATAATTTTGGAAATGTGCTTTATGCATCATACATTTTACAGTGTATTATGTATCTGCTTACATCTATATTTTCTCAGTCAATTTAGACTTCACCTAGATTTACTTTAAAGATTTGTAGAGGCTGTTTTTAGTGATTTTAAATGTTTCTACATGCACTGCACAGCAGTAAATGGAGTTGGACATTTTAGCAGCAAAACAAAACAAAACAAAACAAATGTACTTAAATCAGGACAGAAGCTCTCCAGAGGAAACATTTATCTCCTAAAATAAGTTTTTAAGGCCATTCGGGTGGACCTCAGGATTCAGGAAGACCCATGATACACTATAGTCTCACCTCTGTACCTTAAATAAAAGGCTGAAACTGCCAGGTTTCAGTGATATAGTGATATATCTACTCTTGTTACATACACAATCATACTGTTTCACATTGTGTTTAGTTGTCAGTATTTGTGCTCTACTGCTAAATCCCTGTGTGTGTAAGGAGCAGAGTGAATGCACACTGTACACATCTTACTATTTACACTACTTAAATAGCACAAGGTGTTGCATTTATGCGTAAAACCTGCTTTTGATGAGTCTTATTACCTGGGATTAAACTGTCATCAAGTTAGCAGTGCACTAAACAACAAGTGGGTGTTTTATTGTATCTGTTCACATCTGATATTTATTTGTGTTACTTTACCTTTACACCACTGATGTTGCCAGATTACATAATTACTCCACTTTTTTTATTATTACACAATTACTTTTATGTTAGTGAATTAAGATGTGTTTCATAATTTTTCATATCAATGGCAATGATTATTCTCATAACGGTTGTGTGGGTTAATGTGAGGTCCCTAGGAGAGAGGGAGTTTATAAAAGGAATGGGGTTTGAAAATATGTGTTCTACTGTATTTGGATGTTGATTATTTTAGTCTGGAAAACACAAACACACACACAGGTGTTGAATTTAAATTTACATGACGTGACACTTGCACTGGTGGAAACTAGGAAACTATTCAATTGAACACACGAGAAATAGTTACTCAAATGTGCTCTACTAAATAGTTGTGCAGAACATAAAACATAAAACATTTGTTTAAAATGTTGCATGGAAAATGCAATCAGTCATTATATGACACAGTGTTATATAAAAGTCAGTTAAGATATGTTTTAATTTAATGAATTTAATTTTGCTTAACATTTTCCATATGCAATGCATGGTACTATATATAGGTTATGTTATTGCCTTGGAAAGGTTGATTATGTAAGTCACCCTAACTGATATAATTAAGATGAAATATATTTTATAATATAACCTATTTGAAATAATGCTTATTATTATAGACCATATTCGTTATAATTTTTTAAAACATGGATCTCTCTCTTTAAATAGGTTTTAAATTCATTTCAGCTAAATATTTGTTGGTCTGAATCATTCCTACTCTTTAATATTCACATAGTTATTGATTTCCTTACATTTGCTGATATATCCATCTTGCTTTTCTGCATTAATCACCAAGTCACCCAAAAGACTTGGCTAATACATTCGACTTCACCCAGAGAGTCTTGTTAGGCCCAGACAATGGGAAGCTGAGGCCCAGGGAGTTAAGTCTTAAAATTCTGAGCAAAAATGCTGACTGTCATCCACTAGAAAGACACATTGTCATTCTCAATTCCATTCTCACATTCCTTCTCAAACTGTAATTATTGCTTGTTGGACAATGCTCCTGCTCCAAATGTAAGATATCTACCATCTAAAAAAAAAAAAAAAAAAAAAAAAACAGCTCAAGGCCCTCTCACTATCCATAAACTCCATTTTCTATTATGCAGTAAACCAATAACAAGACTGCTGATGTAAAAGAAGTCTGTCTTTGCCTTTGGCGATATGCAAACTAATTCGAACTACCCTAATCATTAATTTCCCCCTCCTATTTGCTCAGGGCCCTCACTGATCTTGTCATGCATACTGGTAATAATAATAAAAAAAAAGCATATTCAACGTAATAAGCCACAAATAGTAATGCATGATCCACCTGCAGAAATCCAAAGAAGGTCACAGCACAATTGAAGGTGATCTTGTGGAAAGAGCGGTGAAGAAACACTAGAATATTGATAATAAACTATTATTTATTTCCTCGCTCGCATATATACAGGTGTGTATATATATATATATATATACATATATATATATATGCGTTTTTATATTTTTATTATCCTTCACATGTTTCACATTATCTATTTCCTACACTATACTGGCATGATAGGGGTGTAAGTGTTTTGGTCACGGTTCAGCACTCTTAATAATGAAGTAACACTCAATGCAGTGATGTGGCTCAATGATGTGCTTTTGGACAAGAGAGCTCTACAGCAAACGGGAATATGATGTTTCAGACATTGGATACGCACAAAATGCTCATAAGAAGGATGATCTCAATGTTGGTTTCACCCATGGAGATTTGTTGAGAAAAGATAACCGATCTGAGCCAAATCCTTTAAGCCCTCAGCTCATTCCCAGACTGATTGAATAATCATAACTAGTCAACAGAACAAAAGCACCAACATGTTCACACATTTTCTTTTTGTGTCAGTGTTAACACTAGAAAGCATTTACATGAAATTGATACACAACTGCAAAATATTAATGTTTCTGTTTATCATGGATATATACATATACACATTTGGGCTGTGTAATGCATATCATGTTGTGGTTTGGTTTTTGTTGTGTGTTCTCTTTCCCCTAGTGTTTTTCCACAGAGTGGCGGGGCGTGGCCTGTGACGGTCTGCAGCTTGGGACGAGACGCAGCTGTCGGGGATCTGCAATCACCAGGTCCCATATATACCCGGAAGCAACGTTACACCGGCGCCGGAGTATACTAGCCTATGTCGCCAGTGCTTTATGACCAAGCCTCGTCCCGGTACCAGTCTACATGTTCGCCGACGTTTCCCTGTGTTTTTGGACTATTCCCTTTTTGTGCACTTACCGTTGTTTTTTTCCTTTTTCGCCACAGCTCCTCCTGCCTTCTTCCGCTTCACGCCGTCCCCTACTCCAGAGAACCTGGCTCCCCCGTTCCTGGCTGCCTTCCCCCAGCCAGCGCCCTTAGTTTATTTTTGCACATCTTTTTGTTGGAATAAACCTCTTTTGCACCGTACGCCCGTCTCTGTCTCTGCTCTGGGGTTCCGCAAAAACCAAACCGTCTCATATCAATGCCCCCCATATTTTTCTGCTGGGCGGGCCATACCATATTTTTTGAAAATCAATACTCACAATTAAATACATATTTTGGTGCGTAGAACACAATTCTATTTGGATTAACATAACATCAATTTGTAGTTGGTGTTTATCACATTTTTAATTGTAAGGAAAATAATTGAATTTTGTATAATTAGTCCAATGAGTATAATTAGTATGAATATAATTATAGTGATTTATTTTATTCCACTGGCAGATAATTTGACTTATTTCATGTTTTTCAAAGAATCTGAAATGTAAAAGCAGAATTACATGATTGAAAAGTCCATTAGATAAAAAAAAATATATATATATATATATAAAAATATATATATATAATAAAAAAATGAAATGAGAAAAATGATCTGCCAATAAAAGATATTTCAAGATAATTCTACTCAATAGTGGACTAACTGTTCCAAAAACAATACTTGTTAAGATTTCTTTTTTAGCAATAGGGGTAGTGACGCCAAAAATGTGATGGTAGAAGCTGTAAGCAGCGAACAGTTCTTTCTTATAAAGATCTAGGAAGAACAAATCAGTGTTGCTGGTGAGCCTGGCAGCTATGATCTGTTCCATTTGCCCTAGAGAAAGCAATTAAATAGGAATCACATGTAGAGCCGTTACATGAGGTCCTGTTTCCCTAGCTGGAAGACTTGAGAGCCACCTCTCACCTGCTTCCTAAGCACCTCGGAGGTTAAGCACTTCATTAACACCCCCATGGAGGTGTTGGACTGGCCTTACCAATCACATAGCATTGGGCAGGTTGTTAAAATTGTGAATGAGGCTTCTGTTAAGTAGTTCTCACAGCAGGAGAGGGAAAGTGGGATCAGGAAGTCAGCAGTCGGTTGGTGTCCAAGAATGAGTCAAAGCAAGACAAAGTTAAAGAATTCAGAAGATTGAGCTTTGTGATTGTATTCAGTGATATACACTCAGTTCATCTGTTAATAAACATACATATTTGATTTATTGGCAACTGCGGATGACCCATGTTCTGATTGCTATCTCATGGGGAGTAGAGAATACCTAACTTTTGTGGTGCAGTTGGATTTTCTGAAGATAGAAATGGAGAAATCAAAAAGGGTAAAAGGGTCACTAGTAGTGGATTATGGTGCATTGTGAGTGTGGCCTAAGAGTGTGGCGTGCAGTGATTTCACTAACCAGAAACAGGTGTGCTGGGTGTGAGCCAGCGGAATTAGCCACACCCACACTCTCCTCTAGTCTCTCTGCTCTCCTGTGGTCAGTCATGTGGTGTGACGGGGCTGGAGTGGTCCTAGGATGGTGCTCAAACTGTGAAGCAGCAAAAGCAGTGCCTTGTAGCTGCCGAAACTGGAGTGCATCAGTGTGAGCGGCACAGCATGAGGCACCAGGCCTCACCATTCCTGCACCAGTGTGTGAACTGTTTCTCTGAATCCAGCCTGCCGGCCTGGTGACAGTGGGGCTCCTTGCACCAGGCCAAACATCAGCCACTCCTCCAGTTCTCTTCCTTAGCTTTTTAGAATGATGTGCCCTCAAATCCAGTGACTTTTTAAATATTGTTCATGTAGCCCTAATAAAAGTCTTCTCCAAATTATACCTATGCTTTGCTGATTGCCTTGCCCATCACAGCCACTGGTTGGTCAATTCTGAACCTAAAGAACACTTTCACAAGAATCAAGTAATACCTTGTGCCATCATCACTGTTTGCAATGTTATGTGACTGTTTGTCTTTGCTGCAGAAGTCTTCACAGGAGTAAGCCTGCATTACTGAAAATAACTGAGCTCCTCCTAGTTGCTGACTTGGGTAACTACTCTGACCTTTTGCTTCGGGATCTAACTTCAGACTTTGACACAGTAGACAATTTGATATCTGCCTGGTGGACCCACCCTTCTGCCCCCACCCTACGGCATCTCTACAGACTGAAACATCTTTACAGACTGATACATCATCATAAGATGGATGTCTGTCAGTCCTGGTTCATCTATAGCCTGTCCGTCCATGGGAGTTGATCTCTCCTTCAATGTGGTTCTCCCCGAGGTTTCTTCTTTCCCACTGGGTTTTGAAGTTTTTCCTTGCCAAGAAGGAGGGTCTACGGACGGGGGATGTCTGAATCACTTTGGACTGAATTTTGTGAAGCATTTTGAGACAACTGTGTTGTAATATTGGGTTATATAAATAAAAGTGAATTGAATAGATCATTCCATTCTTTTTCACAGGCCAAACTTATTGGCAAGGGTCTAAAACTCAGCCTTTTCCTCTGCCAACATGGCCAGGTGTTTCCCAAGGTTCCATTCTTAGTATAAACAGATTCTCCACTACTCACTTGTATGCAGATGATACACAGATTTACCTCCCCCTAGAGTGTAATAACTACAACAAAATAACTGACCTCAATAATTGTCTTCAAGACATCACACTATTAATGACTGCAAACTTTCTCCAGCTCTCCAACAATACAACTGATATAATTTTGTTTGGTCCACAGCATCTGATCAACAACATTTCAGTTGTAGTATTTGATTCAGGATGAGGTTTGACAAACAGATCAATCAGGTTGTAAAATGAAGTTTCGTGCAGCTCTACAACATATCTAGACTCAGATCAATTCTCTGTATTACTGACCTCAACCTCCAACATTGATTACTGCAATTTATTATATGTTGGAATCATTCAGCCCTGTCTATCCTAGTTCAAAATGCAGCAGCAAGAGTTTTGACAAGTTTGAACAAGAGGGAGCACATTTCTTCATTTCTTGCCTCCCTACACTGGCTGCCTGTCAGCTACAGAATTGATTTTAAAATAATTCTCGTTTTGTATAAGGTGTTAAATGGTTTTGCCCCTGCTTACATTTCATAACGACTGTCCCCATATCACAGAGCGACCATTGGACCAAAGATTTATGTCTGTTCTGAGATTCGGGACAAATGCTTTGGTAAAAGGGCCTTCTATTTTGTTGCTCCAAAATGATTGAATTCTCTTCCTCCCACCATCTCATTCTGTCCCACTATTAAGACGTTCAAGTGTTGTCTAAAATCACAGATCATCTAAACATGTAACTATTTGTGAAGTGCTATATGAATAAAGTTCATTTTATATTGATAAATTATGAGTGAATTCAATTTGTAGCTTCCATTTCTTCTTCTATTTTTTTAGTACATTTATTGACCACAAACCAGTGTATAGCCACATGCCTCTACATGATAATTCCCCTCACTAAAAACACAAAATGTAGACACCTGAAATAAGCACTACATCTTGATAACTGATTGATTCAATATTCAATTTATATTTTGTATTTGTAAAAGTCAACACCACACCAACACCATTTAGAGTGTAGTTTGGTACAGTGACTCATTATCATCTCAAGTTTTCAGGACAGGACTGAACAGGGCTAGTTGTTTACTGTAGTATGTATCTCTGCAACAAAACAATCTGAAATTATTCTGTTAGTCTGGTACAAAAAGCAACTATTTATCAGACCCTCATCAGATCTGTCCAAAAATATGCTATAATTTGCCGGTCTGCATTTGAGAGTGGGACTTAGTTAATGGTTCATTCAGTAAGTTAAAATAGCTTGTCCCAGATTACGTTGGTATTAATTAAATACAGCAATTTAAAAAAACAAAAAAAAACAAAAAAAAACATCAGGATTTGTAGTAATCCCAAGTATTTCAAATTAAACAGGACTGATTTGTTGATGTGTTACTAATCAATTGATATATTTATAATATGTTGATGTATGAAGTCCTTAAACAGTCTGGATGTGTACATTTCTATTTGACACTTGTACTGTGTGTGTTTGTGTGTGTGTGTGTCTGTGTGTGTGTGTGTGAGAGAGAGAGAAAGAGCGATAGAGAAAAAGAGAGAACACCATCATCTTTCACAATACAAACCAATTTCACCCAATAAAGCAACAGAGAGTGAGATGAAATGTTCCATTTCAATCCACCTTTAGCGCACAAACACACTCACTTTCAATCTCTGTGTCTGTACACACAAACACACACATACAAATACACATGCAGCTATGCACAAACACACACTTCAAGGTCAAAATATAAAGAGAAGCAATGAGCTGTTTCACTATGCCATCTGTCAGCCTTATGCACTTTTTTCTCTCTCTCTCCTTCGCTTTCTTAAGTTCTTTTTGTACGTTTTTTTTTTTTTTTTTGCTGCAATTGGACTTCATTTACTTCACTTTCCTTTCTTATTTTAACTTTCCTGGTCTTCAGGTGCGCAGATGAACTTTGGATGAAATGCAACATGCTGGTTTTGAGCAAAGCATGATTTAAAGGTTTACTTGAAGATAATATGAAGCTTCAGCAGTCTGCATGGAGTGGTGAAGTGCTCTTTAAAAAACGGCTCTGCTCCTTCCATCATTCTTTTTTAGTGCTGTATAGGGGTTACTGGGTTTCTCTGCGAAACAATCACAAGGATAATGATTGGCCAAGATTTGGATCTGATTCAAACTTCGACATCCCACCAATATAATTTCAATTTCATGCATTGTAAACATTACACAAGGTGACGCCACATCCCCTCTGCTTCGTCAGTCAATTTACGACTTTGAATTTACCCTCTGTATGAAATGTGTTGGGTAAATAATGTTGCCTTGCCTTGAATGTAATTCATGCAACACTTACTATTAGAAAACTTTTTATTGGCACAATAAAGGGGAGTGGATTTAGGGTGGGCAGTAAAATTTGGGCACAACAATAAAAAGAACAGCTCGTTTCAAACGCAACATTACTAATATCAGATTTTTTTTTCAGTATGATCCACCATTACTTACATTGTAAGTGCATTAGGGAGAATTGTTTTAGTGGTTAGTATGAACAGGAAGCAAGAGACATGTTATTTCAATCATTTATGCTCCTGACTGTTATTTAAGTACAGATTTGAAATACTGTGAGCCTGTCTTTGTTTTTTGTCTGTTTTAGGCTACTGTAGAAACAAGGCAGGCTCCATTCTTCATGTAGTAATCTAATCTATGTAATCTAAAGTAATTAAAAACAGCACCTGCATCATTACTTATGATACAGGACTTAAGTATTACTTGCACAGTCTAAAACACATTAATGTGGTTAATGAATGTATTGTAACCTACAGTAGGTAAACAGCCTTAATGATGTGGTGCTAAGTAGAGCTACTATTAGCAGTTAGCATGCTAGCAATATTAGCTCATGCTTAACTGTAAGTTGAGGTTAAAGTTACGGTTCGTTGTTAGTGTGTGTTAATGTTAATGTAGTTTTTTAGTTGAAGTTTGGCATGAGTTTTTATATGAGGTTATTATTTGTGACACTTCATATTGGACATATCTTTACAGTTTCTATCTCTACAACAAAGCCCCTGGTTCAGTCATTAGTCTTGATTACTGCAATATCTGACCAGCCTTGTTTTGTGGACAAAGGTGCCTACTAAACCACAATAAAAACTAAAGGTTACTGACCAAAAAATAACTTTCACATTGGACTGAGGACCAGGATTGTTTGAAGAGTGGACATCTCATTATTTGAATTTAACTGTCATTTAGGCATTATTTGAGTTAAAACGTGGTTAAAAGCTTCATTGCTAGCGCTGTAAGGAAAGTAGTATCTGTGGTAGGCCATAAACCAACCAAGTGGCTCATATACTGACACATGCCCAAGGTCTGTACCTTTTATTTAAAATCATTTTGATTTTCTGGTGTTAAACATAATTTTAATCTGTTCTGTTTCAGTTTTCTTATTAAACAACCTTGAATTTGTCTTGACACACAAACACACTCACATTGAGCATCAGGAGAATTTACCACTTAGCCCATAGCCAATAACTACACATCATTAAATCTCATTCATGAGTTTGCACTTGAAGATATAAATCCACATTAGTTTATTAACAGATTGCTGATCATGTGATTAAAAAGATACAGAGAGCGCAAAGAAAAACAAAGCGAATCAAGAAAATGTTAAGAAGAGACAAAGAAACTAGACTTCAAGGGCATCTATCAAGTCAATATATTTATGTCCTCCAGCCAGATCAATGCCTGCAGAGTTTTTCTGAGCCATAAGCCCCTCAGCTGGGGTAAGAGGGGAGATGCTCAGGGCTTTAATTTGATCTTTCTTATAGATTTTTTATGAGTTTTCCCAGAGCTAGTCTGGGTAAGATTTACACTTGTTTTCTCGACTTAAATATCAAGCTCACAAATCATCCTCATCTCTCCCCGTGGTAGAGCAACAATGCCAGGAACTAAATAACCACCCTTTAAATGATTGTAGTTAAGGGCAAATTGTTATACAATCCAGAGACTGTATACAACTAGAACCAAGTCTTTGTGCTATGTAGAACTTCAACCTTTGCTGCATTTCACAACACATCACCATTACGGTAACTACAATGGCCCACAATAACAGGCCAAAAGGTATAGTTGCAAAAATGTTTGTCACATATTACTACTGTCAACCAAGTCAAACAGACAATAACAAAACAAAATGGAGGTTTCAAAGGGTATAAGTTGTGAGTGGTGATGGTTTTCATCACTATTTTTGATTTTTTTAAATAAATTTTATTCATGTAATGCCAAGTGTTATCTGAGGTGTTATGTAATATACAAGGAGATAAAATAACATAAAAGAAAAAAAAATACATATCTAATCATAGTGCATGAATAATAACAAAAATAATAAAATAAAAAGATATATTTTTAAAAGAAAAGTGCCTGCACAGTGCTTGTCATTAGTTATGGACCATGAGAGATAATAGCTGCTTACTTTCCCATCAGTAATTTTATGCCAATTTTGAAGTAAGGCACAATTTGGAACAAAAAGGAAACTCATATTCCCATTGTATGTATTAATGTGCCTTTATCTCCAGACATCATGAAATATGGCCTCTAGTTGTCATAAAATAACAACTAACACATAATTACAACTTGCCCAATTTCAGGTACTTCTTCCATTTTTTGTTATCTGTGATAAGGCCCAGCTGTGTCATTAGAAAAATTGACAATCAGTTTGAAGTTAAAGGTTGGGACTTTTGTGTGTGTACAGGAACAACAGGGGGCTCAAAATGCAGCCCTGGGGTGCCTTAGTTTTAATACTCCAAAATGTAGCCTATACCACTAAATTCTGACTATGGTTTCTATCTAATTTAGTCTCTCCAAAACAGATGATGGAAACAAATCTAATTCATGATTTCTTCTTTTTTGTGTGACATTTGAAAAGGTTGTATAAAATTTGAATTACATTAAGATGAAACCATGGCTAGTGGCTGTCTTACCAGAACTCATCAGAGAGCATCACACAACAGAGAGATGATCTACCAAACTCAGGTTTCCTCTCTCTTTGTTGGATGCTTGTGTTTCATGTAACTAAAAACAATATTTAGAGTATATAGCAACAGAGAGAGACAAAGAAGCCCTGTTCTCTAGTCTACTGTTTTAATACTGTTGAGCGTGTTTTGCTTTTCATCATAGATACCTGTAACATCCATGGGGATAAACACACACACACACAACAACGCAGCCACTGGCTGTGCCCTAACTCACACAGTTTTGTGGCCCAACTGGGAATTAATATCCACGCAATAAAAAGCTAATCATCTAATAAAACAACAAGCCAAAATATTTCATGATTTATTCACTCAATAAAATCCACCAACTCTGACGTGAACAACGTAAACACAGTGCAAATGGCTTGCTGTGAGCTGGTTATGCTGGTGATGGACTGTGGCCCTGCTTCAACATTACCATGGAACCCTGAGAAGCTACTGACTGCTGTTTCTACTCTTTTATTATCTTTTTAATACACCATGATCTGTTTAATATTACTGTAAAAAAAGCTCATATCACCCAACAATAACAGGCCAATGTTGATTTATCTCTTTCATTTATCTGCCCTCTGATGCCTTCATACGACTTTTCAGCCTTTCTTTGTTTCTTTGATTTTTGTTTACAGATATATGGATTCTGAAATAATATCTATGAATTTGTTTTAAAAAGTTTGAGTTCCTGGTTGACGGAATACGACAGAACTGGAGGGATGAATAGAAATTAAAGTCACACTTAAGAATACTATACTTTTCAATAAAAATACTTACAGCTTTTGTCATAGCAAGCATTACGGTGATGTTGGTTGTTTTACTACAGTATTTATAAATCATATGCTTATAGCATATTTTTGTGTGTACAATATGAATATTTACAACTCATAATTTGTAACCTAGCTGACCGCCAAAATATTTTTGTATACTATAGAACAATTTGAATTTGTTATTCCTCGTGTGCATGCTTGCCAGGTATTTATGAGCTGAAAGTTTCCCAAATTTGTGGTATCATTGTTTAGTTTAATTTGGCATATGTGTGCGGGTGTAAGTGTGTGTGTGTGATACCCAACATTATGGAAGACTCTGGATATTGCAAG
This sequence comes from Lepturacanthus savala, assembly GCA_030544235.1. Lineage (NCBI taxonomy): Eukaryota > Metazoa > Chordata > Actinopteri > Scombriformes > Trichiuridae > Lepturacanthus > Lepturacanthus savala. The sequence continues at coordinate 20,318,985 of CM060464.1, forward strand.
TGCATTGTTAGAAATGATGTTAAAACTGAGCACATCACTGAGAGTGTTTTGGGGCAATGTGAAAGTAAGATTTCCACAGCGTAAGCCTTGTTTTTGTCTGTTTCGGTAATCCGTTGGCACCAAACTACAGGTTTTCCCAGGGTAGAATTGTGTTTATGATTGGTTTGCAGAGCAATGCACTTCTGGTGCATCATGGTCCATTTGGTGCATATTAACTCTTATTTCAAACATGGGGCATTTGCTGACTAATATCTAGACATGGGCATGTCGGAACAGCTATCCACATGTGTTTTAAAGGTACACTGGCTTTTTACTGGCAGCTTCTAGTGGTGAGATTGCAGAATGCAACCAACAGAATAATCTAAACAAATAAACACAATTCTTATTTTGATTGAATTCTATACTAATTAAAAAAATACGCAGTCATATATTAAATTTCTGCCAAGTCCATTTAGATACATGCCAGTATATCTTACACACTGTACCTTGAAGGACCACACCAATGTAAAATGAATCGTCAAATCCGCTGTATATATTCTAAATAGGTTAATAAATAATGGAAAATTGCAAGGAATCCTCAATAGGTGCCAATTTATAATATAGGTATATAAGCAAGTATGGATAGACAATTCATTCTCATTTGTCCATCCACCTGTCCTACAATTATGCAGCTGTGAGGGAATTAAACAATGACTACAGATTGCTGAGACCAGTGTCCTTCCTCTGTTGGCCCCTGTACAGAATATATTGTGTGCCTGCATGCCATGTCAGCATGCTTTTGAGGAATGGTTTATGGACATGCTCCTACTATTAAATATGGAATTGGCACATACTTTGCTTAAGTCACTATTTAGGTGTGGAGTATATAATTGGAAGGGGATGTAAGACCGAGGACGAATGCAGGACAGACTAACACTTAGTAAGTTCAAATGACACTTCTAAATCTAATTATTGTGTTACGGCAACTAAAACCAGACTTTTGAAGTACATGTAAATATGTTGATGTGACTGAAATCAAAGTTCTGAAGCTGGACTGATACACCCAAATATTGAGATTGAAATCAAGCTTATCCTGGACTCCTCCTGAACTGGAGCTGGACGCACCAGGACTAAACATCTGCACCAGGCTCCGACCCAGAAGCTGAACAGTATGTAAAACATAAACAGAATAACTCAAACCAGAAGAAGATTGCAAGTAGAGCGTACAGAAAGTATGCTTTGCCTTCATTTTTCCATCATTACCACTGGGTTGCTAACTTTAGTAATTTTTCAACTTTTGTTGTCAAAAATGCTCAACTGGTACTGGCGCAATATCAATATTGGGAATAATGACATTAAGATAAATGCTGCACTTTTTATATTGTTACAACATAGTTACTCTTATCCACATGCCTTTATTACACATTACTGCCCAACTAAAATGTTTTTGAAAGAAGAGGTAGGGAAGGGGAAGCACCTGGTGATAGGTCAGAAAGTGTAAAGCAGCAACTTAACAGAGAAAAGGAAGAGTAAAGTTATAAGCTTTCCAGTTTAGCTGCTAACGCAGGCAGCTGTGGCTGTAGCTAACGCTAAAACAACAAACTTCATAAGAAAAGTTCGCAGACACTCAGGAAATCCAAGTATGTTTTTAAACTTCAAAAAAGTAACACAATAGGTGCTTTCCCTTGTAACTATGGATACCTTTATATTAAAGTAACTTAGTTACTAACTTTGTTACTTTTGGGAAGAAAAACTAGTGACTAACAAGCTAAAGAGTGTATATTTATTTACCTACCAAAGACAGTAGTTTGAGTTGATGGCCTAATCAAGCTATAAAAAATAGCTCGACCTAACTGTACATGTAAATGTACTGTCTACACAGGAGGTGTAGTGTGAGCAGCATGTTAGCAGTAGCAGCAGATATCCTGCAGGTGGTGAATTGTAGCTGTAATATATGGGCAGTCTGTCCATCTCACAGGGAACAAGATTGGTTTTCTATGTTATTAACTTTCACTGGTGAAGCATTTCCCCTTCAGCCACGGTCCCAATCACAATCTGTGCTCCAGCAGCACTTTTAAAGGGGGTGAGAGGAGTTGATCTGTGTCAGGCAATGGTAACGATGGTCAGAAAATATTAGCTGTATTTGCCGAGGTCTGGACATAACACAAATTATTCAATAACATAAATTAAATCAAACTTTAGGACTCCATTAATTTGTTAACACTGAAAGCAATATTTTCAGCAGAAATACAAATATTGCATTTTCTCTGGTACATATTCTTTTTTTTAATCCTGCACAGTGCATTGGCGGTTTGCCAAACATCTGGTGCTGGTTGCACAATTTTTTATGGTTCCAAACATCCAAAAGAGATTAATTCAAGCAATCAACAGTTTATGGAGAAATAACACTGTTAGACACAGACCTACATACATGAAAATAGCTGCTAAATGATAAATCCTGGCCAGTAATGTCCTGTAGTCTCACTTAGTCCCAACAAACAATGATTTATCACTTGCAGTAAACTATTTCACATTTATAACTGTGATTGCAGTGCAGGTGAAATCACCAGCTTTATATGCATGTTGGTACATAGATGTCAAAGAGGGTGGGAGGTGAAATGTTGCACCCTATTAATTTGCAACAGGTATATGCACACATATGCATGTGTAATAAGGGGAGGGCAATTAATAGTTTCTAAGATTTGGTAGGATTGAGTGTACGCTGTAAAAACCAAAGAGGACAGAGATCAGAGAAGTTAGAAGATTTTATCACCACAGTAATAAAAGACTACAAGGCAATAAGTGCTAAAATAATAAAAACAAGTCCCAGATTCCTAAAAATCAATTTTCCACAACAATGTAACTCTTCCCAGAGGCAAACGGGTTTTATATCCTTCAGGTTCAGTACTTAACAATAAACAATAAAATAAGGAATATGCACCCTTCAAAATAAAAGTGTGCAAGTAAACAAATCGATTAACAAAGATAAATAAAATAGTATGACATGTAAAATAATTACAACATATGAAAAAAATATGCACAGCAAATAGCAAGTAAAAAAATCAAAAAACTAACAATAAAAGTTATGACAGACACATAAAATAATCATCAAATTATTTTGAAAAAAATATGCACAAAAATAAATATACAAATATTAAATTTATAAACAAATATTTTTTAAAAAAAAGTATACTTGTACCATGTAATTTTTCATTTTTAGTTTGTCACAGACGTTTTCATCCTTTAAGGGAAACTACTCCGTGCACTGTTTACATACCTGTGTAACAGTTACACAACTTTCACGGATTGCAACACTACTGTATTCAAAGGTTTTCAATAATTGCAATTATGTCATAGCAGCTAAGAGCAATATGCAAATAAAATAACACATTGAAGGCGCAATCATGGCGCTGCCATGGCGAAACTGTGCCTCAGATTCAGTGTAGACATGCCAAGGTTCAAATGAAATATTGGAATCTGCAGATCCAAAAATACAAGCATGACAGTGACACAGATTAGTTTGTTTGCTTGATTTTGACGCAATTTAAGGGGAAATTAACTTCAGTTGGATTTGAAACAATTCCAGTCAAGACATGCTACATTTCTCTGCATTTTAGACAGCAGCATGCTGATTGGTGATGCATCATGCTTTGGCAGCACAGATAGAAACAGCTCAGCAACTCAGGATATTAAGGAAGGAAACTAAAACTCAACAAAACGACCCCCTTGTAATAAAACAGGACGCTCTTTGGTTTCTGTTGTGTCACAGTTTAGCAACTTTAAAGTGTTCATCTTTTAAATTAACTCTTTAAAATGCCATGTTTGTAGTTGTGAGTAATAAGCATTCTGCTGACAGCCTGTCTGTATACTAGTTTCCACTGGTAATAACGAGGTTGTTGTTCTTGTCAAACATGCAAATTTGATAGATCAAAACATGTAGCGATGCTGCATATTGAATGTGACTGAGAACAATGGTTTGGTATCAGATTCAAGGAGGAAAACAAGCTAAAAAAAATGTCACTGTTGGATTTATTGGATATATAACATCTGGTTTCTGTTTGGTGCTTTGGTGGACTGTACAGATGTTGTCTATTTCCTGTGGGAGACACAACACAATCAATCATGTTGTTGCACCCTTTGAATTGATGCTACACTGTTTTACTTCAGGTTGTTTTACTTCAACTTCTGACAAGTACCTGCAGGTGATCTTTAGATGATGCTTGTTGGGTTGCTATGTTATCTCGGACACTGTTGTTGATATTTTTTTTTAATGCTACAATTACATATGATTCACCTCATCACTGTAATCAGCTGTTGCTCTAGGACTTTCAGCCTAATAACACCAAAAAATGCTGTGATATTAGACTGTAAATAAATTATTTTCTACTAATGCATGATTTCATTTCATTTTTCTTTTTTTTTTATTATCATCAGTCCTTACCATACATAGCAATTGTTCATTGTGTTTCTGAAATGTAACCTTTTAATTTTTGTGAAAAGAACTTGAATAATAAGAAAAAAAAATACAAGAAGTTAATTATTTTTTTATCTCATGAATCAAAAAGGGATTTTTCTTTTTTTGGTTATGACTATCAAAGCCTGGTTGTGGAAAAAAGTGGTTTTGGCATTGATTTTGGTGTCAATTTTATTTTTGTGTAGTGTCATATGTTTTAATAATTAATATCATATCCTTTACCTTTATTTTATTTTATTATTATTTTAATAATTAAACCTTTAATTACTGGAAAAAACAGCTGAACAGCATGTGTTTTGTTTGATAAAATTCCAAAAAAAACAAAAAACTGAGCTGCCTGATGAATCCAACTACAGCGTCCCTCTATCTCTAAATACAGTGAAAGGCTGGTGGAGGTGGCGTTGCATGTTGCTGACCAGGCCTAGCCCAGAGGGCAGAGGAGTCCGGAGAAAACAGGAAGTCCTATCTCTGCTGTGGAAAGAGGAGCTGCTGCAAATGAATGACAAAATTCCTTATATGTGGGCAAAAGTGTTTGAACATAATTGAGAAGATCACAACCATTGTTAGGTACAGAGGCAAACGTCATGCAAAAAAGATGAATGTGAACCACACTGACCTGATAGTGGTTTTCAAGACCTTGAGAGAAACCTCAAACATCACCGACATTAACCGCCTACATGCCCATCTTAAGAAAAATGTGACACACTTATTGGTCTGCATGACTTCTCTGGGTCTGATATTGTCAGTGCTCTGCATAGGGTTGAGAAAACAAAAGAATGCAATTATCTATTTTACAAAACTGAATGCTTTACTCTGTTCAATGAACTAGTTACTATAGGTTCTTTCCATCACCAGAACCTATTAAGTCAGTGGAAGCTTCCAACTGTGATCTACATGATCAGAAAACAACCGGCATGTCCATGTGGTTCTTATAAGGGTTAGGTTTTGGTTGCACATATGGTTGCTGAGGGCACTTTCCATGGAGACCCCACCTGTTTGCCCATTTATATCCAACCGAAACTTAACCCTTAAGGACATACTGACTGGGATAGACCACCAGGACGTTAACATTGCAAAAAGGCTAAAACTTTCCATTTAATGGAAGTTTTCTGAGACAAATCTATCTTCAGAAAACAAAGGCTCCTTGTACAAACATATCCAGTGGGCAAATTATCAGGCTGTAGTACACAGAAGGAGCCTTGAATGTAGGCTAGAGTTTTCGCCTCCTATAAATTATGGCTGGAAGATGGCAAGACATTTCTATGAAACGGACAGGCTGATACCTTTGCCACAATCAGAATCAACACTGGAGTTTGTGCATTGCTCCTGTAAAAAAAAGATAAATAAATAAAAAAAAAGCCAAAAAACTAATGAGGAAACCTGTGCTGGTGTGCACATTGTGACAATGGGTCATTTGAAGGTGAGCCTAATCTGGATTCACACATCTCTGTGAATTCATCTTTAAATGGCATTGATTCTACATTTTATTCGCATTTTATTTTATCTTACCCCCATTTCCTTCTCTCACTTTTCAGTCTTTAAATAAATTCTAAGCAAGGGAATTGTGATTCTCATTGTATCCAGAGTCATGCAGCCCTACAACACAGTGAACAATAACAGCTTGTTATTTTGCCAACATGCTGTTTCAGCTTGAGTCTGAGTGAGGATTTTTCATCTAAATAGGGACAAACTTCTCATTGTCATATTTTTCAAATAACAATTTATCTCTTGCTATTATGATTGTGTTATCGTTTTTCTTTTGAAAATTGGGTTTGTGTTGAATTCCCACCAAAATATACAATGATAGATGTTTGGATTTGTTTATTTATAGGCAGCTCAAGTTATTTGGGTTTTTGTTATTTTTGAGAGAGGGACAGAGCTGTATGCAATTGCAGGATATTATACTGTAATTTTAGACAATACAAAATTATAATGTAAAATAAACATGTGCATGCTGTTTTGTATATAGATTGTAATCATGCTGCTGTCCTTCCCCATTGTGCATTCAAGAGCATCTTTTTACGAAACTAATTTGAATGATTCCTGGAGTTGTCTGTCTGTTTGACTGTGAGATGGATCTAATGCACCTGATGTCACATCATGTTATGTCTGTCATTTGGATGCACAGGCAGCAACACTGATTTCAATGCCACAGAGTGGCAGAGAGACTCCAAAATGGCCTGTGTTAGTAACAGGATTGGGATACAGTAACCTGATAACTCTTCTAGTGCCCATACAAACTTAAATAGTACATAACGTTAATGAATTATGCTCTGTAAGTAATGTTTTTGGAATTATTTAACCCATGACCATGCTGTACTGCCTCAGGGCATTGAATTTAATGTGTGCAAAGCTAAGATAAGATATTTAACTATGATCCATGTCCTGTTTTTTAAGATTTCTAGATCCATGGTAAGACATACAACACATTGTTGATGGTTTTGTGGTTGCATTAGTTATTTACTTTCTAATAGGTTTTTCACCTATGCTCTGTGTTTAAGGGTGACCAAGACTTTACAGTGGTATTTGGTGAGGAAGTGTCAGGTAAATCCCTTGCAAAATAGTCATCATTCTTCAAAACAGGAAAAAAATTCCAAAAAGCAAAGCCACACCAGAGATATTACATAGATATACTATCTATAACCGCTATTTTCTATATACTATCTACTTGAGGTAGACAGTTTATTCCCATAGGAACATGCTCTTCAGATCTAGCTCTAGTACTAGTAAAACTTGAACTGAATTTATTTTGTTTTGAAAAAAATGTCCTGCCTAAACTTAATTCAGTGTTGATAAACATTCATTATGTAGCCAGATTGAGGTCAGAGGACTGAATGACGTATGGATTTGATCCTATTCTAAAGACACTTTTGAAGTATCTAAAGAAAAAAGGGAGACTGAAGGAATGCAAGTGCCTTTTTTCAGCTGCAACCCTGAAGGATTCAGTTTTTCAGGTTACTGCGACAACTTAGCTGTATGTGGCCATTAGTATAAATTATTGATTTTGTGTAACTGAGAAGATAGGTTTACAATGAGTGTTTAGTGATGATCAACCAATATTCAGAACACTTTAATAGGCTTTCATTTACAACATTTTTTTTTTCACATTTGGTTTCAAAAGAACCTCTCTGCTCAATTCCCTCCAGCTGTTCCATACTTTAGTCAACTCTGCAGTAGTTATAATGCATGATCTGCTAGAAGGAGTAGGTGCAATATGAGTTAAAGCTCGTGTTTGAGTGCCTGATCAAGAATTCCATGTCCTTGAGTTCACTGTCAGAGAGAATTATGAGATTTAATTATAGCACAGAGAAAAAAAAAAAAAAAAAAAAAAAAAAACATGCCAAGTGGGCTAAAACTGGAAGCCAATGGCAAAGATCGTAATGCTGTTCATTCATGGTGCATCTTGCACAGTACCACATTGATGCTTGATGCAGAGTTAGTTTGTAGGAATGATGGCTGTTGGAAGTTGCTACTCATCTTAACTCAAATTGTAATTTTTGTTCATCTAATATAACCCATAGTATGATTTGCTATTTGTAAAACATCTGATTATTTATTATCACAAACTCTTTAAAACCCTTTTTTACGGAGTAAAACTTGATTCCAAAGCACCACCATATGCTCCATTACCCAAGCTAGAAAACAAATGCTGTGCATGAGGTTAAACATCAGAATCAGTTGACTTTTCATTTTGAGAACTTTTATTTTAAAAGACTACAATTTGAACCTATTACAGAACATATTGGTCAGCAATTTAGAGAGTGGTGAGGCACTGAATGAAACGTTTGATTAAGTCTAGTAATGTTTCCCCAACTTCTAGGATCAAAAGCTATGGAGAGAATTTCAGGATGAGATATATGTATATTCTGGTGTTGATTTGTTCGGTGGCAAAATCACTCCAGTTCAAATTGTCAATTCATATAAATGAACAATTAACTAACTAAATAAATGGTTAAATTAATGATCAGCAACACCGGAGCATATATTTAACTGCTATTCCTTTATACTATCAGGTTATTTTCCTAATGATTGAATCCTCTGGCATTGATAGGAAAATGCCTGATTCCTATAGACTAAGATGGCTTGGGCCTAATTATCCATGAAGTGGAACAGAGTTTCTACCACATAGAGCCTCACTACCAATGTTAATATTAAATGTTACATTATCACTGAAGAAATCCAAGGAACAGCTGAACATGGCACACAATGAGCAAGAGTAGCAGGAGAGGAAGTGGCCATGCTAGGTTATCCAAGTTAGCTAAAGAGATAAAGTAACTAGCAATCAGGGAATTTAGCTTTAAAGTCACTATAGGAAGAAGACAGCTAAGAGTGCTTGAGAGGAACTAATATATGTATAACGTACAGCGAACCGTTGGCTATAGAAATTAAGAATAAAGCAAGATCATCTGTGTTCAGATGCAGACTATGCTACCAAAACACTCCATTAAAAGAAAATTAAAAGTATTAAATGAGTAGATAGCCGTATATAGAAAGTAGTGCATATAGACATTTATCTAGATTTACATTTCAGTCAGAATTTATAATCCTTGCCTTGTTATTAGTTAGCAAAATATACATTTTTTCACCTGAAACTTCATGGCCTTAACCCTTTTTCGGTAAATTATATTTGTCATATATATTGTTAGACATTGATGAAGTCATAAGTTTTTCAGTAAAGTTTTATTTCTGAACTGTCTTGAAGTTGACCATATTGTCCAAACATGATGATGATCACATGCAAAAGGTCAAGCAGCAGTTCATGATTAGGGTTACATTATAGTAACCAGATTTTCTGAGTCTGAAACCGGGACACTTCGCCCATGATCTTGTCCATGCACACATTTTTGTCTTACGTAAACATGACACTCAAACAGATGCTCTTATCATTTTGTAGAAGTTCACATTTATTGACATCTCAGATGAAATGCAACACAGAAACATGTATTTTCTTGTTATCTGTACTTCTAAGTTAAATTATGGTCAGACAACAGACAGATTTGGGATGATTGGGAATAGGCCAGGCTGTAGCTCAAATGTCAATTGATTTATTTCACCTGTTTGTGAGAAGGGCAATAAAATGCATAGACATTTTATGCACTAGATGAACTTGTCAAGTCAATTTTATTTGTGTAGCCCAAAGTCACAAATCACAGTTTTGCCTCAATGGGCTTCACAGTTTATACAACTTGGATAAAAAAGTATATGCCTTGTAACAGGAATCAGTGTAGTCTTTGTAACAACCTTACCCAGAATGCCTTTATTTAGAAAATATGGAACCTGAGGTCACAGAGTTAAAGCAAATTTTCAAAAATATGGCAAAAACATCACAACAAAAAATGTCTTCAAACCAGAATGGAATTCTGTGTAGGTGTTGTTAAAAGTGGTCCACACTATGAGAAGGGCCTTCAGATTGGGCACAATCATTCGGGTTCTCTCATGTTCTACTCATGAGCAAAAATATTCTCTCAATGGGAGCATTGGTGCGGGGTAGGCACATGGCAAACTGATAGAGCTGGTTCATGTTACTGTAAAGTATATCCCTACGCTTGAAATGCATGAACCTTTTTGTCAAGCACTCATCCGCAGGCTTGCTAACAGCATTCCATTGAGCCACCATGCCAGTGACAGATGTTGTCTTGTCAAACAGCTGTGTCTCATCGATGTGGCACTGCGACAGCCTCAACGACACAAACTGGAAGGACGCTTCCACTTCATCCCATTGTGGCACAGTGTGGAAGAGAGTCCAGCAGAGGACTTCTTTTTCCTTCAATGGAGCCATTGAATACCAATAAATTGGAGACTCTAAATTGCCCATAGGTGTGAATGTGTGAGTGAATGGTGTGTGTGTCCCACAATAGGCTGGCGACCATCTGGGGTGTATCCCTAATGAGGAATAAGCAGGTATAGAAAATGACTGACTGACTGACTGACTTTGTGCTTGGATGCATCAATAGCCACAGAGACCTGAACCACACCAGTGTGGTTCAAATGTGGACCCTTTAACAGGTCCATGGCCTGGGGTAAGATGACACTTGTCATGATTGCTTCAGCTTTGGTTTGTGCACAAGTAAATCGCTCATCATAAGATTTTCTAATCAAACCTACGGTGTAGTCCATGGACCCGAATCTTCGGTTGTGATTCACCAACTGACAGGCAGAAGTACCTTGGTCATCAACCTGTTTTAGTTCAGCCCTGGCCGGGCTAACTTTAGTCACACACCCCTGCCTCTATCCACTGCTTGTGCTTCACGTATCGGAGGTTGTCCTTTACATCGGTGCTGCCACCATGTGGTTTGGACTCGACTTTGAGGATTAATATGGTGGTATGTTGTAGTACTTCTGAAGCTGAAAAAAGGAATGGTGGACCCAACAGTGTGACACAATGAATATTCTCAGTTACACACTCACACACAGCTGGAAGCTGTTTGCTTGTGCGCACACACACACACACACACACACACACACACTGATACACCAGCCCTCGAGGGGAAAATGTGCAAGTAAATTTGCTCCGTAAAACAGATGGTTTAGATCTCTGGTAGTGTTCCACTCCCATTTTACACATCTTTCTGCCTCTCTCACTTTCTAACATTCTCAATCAATTCTGTCCTTCTTTTCATCACATCTCTTTTGCACACTGTTTCCCCATCATTCCCCCAAACGGCACATGATCTGACACCGTTATTGAAGAGTTGTTGTCTCCTTCCTTCGGAGGGAAGAGAACTAAGTGGAGCTCTGGGATATTTGTTTTCAAAGGCATCACTTCAGCACTCTCGCAGAGAAAGGACTGGAGGGAGGGGAGGATGGAGGTGGAGAGTGAGGGATGTGAGAGGGGATACTGATGCAAATAGATAAATAGAGAAACATGATGATGATGGTGGGGATGATGATGATAAACTGAGAGATGTGTGGCAGTTCCTCTTTAGAGAGAGGTGACTTGCAGGCGTCTAAGATATTTGTTTTCAAAAGTGTACCTCTGAGCTTTGGGGCCGTACGGTAGGTATGAAGAATCGATAAGGGGGAAGACAAGAGGAAGGAGTGGAGAAAATAAGATGCACACATCAAAACAAAACAGAGCCCAGACATATTAAGTGTCTCGGAATCACTTCTAGAAAACACTGAACACTCACTGTTAGTGCAAGAAACTCTGAGTTCTGTAAACTTTTGATCAAATGATCATCATGGTCGAAGCACAAAAAATACGGACCTCTGTAGGGCTCAAGTGGAGAGAATTTCTTTGGGATCGATCTTTGAGTTACCGCGCAATGGTGTTGCGTTAACTCGCATTATGGTTTTCCCTGTTATATCCTATTGCACCATTTGTCCTAGTGTAACACTGGCTGTATTATCCTATTCAACACCAAATGTTTTTTTCCAATATTTTCATGCAAATAATTATATCAGTTAAGTCAATAACAATCATGTTTGTATCTATTATTTTTTTTTCAATTTTTGTACTCTGCTTTGAAGAAAATATTGACTGGCAACTATAACTCTCACTTGTATAAATATGTAAATATGTCCAATAAAAAAAATAAAATTAAAAAAAATATCCCAAGCGGTTATTCTAGAGACTCAATATCAATATTTCGTTACATATTAAATCAAGCTACAATGATTTCATTGAAAAAAAAAAAAATCCCACCTGTTATCTTTTATCTCTGCAAGTGACCGAGCTCTGCTACGTCACTGTGATCAACATTCATGTGCAAATAGGTAAGTAAAACAATCAGTTTTAAGATGCATACTCATTAGTATGCATTAAGAAGTGCCATGGTGTCTATGAAGTGTTGCTTTGAGACAGGTGTTGTTTGAGGATGGATGAGTACAAGAACAGCATATCCACTACAAAAAAAAAAAAAAAAAAGACTACGCAACTGATTTACTCCTTAGACATATCTCACAAGAAAACAGACAAATTGAATTCAAAGTCTTCATAAATAAAACATCTTTTGACTTAAAAAAAAATTAAAAACTAGCATTGGAACACATTAATTATGATTAATTAATTACAAAGTTAAAAAATATATATATATATTTACACATTTTATTGCATAGTAACAATGTCTAGATCACTGTTAGGAACTTGGCCTAATAGTTCCTGTAAAACAATTGGCTAATATAATAGAAGAGTAAATGGACCAATCACAATTTTTCTTCCATTGGTATCTAGGCAGATTAAATCAGCAACTCCCGCTGCAGGACCGCTGGAGAGAAGTGCTGGCAAGACAGATTAACAGATTTTTTTTTGAATGCAGGATATTTCGCTCTCTGAGCTAATAATTCATGTTATTTATAATTTCTACTACGTTTATATCTTATATTACTCTTATCTTCCCTCTGTCGTCCTGCATGTCCCTTGTTCATTGTTACCAGTTTTATTTTATTTATTTTTATCTTGCTTATTTATGCTTTTTTTTGTTTGTTTAGATGTGAACAACAAGCTTTAATCAAACCTATTCCAATAAAGCCAGTTACATTACATTAAATAAAAATAGCAGAGAGGACTGCTGGTTTCTAAGGTGGCCATAAAGTTGTGTGGAGTTTATATGAGCTGAAATCCAACAATATTACATTAAGATGTTAACAAGTACAGTGGTGTGACAAAAAAGTGTTTCCTCATTTCTGTTTTTTTTTTTTTTTTTTTGCATGTTTGTCACACTTAGATATTTCAAATCAAACACATTTCAATATTAGTTAAAGACAGCATAAGTGAACGCATGTGGTTTTTAAATGATTTTTTTTTATCGTTAAGGAAGAAACAAATCCAGAACTACATGGCCCTGTGTGAAAAAGTGATTGCGCCCTGTTAAAACATAACTGTAGTTTATCACACTCAATTTGCATTTCTCTACCTACACCCAAGCCTAATTACTGCCAAAAAAAAAAGCTAGATTTCATGCCGAGATCTAAAGAATGGGCATAACTTGCTTTTTCCCATTTCACCTCAGGAAGTATTTTTTTTTTTTTAGTTTTGGCAGAAATATTATCTAATATCTTTATTTCTTGAACACTAGATGACTATTATTTTAGACAGTTTGCTTTCATTTCAACTAGATAAATATGAGAATTAAATAAACAGATGCTTTGCTTTTTTCATTTTTTTTTTTTATTAGATGATGACATGATAGAAAGCTTTACATGTCTGTTTTTCAATAATGACCTTTTTACATATTATAAAATAAACCTTTAGTATCCATAGGACAGGGCTCTGGCTGTTATTTATATTGCTATGTTTAATTTTTATTGCTACACATGGTCCGATTGAAAGCCCAGGGTCTGGGATCACACTTTCCCACTGATCATGACTGTTACTGTCTGGAGCTACGTGAGTGATTGCTCTTTTTCTTGCTATATTATAATTTTATGTGTTATCTGTGAATGGTTGCAATGTTGTACTGAGGCCCCAGGAAAAGTAGCTATAGCAATGCTGCAGCTAATGGGGATCCTAATAAACTAAACCTGGGAGTAGGACGTTTTTATGACTTTCAGCTCGGAAAAGATCCATTCATGACGTTTCTTTTTTTTTTTCCATAAACCTGAACGGGTTGTAGTTTTCCTGACAGTTTCAAGTGTTCGACAAGGTTACAATTTTAACAGGACACTTTTACCGTCATGTCGGGACATTTTTACCGGACAATTTTACTGGCATGACAAAAGGGTGGTATTTGATGTCCTGGGATGGAGACGGGTCTCACACATACACACACACTTTCGCAGGTGAAGTGTCATTTTAACATTTTCATGTTCTCGGAAATGAGGATTTATAAGAGAGCAATATCCTCGTCTTTGCCCTGCCTTGTATTTCATCTTGCTTCACTGAGCTGGATTTACACCTCCTGCAATAAAATAAATATTACACTCTGTCTAATGAAGGTGGGGAGAGAGTTGTAGCCTGTATCTATCTCTTCAGAGAGGGTAATTTACAACTCTAATATGGCTGTAATGCAGTAAAACATTAGTGTCTGTCTGTAGAAGGTGTCTCTTTGATGGTTTAACTGATCACATTGCAGACTTTATTCCTGGAGATAGACAGGCAGATAAAACTTCTCAAATAGCCCAGGGCTTTTAAAGTCATGGTCTGGCATCTCTGGGCTTCCATGAGTGTGTTTGCTGAATATATATTTTGAAATAATAAAAATGATTATTCACCCAAACTCAGTTTGAACTTTGGATTCTTTAGGATTCAGTTGAAGTACCATCTTTTCTCCACCTACATCTATATGGGGTTTAGTAAGAGCATCACGTTTGCAGCAAGAACAAAAAAATCCTTTTGTTCTTTTTGTTCCATTTGTCTTTCTCAGCCCAGCAATGATTACAGCCCACATTTATGTCTTTGAATTAAAATCACCTGGATCGCTTGGATTTTATTTTTCTCTTAGGCTACATTTTATTGTAAGACTGTAACTAACAACTTTTTAACTAGTCGATTAATCTCTTGAATATTGACATGACTAATTGATTGGTTGTTTGGTTCATAAAATGGTGAAAAATGTCAATCACTGTTTCCCAAAGATAAAGATGCAACTCTAGCTGTTTTTTTTCTTTGTAGCAATCATCAGTTTACTATTATATATGACTAAAGAAACCAGAAAACTATAATATTTAGAGCTGCTGGAACCAAAGAATTAGGATATTTTCTCATTAAAATTACTCAAATCAATGAATCAACTATCAAAATGGTTTGTTAATTAATGTAGTAGTTAGCAATAAATCGATTAGTTGACTAAATTTTGCAGCTCTACTGTTTTGAGCCCTGTATTAAGCCAATATTTGCTTATGTTTTAGTAAACAGGCACAATTAAAAATATGGTGAATTAGTTATTAGCATATCATGTTTTCAAGGTATAGACAAGTATCAGTGGATTACTTCAGAAAACATAAAACTGTGATTATTCTAGGGGAGGTTCTGAAGCCTCTTTTCTTCAACATGAATTCTAATTTAATTGGCACATCATTGCGATCAATTTTGGAGATATGCACTTCATGCTTCATCTCATGCAGAGGTGGAAGAAGTATTCAGATCAAATAAAAATCCTGCATTCAAAATTGCACTAAAGTGAAAATACAGGGGTCTCATTCATTGAGTGCCTCAGAAGTGCTTAAGATGAAAATGACTGCACCATACCCACAGGTAGTCTTAACAATCACAGTCTCTGGTTAGATTGTGAATGATGCAGTGAGATTAATCAATAGGATTTATGGTGCGTCATGGCAAACAAGGTAACTCTAAATAGCATAGCATAGCATAGTAAGATTATACTAAATTATTATAGAAATAAATATAATGCCCTGTTCAAATAAATAAAATAATTTAAATTAATTATATATATATATATATATATATATATATATATATATATATATATATATATATATATATATATATATATATATATATATATATATACATTTATTTATATATATATTTAAAGGCATTATAGATTATAGGAAGAGACATTGAGAAATAGAGGTCAGGAAGATTGTGGTTAATGTATATATAATGTAGATGCAATTTAAAGTAGTTACATTGCATAAATACAGACATCTTATGGGTCAATGCAATTTCAATTTATCTTTTTTTTTTTTTTTATCTGATTGACAGTATTATGAATAGGTAAAGTGAAAGGGGTGCTTTGATGGCTACAAGATTAGCGCACCATCCGAACAAGGCAATTGCACCTGCAGCAGCTGTGAGAGTTCCGCAAATCACCTCTCTCAAGTGCCAATTTCCCTGTCTTTTAAAATGTGCATAAGCAAGAGGTAAGATGGGTGTTGGAAAATGCCTTAGATGACTTAAATGGTTTAATTTGTAACCATTTTTTTTTCTTTTTTTAAATCAGTACTTTTGCATGGAAAATGGATTGCATGGAGTAAACAGTCACCTGGAAGAGATATTTTGGCAGTAACGCTGTGAAATGCCACAAATGAAACTGCAAAATAGCAAAGTATAAACCCTCATTTTTCTACAGAATGTCGCTAATGAACAGTGAAAAACTCAATTAGCTCATTGCACTAACTTCTTGCTTTAAATATAAGGAACATAATACACACCACGTCATCATACTAAACTTAACATTATATATGAAATTTTGAGGAACCATCTTACTGCTAGATGCTACGGATGCTCCAAGTGTAAACACTGCTTCAAAATAAATGTCACGCTTCAAATTAAAAGTCCAGTTCCTTTTAGAACCATAACAACAGGAAAACAATTCTGAGGGTGGAACAACCCTCACGGTACAGGGCTTTTGTCTTCTGCTGGTAGTGAGAAAGTAATTAAAATTACAGGTCACCTACATGTATCTTCAATAAGATTTTTTTTTTATTTTACTTTTTTTATTATAATTATTCATTGAAATAATATACAAAGGGAAAAACAGTTCAAAAAGTGGCTTGAGCTCCCTCTTTCCGCATGTGACTTCGCACACACACACACACACACACACACACACACACACACACACACACACACACACACACACACACACACACACACACACACACTAGAAGCCATGTCACAACCTTCTCTCCATCTTCACCCCTGACCCATTTTCACGCCGTATACAGTATCTTCAAATAGAAAGTCAATTATTTTGAAGTTGAATGTCTGTACAATAATTCCACCAGGATTTGTGATCTGCCTTTAACTCAGAGAGGCGTTTAGCTTTCTCTGTTGGCTTTGTCCTGCTGAACGTCCATGTCTACAGTATCACAGCCCACAGCGTCTGGAATGCTAATTCCCTGTGCTAAATGTAGCACACTGAAGGACTCCGGCCAAAGAAAAATCACCCACCATCACTTCGCTGCCCAAAGAACATATCGCAGTTTGAACTTGGACTGACAAAAAGAGGAGGAGGAGATTTAGATGACAGCGGATGATGATAACAGAGCAGAGACATAGAAATATGGAATGTACATTTAAGGAAAAGATAAAAGCTTCAGCTCTAGACAGCAGGTAATTGTGACAATTTCTCCTCATAACAATGAATGCTGGTGGAACTTGGTGAAAATTTAAAAAATTGCCCTGCATAGTCAGAACAACACTGTTTGTTGGTTCCTTTCAAAACTGTTACAAATCATCAGTACTCGGGCCCTAATAAAGAAGTTTACACTTTGTCATGTGTCAGATACAGGTTATATTTTATGCTTTTATGTGAAACTCAGTGTTTACTCTGCGTTCTAAGTGTTGCTGCTCCTGTGTGTGTGTTTCTGTTTGACCAACACACACATACATGCATGCAGAGCAGAGAGGCCACAGCAGATGGGATGAAGCTCTGAATTCAAAGAAAATGCTGCACAATGTTTAGAGGTGTGGGTGTGTTCATTTGTGCTTTAGAAAACAAAACACTCATGAACTGTTTCAGGGCATTGTTCTACTGTTCTACTTGTGCTATGATCAAAATTCATTCACTAGCTCCAGGGACCAGAACTGGGCCGGTAAAGGGTCCAATCCGGTGCCTGGACGGCTGTACAAAGTGTGACAAATAATGGACCAGTTCCTATTTATGCATTAGCATCTTTCAGGGCAGAAGGATAGAAGAATAACCTGCTTCTTAAAAAAAGTAAATACAGTAAGACCTCGAGTTACGAGTTTATTTCGTTCCCAGACCTAGCTCGTAAGTTGATTTACTCGTATGTGAGAACAATTTTCCCCGTAAGAAATAACATAAATGGCATTAATTGGTATCAGTGCCCTCTAAAGCCACACCAACTATCATTTATATATTGTTGAAAAAGAATAATGATGTGTCTATACACTGGATAATGTATAATCAAATTATATTCCAAAATAATAAAAGAAAGTGAAAAGAAACAAACATGTTTACGGTGTACTTTACCTGGAAAAGCAGACGGAGATGTTGGAAAGTGGTGGAGGAGGTTAAAGTGAGCTTGTATGTCGGAAAACTAGTAAGTTAATGTGCTTGTAAGTCAAGGTATTACTGTATCGTTCTGTGAGTAAATGGTTTGAATTGAAATACAACTGACTGAATATGGAAAAACTGAAAAATCATATTGAAATCTTCTTTTTTTTTCTTATGTCATCTCTCCTGTTTTGCAAATTGAAGATTAATTAATTGTGCGCATATGTGTGATATATTTCTTTACATAAAAAGTTGGGGAGAATTTTGTAGTTTATTTAAACATTTATTTTTACTGGTCTGGCTCACTTGAGATCAAATTGTGCTGCAGGGAGAGAGGAGGCTTATAATGCTTAAGATTAACTCCCACACAGCTCTACACCTTGATCCAAATATGTTCCACAGGAGAGACACTTTTAGCTTAAAAAAGAAAAACAAAACTGATGGCAGTGCCCGCGGTGATGTCATGGAGGCTACATCTTTTATGCATTCAGTCTCTGCCTTTAACACTTTAACACAACTGCATAGGCATGTATTCATATCCGCCTCGTTCTCATTCCCAAGCATAAAACAGTGCCATTTTTGTCCCGCCCCTTAGTGTCTGGTTGAAATGCACCAGGCTTTCATCTCTCAAGTGTTAACCCATCTGTGTCATCATGACAGGCACAGGGCTTTAACATAGTTTCCTTTAGGCACATATTTTAGGCACACATGAAATTTTGTTAGGTTTAGGAGAATGATCATGATTTGAGTTATAATGATCATTAAAATGTCCAACATGACAGTAAAACTCTCTGGTCTGGACCACTGCTCTTTTGCTGCTTGTGCAACTTTTCATGCCTTTTGAGCAACGTTATCTAACCTTCCACCCAACCCTCCGTCTCCAAATGCAAACATTTGCCACCTTCTATTGCTCATTGTGTCTATTTTGTGACATTTTGGGAGTTTTTTTTTTTACAAATCCTATGGGACTATCCTGCACATTCAAAACTGACGCTAAAGGCTGCCCAGCGCGCTGAACAAAACTGACAAAACTGAGAACAGTCTGTCATATCCTGTTGAAGCATGAATATCTGTCCCCTAACTCATTTACATGCGGCACAGCCATCTTATTCCTCTCTGTTACCTTCAACTCATCCCTCACTAGCCGCCTTTTCACTCCGCTCCCACTATTCATTTAACCCCTGTCCATCCATTTAGTTATCTCCCGCACTCACTCCCTGTCGCTCTTTTTTTCCGTCCTTTCATTCATTTTCACTCATCGGAGCTAATCATTTATCTCCATTTGAGTTGACACAAGGTTCAGCTCCCCCAAAACATAATCTCCCCTCTGTTCATCCCTCTCTCTCTCTTCCTCTCAGTCAGTACCTCGACATTTTCACCTCTCTTTCAATCACTATCATTTTTTTTTTCTCCATTTACTCCCCTCTGTGTCTCTCATTGTTCTCTCCCTTAAGCCATGTTCACAGATGGCTCAAAAAGAAAAAAAAAAAAAAAAAACTCTCTCAACTTTATACTTGTCAGGATTGTGTTGGGCTTCAAATCCTCCAGGCCTCATGTGTTACCTATTGCTTGTTGAAATATGTTGGGAAAAAGGAGATGTGGTTTAACAAGCAGCCAAATGTTCAGAGGTATATCCTCACCATCAGTACCTAGCTCGTAACGTTAACTTCAGTGATTGTTTGCATGAATACAGTCTCACATCAACCCTCCAGTCTCCATCAAAATAAAGGCTATGATGCAAAAAAATACCAAATTGTCAAAAACAATTATTTTGAAATAAGGAGACAAACTCTAAAACAAGATTTTTTTTTTTCATTATTGTTTAAGTATAAGTGACAGCACTGGCCACAAAGCTGTGAGTGAATCATACTAATAATTTAATAAAAGCATGGTCATTTGAGTCCTGTTACTTAAATGGAGAATAGAACATTCTTACACTGACAAGTACATGTGGTCAACTTGGAGTGCGCGATATTAAAAAAATACATAAAAATACAGTAACTAGCATATTGATTAATGGATTGATCAATAGTGATACTTATCGAACATTTTCTAAATATTTGGAGTGTATTTCATGCTTAATTACCTACTTTTAAAAGGTAAAGGTACGGGTAGGTGATATAGCTAGAACATATATTGATATAAATATTTCATATCCTTCGATAATGGTGATTGCTGATCATTTTTAACTGTCTATTTTTATAAGGATGTAACCACATTATTATTGTGCTTGATTCAACATTTTCTTCCATTATCAAGGGAAATGTGATGTTTACGAGCCAAGGAGGGAGCAGTACTTTTTTTTTTTTGATTGAACTTGGGTTTGTCATAATGATGCTAATGTGCACAGATTCACATTGATGCATCAGGATAAATGTTCAAACTGCAAGTCAACTACAATTTCTAATGTTTTTTTTTTATTATTATATAATTACTTTATAATTTCTGTTCATGCACTCTTGTCAGACTCACTTAAGAGACAATCTTTACTTTGGTCTTCACCTCCCAACTGCGGAGGCCGAGATTTGCGTCACAGCTATCAACAAGGTAGCATCGAGGTCGCAGAAGGAATATCTCTCCAAAGACCTCCTCCACTACATCTCAGCACTTGATCCCCACTTCAAAGACCTGACTTTCCTGGATGGCAATGACACCAAGGACATGATATTCATGAGGATATCAGCAGAGGTGGAGAAGATGGATGGACAGGTAGGAATATACTACGCTATATTCATGAACCACATCCAGAGCAATTTGATTTCAAATGGGACCAATAAAAAATAAAAAATATAGATAACACCTACAAATTTCACCCCTCCATGTCATGTAAAGGAAATACATGATACATATTTACACAATCAATTTACAAAACTGGAGAGATGACATAAGGAAAAAATGGCAGTTTTAACAATATGATTTACCTATGTGTTTATTAACTGATGCTTATTTGTTTACTTTAACCTCTTAAGCCGCATCCCCTTTTTCAGCCTTCTTTGCGAAAATGGAATGCCCGGTCTGTAAATAGCTAAGTTCCTACATGTCACACATCATTCGAAAGCCCTGGCTATTGGCTTCCATCAGATTTGGATGGTTTCGTTATGGTAAATTTCCAATGGGTCAGACTGCTGTCCTGCAAATCAAAGGTGGTCAACCTTTCTTACTAGGTCCACATTGGATTTCAAGCTAGCTATTGATGCAAAACAACTTTGTGACCATAATTGTTGTGTCATGTGCGCATAGAAACCAACAACTGAAGAGTAGTTTTGCCGTAAATGACCTCCTGCTGCCCTCCCTGCACCGCTCATAGTATAGTGGGTCTTAAGAGGTATAGGAAGTCTAATAGCTAATCTGTGCTGATTATTGAAAATAAAAAAAAAAAAGAATCTTCTCACCGTTGACAAAGAGCAACCTGCCCATCTCCTGTGAATGAGCATGTACATCGTGTTGACATAGCAAAAGCACATCTTGCTTCATTCTGTGTGAGACAGGAGTTAAATCACTCAGTGAGGAGTTATGACATTGAGAGCAATGTTTAGTTAGTCACAGCAGCCTGTGACGGCCAATAAGAATCTAAATGTCATCTGGACAAATGCAAGCAGATGAATGAATGAAAAACCTCTCAGTGGAAGTATTTTTATTCTTTATCGTTCATATAGAAACCACACCACTGCTACGTTAGCCCACTGAATGAGTGTTAAGAAGTCAGTCTAGCAACTGAATGGGCATTGCACTATGGAAATTGTCATTTGCATGTTGTTAATTTTGGGCAATTCATCCTCAATCACTGTGAGGTATTTTAAAAATTGTACTGTAACCTAGAGACAGAGAACACTGCTACACTTTTGAAAAGTTCTGTTTGAAAGGTCCAAGTATTTTTTTATTATTAGTATTATTTTTAAGGTCAAAAGGAAACAGCAGTGGGATGTGCAATAAAAGTCGAAGAAAAAAAGTAATGTCAGCAAAGGGAATAATTACTTGCTATAATGTGAATGCAGCAGACTCAGGCTTCCCCCCTTTTGTGTGTGTGTGTGTATGTGTGAGTGTGTGTGGTAATTTAAGATGACAAGAAAACTCCTTCTTCTTCCCTCCTCCTTTTCGTCCTATTCTGGGAATGGTTGGATTGGTTGTGATACAAATGACAATAGTAGTTTCTCATAACAGCATAAGTACTACAAGTATCAATGTGTATATACTTTCCTATCATAAACTTCCAGTTCCCTCATACACACATAAAACAATACACACCAGACACCAGACCTTGCTCTTTGTCTTGGCCTTGGTGTCTTCTGTCATAGAGATAGGATTTTAATAACTGTCAAACTGGTTTAAAAGGTATTTTGTAGCCTTTCTTTAATATAATGACAGTGATTTAAACCTGGAGATGTGATTTAAGATGTGTATGTCTTTAAGTGTCTTCAGGTTCATGGAGAAACCCTTGATGTGATAACGATAGGGATGCAAGTTGGCCTGTTGATTAGACACTGAGGCCTTCTGCGTGATGCATTTCCTTTTGGAGTCTTTAATGTGGCTGTGGCAATAAGGGAGAAGCTCATCCTGGGTGACCTCCGAGATGTGGCCCACAGGCGTTGCCATGTTAATGGCTGCAATCTACTGCCTTAACCTTGAGTACCCACACAGGATGAGCTACTCCTTCGAGTTCCTTCAGAGGGACATCGTGAGCATTAAATCGGACCACTGCTCAGCAGGAATCCACAGGCTCAGAAATAAACTGCTCAGATATCGCCTGTAAACAAATAAATATGCCTCTCACACCCCTCCTTGGAGGCAGCAGTTATTCATCTCCCATTCTTCTTCATGCAACATCCTTTATGGATGTTCATCATCCATTAGCTGCCATGAAAGTGGAAGGTACTCTTGGTACTTCAAGTACAGCATGACATAACAACTTACAAGTCACATTAAATTTCATACATTTTCATAACAGAATGAAACAGGGTGCGGATTCATTGTCTAGATCTCAGTTCTCCGATCTGACCTAAATTAAAAACATTCTTTGACAAAGTCCACTTAACATCATTTATTAATATCTTATTTCCAAATAAGTGCACTTGGATATTTGATTTTCATTAGGATTGTTATTAAGGTACTCTCTTAGCACTTTGTTAAAACTTTGCTTGCAAGCTACATTAGTGATTATATCAGGTAAAATCCTCCAGTACATTACAGATCTACATGAAGCATATTCTAGGTATTCATACGTATGGAAAATTAAAACCGCTCTTATGAACAACAACGTTATCTCGTTTCACGTGGGAGTCATGGGGAAAGGGACAGATGCCAGGACAATAATTGAATGTGAAGTTCTTTACAATAAAAGTTGAAAGAAATTTGGAATTAAACTGAGTTGAATCACAATGTTCCATTCGACTAGCTAATGGAAAATCTCTTTTTTGATCATTTAAATGCTTGTTTGCTTTAACTTGTAGTAATACGTTAAAACAACAAGTCATTAAAAATGTTTGTTTTTTTATTGACAGCCCATAATATTTTTATTGCATATATTGTTAATATTTTTGTTTAACTCATAATACAAAGTAGAAACAAGTCATTAAATGTTAAATCAACTTGGACAACTTAATAAACAATGATGAAACAGCTAAAAACTTTGTAGCATAATCAACTTTCTAAATTCGAAGCTACAACTTCAAACCATTGCCTGCACACATCTATTACAGATGCTCAGCTTCACATATAGATTGAGAGTGTGTTTGTGACAACATGTCACAACATTGTGACAATATGCGGATAAGCTGTAATGGAGTGAACTCTGTAATGTTGTGTGTTTGTGTGTGTGTGTGCGGGCATGCGTGTGTGCGTTTGTATGTATGTCCATCATCCATTAATTTAGGTGTGTATATTCACAAACTACTCTGCATTATGTGCTTCTACCAAATCCATGAATGCAACTAGGTTGGGAATATATTGCTGATTATTAATATACAAAACAATCACTGTTTCAAAACAATCATTTTGATAGATGAAATAAATAGTGTATGCAGTTTTTAGGTAATGCATAATGAATGCTGCATTAAACATCATGCTGTGGTGTCCTTATTAGTTTAAGGTAAATGTTCCAAATTGGATGATGTTTATTGAAAAATATCATTTAGGGTCAAACTCAGTTAAATATTCAAAAGTGCTTCGGGCTAAAAGTACCTATGTTAGTGCAACTAGCAATGTGCGAGAGAATGAATAACTTTGTGTTTGTGTGCGTGTGTGTGTGTGTGTAGAGACCTGACTTGTCTATTGGTTGCGAGCATCTAGGCAGGTTATTGGATGCGATGATGGTATATTGCTTCCAAATCCTCAGGGGAATTTAATACATCTAGTGTTGAGTTCACACACCCACATCCACAGAGGACTGTCGTTTGAACTGGCTACAAGATTAAATGAAATTTTAGGAAATACTGCAATGTGTGCAGTGTCCCCGAATGTCCCTTGAAAGTAAGTTTGCATCATGTTCACTGTTGGAAGTTTTTTAATTGGAAACATAAGCAACTTCTCCCATTTTATTTGGTTTGTACTTTTATTTATACCTGAGGGGAAATTAGGCCATTATCACATCAGAGACAAGAAAAAAATATCTACACAGAACATACAGTATTGAAGAAAAAATAAAAGCCAATAAATAGTCAACAATAAAATAAATAAATCATTATGTAATGTAACGGCAGCTGGCAGGGCCTCCTGAACCATTTTGTACACTCCCAAACTCTGGCCTGATGGTCAAATAATCCATAATCTAGAAATCAAAGAGGGTTCTACTTGCATCTGTCATTTCTTGTGAATTGGAAACAGGGTAGATGGTCTTTCAAAGTAAAAAAAACCTTTTCAAGCTCCGGCTGAGTTTAAAGAAATACCAGAGAATTTCACACAGGTGGTTCTTACTAGACTTAGAGCACCGTTCAGTTCAAGCTGTCACAACCTGTCACCTTTTCTCGAATTTTCACAGCTCTGTCCCAACCTGGGTGGCACTTATGAAGACACCAGAGCCTTGATTGACAGAGAGGTGGATGTCTCTGGAGATGGCTGATGATGTTCAATGGGGGAGTCTGGAGAACTGTAAAAGAAAGGAGCAAAGGTGTGACATAGGTATGATATTCATACAACTACAGATAATCTTAACTTACATTAATGCAAAAGCTTTTGAATAATAAAATGTAAAAAAAAAAAAAAAAAAGATAAGGTTATGTGTACTCATATGTTTCACAAATGAATATGAGCAAAAAAAATATACAAAACCATGAACTCATTATTTAAAATGTACAACTGGAGCCCAGTTAAACAATAGAGATAGATATCTTACATATTTCGACAGTTAGTTGAAGCGAGATGAAAACAAAGTGACACAATAGATTGTCAGCCTTTCTCTGACATTTTCCTTTACGATACATATAAATAACATTTTTTGACACATTGCCAGTCTTAATTTAACTAGTGATTGTCATTTCTTTTTGATTGAGGACATTATTTTTTTTCACTGTATGTCAAATTGATTGACAAAGCTTTTCAGGAAATGACTGACAGTTAAACAGCTGCATGCAATTACAACCTATGAACAAGTTTTCCTGTCCAGCTCGAGGACGCTCCATCAGTAACTTTGACAAGTATTTTGCGTTCACATTAGATCTAATACTACTTGTGTCTCTGCAACTCCAGATTTAGTTTTTTTGTTTTTTAATGTTATGTGTAAACATATTTTGAAGTGATGAGTATTGGTGAAAGAGTTGCATAAGAGTTAGTTTTAGTAAATTGTATTTTTCCAATAAAATCAGGTTTTACAGCTGTAGTCTGTACATTTTGGACAATAAAAACAGCTGTTTTGCTGGAGCCAGAAGGACATTTTTTCCCAACTTCAAACCTTTCAATCATAGCCATTACTAGGTCCAAAGAGAACCACAGCAAAGTTAGCCACCTGGGCCCAGCATGCTTGCACTGCACCGCTGTCCTCTGCTAATGATGCAAGTTCTTTCAATCGCATTTCATTGATTTCAAACCAATCTCACAGCCCCTGGATTGTTTCATTAAATCAAGTCAATCAAAGGGAGGACCGGATTGGCAACTGCTCTTTCTAGTCAAATAGACTTGAAAGCATTGAGCCAAAGTTCGGATGTTTAATCCAAAAGGCCTCCAAGTATCAGTAGCAAAATGCCACAGTGGTGAATTTTCAAACCACACTGACAACAGACAGCCTCATTCAGTAGAGAACATTGTCAATCACTACCTGTACAAACACCTGAATGGCGTGGGATGGTGGGATTCCAGCTCATGCCCTGTAAGAGACTGGAACTAACTGCCATGGATCCATCCGGACAGAATGTTGAAAATGTTGGATGACGTATGTCAGCACGGTCAATGTTCCCCCAGCTGGTATTCGTGGTTTTTCCAAGACAGAAGCACAACTTCCCAGCAAAGTCATTCCACATGCTGGTACATACATAGATATGTAACAGATTCCTACTGATACAATTTGATCCTATTATGTATTCATAGCATTTTAGGACTATAGGCAGGGTCCAAGATTAAATAGTTAGTTTGCAATTCTACTCAGACAAGAAGGGGACAATGATTTCAAGAAATATAGATTTGGATGAGGAACATTTATTTATTTTTTTAATTTTTTTTTGCCAACAAGTGTGCTAAGGATTTTGATGAATCAAACTGTCCACAGTCCATATCAGAAACACAACAGCATATGCTGTGAGCCTGTTAGAAAGAACTCAAAATGCACTTGTAAATGTACAGCTAGTCACCTTAGTGATATAATCTAGTTGGAGAAAAGGTGAAATATTCCTCTTTCTAGAAAAACTAGGCAGATTTTCAGACTTGAAAGCAAAGGTCTCTCTTTTTGCTGAAATACAAATTAACTAGACTCAGTATATCATTAAATGGCTAATGTTCTCTTAATTTTTCAACCTAAATGGGTAGAAAATGTTACTTTTACCAATCAATTGTGTTTTAAACTATCCGATGTGATTCAGCCTCAGGTCAGTCGATATTCATGAACTAGTCAAAGGAAAGCTTTTTACTTCCCTTCCAGTGCCTGTTTTCATTTTGAAGCTGAGGAAACTTTTGAAGAAAGGTGCAGGGTGCCTTAAACTCTGATGAGTCCTTTCCACTGACAGACAGCTAAGGAAATGAAACCTTGGACTGTGAAGGCTCAAGAAGTAAGTTATATGATCAGAGAATGGTGGTTTTAATCACTGTAACCTCTAGAAGAACATGCCCAAACTTTATCAGGTTGTGTAAGTCACTCGGAACCACTATAACAGTAATTAAAAAATGCATATACTGCAGTCACAAACCTGAAATACCCTTTTAGGACCATCTGTCAACACTGCTACAGCCTGCATATATCAATAAGCTGAAAGGTAACCCATTCACTGTGAGAAGGGTTAATAAATGGACTGGCAGCACACTGGCAGACCTGCAAAGGTGTCTGG
This sequence comes from Lepturacanthus savala, assembly GCA_030544235.1. NCBI lineage: Eukaryota > Metazoa > Chordata > Actinopteri > Scombriformes > Trichiuridae > Lepturacanthus > Lepturacanthus savala. Next base: position 20,346,767 of record CM060464.1, read on the forward strand.
GGCTACAGAAAGGAACATTTTCCAACAGGCCTCAAACAATATCATTCAGATATACACAGATGCTGTTAGCACATATGTTAACTAGTGCACCTCCATCTGTCTCCACTCCCTAACTATTCATGTTTTTGGATCCCCCCCCCATTTTTATTCTTAAATCAGGGGACACAGGGGTGTATAATTGAGCCTGATATGAGCTCCAAAAATCCATCAAAGCAGTAATAAGGGTATATTTCCAAAAACCTTGTAAACTGCTATCTGGATAACAGCACACACAGTATGTGGCAGGGAATACAAGCTGTTAGAAACCACAAGAGAAGCCAGAATGGGACTGAGACCTGCGACAACACTCTTCCAGACAAGTGGCAGGGGTGTACCCAGACATTTTAACAACTTTCTCAATGCCTGGAAACAATGCCACAGTCTATTAAGTCGTCTGTCATAGTTTTGGTTTCTAAAACACAAATCACATACACATTAATGACTGTAGGACAGTGGCACCTACCTCAGTTGTCCTTCAGGTCATTGTGGTCACTGTGGTCTCAGGTGGACCATCTACAGGGTTGTTCCTATCATGTTTTGGGTTGTTTTCACCACCTGCTATAGGAACCTGCAGTCCTGTACTTTTTGCAATTGCTGCCAAACAAGACTGTGATGGAGTTGCTGAGAATGCTCTCAATCGTCTCATCTATATGTTGCTGAAGATTCTATTTGGCTTGAGTCCAAGTTAGAGATTATTCTTCTGACACCACTTTCAGCCACCTTGGTCCTGTATGCTTACCCCGGCACTATTTGGCATCCTGGTATAAGAACGCTCCTTCTTTCTGATTGGGAGGAGATTTACAAAGAATGAATTGAAGCCAGTGATAGCACCGTCAGATGCACTTGACTATCTGATCCATCTTTTAAGGTCCTATTCTCAAAAGATATTGGGCTAATGACATGAAGGCACCCATAAAGTCTAGCAGCTGAGGGAAAATTTCCCTTGTTTTGCATCTGAGTAAGTGAGTGGAGTTTCTACATTTCATCACACAGATTGGTCCATAATGAAAACTGGAGAAAACACATTGAATGTCTTTAATCATCCGTGGTGCACACCCACACAGCTCTCTATCACAAACCAACTTCCATGCAGAGTAAGCATTTTGTCAGATTAAAGGGGTTCAATTTTGCTATTTACTTCAATATTTTGAACTTCCATGGTGTATTTATAAAAAAAAATATATCATGCTTTTATGGTCCAAAAGCATCTAGCTGGACCTGTAGCAGCAATGCAGTCTGCCTTCCCACACACTCACCCTGCACAAAAACAAATCATAACATGGTCTTATTTCATAATGTGTGCATTACCAGGGATACTATTACACTACCGTTAAAAAGTTTGGGGTCACCCAGACAATTTTGTGTTTTCCATGAAAAGTCACACTTTTATATACCACGATGAGTTGTAAAATGGATAGAAAATATAGACAAAACATTGAAAAGATTAGAAATAATGATTTGTATTTGAAATAATGTTTTTTTTTCCTTGAAACTTTGCTTTCATCAAAGGAAAGTCAGGTTTATAGCTTGTATAACCAGCTAAACTGTTTTCAGCTGTGCTAACATGATTGCACAAGGGTTTTCTAATCATCCATTAGCCTTCTGACGAAATGAGCAAACACATTGTACCAAAAACCACCAAATCAGGCGTTTCCAGCTAGAATAGTCATTTACCACATTAGCAATGTACAGAGTCTATATCTGATTAGTTTAAAGTTTCTTCATTAAAAAACAGTGCTTTTCTTTCAAACATAAGGACATTTCTAAATGATTCCAAACTTTGGACGGTAAATGTTTACACACAAGCACTGCCGTCCTGAGGAGGCAGACTGACAGCAGGAGGTGTGGCCGACCTGTCTGAAGTGACTGGAGGGTCACACCTCTGTAACACCAGCTGATAAAACTGATAAAACAAACTACATGTTGTGTGGCACTCTGAATAAGATGCAATTTATGAAACATGAAACAAGTTAAATACAACACCTCTTACATGTCTGTGACAAAAGAAAATACTTTTTTTTTTCCAAGTTAAAGGTTTTTTTTCTTGTACGATGTGAGGGTCTAAGCACAGGGGATGTTGTGTTGTACAAACTGTAAACTGTAAAGCCCATTGGGACAAATCTGTGATTTCTAATTTTGGGCTACACAGATAAAATTGACTTGACTTGATTTGACATTAATCAAACTACGAATGGAGACATAATGAACCTCATACAATAATTAAATGAGAAAGCACAGCACCTCATAACTAACCTCATTAACACAGGATCAGTCAGGATCTAACAGTAGTAAAAGTTTTGTATTTGTCTACACATCAGCTGTTACACAGATTCCAGGTTTATGCAGTTGAATCAGTTGTAATAAAGCAGCTCATATGAATGAGATGCTAATAATTTCACTGTAACTGCAGGTGGCTGTTCTCAAGTATTTACATTTTTAATGCATATTACCTAATTTACATACAGTAGGTGCAAATAGCAATAAGAGATTTTTCTCTAGAAGCACTTTGTGGTGCATTTCACCCTTTCTATCATATTTAGAATATTTTACATCCTATTCATGCAGGGTTAGCAGCTACAAAAGCCCTACAGTCCTTTTGGTGAATTTGTTCCTGCATTTCCAGCATGATGGTTATTTTCATCACCAGGGACTCCATTTACATAATTGCATGGTACTAATACTGAAGGTTACTTACAAAACAAATACAGAAAATGTGTATCAAATAATTTATGAAGCAGTCCATAGAATAGCATTACTCATAACCTAGTAAAATTAAATTAATTTTACAATTTATTGTACGTGACTACAACCTCACTCACATCACTCAAAGCTAAGCTGACATAAAGTGGAGCAGAGCTTCTACCTCACGAGCCTCGCTGCCAACACTAGTTATACAAACAGTGTTTAACTTACGAAGGGATTTTGAAGCCTGATGCACTGAGATGCTCACATGCAAGAACGAACAGAATTGTAAACTCAATATACAAACACAAAACCGCATTTTACAAACATTTATGGACATCAGCCAGTGGTTGTTCATACCTGGGTCAGTGACATAACTGCCAGGTGTAACCCTTGAAAACTTGGTACCAGATAGTTTATCTCTCTAAAAACAAAAACACATGCTATCAACAGGTTTTATGTTCCAGGTGGATTATATATTTAAAAATTATCATTCTTTTTCAGTTACACCATTTGACATTTTGTGTCAAAAAATCACACAAAATCATGATTTTTGTAAAAAATAACATGAAACCAACAAAAAAACGCAATGTACATTTTGAGAGACCTAGTGATTGCTTCTTAAAACTGTATTTTAAAAAGTTTTTGACTTTCTCATCTTGCCAAACATTAACTGTTCCTGAGGCATCTACCAATGTTTGTAACTCAGATGTCTATATCTTGGGAAACTGCTGTATATTACATTTATTAAGATAAAACACCACAAATAACAATATATAAACAACACTTTTATATTATATATTATTATTATCTTGACTATGTAACACACTATGTGATGCAGATTCCTGGTTCATATGGTGAAATTGTAATAATAGAGCTCATATGAATGAATCCTAATAGTTGTAAAAATAAGTAAATAAAAAAAAATCACTGGGACATGACAGACAATTACAGAAAAGTGTAACCCATTAGATTTCACATTAGGCTACAAACAACACTAACTGTAACACAATGATTACACTTCCACTGATTGTTTATAGCATCCAGCCATTTATTAGGTCTTACAGTCTTCTTTTTCATGAAAAGTAATTCCTGCTTGTTGCAATAAACCTCCTCATACAGCACTACAACATCCAGAATGTGAAGGTCACACAAATTGTACTTTTTATGTTTTTTTTTTTTTTTTCCAAAAGCTTGACTCATAGCCAACTTTACACAACTTCCACATTCGCACAGACTTCATCTGTCACAGGGAGCGATAGGCGACTGACCCAAACATCCACTTCCAGTGTAAATGTGTTTAAGGTCCACTCTGCCACCGCAGTAATGATAGAAAAAAATTGAGAGCCCAAACACATAAATCTGCCACTGGACTTTTCTATATATAGCTGGTTAGCAACATAAGCAATCCAGCGACCTGTGATTTATGCTCATGTGGAAACATAATGCTGAGTAATGAGTTCACAGGTAAAGTAAGTGTGACAGTCAGTAGCATGTAGGTTGCAGTAGTAGGTATTTATACACAAGGAATTCATCTGGAGTCCTAATTAACATCTCAAAATAGTTAAAGTCATCTTAAAAGTACTGTACTTGCCAAATAACTGACAGATAAATGCTGAAGGAAAGCATTGATTTGGACAGCAATTTTTCTTTTTTTTTTTTGCAAAAGCAGATTTTTGTGACATAAGGTTGTTATGAATGTAACTTTGATTTCTAGCTGTGTATTAAGCGGTTATGACAAAAGGAGAAGCAGGTGCATGTGGCAACATAAGATCAAATTTCTGTGGAGAAACATTTCAAGGCTACAGTGGCTAAGATGGGGACAACAATGACTGTGATTGATCTCGACTGTAAACTTTCTGCTCATCATGATCAGTGCTGTCTATGAAAGTCTATAGCAGTGAACTATATATACATATATATAGTTTTTGGTGCAATATCTACATAGAGGCCCATTACCAATAACTATCACTCCAGTGTTATAATGGTACAATGCATTTGCTCATTGCTCAGGCTAAATGTAATAAAATTTTCTATTAATTTTACAACCCCAAAAAAATGTAAATGAAAGTGTGACTTTTCATGGAAAACATGAAATTGTCTGGTTGTCAGTTTTAAATGGTAGTGTATATACTATCTTAATATCTAATTCAGCTTTTTAAAAATTATTTCATTTAAAATTTTAAATATTGTTTTATCTGTACCTCTTTGTCCTACCTGTTGTTTATAGTTATAGTTCTCACAAACAAATACCAATTAAAAGAATTACTATTACTGTTCCCACTGCTGTTGTGTTTATTAGCAGTGGTTCTCAATAATAATGCTTATTTCTGTCTGTTAACAGTCTTTAAACAACCCTGATGTTTTCCCGGAGGGCAGCGGACATTCACAATGTGGGACTTCAACCAAGCCATCATCTGACGACCGGATATATCCACAAGTGACTGAGCGGTTAATCCATGCTAATTCCTGCCAGCTACTCCAAGGCATGCACACATGCCACACGCATACACACAATTGACTCAAGGAACACACACCAGCATCCCCAAGGCATGAAGTTGTCATACGCTTTAAATAAATCTCTGCACATTAAAATGCGCTTGCACTGTATCATGTTTTGTCTAATTAAGAGGCTCGTAAAAGAAGAAACCACTTCATATGTGGTTAATGCTTTATATTCGAGGGGGTCCTAACCACATAGAAATGGTGTGGGTGTGCTCAAAGATACGCACACACACAAAAACACACCCTGAGGCTCAAGTGCTCTGCAAATTGATACCACTCACATGGTCTCTCTCTCTCATATTCCCTTAAACACTCATCCAGTGCGTGTGTGTCACTCTTGCGCTTTATGATCTTTGTGGCAGGTTTATTGATGCCATTGACCTCGGCTTGGCAACTAGAGATCACATAGCACATGTGACACATAAACATACTCCCACGTCCACCTCCAGTCACAGTGTAACAGTGTGACTGGGCTCCTGTGTAACCGGAGCCCAGTCACCTTTTGCGGCTGCGACGGGAATCATACAAAGACATTGTGTGGTGTGGAATTATACCGTTGTCACGCTTGACTTGGTACAGTTTGGGAAATTGGCCCTGATCCTATTTTGACTGTAGCATAGGCCTCATTGAGGTTATTATCACAGTGAAAAGGTTCGACTGAAATGAACCTTTAATGGTCTTCAGCCATCACTAGACATTTAACGCATACACTACCACTCTAAAGTTTCGGGTCACCCAGACAATATGGTGTTTTCTCTAATTAGTCACATTTTGTTTTCCACCATGAGTTGTAAAATGAATAGAAAATTGTATTACATGAGCCTTTTGATGCAATGAACAAACACATTGTACCATTATAACACTGGAGTGACAGTTGCTGGAAATAGGCCTCTATACACCTATGTAGATATTGCACAAAAAAACAGACAATTGCAGCTAGAATAGTCATTTACCACAATAGCAATGTATAGAGTGCATTTATAATTAGGTTAAAGTTATCTTCATTAAAAAAACTGTGGTTTTCTTTAAAAAAAACAAAAAAAAAAAATGAAATTTCTAAGTAACCCCAAACTATTGAAAGGTAGTGTACTTCCGGCATCGGAAAACATATGACACACAGTGCAGCTGCAACCTGTTGTAACATGTGAGCCTACACGCCAACGCGTGTTTTAACTTACTTGTCAATTGTACCCGAACCATCTGGTAGTTGTATCCGGTGTCAAATTAAACAATGGGGTGTTTCCTTTAAATGAAGGGGTGTTTCCTTTAAATGAATATTTGATTACGTTGGGGTACAGGCGATGATTACTCACTTTATTTCCTAGAGCCAGATGAGAAGGTCAATGTAAATTCTTCAGGCTAAGTACAGATCTGGAGTCAGAGTGTGTTAAATCTACCTTAGTATAATGAGTGAAATCTATGGGAAACAGCTAGCAAGGCTGTCACCAAACATAAGACAACATGTTGATTAATAAGCTGTAGATGTGCTGGTTGACCTTTTTTTTTTTTAACCCTTTAGACCAGGGGTGTCAAACTCAATTCAGTTCATGGGTTACATACAGCACAATTTGATTTCAAGTGGACAGGACAGGAGTAAAAATAAATAAATAATTTCAAATTCCTCTCCTCCTTTTTATGTAAAGAAATACATTAGAAACATTTACATGATTAAATAATCTTCAATTTATAAAACTGGAAAGACAACATACAAGTGCAATTTCAACAAAGATGTATGTTATTCCACAGTCAGTCAGTCTGTTGCATGCATTTCAATTCAAAACATTTAGTCACTGTTCAATATTTACTTTCCTCCTGCCTTACAAACCACTTACAAATCAAAACAGTAAAAAACTTCAAAAATCTAAAAATGAGCCCTGAAAGATGATCCTGTTGGCCAGACAGGACTCTTTCTTGGGCCACTTCTGGTCCCTGGGCTGCATGGTTAACATCCTTGCTTTAGACAGTAGCGCTTTCTGTCCACCACTGCTTTCTGTCATTGTGTTAATTTAGGCTAAGTTTATCCTGACTCCAGCTTAGTCTTTACACTGCAACAAAATGAAATATTAAAAAATGAAAGTATCTCATTCCATTGACAGATTGAGTTTATTTCAAGAGTCAAGATTTATTTTCCTGATTTGGGTCAATTTAAGTCAAACTTTCTTAACTTTCTTAAATTAAATTGACTAAAATCAATGGAAAAAAGGGGAAAACATTTAGGCATTAACATTCCACATTGTTTTTAAGAATGCTATATCTCATGTATCAATACACTGCAAAAGCAAAATGAAATCTTATCAGATGAAACGTCTTCTATTTGGTACAAATAGTCCAATATTGAGTAAAAATATTCTATTCCACTGGCAGATACTTGAGCTTATTTCAAGTTTTCTTTACCCTTGATTATTGAAATTGACCCAAATCAGGAAAAAAAATCTTGAAATAAGATAAATCGTCTGCCAATGGAATAAGATTCTACTCAATATTGGACTAATTGTACCAAATATAAGACATTTCCACCTGATAAGATTTTGTTTTGCTTTTGCAGTGTACTGAGACATAAGATATATTATTCTCACGAAAAAAAAAAAAAAAAAAAAAAAAAACTTTAGTGTGTAAATGTTTCTCTCCATTGAAATTAGTAAAAGGAATATGGGGAATTGTGCCAGTACAAATTATATCAGTATAATTAGAAAATGTGATGTTCTAATCCTTTGTTGATTATGTACTAACTGAGCTAACTGAGCCCACTATATGGAATTTTGGGTTTCCAGGGTTTTTTGTTGTGTCCTTAATTAAGTATTGTGCCCCTCCTATGGCACTAGATGGCAGGGGACAGCAATTTCCTATGATTATCATTATCTTTCATTGAATTGCATTCGTTTCTTCATAGTTTCCAATGGAAAATATATATATTTTTTTATCTTTACACAATATTTTCATAATTTATAGAGAGACTATCTGGCCAAAATAAAAAGCAAGAGCATCAGTCATTTACTCTACAGTCATGGGGACTTCTGATTTTAACCCATCTGCATACCATTACTTCTCTCCTACTACTCTTTGTATTCTAACAGACTTGACTGTATAACTTTGTGTGAAATGACTTGCTTGTGTGTGTCTGTCTGTCACACACAGTACATCACTACATTCTATCAACTTTTCCTGTACACAAATCCTTAAAATAATTAAATCTGAAAATAATTACTCAGACATGTCAAGTAACAAAATGCAAGTACTATGTTATATTACTTAAGTAGAAATTATGTGTACTTGGCCCATGTGCCCAAAATTATAACAAATCCAGACTTTAAATACACTTTGAAAATACTCTTAAAAGGACATTTGAAAAAACAACAACTTGTTTTTCTCTTCCCAAAAAGCTCATATACTGTGGGTTAATTGTTGTTTTTGCCTAAAAATCACCTGTTTTGAATACTTTAGGTTGTTTTGAACAGCACTTTACTTGAAGTGATACTTGAGGTGAACTCCTCGAGAAGTATTTCTAACCCTAGTATTCCACCTGAGTAATGAATGTGAATACGTTTTGACACCTCTGCTAGTGGTTTATGTAGGAAAACCAGGCAAAAACATATGGTACAGTGTGCTATGCTGATGCTGATTTAGAAGACTGGCACTTTTTTTTTTTCCACTCCATTACAAGCACTGCACCTTGGGGCGCTTGAGCTGTTTCTATGAGGAATGAAATTGTGAAATGTATTGTCAGTTTTTTTATAAGTGGATCAGCATGTCAGCGATTGTTTAATTTTATTTTAAATGTGACAAATTTGACAGCATTTATCTCACATGATGAGGCCCATCTGTCTCTGGGCCTCTGGATAAATAGTGGACAGAACACACGTTGGGTTAATTTATCCTTTCAGATTGGGTTGGTTCATTCATCCCAGCAAGTTGGCTGTTTCATGTAACCCAAAATTCAAAGCTCATTTTGTGAGATTTTCATTGAATGGTATAAGATTTAAATCTGATTTTGCTAATTTAGCCGATGTTTTGAGTAAATTAGCCTCCGAAAAATCCACTGAAATAAGTCTAATACAGCACAATATAGAAAGTGTATTAATATGAACTTATTTTAAAATGTCAAATTTTCTTCATTTAATATCCGGAAGTACGAAATGCGGCAGGTCTGCTGTTGTTCATAACATTTTTTGAGGAAAAGACCTGCATTGGTTGTGACTGTACAGACAATTCTGGGTAGTGCTAGTTTTATCATCATGGAACCAGTCAAGCAATCTGATTGGATGACAGAGAATGACCCTGCCAGTCATCCAGCATGCTGGGAGCCCTGAAAATAACCCAATTCAACATCATAGAAACAACAACCCATGGGTCAGGTTGATAAAGTAACTAAGCACTTTTTAGAGCAGACATATATCAAGACAAAGATAGACTGCATAATGTTGTATAAATACTGCATTAAAAGCATTTTATTTGTATCTCCACCTTCTCTCTCATTAAAAAAAAATCCAGAACCTAAAAATAAATGTAAATATATCTACTTTCCGAAGGGTAACTGCTGGACATGAAATGATTTTCTCCTTTAGGGCCCTCTGATTAAATAAACAGTTTTGCAGATAAACTGGAGGATAATAGGAGAATTGTATTTTCCCAACCAATCTATTTTTTTGGGATCTGTTAATATTTATACATGTTTAAATATTTTACTAGCATCAAAATGGTGTTTTTTTTTTCTTTTTGGTTATCAAGTGAACATATGCTTATTGTTAAGTGTTTGACTGACACATGGATGTCATTGTCATTCCTAATTGCTTCACGTAAGAGCAGTCAAACATGCAATGCACATTCATTAAGACCTGGTCCTCACATGTATAGCTGAGCCGGACCTAACACATGCACGCACATAGACACACATGCATGCTTAGACACATAAAGGCACACACAAGACTCATTAATAATTCAAGCAAGTCTTTCCTTGTTAATCTTTAATTCTGTAATTTAAACTTTACTCATGATCTATAGTGTGAGACGGGCCTTTGGTTTAGACTGGCAGGTGGACAAAGAGGGAGAAGTAAGGAAGGAAGAAAGAAAAAAAGGAAAGGTTGAAAGATAGAAAGAAGACAAAATGAATGATTTAGAAGGAAACCATCACCTAAATTGACAAAAAGCAGATTGATTTCTGCCTCTGCTTCATTTACACATCTAAACTTACACATCTAAATCAGTTCAGTTCAATAGGAAGAAAAAGACCTCATAGCATTTATCACAGACAACCTATTTTAAGACTGACAGTAAAAGCCTCAGTATACTGCAAACTGCCTGAGACTATATCTGACTATATCTAAGGGCAAAAGTAATGTTACTTGTTTAGAAATATCTACTGTCCTGCTGATGGTTGACAAGTTATTGTCTTTCATATTATTTGTAATCTTTTATAAGGATTTATATGGATTAATGGGATAGGATTTATTGATTGATTGATAGGATTTATTCTCTTCAAATGTGTTCATGGTGTTGCAATCAGCTTCAAACAAAAGTGATGGTAGAAGTTGTGTGTGAAAAGTGAGACCTCTTGCATGACAGAACCTCAAACCATGACTTAAGACATGAGATAAATGCTTAAAGGTGTAACTCAAAATAAATGCGATCCTGCATGTCTTCCTTGTCTTAAGTGTGTGGTATATACCCTTCTCTGTTGCTTTGAAATCATCTTTAATATTTACCATTTACCATTCATAGAATGGGGCTAGAACATTGGATGTCACTATATGCCGATGATTCTATATCACGGATTCGATAAGCAATGTTGAAGGCATTTTGCATTTAGTGGACACACTTAGTTCTTTTCTCTGGGTATAAACTTAAACTCGGAAGAGCAAATATGTTCCTGTAAATGCAGCAGCCAAACAGATTTTATGTAATGACTTGCTGTTTCACATTTCCCCCTAGTTTTTGCTATTTGGGAAGTGCCTGGTATGTGGCTACATATTATGTGGTATTTTTTTCTTGATGACAATACATTTGTATAATTTACCAGGACCTTTTGACTCCACATGGTGCATTTTCTTTTGTTTTTCTTACATATATGTGTGTGTGTGTGTGTGTGTGTGTGTGTGTGTGTGTGTGTGTGTATGTGTATGTGATTTACTTAAGCCTTATAGGGACCAAAAACAGGGGAACTAAAAGGGCTCTTATATGCACCTTTTGTATTTCACCTTGAGTGATTTTTGACACCAAATTCACTTTTTGACTCACAGCATACAAGGCGATATTTTTCTTGTATTATTCATCTTCCTGTCTTTCATAATTGATCATCTTTCAGGGGTTTGTTGTGCCCCTGTTTCTGTGTATGTGCATGTTCATGCATGTCAATGAGTTCTGGTGCATATTTTCATGTGCGCGCATCATCAGTTTGAAATGCCAGAGGTCAACAGAGCCATTCAAGCTTGTTTTCTAATTAATAAGGTATGCAGCTAAATCAATAACCAAATTGACATTGTAGTTTGCAGCGAAAGCCATTAAATGGAAACAATTAGCATGAAGGCGTGGCTGTTTAAAAATGCATAATAATTAAAAATGTAACAAACTTATAAGCACAGCGACACACGTCCTTGTGGTACTTTTTGCAAGGACATGGATATTAAATATGTGTAATAACTATCTGCACATAGTCCATGGACTCAAAACTGTAATGCAACAACTAAGAAAGGATATCAGCTAAATCCCATTTAAAGAATCTAAATTAATAAATGTGTTGAGTGAGGTTAAATTATTAAATTATTTTGCCCTCTTTTTGTACTTACTGTTTTTTTGCTTTTTTTACTTACCAAAAATGTGGCACCATACCAAATAAAAAAGCGGTGACTACAGATTCTACAAACACTATTTTACCACAACTTGGACTCTGGTTGTGTTGGATTCACTGTATTTATTTATTGGAAACATTTGTTTTCCTGAGCATGCATAACAAACCCAGAGTAACCATTTTTTGGCCATTATTTCGACCTGGAAGCTGTCGAATATATATAAATATATATATATATATATATAAATATATATATATATATATATATATATATATATATATATATATATATATATATATAATGTCAGTTGACCAAATTCTGTAAATGAAAGAAAACCAAAAAAGAAATTAAAACAAAATAATAACCTACTTATTTAAGTAATCATATTGTATTTAAATGAAAAGAGAAATAAAATAAAATCGTGGGTCCATCATACGAAAGCAAGAATATTTACACAAATATTAGAATAAATAAATAATATAATTTTATATAAATATATAAATGTATTCATTCATTTTTTATCTATCTATCTATCTATCTATCTATCTATCTATCTGTCTATCTATCTATCTATCTGTATGCAAAAGAATACAAAATTATTATTATTATTCACAACAAGTGGACTTACAGGGCTACAACTATGGTAGCAGGCATTGACATATAATGTTAAATTACTGTATTTGCATTGTCATCTGATATTTCTATTACTAGCAGTCCAAGCAGCTGTAGGGATGTAGGGGTGTCACTTGTTTTCTTTACTTTTGGTTAGGAAGGTCAGTTCTTTTGACACAGATGGAATGTCCACCCTAAAAATTGAGGCTACTATCCTTTTGTCAAATGAATGACGTTTGTTGGATTGCTTCTCTGTGACCTTGGTTGACCTTGGGAGTAGGAAGAGAGGGGAGCAAACTTTTCATGTAGCGGTTGATTTCACTTGACCGGATGTAACAAAATTAATTTTCTCTATAGGTAGCATAGCTTTTCCACTTCCTTGGAATATAAAGGGATATAAGGCTACTAGTTTAGCCGTTGGTTTCCCCTCGACAAGCCTGCCCTTGCATTTTGAGTTTGTTAATTAGAGATGACGTCTGTATCAATCGTGATGTCTAGTTTCTAAATGCTACGGTCACTGTTGGACCGCATACACTTACCATACTATTATTATTTTCCTTTCAAATGCCAGTTTGACCATCTTCTTTTCCCGGGATTGTGCCAAACAGATTTGTGTGAAGTGAAATCACAATAAAATCGCTCTTACAATGTCAATACAGTCTATGGAGGACCAGCTGTCTATATTCACCATGGAAACAGTAACTTCACTGCATAACAACATGGTTCTTTTTAGGTTAAGTAAAACAAAGCAAAGGTACAGTAACTGGCATGAAACAAAGCGAGAATACAGTAACAGATGTTACTGCACTTTTACTTTGTTTCACTAGGGCTTTTTACAGTTACTGTACAAACATACCACTTTTCTCTAAAATAACTAATTTTGGACCAAAAATGCAGTTACTGTTTTTTTTGCTTTATAGGGCAGTAGCTGTTGTTAAGGGACAACATCATCAGCATCTGTGTTCCTCACATGTGCTTCTTTCCCCTTTATTAAGGTATCACTTTATACATAGTTTTCTCTGATTATTTTTGTTAAGATTTTTTAATTTATCTTTGGTACATGTCCATGTGTTTATAAAAAGACCCTGCATACACCCAGGGCCTGTTCAACTGCCCCATGTCTCATCTCAATCCAGTTTTACCAACCAAGACAGAGAGTGTTTCAAGCATTTTCACAGATAAACTCAAGAAATAATTTTAGTTATTTTAATATGAACTGATGATTTAAATAATTTATTTACAACATTGATCTGCTGTGGGACTTGGACAGAAGTCTGTTGTCTGATCCTTGAAGGACACTTGTCTTGTGGTGGTTGAGGGGGGAAGTGGTTCACTACATTTTCATGATGTAAAATAAATATTAATAATAGTATAAATCATTATTATTGCAATTAAAATCATATATCATACAACTGTGGAGTTGAGAAAAACACAATAACCAGTTATTTTAACGAACATGTCACATTCAATTTTGCTTAAGTGCACTCTTATAACGTGTAGATTATGTTATTACCTGAGAAAAGATCCCACATATGAAAACTTTGGTGAAACTACGTAAGTGGATTTCAAAAAGGTTGATGAATGAGGCCCATTGGCACCGGACGGAACACCTCTTAGCATGCCATGCTCCTGAAAATAATAAAAGGCGTTTTCTGTCATGTACACCCGTCCTCGTGCCTTTTTCTTCTTCTTCTGTTGTGTTTTACAGCGGTTTGCATCTATAAATATTGCATTACTGCCACCTGCTGGACTGTCCCTTGCTTCTTTTTATTATGGCATTATAGCATTTTTTCATATTATGGTATTTATTAGTGCCATATGTGAAAAGGCACAAGACAGTTGTAGCTGTCTGTTTGTATGCTGAAAGTATAGTACATATTATCCCAGTGCTTTACTAGAAAGTATGTGTGAAAGAAGATTTAGTCTTGAGTAGTTTACCCCCCTAAAAAAAAAAAACAAAAAAAAAAAAACAATACAATAAATGTTTGTAAACATTAAATTAGCTATTATATGATTTACATGACAGCCTTATGAATACAATTGCATTTTATCATACCGGTCTCAGCAGTCAGATAAAGGGACACACACCTGCACAGTCTCTTTCTGTCGCGCACACACACACACACACACACACACTCACTAATCAGTAATCCCCTCCTCTCCTAGAGCGGTCATTCTGCTTACCACTGTCTATCTCCTGGACATAGAGATTACAGCAGGTCCAATTGTCCTCTCTGCTTAATGTCCTTGCACCAGGCTACTTACTGGATGTATCTTTAATGAACCTCATGTAGACAACCTGAGCTGCAGCCACAGAAAGATTTAAATAACTACCAACTCCAATTTGACAGACTGTATTCTGTTGTTGATTCTATCAGATCATTTTTAGAAGCCAGAATAATCTAACTATAAAAAGGAAAAGACTTAATGTTTGGTGTTGATTTTGCATATACTGGAAATTCAGAAGTCTTCTGTTGATTAAAAGTTACATGTTCAGACAACAGATCAATAACAATAAATGTGACTCACGGATAAGAGCGTGAAAGCTTTTCTTTCACGGGCAGTTGTTCAGATGAGCTCTTCCAAAACAACGGTTCTGTGAGGATTTCAAAGAGGCCTACCATGATGCAAAGAAAATCGAAAAGAATGCAAGAGCATAATGAGCTGCTTTCAAAGCCTTGGCACTAATGGTTTTATAGATAAAATCCAATTGAAGAGAAAGTGGTAGTGGTGGAGAAAGTGGCTTAAAAGTGAATTGTCAAAACCAGAATATCAGTCATTTTATTTAAAATGTATCTATTTATCTTACTCGTATAACACAGTCACATGGTGTTGCCAAATGTTAGATGCTGGTGACTAAACAGTGGATAATGGATTATTCAGTTTTCTCTTCAATGAAAAATATGAACCTGTGAATGTTTTAGTTTTGTTTTTGCTGCTTATTGCTAATAAGAAAAAAAAGTATTAATACATTGTGCTCGAACTGTTGTTGTCACTGCTGTGTATAAGTTATATAACTTCACTGTAACACTGTGTCCCTGTTACGTGATCCATCTTGATACCGCGAATTACGTCATCTGACCTTATAACATAGCCTCTTCAATGTTTAAATTCCGAATCTATATGCAAGTGAACTTTACACCCTGACAGACAAGTCGAAACACGTTGGCCTGTCCCTCAGAGCTGCAAAGACAATTGAGCAATTCATTGTCAACTATTACATAAACTGCCAGCTATTTTGATAATTGATTCATTGTGAGTTATTTTTAAGAAGAAAATGCCCAAATTACATGATTCAGGATAGTCAACCCTGATATTTTCAGTTTTTTTTAAGCCTCCCATAATAGTAGACTGACGATCTTTGAGATGTGGACTGTTGGTCTAGCCAAAAAATAAAAGATAAAAGATAAAAGATATTTTAGAGTTTGGCTACTTGCCAACTAGTTTGGTTACTCTGCCAACTAGTCGATTAATTGTTTTGAGTCATTTTGTTTAAAGGAAAATGTCCAAATTGTCTGGTTCCATCTTCTCAAATCTGATTATTTTCTGGTTTCTTTAGTCTTTTATAATAGCAAGTTGATGATTTGGGGGTTGTGGACTCTCTGTCGGGACAAAAAATCCATTTTATGTTGCATCTTGTGCTGTGGGAAACAGTGATTAACATTTTAAACCATTTTATGAACCAAACAACTTATAGATTTTTTCGTTTCAATTATTAATACAAATATTGGACTATCAAAATAGCAGTTAATTTCAGGCATATTATATATTTTCTTTTCTTACTTGATCAGAGTGCCTTTTTCTTCTGGACTGGCACCAACATTTTATGTAAGCGGACAATCACTGCTTTTGTTTTTACCATGGGATTTATTTACAAAAAGACAATTATGAATAAATATGAAGTCCTGAGTTCAAGTGTCCATTGATGTTAGTTCCTGTCCAGCCAACTATAACTAAATGATGCTTTCAGTCAACACAGACTCTTATCCATAGTACACGAAGTGCACTGGCTAATGTTGTCTGGAACAAAAACACTATCTGTAACATAATGAGGGCCAATTAATGTTTTACCACTGTTCAATGTACACAGCAGGCTAATGGCAATATATTATACATGAAGACCCTTGACACTTACATAACCAAGACATATATAATTCACTCATTTAGAATCATCCCCACTTCTCTCTCTCTTTCTTACACATAAACGCACAAGGTTAAACAAAGCAAAATATTTCATGACATACATGCAAACACTTAAAGAGGAGGCATGTAAACACATATCCGTACATATAAATAGGAAAATATTGAAAAGAGAGTGTAATAAATAATCCGCTCCAAATGACAGGCAGCGTTATTCATCGCCTGACAAATTGATGCCTTCGGCCCCTTCCTGATCCAATACTGAGATTAACATGCACAAGCGCACGCATGCAGATGCACATTTGCCGCTTAAAAGTCCAGCCTAAAGGTGCTTTTACACCATAAATTCAACAGACAGACAGTACAAGCGAGAGATGAGGTGAGGGTCATGTAACATTTATCAATCACACGTATCGATTGACAGCTAGAAAGCACGGAGAGGGACAGAGGGACGGCCCACAGGAATGCAAATGGGAGAGAAGAAAGTGCTGAATACCGAAGCGCAAGGCACACTTTCCTGTTTGCATCAAATGTCTTCTTTTTAAAAGGAAAAACTGTGATCACCACGTGTACGTTCTGGTACTGTGATGTAGCAGAGAAGTGCTCCAACGATGAAGTTAACTGGTTGAAGTCCGCACAGGAGATGTGTAATATGTATGTAACCCAGATGAGAGGGTATAAGATCAGGAAATGGAAGTTTTCCACACTATTGCTGGCTGACTTTAATCCAAAACTATGCAGATCGATGGATTTGCTCTTTTGCCCGAGTTGGTTCAGAAGATCAAAGCCACTCATATCTGTCAGCTAATTATGCCAAGAAGGAATTGGTTTAGCACATAGCTCCCCTGAAACTACAATTTTTATTTTATTTTATTATTTTTTTTTCTTTTTACATTTAAGTTTTTTTTTACAGGTTAGACAAGATACAGCTCGTAATCCAATTAACTTTAGAGGTTCTGCACTACAAAAAAGCCTGTTGCTTATTTTTGCTTGTTCTTTTTTTTTTTCTTTTTTTTGTCTGAAACTAAGATTAAATAGTTTGACTTTATCTCTTCATGTTGTCTTTTTTATATTTTTTGTGCAGTTATGATGGATTCAGAGCTGTGAGTAAATGACCCAGCAAAAAAATGAATAAATAAATCTTAATAAGTCAAAATGTCGTATATTTGAAACAATTAGTCCAATATTGAGTTTCTTTCTTATTTCATTGGCATATGTTTTTACTTTTTTAAAAACTTTTTAAAAAGGAAATCGACATAAATAAATATGAAAGATGAAAAGACAACATGAAGATAAAACGTCAAACAATTTAAACTTAGTTTAAGAAAGCAATATTAAACTGATGTAAATCAAGAAAAAAAAGATAGGCAAGATGATATGCCAATGGAATGAGATAATTCAACATAATTATACTCAATATTGTAATAACTGTACTAAATACAAGATAGTTTGACTTGTTAACATTTAATTTTTTGCAGTGTGCTAAGTAGCTATTGAATCAGGTTCTGAATCAATAGTAAAACACAAAAAAAACCATTTGTTAATAACATTGATAATGCATTTCCAAAAACAAAAAATGATACAGAATTTAGCTTTGTATGCGTTTCAGTTGTTTTCCTTTTACCAGTGTAAAATTCATGAATATTATAACTCAACCTACAAAATGCCATGAATCATAGAGAAATATGTGGATAAGAAAAACAAGTCATGTTTTTCTGTGGCATTTCTCTCAGTCACCTTGTCAGACTTTGACAAAAAACATCCATCTTGTGGTAGATTCTGATATGTTGCTTTTGCTGACAAGAAGAAGCCACTTTATTGAATCTGCAATCTGGTTTTGCCACAAGTGGAGTTTTTACTATTTTCTTCTTTTCCTTTCCCCATCATACTGTATGTCCCCTTCCATAGAAATACAATTGAGAGTTGAGACTAATAAAAAAAAAAAAACACTATGAGCAACTGGGACGGGGTCATTATAATCTTTATAATGTATGTACTTCAAGCTAGCAGCACTGTACTGCTACCGGGTTTAATAAATTCTCATTTCCAGTGTGTGTGCATGTAATTTTAACGCAGCTTTACATGCCTGTGATCCTTTTCATTTTATGAATATATATAAACTTAAATCTTCTTTCTGTATGCAAGCATGTGAAATCAGCTCTATTTTACCTTCTACCTTTGGATAACTTGCTGCTTAATTAGATGAAGCTTCCTTGATCCCTTTAGGGTAATTAGCAAAAATCACCTAGATGACAAAGACAGGATTCAAACCTACAAGAGCAGGATTAGAAGCCCGTGAGCCAACTGTCTCATTAGCTGATCCAGCTTTACAGTTTTACCTTTTTTTTTTTTTTTTTCAAATGAGACACTAAGTCAGACATAGTAATCCCATTCACAAGGGGTTTAAACCTCCTTTACAATCAGATTTTACAGCAACTGGTTCATAGCATGTGATAATACCTGAACAGTTTTTAATGTATGGATGCAGTGGTTCATTAGTAAAACCTGTAACTCCTTGGCTGGAACAAAAGCCTGCACCCACACCGGCCCTCCAGGACTGGAGTTTGACACCTATGTGTCCTATACTATTATAGTAAAAACAAAAAATGTCCTTAATGTTAAATGTCATCACGTTTCTTGTGAATGAATAATTTTTTATTTGATTTTATTCATTATTATTATTTGAAAAAGGATTAGAGAAAAAAAAGAAAAAAAGATTATTGGTATAGTGTTCTCTTCCTTGTGTTCCAGGCCTTTTCTGGATATTTTGCTAACCTAAATGTTTCATTCTCAAAAAAGCCAGTTCAGTTTCAACTCCCTGACTTCTAATTAACACAGCCCCTGGAAAACTTAATCTTGTCACATACATACAAACATTAAAGCACTGCTCATACAACAGTGACTGTGCTTTAGTGAGAGTTTAGATGAGTAGAGAATAATAAACCATTGGGGTAACCTATACAAACACTATAGAAATATGTCCACGTATAGAAGTTGGTTAGTAATGTGTTTATGCCTGATTCAATTACACACAAATAACACATAATTGCTGACAATCAGTATATTAGTACAGCTGCAGACTTTTGTTGCATAGAGCAGCCATCTTGGATTTTAAGTTCAGGGTTAGTGAGATTCGTCCGAGTTTTACGATTTGGAAGTCTGACTTCAGAAGGCATTCTAAATGAACTTTCTGACTGGAAGAGTCAGAAATTCCGACTTCTGAGTCCAACTAGAATGGTCATCCTCCATGAGCTCATCCTATCTATATTACAAGAGCCACACACTTCCAAACTTTGTTTTTTTAGAGTTTCTCTAAAAAAAAAAAGTAGCAGGCTAATTGAAACCTCTTTCTTTAAAATTTCAGAAATTTGCTTCGAGCATAAGCATGGTCTTCTGTTTTTTTTTAATGTCAAAAAAACAAACACACACAGTAGTTTAGTTTGAGTAAATCCAACATACACCATCCTGCTGCCAGGCATAGTCACTAGAGCACCAAATGTGTATTTGCCCACAGCTGAAAATAGTCCAAATCAAACACACCATTTCCTCATGCTTGAGTAACATTTGCTAAAAACTACACTGGCCCAGCTGTTTTACACACTGCACATCTCCATTAAGAATGAATGCAGTTGAGACTGTGATCACAGACTGGCTTGGTTAAGTGCGAATGCATTGTTGGTTATGGCCTTTTCGAAGTGATTTGTTGACAATAAGATTTGAAATAAAATATGATTGCAATCATTACCTCGTGCATCTACGTCTTGAGGCAACGTAACAAAAATTGCCCTGCAAGATGCTTACATCCTGACATAAACCCTTAGTGGATGTGAGGTGGTGGAGAATATTTATGGCACCTTTCCGTTTCCTGCAGCAGCTTAGCTGAGGCAGGATTCATTGACCAACCACGATGAGAAAATAACTATTTTACTCCTGTGCATTAAAATGTGTCTCATATCCAGTTTGTATTAGTATGATGTATCAGTATGACTTAACCAGATTACATTTACACCTTGTAATAATGTGTCTCCAGTGTCTACAGTGGGAACCTGTCCAAAACGCCACCAAAAAAAAAGGTGGTGGCACACAGCTGTTGTATGGACTTTTGGTTGCCTTTGGGGGAAGAAGCCGTGTGTATACACATTGTACAACATTGTAAAAATTAGTTCAAGTTGTAATAACATTGTAATAACATAAAAACATATAAAATTGTGAAACTAAAAAATGCCAAATATAAAATATAATGGAATACATTGTGGAAAGGACTAGCATAGTGCATTACTAAAAATATAATTGCTAATATCCTTACTACAGAAAACATTCAAATGTCAGTCAGTCATTTTCTAAACCCGCTTATTCCCTCATTAGGGTCACACAGGGGTCTGCTGGAGAGCAGCACATTACAGGCAGGGATGCACCTCAGGCGGTTGCCAGTCTATTGTGGAGCATATACCATTCTCTCACACCTATGGGCAATTTAGAGTCTCCAATTAACCACTACATGTTTATAGACTGTGGGAGGAAACCATAGAATCCGTAGAAATCCCATGCAGACACAGGGAGAACATGCAAAATCCACACCGAAAGGTCCCAGGCCAAGGTCTTGAAACTGCAATGTTCTTGCTGTGAGGCAACAGTGCTAACCACTGTGGCACCATGTCGCCCCATTCAAATGTGTATCTGTCAACATTACTATATTATTCTACATGTTTGTGGAGCCTGCATCCATAAACTTTGTGCTACACTTCATATTGTATGAAAAGTGCTTTATAAATAAAGTGATTGATTGAATGTAGGACTGTAACTAAACACACATTGATTGATAGTATGGCAACATACACATTTTAAATGTATTCATTATTAAATTATCAAATACAGTGCAATAAATTAGAAGGTCTGTGGAAAAGACTTCAATATGGAAACTCGTGACAAATTTAAACACTGGTATTGGTTCTATTATAGCCTTCACTTCTTTTGAATACATTGCATTATAACTTCTGATGTACTGTATGGGTGTGTTTGCATGTGTGACAAGGGATAAAACGTGTTAGCTGCCATTGTCATACCAGAGAGGGTTAAGAGAAGAACACACTTGCATGCAATTACACAATTATGGTCACAAATTAGGCGATGCTTGGCCTCACCATCGATCAAATGTCCTCAATATGTCTTGGGTGCCTTCATGCCTGTACTAACATGTGGTCAAGCGTTATCTACCTGATTGCAATCCAGAACAGAATTTAATGCCAGGCATAAAGGAGGTAAATGATAAGAATATGCTGAATATAAGCTATAAAAGAATACATATTCACATATATCAATTCTAGGGAAGCAGGTTGTTTCATGTGTCAGCTTTGATGCTACAATTCTACATCTTACCTACCATTTTTTATTGTCAGGATATAAATACATATGCATCGGGATGGCGCCATATGGTTATGCAGACCTGTATTGAAATAATGTTTTTCTTCTATGTCAGTGATCAATGTTTGCTGCTTCTCCTCTGTACATCCCCAGGGGTTCAATGGGTCCTCGCATAGAATCTTTAGCACAACTACAGCTGCAACATTTAGTTGATTGATTACTTGCCAACTATTACATTAATCCCCAAGTATAGTGATAATTGATTAATAGTAAACTGATGGGTTGAACTACAATGTTGGATTGTGGACTGTTGTTCTGGACAAAAAAAAATAAATTTAAGGTTGGATCGTCATCTATTATACATCTATACATTTGATAAACCAAACAACTAATCAATTAATCATTTCAGTAATAAAAATAGATTAAGGCCAGATACCACTCCAGAATTAGTTTTTCTTGCTTCTATCACAATGAAATAACATGGTGAAAGCAAGCATAATAAAAACAAGTATTACATGTTTTCCAGATTAAACAATTTAAATATGCAGATGCATATTTGCATATATGCATATTTTACACAATTAAGTCACATTGAATATACTCCAGGTATTCAACAAACTCTTCATAAAAGTCTGGATATAAGTCCTATGAACCATCATGAAATTCTGTTGATTTGCCTCCTTTGGAGTTTGAGAAAAATTATTTGGCATGAATGGTCAAATTGTATTGAAATGTAAGCGAGACGTACTTTACAATCATGGGCTAAAATAATGAAACAAACATATTTGTAATAGTAGTTTGCACTTTATTTGCGTAATAATAGTTATTCATGCAAAATAAAAAAAATCTAAACGCGTGATTTTTATTAATATCGCTTCATTTTTATAGAAAAAATCATCCCTGAAACATACTGGACAAATGGTGTTGTCAGTGGAAAGTCATGTTTAAATATCTTTTGAGGCTTTGGTTTGCTTCATGTCTGGTACAGCTTCACCCGGTAATACCAAGGATCCCGCTTTGGTTTAGAGAGTAAAACAGACTAAACTTTTCGGCTTGTTGAAACTTCTTATCAAACATTCAAGATGACTGTTGACTCAAAGAGCAATTAATATTCACACAAGCCATGTAAGCACTTTTGTTGCATTTGTGGATCCCTGACCACTCCCTGTTCCACCGCTTATGTGCTGTTGGCTACATGTTACGGGGCAATTAAGATGCAAATTGTTGCCTTAATCGCTGAAGCATTATAAGCATTCCTGCTGTTGAGCTAAATCATACTCTCTATTCCATTGAGGCACGCGCTGGCATCAGTATGCAAAGCTCATTCTTATTGCCATTTCCAAACACATAACGACATTCATATGTAATATATGAAAGCTACAATATTCATCATGAACGTTGGTAATGTGCGCTTTCAAATTTAATATACACTAGGTCATGAAGTGTCGTGCAAACACACAGCTACAGTCTAATCTGTTGCAACTGTTTAATCTGCATTGACCAAATCATGAGTGATGTCTTCATCCTTTTTTTTTTTTCTACACACACACACACACACACACACACACACACACATGCACACATGCACACACGCACTAAATCATTTCCACACAGTTTGACTGAAAGCCGGTTAACTGATGTCTTCATAAGTCTTGTGTTTTCTGTGCCAAGTCAGCTCCACAGAAGAGGAGATGAATGTAAATCCATGCCTATAGATTATCCATGCTCCTTGCACAAAAACTGCTTGCCACAATTCCCCATTCATCCTCTTTATATTCCCTTCCCTTCATATGGATTTCAGTACTCAAATCGTATTATGCAGAGACAGCCTGGTGGCTCGCTGGGCAAGAATGTCTACTGTGTCCTTGCAGATTTTGAGGAATATAATCCAACACTTTAGTTTAATGTGTCTTCTCCCCTTTCTAATAGAAGAAGTTGTTTTAAGGAGGCCTTATAATGAACAACATACATATTTAGGTCTCTTTTGTTCCTGCTAGTACGCAAACCACCCACTCACTCTGTAGTGTTGGTGAAACCTGGCTGAACACAAGCTATTTAGAATTTGGCTCCTGCTGAGATGTCAGAACAGGAGTGGAAGCTCTAATAGTAATCTCCTGGATCCATGTGGATCACCTCCTCTCCTACCGGAGTGTTTTTTCTTGATTTCTGATTCTCTGATTTACCCCAGCTCTCTGAGGGGCGGGACATTTCCGATGGTGCTAGACCAATCACAAAAGAGTGGGCATTTCATTAGGTAGGGGGTGGGGGGAAACAGGGTTTTTCAAAGTGAGTGTGTAAGAAGGCATACTGCAATGCTGCTACATGTCTAACTAGATGTACATTGTTGAATGTAATTTCCTTTCAAATAATTTCTATTTGTTCAAGTCTTGTTATAATAATAATTATTTGGTAGCCTAAAGAGTAGCACAGCAAGCTTGTGATTTAAATGTTGTCCGTTCAATCCTGTGAACCAGTAGGATGGATCTAGGTGGGGACAGTGAATAGGGAGCGCTTGCCCGTCTGTCTGTAATGTGCATTGTCTCATGTCATTCACTGAGTCTGGTAAAGCATCTGTGTCGCTGTATGACTATTAGATGGTGATCATGTCTAACTGTTTACTTTCATGCTCGAGTTCTCTGATGTTTAATGGTTGAGGCTTGTGCCTTTTATATCTTGACTATTCTGAGAGCTTGGTCGAATAACATTTACATCTTGCATTGCAAAAACTGAAATCTAAATCAGGTGAAGCTGTTGTGTTTTTGTACAATCAGTGCAATATTGAGTAGAATTAATTTATTCCGTTGGCAGACAATTCAGCTTATTTCAAGTTTTTTTTTTTTTTCTATTTTGGGTCAATTTGGTCTTGTTGTAAGAAAACAAAGCTAACATTTAATTTAAATAAGAGATTAGATTGACTAAAATGAAGAAAACACTTGAAATAAGTTAAATTATCTGCCAGTGGAATAAGATAAATCTCTTCAATTTGTTGGTATAATTTTTGTTTTATTTAGAAAATGTTTTGATGACTAGTTTCGCCATTTGTATGTCTTGAACTTAACATCTAACTTCTGGTTAAGAGTCTGAAAATGTAGAAATAGACAGGATGTAGGTTTTGGCCTCATACATGATACTTTATATAAACATATTCAATTTACTGCCTTGATTGATGCTCTTTTACACATTTCTTTTACATTTCCCCCGCTCCCTGTTTGACAGCATCTTTTGTGAAAAAAAATATTAGCCTAAAAATGTTTTATTTCACCCAAAATATAGCAGAGATTGTTCACTTATTTTAACCCTGAATATCGGCTGCAGTCTTTTCAGGCTGTGTCCAACCCCTGCAAGTACATGAGATGCCTTTGCCTTGTGGAGGTGAAACCCAGAGCAGAAAATAAACACAAATAAATCAAGTGCTTGTTTGTTTGAGGGGAACAAAAATAGGATTTTGAAAAGTCAGGGTGACATGTCCAACCACAGTGGAAATTATTCTCTTGAGAAAATCTTTTGTGAAATTCTGTGAAAACAAGGTATTTGAGATACAATTTTACCCTTATAAACAAATGGTGTTTCTCACCAAAAGTAAATCTATATGTCCTTAAGGCCTAACAAGCATTTTGCATGCATTTCCTTCCTGATAAAACATTGCAATCAATTAAAAATAGTGAGAAAATATCAGTAGGAATAAAAAATTAAATAAAATTGGGTATAGAAAATGAGTATCAGTAGGTTCATACAACATACAAAAAAATGGCATCACATCATAAAACATTGTTCCAAAGCACCCCTAGCGATTGAAGAATCCACAAAGTAACTGTGAAGAAAATGCTTTATAGGCCTCATATACAGCATTTGATAGTTTTTTTTTTTTTTTTGCATATTTCTCACTGAAAACTTATTTATCTGTCTTTTTTTAAAATTGCTTATACAACACCAGTTAGGAACAATTTCCAAGTTCCAGGGAGCAACTCATCATTTATAATAATAAGCAGTGGTTATTGCATTGTGATTCTAAATGGCTTCTAATCAGCAATTGTAAAGTCTTCATGAGTTTTGTGGCTGTACTTGAACATTTTTAGTTTTTACATTTCCCTCACTCCCTGTTTGACTTTCCGCTGATGCAGCTATGAATAAATTATGGGGCTGACATTTTCAAACGCTGCTATTGAAAACTAATAATGTCTTTCTTGGAATTAAATACAATGCGCATTCTGGTAAATCAAGAAAAGGTCTCAGGATTTAATTAACATTCCCCTGTTTTGCACCTTACAGTGGAGATAAGTGAAAACACATGCTCGCAAAGTCAAAAAGGGAAAACGTGTGTTCAGGTTAGAGTGAATACGCTGAAACCCTGTCGCCTGCAATTCCCAAGACGTGTTCTTATGAATGGACGCGAAATTAACGGAAATATCAGGATTCTATTGTTAGTGAGTTATTTTGGTTTATTTCTTTCAAATTATAATCATTGGACTATTTTAATCCACATTTTCTTCCTAAAATAATCTGACATAGGTAGAAAATCAGCAGCATCCGCAGTAGTTTTTGCAGTATATCAAACTAATTTACTTTCAGTAGATTAAGAAATAAAAAACAACAGCAAAAACACAATTTATTGTGTGTGTTATATTTGTACATAAAAAAGAAAAAGTGGTGGCAGGAGGGTTAGGGAAGCTGTTTTTTTTCTATAGAGGAGAAAGGACAAACAGAAAAAAAAAATATGTGTGTATGTGTGACACGAAACAAACTCTATCCGCTCTTTTCTGTCAGTCATGTGTCAGGTGCAGCGTGTGTTGGGGTATCTGTGTTGTGTTTGTGCACAGACATTTACACCTACCTGTGACTGTGTGTGACTGTGTGTGTGTGTGTGTGTGTGTGTGTGTGTGTTTGTGCAGCATGATCCATGTTAGCTGTCTTCCCCCGGCTATAATGGGCCAAGCTGGCAACCTGCTGGCAGCCGGACATCTGACAGAAATCGATGCATATTCATTTCTCTTTACACACACCGGCCCCCTGTGGTTTTGCTGCCACTGAGCCGTATGGACGATTAGTCAAGGCCACAGCCTTCACCTTTAAAGTGTTCCTCTGCTTTTTCTTTTTTTTTTTGTCTTTGCCCTCTTTGAAAAGTTTTCTTCCTTTCGCCCCATTTCTTACTTCCAAATTTTGTTCATCAATCCCTCTTCCTCTGTCAATTTCATCTGTTGTTTCGCTACCCTTTCGCTACCCTATTTAGTCATCTATCTCCCATCTCTCTGCACTCAGTTAATGTCAAAATTTCATGTCTGTGATCCCTTCCTCCACATAAGTTGTAATGAGATCTGCGTCCTTGCTCGACTCCACAACTTTGCTTCACACACCTGCACTCCTAAAAAAAAATTATTTGACAGCTTCCTTGCAACCTTAAAAAAAACTAACCTTACTACCAGGGAGGGGGGGATGCAAGAATATTCAGGCATCTATCCAATCATTTCTATGCAAATGTCGATGGAGCGCATCTCCATAAAAGTTTCCCCCTCAGTGCTGCGAATAAAGTTTTACTGCTTAGCTTGAGGTGCAAACAAACTCCCTGCTAAAGAAATTATCAGCTGCAGAGACAGATTTGACATGACCAGCCAGACAAACTAATCATTTTCATTGCACCTGAATGCAACGGTGGAATTGAACAGCATGAATCTCTGTAAAATGTCTGCTAACCTCTTTGGGGATGAAGCAAACGTATCTTTGATTTTCACACTTTGGTGTGAAAAAAAAAAAAAAAATCACGAAACTTGAAGTCCGTTCTTTATAGGACTCAGCAGTATAATATTGGACATTTTGGTGTCTTAAAGGGGCCCTGTTTAGCTGTTTGATGGCTTAACATTTTATTTCTGTGGTCTGTTTATAACAAAAAATATGTTTTTATGGCCCAAAAACACCTAGTTAGACATCAGTGGCAATTTGTGATCTTTCAAACAGGGGAAGCTCATATTTGCCGTCCATTAAAAAAACGTGTCAGTTTATTTATATGAAAACTCTGCCCCTAGAAAATGGTCTGTGACGAGTATGATTGATTTACAGTGTACGAATGAAGTACTTCACTCTGGAAAGGCCAACAAACAGTTTCTGCTTGTCATTTGACTTTGCATGCAAAATCCATGATGGGAATGAAATCATGCAGCAGAGGTGTGTCAGGCCCCAGGAATCAGGGCAGCTGATCAGACAGGTG
The DNA here is from genome assembly GCA_030544235.1 of Lepturacanthus savala. Taxonomy (NCBI): domain Eukaryota; kingdom Metazoa; phylum Chordata; class Actinopteri; order Scombriformes; family Trichiuridae; genus Lepturacanthus; species Lepturacanthus savala. The sequence continues at coordinate 20,375,087 of CM060464.1, forward strand.
ACACATGAGGAAGGGCAAGTGACCTGAAACGAGAGAAGAGTCAGGATTTCAAAATAAAACAGGAAATGCACACGACAAAAAACCCAGACAAAACAACCTCACTGCTGTGACAAGGTGACGTTCTATATATTTTTGAAACCTGTCAGTGAAAATTGCATTCTGCTTTTCCTCCAATCACCATGCATCACCACTACATTCTGATTTTCCTCCAATCACTATGCGGATTCTCAGCTCAGTGTCAGGGCGGGCTCACATCCTTGGCATTTACCCAATGGCCACAGAGTTTCGAGGCAATGAAAAAAAAAAAGCCCCATGCAGTCCCAGAGACTCTCAGCTTCTATGGGGAAATGCATTGACCAGGAAGCGGTATGGGAATGTACGGACAAGTAATTTATTTATTTGTGATAAATAGCTGATTCTGAAAGAACTCGTCTTCAAGATGAACATGTTCTAACAGATTTATAGTTAATGAAATGTTAACACAGCTGCACAAATTTGGCCATTTATTTTTAGGTCAGGTGAAGTTCAGCTTCCCTTGTAGTCTTAAAGAAATCGCCTCTGTTAGACATGTAGCAGCAATGCAGTCTGCCTTCTCACACACTCTGAAACACCATGTTTCCCCCCACCCTTTCCTACCAAAATGATTGGCCTGGCACTATCAGGAATGTCCTGTTCCTCAGAGAGTTGGGTTTGTCAGGAGAAACAACAGTCAAGCACAAGCACACCAGAAGGAGGAGGGTGGCTCCATGGAACCAGGGGTGGTTATTATACTTCCACATTTCCATTTTTTTTTTCAGCAACATTACATGGGAGGTCAGACCACAACAGAATAAGTGTGTGGTCTTATTTGGATGATCTTATTTGGATCTGGATGTCTGTTAATTATCTGTTACTCAACCATGATAAAACAGAAGTTATTATATTAGGCCCTAAAAGTGTTAGAGAGTCCCTATCTGAGCAACTAGTAACTCTAGATAATGTGAAGATAGCCTCTAGCACCACAGTTAAAAACCTAGGAGTTTTATTTGAGCTAGACTTATCATATCATATTAAATAAGCCTGTAGAACAGCCTTCTTTCACCTGCGTAACATAGCTAAAATTAGAAATATGCTGTCAAAAAATGACTCTGAAAAACTAATCCATGTGTTTGTTAACATCTAGACTAGATTACTGTAAATCCCTATTAGTAGCGTGTCCTAAAATTTCCCTAAAAAGTTTTCAGCTGGTTCAAAATGCAGCGGCTCATTTATTAACAGGAACTAATAGAAGAGAGCACAATCAATCAATCTCTGGAAACAATCTAGGCTTAAATGGGTTAAATGCATTGCTGCTTAACATAATTTGCATTTTTTGTATTGGTTGTGACAATAACGTACTGAGATTTGGGAGCATGGCATCATCCCACAGATTGTCGGCTACAGATGGACGCAGCGAGGTGTGACGTCACCCATTGGTTTGCATCGGTGCCGTGTGGCATCATATGTTCGGTGCCATTTCTTCTAAATTTGGAGTCAGGACCTGATGTGCATGAATGATTAGCTCCTGATGAGCGGATGCCGTCTGTGGCAGCCATCACCTTTAGTGCATGAATTTGTGTGAATGGACGAATGTAAACTTATATATCTTTTTTCTGAATGTGACTGTTTAGTTTATGCTTTTTCTGTTTTCACTGTCATTTTTTTATTGTATGGATTTGTATTTATAAAAATAAAAAGATAAGATATGGTACTTTACATTGGGGCTTAAGCCTCAATTATGGCCATTTTTGTGCAAATATGTGACCTTTTTCTAACATGTTTGCCCATTTAAAAAAATATATATTAATTTTTGAGTCACCAGGTTAATTCTAATATTTTTATAATAATTATTAGTAGTACATCAATAAGGCGATAATATATTGAAATATTATGTCAAAATCCAATCATGTTTTTTTTTGTAAAAAAAAAAAATTATGTGAGCATGCACTACCTATTTTCAACCAATACCAGTATGTCATCCACCAAACAAACAATCTTCAGCTTGGCTTGGTTTCTTCCTGCAGCACAATATCTAAGCCCCGCCTACTTTCTGTAGTCCAATCAAATGAAAAGGATTTGATTTCAAGGAAAAGGAATCGATTTCAAGGTCTCAATCCTGTGTAATTGTACTTTTGGTTTCCCAAGACTTTAGTATATACAGTATGCCCCCAAATGGCAAAAACAAAGAAAGATCGGTTAATCCAGTTGCATACCCCCCGTTTCTCCTGTAGTATCTTTACTATCTATCAACTTCATTTCTTAGATGAACTCTGTTTGTTTCTTGTGCATCAATATCTCTGAGCCTTTGATGTGCTGGAGTTTTTGATCTTGATTTCCCTAAGGGAATCGTTACAGTTCCGTCTTCACCTTTTCCCCGTGTCACAGCCGGCTTTGTGTTGGTTCTTGAATCACAGTCACGAGGTGACAGCTGCGGATGATGGAAGAACTCAAGTGTATCCCGCCACTTTGTTTTCAATATCTCTCTGAAACAGAATTGCCTCTCTTTATACGTCTTTTGGCCTCCGATGTCTTTCTTCTTCCACTTTTATTTTGTCCCTGTCTTTAGATTTTTATCCGCTCTTCCTCTTACTGTCCTGTCCTTTTATTTCCCTCCTGCTCCACTCGGCTCTGTTTTCTTTCCCTACCTGTCAGTTGTTGAAGCTTTTTTTTTTTTTTTAATTCTTCTGGGTCTGCTCTCTTTTTCTCCCACTTCTTCACCTCTGCCTTGGCCTCACTCCAAACTTTTTATATAATTTGATTTTGTTTCTCACCTCCACTTGCCGCCTCAGCTCATTTATGTGCTTGCACTCATTATTTTTCACAGAAAACCACATCTCTGCTATATTGCAGCTCTCTGTTATGACCTTCTTTACCTTTCTCTAGGTTCACACTGTATGTGTCATCTTCTTCTCCTTAACCTCCCTCAATTCTGTTTCTTCTCAGATATGTCCCAGCAGTGGTGACATTTATTGGGGTCTGGAAGTTTTCAAAGCCTTCAGCAGCTCTGCTTCTACTTCCTGGAAAAATGTTGCTCCAGGATCCTGTGAAGCGTGCTGGGCAGCTTCCAGGTGTGAATGTTCGTAACTGTGAATCTGATCAGGGTTTGTGCAAAACAGAGGCTTCCCCTCACTGAAAACCTCCTCGAATACATAAAAGTTGAGAAAAACAACACTTTACTCCGACGCAAGGTAGATAATTTCCTTCTTTTATTTTTAATTTTGCAAAACAACTCATGCCAAATCAAAAGAAACACAAAAAAGAAAAGTTTACTGCAAACAATAAAACTAAGTATGAAAACCAAACATTTACACTAACTTACAAATCAAAATACCACTGCCAAAGATTTCAAGTGAGTATAATTTTCAAGTATAAATTTTCAGGTGAGTATGAATTTAATAATATAATTATTGTTGTTAAATAATTATTAAATAGATTATATATATTTACCACAGTAGGTAAATGTTACATTTTAATTACCTTTTATATTAATAATAATAGTTAATAAAAGTGTTTTTTTTTCTTTTTTTATCATATTACTTAAAATAACCTCAACACCAAGATTGCAACCAATTAATATATATATATATATATATATATATATATATATATATATATATATATATATATATTAATTGGTTGCAATCTTGGTGTTGAGGTTATTTTAAGTAATATGATAAAAAAAGAAAAAAAAACACTTTTATTAACTATTATTATCACCTGCAGTATATCACTGGCTCTCCTACCACTCATTGCCAGATTGTTGTTTGTTACCTCCTCAGTAAACTATAGCTATAAGTTCTCAGTACTCTTCTTTTTTACACTGCCTTTCTTTCCATATGCTTCTATGCTCAGGAGTAATGCTGTTTTTCCGTGTTTCAACTCATTCACCACCAGCTGCTGTTGTCCTGTCTCTGCCTACTTCCTACAGCTCCGGATCCAGCCATGCCGCTTGACTCTTTACGGTGTCCCCACCTCCTGACCCTCATGCTGGTTCCTACCTCACCATCCAGCGTATATTGTACACAAAGCCAGTTTTGGGTGGAGAAAAAGTAATTCTTGGAAGATGACAGGGTCAAGAGACCAATGAGTTTTGCGAAATGGCATGTGTAGGTTTTGCTAACCCATTTCAATAATAAATGCCCTCATGTATGTCAGATTTTGCATCCAGCTGTAATGTTTTTTTTTTTTTTTTTTTTTTTTTTTTTTTTTTAATCTGGTGTCACTATGCTCTGCAGCCATATCAGCTGTTTCTGAACAGGGCTCATGCTCTAAACTTAATGAAAATAAATATGTCTGACCATGAAAGCCATAAAGAATATGTGTCCTTTACAAGTTGTCTGAGAGGATATATGAATTATATAAATATACAGGTGAGGAACTTTCTGACTGTCAGATGGATATAGAACAGGCAGAGATAGAGAGAGAAGTGATACAAAAGCACACACACACAAATTCCCCAGGAAAGATCCATATTTTAAAGAGCACTGCTGTGGTTGAAAAAAAAAAATATTTTTTTGACAAATTGAATTTTTATTTATTAGTGTAATGCTTATTTTAAGTAAATATCACATCATCAACCACCTAAAACATATTTACTGAGATCAAACTAATACTTATAAATAACTTGAATGCCTTATTTTAGCAACAATAGGCTTTCTGTCTTAGGTAATCACACACACTTGGCAATTTGGGGGAGGTGTGTGTGTGTGTGTGTGTGTGTGTGGCATAAATCTTTCATTCCTTTTGTAGTGACTTGTTGCATTTATTTTCATTACACAGTAAAATCGCCAATGTTCATATAAACACGTAAAGAGTTAAATGTAACACTAGTAGTATTATACATTAATAATTAATGGCAAATGTTGTGAAGTCCAACATACAGGAGGACTGAGGTTTTATTGTTGAAATGGGTTCAGAAAACACATGTACGTAGTTGTTTTTGATGACCCTGTCATCTTCCTGGAACTACTCTTAATCCACAAAAAAAACAGGGGTTAATCCTCTATAAACAGTTAGACAGCTTTGCATCTGCTCTGTCGATGCCACACAACTTAATGCCTTAAAACCCCAAACTATCCCTTTAATTATTTATCTTGCAATTATTCTCATTTTTTAGTCGACGGATCTGTCTATCCGTCTATCTGCGTATCGATCTCGACGGCGGAACCTCGCTCATTCATTGCTCCTTTTCAACCATCCGTCTTATTTTAATTAATGAATAAACCGGTCAGCTCGGAGCTGTCAGAGTGTGTGTTTTGCCCTCATCAAGTTTCCTCGCCCTGCGCTCCGGTTTCCCCGCGTGGCCTTACAGTAGGGACAACCGGCCCCCATCAATATTTAAAACGCATTCTAATTAAGCTCAGGCTGCACCCTTGGCGCTCGAGACGAGCAAAAGGGGTGAAATTAAATGCGCCCCCCCCGCCCCACATCACCCTCCCCTACCCCATACACACACACACACACCCTACGCCGCCTCCGCCTCGCCTATTGACGTTTCATCAACCTGAAAACAACAACAACAAATTGCCTCGTTCGTCTGCCACGTCCGCCGCCACGTGGGAGACGGCGGGCAGTCAAACATGGTCAATCTGATGGTGGGTTAAATATTCATGACTTCCTTGATAGATTACTGCTTTATGTAGGTTAGGGTTACCTGAGGCATAGACTGTCTATACATGCTGCAGTGGGTCTGTGTGTGTGTGTGTGTGTGTGTGTGTGTGTGTGTGTGTGTGTGTGATCTTTAAAACAATTCACCCTCATTTTGATTGAAGCGAGCCAAAGAGACAGATTAATAGAGACACACTCACAACCTCCAAGAGGAGGAATCTGTAGGATTTCGGAAGTTTCTTTTAAAGGTGGAGAAATCTGTGTGAGGCAGGAAGGAAGGAGGGAAGAAGAGCTGTGGATTTAATGAAGCTTTTCTCTCTGTTGTGTGTTTGTGGTGCCGTGTGTGTGTTTGTGTCGCTGCCAAAAACAACCGTGCAGACCCAGCGTTCCGCTGACCGCTGTCATCTCATCAGTTCTCCCGAGCGTCGAACAATGACGGATTACCCGAACAAAAAAAAGCTGTCAACGCATCACTTAGAAATGCATTGTTTTTTTTCTTCTGTTGTTTTTTTTTTTTTTTTTTTCCCAGCTTAGGCGTTTATTAATCTTTAATGAACCATCTCAGAAATCAATTTACTTTTCAAAGCTGAGCCCATCTTAAATAAATAAAACAGTGTTTTGCCTCTTTGGTTGATTTCTGAACTCTGAAAAAAAAAAAAAAAGAAAAAAAAGGGTCTTTACTTTAAGGCAGCAAATTGTATTATATATTTACTGGTTACTGTAAAACATTCTTTTACACATATCTGCACAATGGCAACTATGGTATGGTTAGTAGAATGTCACGAGTCCATGGTACAAAGTTTTGTATTGATTTTGAAATGTTATTTGACCATAAATTGCCCATTTAAGACAAACCTGGCTCTACAATTCATATACAGCCAGGTTTGGAACAGTTTAAGGGCGGGGTGGGCAACCCTGGTCATAGAGAGCCACTGTGGGTGCAGGTTTTTGTTCCAACCAAGCAGAAACACACCTGATTCTACTAATCAACCAACTGCTTCATTAGTAGAATCAGGTGTGTTACTGCTTGGTTGGAATAAAAACCTGCACCCACAGTGGCTCTCCAGGAGGGTGAGCAACTGATCCAACTACCTGTCACACACTAGACCGTTTTACTACCATTTCACATCCTGCAGGTGGAAAACAACGCTTGTCTCCGATTTGGAGCCAAGATCATCGCCAAATATAAAATGTGCACAAAAGTGTTTTGCAATACCTGAGCCAAGAGTGTTAATGTTTACATCCTGCTACTTAACGACGAGTCTCACGACATCTCAGAGCGTTCTTTGATGAGCCTGACGACAGGCATCGTAAAAGACAGGATTGTCTGGCTTTTATTTATTTATTTCTTTTCCTGCCAGACATTGTTTATTTCCTCTTCCCAGTAACTTTTCCTTTACTTTTTTTCTTCCTTTTCTTTTCCACAGCGACTCTTTTCATTGCCGCCTGTCGCAGTCTTAAAAAAATCTCTGAGATAAAATGATTAGTGTCAAATTCTGTTTACTTGCCGTCATTGTTTTTGATCCCACCTCTTGCATTATGTAGTGGAGGGGTTGGTGTGTGTGTGTGTCTCTACACGCCTGATCTGCGAGTGTGATCTCAACCTCGTCGCGTTAAGTTAAAACAACTCGTCTTCAAAGCTTTGTCAGTTAACAAGATGTATGGGAGTTCACGCAGAGGGAAGTGTCTTGAAAGACGGGTTATTTCCACCTCATTACACACACATCTTATCTCCATCTCCCCACACACATGGGCACACACACATATTCACAGTCACATGCCCAGAGATCATAAAAGACATCTCTTCCCACACATTCTACACACATGTGCATTCACACACACACACACAGGGGACACTAATAAGGGCCTGATTGAAGCGCTGATGCTTTAGAAAAAAAGGTGTGAGCCCCGAGTTTTTGAAACCATGGGGGGACCCCGACCATCAGCCGTTGCCGTGACAGCTTCATAACACATTAAATGACATGTGTGTGTATGTGTGTTTTTCCTCCACACGTTTTTTCCAATGTCTCAATTCATATTCATCACATTACTCATTTGCACGTTATACAACGAGCCAATGTATGGAAACAATCGATGACTGACATGTCCTCATCTCGACCATACAGCTGCGTATCAAGGGAGCAACGATGAGTTTATTTCCCTCGGAAACCTGCAGCACAACACAACAGATAACACTATTAATGGCAATAGACGGGATTCTGATCCAAATCAATGTACAGCTGAGTCGGACCGGTTTCTCTACTAATTGATAAGTGGCCGCCTGTGAACACCACATGGGGGGAGTATAGGCGACTTTTTTTCCCGCTTTAATTTATCATTGTGAAATAAATGTAAATGTTGATTGCACAGTGCGTTGGCTCTAGAATAATGACACCATCTGTGTTTATATCGGTTCCTTCTAAGCCTCCTTTCGCTATGCAGTTGTGTCTGCATGAATAAACAAACTGAGGCTTTTTTTCTTATAATGTTTTTCTCCAATGCTATTAACTATGCAAACTGTTACTGCTATGCGGTGGGTTACAATAGCTTTGGCCCGATCCCTGATTCAATAAAAACATGTGATAATTTTAATTGTTTCCTTAGTGAACATGCTTCTTTCTTCTCTCTTATTTCCCAAGTGGTGTTGATCGTTTACTCCTGGAGGTCTAAGGATAATAGACAGTGGTTGGGTGGCTGAACTAGTTGGAGTTAAAACTGAAGGTTATGATACTGGTTATGATCAGATAAGGTAGAGATACTGTAACACACTAGGTTGATTTACTTCCTTATGGGAAAAAGCAAGCTGACCACAGGGTGCAACTGGCACTAGGGCATCATAGACTGTAAAAATATAATTTTATCTGTATTTTTTTAAGTGTTCATAGACTGCATTCCTGAAATGTTGTGTCAAAAGGGCAGCAGGAGCGAGTTAATGAAAATCTTCCCTGTTCTCTAAACCCTCTATCCAATAAAACATGGCCAATAAAACTAAATTAAATTTGTAGACAAGATTTTTAATGAATAAAAAAATCTAACATAAATAGCAGGGAAAAATGTATTTGATGAAAGCAGCTAAAAAGCAGCTCCTCATTATAAATATTACATATAACAATAAAATATTAAAATACAGTCAAACATAAAAAGTGGTAAATGCACACCTATGTGGAATAAATAAATAAATAATGTATAGGCAGAACACTCACATTTGAAAACAGCAAAATGCTGCACACCGAAATGATGCAAATCAAAAACACATAAATATAAAACAAAAAAAGAAAAAATGAAGGAGAAAATGCTGCAATCACAGAAACAAAGCCCTGGATAGGGTACCGGCATGCCGATTTTTCCCAGTGGTCACTCGTGGTACTACAACAAAAAATCCCCTGTGACCCAAAAAGTATTTTTCCCATAGACCGCAATAATAAAAGAGAAGCTGATGAAACTGTTGACAGGACACCCCCAACTATAACTCTGTTAAGTACAAATCTTTGTATTCCATATTTTTAAGTGATGGACGTTTTATCCGTTAAAAACCTAACGGACAGAAAAGCTCTGAAAAACCCTTTACACAACAACTCAAATGTGAGTTTGTTCTAAATTTGCACGTTCTCATCACCCCAGGACATGATGAGAGGCCCCAGAGCATTGTGAGGGTTGACTCTACTACCAAGAAGTCTATAGGTCGCATAACGCGGAAATAAACCAGGAAGTCAGGAACTTCTTCACTGTATGCACCAGGCGAGCAACTTCCATTGAAATGAATGGTGGACATTTTTCAGTCCACTATCGAGTTTCTTTAGTCCATCCATGGTTTATAAGTCTATGCTTCTGCTTCATTTCTGTAATTGCAATGTTTTTTTTTTTATTTATTTTTTATTTATTTTTATTTTATGTTTGCAAAACTGAGTGACTGATGTTTTTGTATTTTTTTTTTTTTCCTGCAGCGGCCACACATGGGACATTCTCTGATCAATACAAATGCTAACATGGTGCACCCTTGGTCAACTGGGTCAAACTGATTAAAGTGGTTTCCTCTTCCATCGTAGAGTCAGTGAGTGTGACACATTTGGGGATTTGTCGCAGGCAGAGAATTAACAGATGCTCCGACGGGAACATTTTACACACTACATTTACACACTAAAATTTTATGAAGTGACAGCTTGTCAGGCAAATGTGGTGACATTCAGTCAGTTCAGCTGGGTTCTTAAAGCGTTGATCCCTTGAATATGATGAACCTCCAAAGAGCCATCACTTACGGTCACGATTGACTTTCCATTAGGTGTTTTTGTCGTTCTCAAGGCTCCCCTTGTAATTGAAATTTGGATGAAGATTTGCTGCTGCAGCGTTCTCGCCGCTCGTTTTCCTGTCTCTCCACTCCAACTGTCATAATAACCAACATAAAATCTGCCTGAGTAGGTGGAATGGCCACATTTTGCTTAGAAGAGACAAAGCGCATTGACAGATTCATATTTTATGAAGTGAACTGGGAGATAATGGCAGTTTGCACTAGCCCATGTTGTTAATACTCAATTATGGGTTTTTATTAACCTAGACTGCACCACTTTGATGCCAACAGACAGGTGACGCCAAGGCAGCAAAGAAAAAGAAAAAAAAAAGATTCAGTCAGAGTATTGCAATATGTTGTCAGTGACCCGGAACAAATGCATCATATACAGAGCGGAAATTATCTACGCTGTCAGAAACTCGATTAACCATTTGCGCTTGATATATCACAGACATATATTACTGCTGGGATCAACACGACTTACTCCTTGCAGTGATAGGAATTTCTACTTCTAACATTCTCAGAATATTCTAACATCAAATTTAGACTTTCATTTCATTATCAAAAGTACTCAAATACTGGATTTTGGTAAAAAAAAAAGAAAGAAAAGAAATGGAATATCTGCACACTCGAGTAGCCCCGTTTTAACCCTGCCAGGTCTTCATCAGGCAAAAGAGAGGATGTTTAAGAACCAGAGAAATATATTCTGAAGTCTGTGGCTCAGGCCAAATGTCGAAATTATAACTCTGGGGTCTATCATGTGAGGCTATGGGGCCCACTAATATTTTCCCCACACATTCAAATAAAATAACTAAGGATTAAATCAGAAGTTAACCGAGAAGCCCAGTGGAAGCTTTGTGTCAGGCCCAGAATGAAAGAAGGATTCAGATGCAGAATTCAGGTGTAGAGATTTTATTATTCCCGGACTGCAGCGACAAGGTGCTATGATGATAAAAAAAAACTGATGGCCTTGATTAATTAGCAAATGTTTGCATCGTCATGCTCAATCGTTATGTTTTAAACAGTATGTTGGCATTCTCATTATGAGTTTTCTGGCATTTAGCATTTGCCTCAGCATTTACATTCACATGGAGATGGTATGTTGTCATAGATGTGAACATTTGGGGGGTTAAGCATCACAGCACTTTGTTTCATGCATTTTGGTGAATTTATATGCAGCAATTTGTGTTTTTTCTGTAAGGATTTATGGTACAAATGTCTTCATTCATGTAATGGAAACCAACATTCAGGCAGCAGGTGACAATTTACAATGTAATATAATGCATTCAGAATATCAGGCCTTCTGTCTTGCTTTTAGAAATTGTAATTCTTCACAGTCTTGAGCTACACAAAGCCAGTTTACTGGATGGGAGTATATTTTGGTTTGTATTTTGATATCTGTATGACTGCAGGGAGCTTGTTTGTTCTTTGTTTTGGGAAAAAAATCAATAAAATATTAATTTATTTTTTTATGTTATTGTTCTGTATATCAATTTTTCCCATTTAATATGATCCCCACTGAGTCAACACACATAGACATGGTTTGCTGTCCTCTTTTGTAAATTTTGTTTTGGGGAGTGATCCCTTGTGATATCCCTGTTTTTTAATTAACTAATTTTAATTCATTTTTAAACTCCTAAACTTTACCAGCTCTACATGTTTCACCAAGGTGTTGTAGTTGTAGTTGCAACACTGGCAGTCAATCAGTCATTTTCTATATACCCGCTTATTCTTCATTAGGGTCACAGGAGTCTGCTGGAGCCAATCCCAGCGTAATACAGGCGAGAGGCAGGGATACACATCAGACAGGTCGCCAGCCTATCGTGGGGCACACACACCATGATGCTATTCACTCACACACTCACACCTATGTGCAATCTGGAGTCTCCAATTAACCTCAGCCTGTTTTTGGACTGTGGAAGGAAGCTGGAGAAAATCCACGCGGACATGGAGAGAACATGCAAACTCCACACAGAAAGATCCCAGGTCAAGGACTTGAATCTGCCACCTTCTTACTTGAGTTAACTTCATTATTATATAATGTATTGCATAAGATGTGTAATTTCCTACATTGCATGTCATAATTTACACAATTTTGCAATTTTAAATGTTATTAAAATATTACTATAATGTTGTTACAATAATGTTACAATTTAAAATATGTTTTCATTGTTTTCATTATTTTCCATTGTACAGTGTTACCATATGGCAATATGCACAAAAACAATAATAAAAGCTCTTGATTATGTTTAATTGATCTATTTAAGACAAAAATAAACATATAAATACCAACTGGCATCAGGGTGTGTACGATAGAAGGTTAAAACTAAACTTGAACAGCATTACTGTTGATTTTGAGACTTATTGAGAAAAAAAGTTCCTAATATTGCACCTGCTCTTCTTTTTTTCCCCTTCTGCCTCCTCACTGTGCTGCTACTGATCAAGATTGTTTGCAGTGAAAGACTTAGTTGTTCTATGAGCTCATGATCCACGTTCATATTTTGGGAATCCTGCATTCCAACCAAAATCTACCCAACAATTCAAATTCCTCTAACGTGTGTGCTAACATGAAGTTGCAATCCCTTAAGCCTGTGAATATAGGACCTGAAACTGAGCAAAAAGGGTTCCACACAGCCCAATAATTCAAAACAGGAGCTTAAGGATTATAACTGCATCCCGGCCCATTATGCAGTGACTGAGCCCAATGTCAAAACTTTAATTTTACAGTTCCACTGGCACAAAGCTGTGTTTATAGCAGCATCTAAAAGCCACTACTGGATTCCCCCTGCAGTGTCCATTATTGAGTAATTGTCTAATTAACAGCCATCTAATGTTATCTCCCATTTCCTCTCTCTCTCTTATTCTCACACACCACATTTCAGCTGCTATCAGGCATTTTTTGCAAGGTAAAAACCACTCTCTTCCAAGCTAATTGAAACTTTCACAATAAAAAGGGAGAAAGAGAGAGAGAGAGAGAGTGCATGCAAAAAACAGGTTTCATTAATAATCCATATGTACATGTACACTTGGATAATGGCTGCAGTTCAGCTGTCAAAATGAGTTTGTGGATATTGAAAGAAGGCGTAACAGTTTCTGGTATAACAAGTTACTGCTTCACGACTTTATGACAAAACAGCCATGTTCAACCTACGCAACACTTAAAATAGCACATGATTATGCACGCAAACACAGACATCCTCACAAAAATGTGTGCAAAAAAAAAAAAAAAGGCTGACACCTGACACCAATGTAAATTTTTTTGACATTCACATTTCCTCATTGTCCGCTTTGTTTGCGTCCCTGTCGATGAGACACGGTGAGAGTTCAGCAGAGAGACATTTAATACAGCTCTGACATTTACTGTTTAATGGCTTTATGCATTTTGAATGAATGCAATCTCATTTAACTCACAGTGTCCACAATAGTGTAATTGGCAAAAACCACTGAAACTAAAAAGTTTTACATTGCTAAAGCTACAGACAGAAAAAAAATTATGCACTATCATGCACTGCAAATGAAATCTTAACGAGTAAAAATGTCTTGTATTTGGTACAATTATTCCAATATTGAGTAGAATTATCCAATTTCATCAACAGATAATTTTTAAAATTAAATGTATATGTATCTATTACACAACATTTTCACTTGATTCCACTGTTGAAACCCTGTGTCCATGTGTTAATTGTGAGAGTAAATTATTTGCTGTTCTATGCCAAACAAGTGACATATATGAGTATTTTTAGATTAAAATTAATAGTTTGTCGAAAACAATTTCATATTTGATAACCCATCTTGAACTCAGGCAAAAAAAAAACAATAATTTTCTAATCAAATATGATTTGGGGCTACTAGCTAACCACATGCATTATTAAAAAAAATGCACTTAACAACATCAAATTTTAATACCTCTTGTACATTGCAATCTTATTAAAATGTTATTGAGGCTAAATTCACTCTAATGCCTGTTGCACTCTGATACCTGTATTCTCCTGCACATTTATAACCACATCCCGATTAGTATGCTTGTTGAGATATTTACTCGTGCTGTTTATAGGTAGCTTAGCAAAAATTCATGACCGGAAGATTGCAACACTGAGACCAGAAGTGTATTTCTCTCCCTACATTTGCATATTTCATGCATGCACCATTGTTTCCTTCATGTCATTTCACCAGCTTCATCATTCCTCTGCCTCATCACCCTCATTGGTCTCATCAGAGTCGTCAGCCACCACCAGGGTCTGGATTATTCATACATTTGATAGAATTTCACATTTGCTTAATAAACATATTATTTACTTATCTCCTTATTGGAATCTCAAACCTCTGCAAATGGTGCAAAATAGCAAAAAATCAGTTTGTCTAAAATTAACATCGTACAACACACTGGGCAGAATTTTTTGAACATGCAATACTTAAGCTATGGTCCCATAGGCTTCTATAAAACTCCCAAAATGTTAAACAGTATGTTACATGCATGCTGTTCCACGTTTTTGCAGGTTGTTTTCCATTCAGGAGATTCCCATCACTTTACATCTGATGTAGTTTCAGTCCTCTATTACAGTAAGTGCTGTATGTTGACTCTGAATTGCTCATATAGTCTACCCAGTATCTCCACAATTGATCCAAAACTAGCAACAAGAATATGTTCTGTGAATCACAACTACACATTTTCTTCCCCTCTGGGTGAACTCACCTATTGGTTAACATTGTGGATGTAATAACAAATTACATTTGTACCGTTGCCTCATATGGGCTGAAGACGCTGAAGGACCACGCTGAAAGACCTCAGACAAAGTGCTATAGATGTCATAGATCCTGTTGTCATGGCAGCTGTGTAGCTCGTCCAATTTCATAGCCTTTCAGTTATAACTCCATCTATTGATGAAGACTATGTGATGTGGTTGAGGGCTATACAAAATTGCTACTCACCTTGAGTTGGAATTGGAATGAACTTTAATGTTAATCAAAATTATTTTTACTCTAAAGGTAAAATGAAGGGTCCAAAGGCTTATGTTTTGCTCACAGGTCTCCCTAACGGGTCCATCCAGACAATTTTCACCACATATTCGAAATAAAATGGCAGCCTTGGTGTAAAAGGCAGATGTTGTGTCACCACCAGGGTGCAAATAAATGGTCATGGCAAGGTGCAGCCAAAACAGAAACTACCTGTATCAATATTGTGTATTTTAAAAAAAGGTTCTTAGTGTAAAAAAAGTATTTATTTTTATTGTTAACCAAATTCCGACACTTAAATCAAATGCCCTTTGCAGTGCCAGCACTAAGTAGTAGATAATTACAGTGTGAGTCAATCACTTGAAGACTAAAATTGTTGGTACTTTTTCTTTCTTTCCTTTTTTTACTGCCCATCTTTCCTTTTCAAAAGCACAAACATTCTCAGTCATTTGAGCACAATATTATTCAGTCTTACTGCAGAAACCTTCCTTCCTCACTATTAAAGAGACACAGAGGTACTGCGATAAGGGGGAGCTTGGGGGTTAGGGGAAAACTCCTGTGTGTGTTTGCAAGACTGTTGCCCATTAAACTGAAGAGAAAAAATATGTCGGAAAGAGTGGGAGCGGTGGAAGGTTTTTGAATGCACCATTCCCCAGGCCATGCTCTAATCAGAAGCCTGGAACTGCACGAGTTTCGGGATCCATTGGGGGTTTGTGAATCATAAAGATGATGATCACATGATCTAATTCTCATCGAAATGACTGTGGGGTAAAGGAGGTGTTGTTGCGCAGTCTGCCCACAATGCAACTGTCACGACTTCAATCTTGTGATTGAAATTTGGATGAAGACTCGCCGTAGCTTTCTTTCGACTCATTTCCCTTTCCCTCTACAACGACTGATTCAAAAACCGCCACACAACAGAATCTATTAGTTGAAATGGTCGTTTTGCCTGGAAAAAAAAAAAAACGCCTCTTGACAGATGTAGAACTGTTAAAGTGGGTGTGAAAACAATAGCACAGTGTTTCTATCACCTCTCTGAATCACAAAGACAATCGTGAAAAGAAAGAAAATAATAATGAGCCAATGTACTGTGGTTGTAGCTTTTAGGAAGCAACTTGTCTTAAATGTTGGTCTGACAGTCCAACTGGACGGTCCAACAGTACGGGAATGATTGCAATTCACTTTCATACAGTGCAAAAAATGATACCTTAAGTGAAGAATATCTTGATTCTGGTACAATTAATCGAATATTTAGTAGGATAAATACTTTTTGTACGATTTTCAAATTTTTGGGATAAAAAGACAAAGAAAACAACATTAATATAAAAGTTGAACAATTTCATATTATTTTAAGAAGATAGGACTGAATTGGCCAAAATTAAAAAAAAAATTAAACTTAAAATAAGATAAATTATCTGCCAATGGAATGAGATCAGTCAGTCAGTCAGTCATTTTCTATCCCTGCTTATTCCTCATTAGGGTCACAGGGGTCTGCTGGAGCCTATCCCAGCACGTTACGGCGAGAGGCAGGGATACACCCCAGATGGTTGCCAGCCAATCGTGGGGCACACACACCATTCACTCACACACTCACACCTACGGGCAATTTAGAGTCACCAATTAACCTCAGCATGTTTTTGGACTGTGGGAGGAAGCCGGAATACCCGGTGAAAACCCACGCAGACACAGGGAGAACATGCAAACTCCACACAGAAAATTGCATTCTAAATGCAAGATATTTCCCCCTGATGAGATTTATTTTTTGCAGTGTACATAGAACTGTGATTCCAAGAGAATGAAGCCCTCTGACTTTGATGATCCTCTGACATTTTATGTAACACCAGCAGCACTAATCGAGGGAAATATCCCAAAATCTAGTGGTTGGATTGACCAACATTTGTGGTTCCCAGGTTTTGAATCATAATGATTTTCAATCATAAGTTCAAAATATGAGATTTTACATTGAATCTGGTTCATATAATAATGTTGCCTTAGATTGATGAATTGAGGCAACTTCGGTGATTTTTCATTATTGCGAAACGTTCATGTCAACCAATGTGTTTCACCAAACATGCAAACCTATGACATTGCTATCAACTTCAGCTGTGCTTTCTGTCAAACTGGAAGATGGTGAACATCTTAATGTTGTTAAACATCTACATGTTATCCTTGTCAAGTTTGCATGGATTTCTTGTTTGATGATTCGCTTTATATACCATGTCAAAACTGATTAGTAACTGTCGTTATGCCAACAAGTCAAACTGGAGGACTGTAAAAATGAAGCCTGTTAAACATCTGCATGCTGTTGTTGTCAAGTTAACATACATGTATTTTTTTATGATTAGTTGATTAGTTTTGATACTATAAATGTTTTCTTTGACATGTGCAAATATAACATTAGGTGAACCCAAAGAAAAGTCAAAAACTGTCAAAAAACAAAAATAACAAATGTTTGTATTGCCTAACAGTTGAAAAAAAAATCTGAGATACTGAATTGTGCATCCCCCTGTGTGCTCTTTGTCAATGCTGCAGCATAAAATGTTTCTTAGGATGAATGCACTGTGAACTCCTGCCCCATGTTAAGGGGAAGCTTTCACATTAGATTACATGACGGTACATTGATTTCCAATTGTAACTAGGAGAGCAGCTGCTTATGTGTTAGTCCTTTGCTAAACTCTGGATGACTCAGCTTTTCCAATACATTATGAAACTGATTAAAACTTGTATGAATAAATAAAGAACGCAGCCAGACAGATAGGAGAGAGCAGGGAAAAAATTAATGAAGAAGAAGAAGGTGCTGAACACCAGGGAGAGTAAAGAGTTAGTAGAGTGTTCCGGGCCATCCGCCATAATACAGCTGGAAATTTAAATACAGTGAGCTCTTTTTTTTTAATTCTCTGTATAGGTTGATGGGTTGCAGCGGAATGTGCTTTAGATGGTTTTTAGTGGTTTTGTTACAGTCAGAGAAACATCCTGAAGACTTTTATGGTTTCACCTTAAAACGGTGAGTAAGCAGTCTGCTCGCCATCCACAATGTGTTTCTTATTATGTTTTTTCTTTTTATTGCAGCTCTGACTCTACTTCATTTTTTTTTCTTGCATATTCAAATGTGACCAACTCAATGCGCCTCAATATGCAATTTGATTTAAATGACAATAATGTGCTGCATATGATGAATACAGGGATACAGAGGCATTTAATAATCATATAAAGATCATGATCAGTCACTGAGAGGATAATTTTTTAATCGGATTGAAAACTTTCTGTCAGACAAAGGCAATGGTGGGACCTTTGCTGCATTTCACTCCCTCCCAGACTCTCTATCTACTATCAAATAAAGCATAAATGCCCCCAAAACTTTTTTTCAATACATGGCAATAAATCTGAGGAATGGATTTCCCGGAAATCTTAAAAATCATAAGCAGCTTGGGAGGTTTCAAGCTGCCGCTTAAGAATTGCCTCAGAGGTTATTTATAGCAGGATATTATGTCTGATAACAGGGTGTCTTTATTTTTTCTTTTCTTGGGCTTGAATCAATGCAGTTTACAGTTCCAGACTATATAATCTGCTGAGGGGGCTGGGAAGTAATACTGATATATTGATGGAAGTATTTGTAGGCATCGATCAATTAAGCACAGAGGTAGAGATTGATATTTATTAATACAGCAGACAACTGGCTGACAAGTGTAGGCACCAGTTATGATTGTGTTGTATTATTGTTTGGTTCATGTTTTTTATCATTTCTTTTTTTATATATATTGACTTTTTTGTCCCCTCTCCTGCACCCACCATAATGGAAATAAGCCCCACAGCTTTTCCTTCTCATTTCATCGTGTGTTTTTTTTTGTTGTTGTTGTCAAATAAAATCAATCAATCAGTCAATCAATCAACATGGACCAGTGAGGGGGGGCAGCAAATACATGTTTTGAACAGACCAAATTAGTCACTGCTGAAAACAGGACTCCGTGCTAACATTGCCATGGTAACCACTGCTGATTGGAACCAGAGGAAACAGAGGGACACACATGCAAAAAAACTAATAAATAAATAAAAAGGCAAGACAACACAAATAGTAATTACTTTACTCGGATTTACAGGCTACAGGCTATCAATCATTTAAAGCAGAGTAGGTGTTGACACCACATTTTGTTCACATAATGCCAGCAAAAAGTAGCCCTAGAGACTACATGGTGACTGCTATGAATGTGTTGAGCTATGATAACAGTCAAAGAGTAATTCAACCCCAAAACCACCCTTTTCAGCTTAATACCAACAAAATTTAGTGGTGTTTGATTGACTCCAATTTTCACATTTTAGTGTACACGGTAGTGTATTTCAATTATCTTTTTTTTTCCCATATTTTGTTATAAATATGCAGAGCTACTGTCTTTAAAAGTTGAAAATTGGTTATTGCATTTGAATTTTTGTCCTAATGAATATTGTTCATAAGTCATCTCACCCCCCAGCCCCTGCTATCTTCCTGGCCAACGTGCTAACCCACAAAACCGCTAACCTGTGGGTCATAAAACCTGGTAGTGTGACGTGAAGGCGAAAAAGGGGAGGCAGAGCACCTCATTCTTCCCTTTATTCAGCTCATTATGCAAGTTTAAATCTGTATTGACAATAATAATAAATAAATCTGTATGTGTGGGTTTACTCTATGTGTGGGAGGCTTTACTGGAGCAGTCTTAGCCCTGCCTCCCACTGCTGACCAAGTAGATGTTTTTTTTTATTTTTTTTATTTTACTTTAGCCATAAAATATGGGGGTTATGTTGCTCATTTAATTTTAAGATCCATGGAGGGAAAAAAGATAAGACCACTTTATATAACAATATGTATGTAGCAGTCGTACTCCCCTGACTGTGTTGTGTAATTTTCAGAGAAACCAAACCACTGATGACACTCACTATTTATTTCAGCATCTGGCAGACGCATATTTACACAGTCAAATCCTGCTCTCACCCCATATAAAGTCACTAGAAAGGACAAATAAACTTAGGTGAAAGTAATCAACAAAAAACATTTTGAGGGGCACGGCAAGTGAAATCACTCATATAGTATATTAACTTCATTACATGTACATGTAAGAGAACAGAACTTCACATACGTACACACACACACACACACACACACACACACACACACACATATATATATATATATATATATATATATATATATATATATATATATATATAGATTATGTGGTGGACACAAGATATCTCCTACTTCACTAAAATAAATACAAAAATAAATGAAATAATACAAATTACTATGCATGTAGGTGCATGACTTAAAACATGGACTTCTGGTGAGCTTTCAGCTCTCAGCAGCCTTCCAGTGTCAAACTCTATGCATACATAATCAAGCAGCGTCCTCCCTTCCTGATCGACTTGAAAATTAGTTAAAATATTTAGATGTTCCCAGTTTTCCTGTCAGAAATCCATGTGCTTGGTTAGTTATTGCCTTTTTTTCCTTAGCTCTATATCCTCCAGCAGTTTGTAAAAAGTCCTACTGAACCTATTTGTGCAGCAGCAGCAGATTGAACATCTCTATCATTTGAGAGGCTTTAATGAACTCTCATGTTACTTACATTGCCTTTTGAGATTTGCTGGGAAAAAAAGGACAAATTAAATTACAAACACAAAAAAATTACAAACAAATTAAAATTAAACGCGTTATCCTTATCATCATTAATGTTTCATTCCAAGATAATCCTAAAAACATACAATACATTTCAGTTCCTATATATACAATATATACCTTAAATATCAAATAGTACTTCATCTTAGTTACAGTTGAGCTCAAGAGGCCAATATGAGTTAATTGATTAATTAAATCCCTGCAGCCATCTGAAGGAAGCCGGACGAGCATGTGATAAATCTGTTGCCTCTGTGGGGAGGTGCAGAGCCGCCATCGCACTAAATCAAACACAAATGACATCAGGCTGGCAGCGAGACGCCGGGCATCTGTGCACAAAAATGGTCAGTTGGTGAATGAGATATTCTACTAGATTATCTGTGACATTGGGATGTTTTTGCATATCCCTGTGTAAGCCTTTAGCTGCTACACTGCCTGGCCAAAAAAAAAAAAAAAACGTCACCACCTGGATTTAACTAAGGAAACAGTCTCCTATTGGATAATTTCTTCATAGGTGGTTATGTTTTAGGCGGCAATAACTTATTTAATCCTGACTGATGCAACAAGTAGCTTCTCATTTCTTAAACAATCATTTGGAAAGACACATCCCATGGTTGTAGAAAAGATGTTTAAGAAATCATTGGCAGAAAAGAAAAGATGTTTTCAAATCATTGGCATCAAGCAGGGAAAACATCTAAGGAGATTTCAGAAACTACCAAACTGCCTGTGCAGGTTCTCAGTCATCCACCATTTTTTCTTGTGGAGTTTAGAGCAAAGCAACTGGAATTCTTAGTTGGTTTGATCATATAATTGGTCCATTGTTGGTCCAACACATTATTAAAAACTAGAAGGGCAATGGGGAGACGAGCATCAGGGTAAGACGAAGAAGTAAATGACCAGCTAATTCAATCAATGGATTGGTTCTTCCCTGATGATGCAAATGTATTCCAAGATCATAATGACAGGATTCATCAAGTTTAAATTGTGATGGAATCGTTCAGTGATTATGAGATTTCATTTTCACACATGGATTGGCCAACACAGAGTCCAGACTTTCATCCGATCCAGAATCTTGATGGTGTGTGCGGAGAGGACTTTGTGTTTGGTCCGAGTCTACCATCGTCAGGACAAGATCTTGGTGAAAATTGAATGCAACATGGGATGGAAATCAATCTTGTGACATCGCAGAAGCTTATCGAAACAATTCCACAGTGAATGCATGCCATAATTAAAGCTAAAGGCGGTCCAAAGGAATGTGTATGTGACCTAATTTTATGTGCGACTTTTTGCAATGAGCCGCCTTGATGCAGCCAGCTTTCCCATCCATTAGGAGGTGAAAGGTGATAGCCAGAAACCTGAGACAGGGTGGCGAAGGCGTTCGACCCACGGGCGCGGCGTGTACTATTGTATGCCAGACGTGTCACTCAGACGAGGATAAGGGGGGTAATATCAATTTGCTTAACACGCCATTAAAACATTCGCCGGTGAATGCGGCCGATGGGCTGAATCAATCCTAGCGTGAAAGCTGAGCAGTGGTTGTCATGGCACATTCGTCAAGCCTTTGAGTGATTGAAAGTGTGAGGTCATGTGATTTTTGTTATGCATTGTGCATTTTTCAGACTATAGGAACATGCTAGTGTTGGCTTGTACCTTCTGTAAGCAGAAGATCTGCTTTAGTGTTTGTGGAATCATCTCACTCAAAAGCACAAAGCACATTAAAGGCAGAGCTGTTTGTCTTTGTTCCTTTGTTCCATATATTGTAAGATTTGAGAATACAGTTGTTTAAAGGTATGCAGTTAGTCTGTCATAATCATCAACTTAATCTTTGTACAAATGGATGAGGCATAGACTGTGACACACAGTCAGCTGTTCTTTCTTTTTTTTTTTTTTACCTGGGAAATGTCAAACAAAGTGTGCAAGAACCATCACATCCCCTCGGCCTGTTCTTTCTAGTTCCTGGTGATTGAAACTGAGACTACGATTGAAATTCAAAAAGAAATGCATTTAGTGGTTGAGAAAGTGATGGATTTCAGAATCATTTCCTCTCACTCAGGGACTGGGTTTGTTGAAAAGGCCTTTGGAGAGTGTGAAGAAATGACTCAAATAATAGCATAGCTCTGTAATAATGGTTGGGGACACCTGCGTTACAAATGGAGTTTCAGAGTGTTTTCCAGGCAGAGAGACTCTGATCAAAGAGTGGAGCTTATTGTGGGAATTTGTAGGACCCAGTGTTTTACGGGGCTTGACCCATATCATCAAATCACCACAGTTTGGGCTAAATATTATCATGTGACCTCTTTGTGAATGACTGGAAAAATGTTACCCAGGTGGTAAAAGAAATACAACTGAACATGTGCTGGATGCACGCTGACCAAACCCCATTTTTTTAATCATCAGCCATCAGCTAATATATTTTGGAGGAGCAGAGATTTGAGTAAGTGCTTTGAACAGCTTTGAACATAGTGAATGGTAGAGCTGGAACAATTAGTCGATTAATCAATTGCCAAATATTACATGAATTTAATATTTATTTGAGTCATTTTAAGAAGGAAATGTTCAAATTCTTTGGTTCCAGTTTCTCAAATCAGATTATTTCCGTTTTTCTTTAGTTTTCTACAATGATAAACTGATGATCTTTTGGTTGTAGATTGTCAACTTATCGATTAATATTTCAATAATAAAGAGATCAATCTATTGTCAGAATAGTCGATAGTGGCAGCCCTACACTCGGTCTGGACATTTTAGGTTGATTCTTCAGATTTAGAAAACAGTGATTGACATTCTTAATTAAAAATAACTCAAATAAACGATAAGCGATTTATGTAATATTTGGCAACTATTGATTAATCGTTTAATCGACTAATCGTTGCAGCTCTACCTTTGGATCATGATTTTAGAGAACTGTAAAATAGTGTGTAACTCTGCCCCAAATCTTTTTCATACTATTGTGCCACTGTTCAAGTGGACCTCTTTTAATAGGGATGAGACAACACTCTGATCAGTTAAATTTATGTTTTGCCCAAAACCAACATATATATGTATATATATAAGCCCCAAAAGACCCAAAAGTCTACCCCTTTACTCCATGCCCTCTCTTTTTCACCCACGATGTATGCCCTCTTTTGTACGCATTAGCGTGTCAGTTACGGGTCATTTACATCCAAGTGGGTGACAGTGTCTGAAAAAAAAGGTTCCCTGTTGCATGTTGGTCTATTGAACCCAGATGTTTTTACTTTGAGGTTTACATTAAAGGGAAGGCAAATTCAATTATATTCATTCTTTGCACTGGAGTGAATAGATAATACAATTTAAGTGAATAAAGGCTTCTGGTTGAGCATTACAAGCATCAGCAATCACCATTAAAAAGCCTGACTCACACTTGTTTGCTTCTTATGAATATAATAGGCAGTGGACAACATGCACAGTTACCAACTCACTTGCTCATTTGAATGTCATTCTTCTTTATTTACCCATAAACCACTTGAGCTGGCATTCTCATTTCCCCTTCGCTAACTGGTCGAACTTTCTTTATGTAATAGTCTATGCCGACGCTATGCTCTTCATCACAGTGTGTCTAAATCACAGCCATGTGTGCTAATATCAAGTAGACCTCTCACACACACTCACACACACACACACACACACACACACACACACACACACATACACACTTCTCTGCAGTGCCACGCTACAGAACAATCTGCTCTAATGATTTATGATGTGATTGGATTCCTCTTCATGGCCACTGGGCTGTGTGTCCAATTCTGTCTGTGGCTGATTTGGTTTTCAATGAAGATCCTGTAATGATGTGAAGGTTGTGAAATGTTGTGGCTTGCAAATGCTCACCACACACCCACCGTCCCTTTACCTTTCCCTCCATTGATGCCATATTCCTCCTTACTGGTCAAATCATTTTATTTTTGCAATATTTTTTTCCTTGTACTTTAGATGTTGTTCTACTGAATAATGTACCAGGCTTTATGAATTCTGGTAATTTGGCCAAATAAAAAGAAAAAAATAATGTCCTTCAATATAAGGAAAATTGACTAAAATCCAAAAAAAAAAAAAAAAAAAAAAAAAGTGGCTTTTATTGATTCTGTTGTTGCTGGACATTGTAGGTTTATGCATTAAAAATTGTGTGCAACTTTTCATAAGATATATGAACGTGTGTTTTTCAAAGCACATTTTTAAATTTGTTTTATGCATATATCTACTAATTAGAAACTAAATTTGTCTAGTCATTTGTTTATCTGTGCTATAAGGACTGTAATATTAATGCAAGATTAATAATATAATATTATTATTGAGCATTTTGTGATTGTATGTCATATGTACTGTATCTTGTGAATGCTTTGTTTGTCTACAGCTGCAGGCTTGTGTGCTCACACGCTTGTGTTGTAATAGTTCTTAAAAATAATGTCTTTGACATTTACAAGACTATAACTGCTGATATGCAGATGCCATCTGTGCTGTGTGTTATATATTCCTGAAAAATAAAATAATCCACTGGTCCTTGTTCACGATACAGTAACACAGAAGTAGCACCTCTATTATCGAGCATCAGTCATGCGTAGGGATGTTTATTAGGGGGCTCTTTTCCTTCGACATTTGTGAATTATTTCATGAAAAAAATGTGTCACAGGTTTTATGTGTCCCTTTATAGCTGCGTTATTTAGTATTAGCCTGGTTGTCCTGCGCTATGACCATGAGGCACGACTGGAACTGAGACCGTGTCTGCGAGCACGGAAAACCAGACACAGAAGGATACATGGTTCAATAAAGGCAACAGCTACAGAACACAATTGTTCATTCAAATCTAGTTTTGTGGAAAATTGTGTTGTGACGGTTGGATACACACTGAACAGACAAACTGATGCTGCATCGCCTGCCATGGATGCAGGATTTCACTTCAGTCTTCTTCTAGTTTTATTTTATTTTGTTATAATATGGTTTTTGGAGAGGCGAGGCCCCACTTTGAATACCACATCACCCCGTCATTCCCTCTCTCCGCCTCCCCCTTCCCTGTCTCTTTCTACTGTGTGCTGTCTAATAAAGGCGTAACAATATGATATTTGTCAGACAACACGGTGGCACAGGGGTTA
Organism: Lepturacanthus savala; assembly: GCA_030544235.1. Taxonomy (NCBI): domain Eukaryota; kingdom Metazoa; phylum Chordata; class Actinopteri; order Scombriformes; family Trichiuridae; genus Lepturacanthus; species Lepturacanthus savala. Next base: position 20,400,693 of record CM060464.1, read on the forward strand.
GCTCTGTTGCCTCACAGCAAGAAGGTCACAGGTTCAAGACCTCCTTGGTCCTGGGTCTGGGACCTTTCTGTGTGTCATTTGCATGTTCTCCCCGTGTCTGCGTGGACTTTCACCGGGTACTCCGGCTTCCTTCCACAGTCAAAAAACATGCTGAGACTCTAAATTGCCCGTAGGTGTGAATGTATGAGTGAATGGTGTGTGTGCCCCACAATTGGCTGGCGACCATCTGGGGTGTATCCTTTCCTCTCACCTGTAATGTGCTGGGATTGGCTCCAGCAAACCCATGTGACCGTAATGAGAAATAAGCAGGTATAGAAGATGACTGATATTTGTCACTTTTGTTGTTGTATGAATTTTGAGTATTTTATTTTTATTTTACGATAGCTAATGTTGAAAAGAAGATTACAAATAGAGATCTTTTAAGAAGTTGTGTCTCTTTAATGCGCCAAGAAATCATATTCAGAGGCAGCAAGGCCTATGAGCGAATTCTGGCACAATGCAGAGACTCTTCTTCCTTATACAAAAGCATCACACTCAGAAAAAGCACCGTTACTCAAACTTAAGTTCTTACTCAATAATTCAGCAACACATGTAACCTCAGGGTGAACTTGGTTCTAAAATCAGCAACAACTCAGAGACAGACACCTTCAGCTCTTTTCTTTAGGAGCCAGGACGTAAATTTGTTCAATCATTAAAAGGATTACTGTGAGAATTAATCAACCAGAACAATCACTTAATCTATGTTTGCCATAATTTTATCTTCTCTGAATAAGACCATTTTTTTACCTCTTCAGCACTTTCTGTATTACTTATTTTTTTTAAATCTTTTTTTTTTTTTTTTTTTTTTTTTTGTATTATGGTGCAAACTTAAATTCAATACCAGTACAATAGTACAATACAATTCCTTGAGAATTATATGAAACTGACCCAAAACACAACCCACAACAATCATACCCATATGCCAACAAGCCCCATAGAAGTGGTGCATACGTTGCAGTTTTCCACTGTAACACATGCTCCTCCAGCTCCAAACGAACCTCTGTGATGATGACATGGCATGTTTATAGTGGAATGCGACAGAGGAAATATTAATCTCTCTCATCCTAAACATGAATCATGAGCATGGAGACGCTGTTCCAGTTGGGGGCTGGACCCCACTGTCGATGACAGGACATTTTCTTTGTGGAGCAAAATAGAGTGATGGAGTAAATTCAGATTCTCAGCAGTTTTTTTTTTTTTAGGGATCTGTAAAGGTGAATTTGGGAAGCTAAACTGTTTAAAGCCCCAGTTTATCACAGGTCCATGACTCAAAGTGAGTATCGTACAGTCTGTTTTCTAGCCTTTAATGGCGGATCCAACATTGTTCTAATTACAAGGAAATCACTGAAAAATGGTAGCGTAGCCATAGCAACAATCGCCCCCCTGAGGCTTGTTGAGGCTTAATCTCTGCAGACTTAAGTGCTTATTTTCACCTCAAAGCATTTCGATTTTGAAACCGGTTATTACTAATGGCCAGATTCTGTAGAAGAACTGAAACATAAGACACGAGACACTGAAACCACCAACTTCATTGTTCAAATCATAACTGCATTCATTGTTCTAATTAATAATGACAGAATCACAGAATCGTGTTCTTTTTTTTTTCTATCTGGTCTACATGTAGCTTGGGGAATGTTGGTGTGAAGTTTTAAGGGAATAAAATTTGGCATGCAAGAATGAATAATTTGAATGACACAAATTTCAGTTTGAATTGATCAAAGTCCATCATGTTACAAGCTAATCTTGAGCTTATTCTGATGCTTCCCCTGTCTAGTTCCATTCTCAAGAAACTTGTAACATTCGATTGTACATATTTAATAGTTGCTCCTACCAGCACTTTATGTAATACTTACTAATACGTATTTTTCATCTTAATTATATCACTATATAAAATTGTGGCAATAAAATTGCATTCTACCAACCCTGAATAAACTTTTTCACCCAATTATATTGATTTTCCTCAAATTCCCAGACTCTAAAATTACATTTTCAACATTACAAATTATGTCATATAGCATTCCTTAATATGAGTGTGCATCCAAAGTGTTAAGCTTGAGAGTAATTCTGGAAGCATCAGGACTCAGAGGGCTGGAGTTTTCAAATTGGATTTATGACCGTAAAAACTGCAACTCAGCCAGTGTAAATCCCAGAAGCATGTAGGCAAATCATCTTGAATTATGGATGCATATGTCATGTTGGACTCGTTTGATGAAGGGTATTCGTTAAATGTTTAGACAGTCAAGGAGGAAGGAAGTGAGGCAAGGATAACAGAAAAAAAGTTGGAAGCGAGTCTCTTCCTTGTTATTCTTATTTATTTATTTTTTTTTTTTTTGGGGGGGGGGGGGGGGGGGGTTCTTCTGCTCTCCCAAATACCCTGTTTGCTTCTATCCTTAAGTCTAAAATGCATCAAAGAATTTGGACCACTTTTTTGCTACAAAATATTGTCCAGCTTTATATGATGGAGGTGGTGTGTTGTGCGTTGAATGATGCTTCCTAAACACATCCTAACAGCATTAGTGGGCTTCTGCTGGAAGTGCACTAAAAACTCCCCCGGCTCAGTATGACATATTTCATTCAGTGTGAAAAACAAAAGCGTAAACCAGCCATAATTCAGAAGTTCCTGTGGGCAGATAAAAGTGAGAGGAGTGTGGAGTGGTGCAGAGTGTCTACAGCAAGAAGGGTCAAAAGCAGAAAGATTGTGAACAAGTCAGCTGGTATTGATGTCAGAGTCAAGAGGCTGATTGTTGTAATTCATAAAATTACATATATTAAATTAACAAAGGGTTCCATGGTTACTGACACACACAGACACACATATATACACACACACACACACACACACACACACACAAACACATATATAACATAGCAATATGAGCTTTACACTGTAAAAAAAAATAATATTAATTTAATCTTATCAGCGGTAAATATCTTGTATTTAGTAAAATTAGTCCAATATTGAGTGGAATTATCTTGAATTGCCCTACTCTACTGGCAGATAATGTTACTTATTTCAAGTTTTTCAAAGAACTTGAGATAAAAAGACAGAATTATGAGATAAAAAGTCGCTAACATGAGATTAAAAGGAAACATTAAGATAAAAAAAAAATCTTATTTTAAGAAAGCAGATTAAATTGACTAAAATCAAGGGGAAAAAATGAAATAAGCAAAATCATCTGCCAATGGAATAAGACGTTTCAAAATAATTACACGCAATACTGGAATAATTGTACCAAAAACAAAGATTTGATTTTCAGCAATGTAAAGCCGCTGAAAAACACTTCCAGATGGAAGACATGTATTGATTCAGTCCATAAAGCTTCCTCAAACAAACTGCCAATCAAAACTAAAGTTCTGAAAGGTTTGGCATAATTACCTCCGCTAAGGAGGTAATGTGATTGCCAGCATTTGTCTGTCTGTTCGCAAGATAACTCGAAAAGTTTGGCTCTGCTTTTCATCAAACTCTCAGCAAATGTTGTGAATTGTACCATGAACAGATGATTAAATTTTGGTAATGATTCTTGGTGGAGGTATGCACTCTCAGAGCACTTTTCTAGTTAGTTATACTGTGTATATTGGTGTTTTATGTGTATATTGGAATTCTGCATGGCCCTAAAACTGAGCCTTAATGTGAGACCTCCTGAGAATTACTAAATGTGAGCCTGGAATTTGACCTGAGATATAGATATAGTATATACACACAAATATAACAGTACAGAACAAGTACAAAAATCACTTGTCTAGGGCACTTTGGTTTTTCATAAAACTTGCAAAGCATGACATTAATGGAAACATAGGCACTGTCAGAGAGAAAAAAAACTTGAAAATCCAGCCTCCTTTACACAACAAAATGGCTGAACCTGGTCCCAACGATGCATATTTTGGGTCTGGTAACTAAAATAAACCTCTGCACTATTTACATTGCTTTTACCAGGTGATGATTTTCACAGTGATTATACTTCACTATAAAACCAGCATCATCTGAGAATGTGTCTGCTGTAGTACTTATTATTGTAGTATTGATGCTTAGTATTAAACATAGCCCCATTAAGATTCATTTTCACAACCAATATAATTTAGGGAAGGTGGTTTCAGCTGAGACATGACATGGCATCTGTTCAGTTGGGTGTAAAGTTGAAGCCAGCAGTACTTTTGTTTCTTGAATTACTTGAAATATAGTATTGCTAAATGTTGATGTATTCACATGGAATTTTGTGCCACTGAGGCCATGGCACAGTTGCCAAGAGTATGAAATTGGAATATTGTATGTCCCACTGTACTGGCTCCCGGCAAATGGGACAAAAAAAGGAAACCATGATTTTGATTATTAGAAGTAACTACATATCCACCATTCACCCCATTCAAATCCTTTTAAAATCAGCCAATCAGAGAAGAATCTGATTAATATTAATGAGACAGACACAGATGTTCTTTCTAGAGTTCCAGAGAGAAGCTTGAGAGAGAAGATATTAAAGTATACTGAGAGGATTGGTGGTACTTAAACCATAAATATATCGTAGATATCAAAACTTCAAATAAAACCAATGAAAAGTCTAAAATATGGGACCTTTAAAGGCTTTACCAAAAGTTTCAATTACACTTTTTTTATATACCCCCCCCCACACACACACACAAACATTTTTTTTTATTATATTTCTAGTTTATACTACCTCTGACTTTCGTTGCTGCATCATTTCACTTTTTTCTCATCACCTCTCCAATTCCAATCCCAATCGTTCTTCAGTAAAAAAAAATCCCATGTTGCTCTTTAAACCTGACACTGGACCGTATTTTCATGGCAAGCGGCGCTTGAACAGTTTCCTGAATGTGAAAATTGCTCTGGCTATCTGTATGGTATTTTGGTCATGAGCACATGGGTCCTGTGGTAGAAAAAATTCCTCCAGTGATGACATGGCATGTTTATAGTGGAATGCGACAGACAGTTCCGTCACTGGAGGAACTGAGCAAACTGCAACCAACATGTCCAAGGATAAACAATGTGGGAGCCCGACATTCCAGCTGCTTTCTCCCAACTCAGGAAATGTCACATTACTGGAGACAATTAAAACTCAAATTACTTCCATAGATACATCCTCTTGTGCAGAATGTGGTAATTGATGCAGGTATGATGGTGGCTGCCAGAGTGAGGAGGCATTAACAACCCAACTAAATAATAGTAGTACTAATTTGAATTGGTTGACTCAGGCATCCCACTATAATTTCTCATTATGCAACAAATGGCAATTTGAAAACTGGGCATGATATATAGGAAGAACACTTGACAGAAGTGATAATTGATTGTTGATTTCACATGGCCATTTCTAGACAAGTTAAAACTAATCTTCACATTGTCTGTTATGAAATCAAAGTTGTCAGTTTACACAAGAGTTTTCCCACAATGGCTTCATATAGAAAAAAAAAATCCTTAAAATGACACCAAAGGATGAGGAATCCCCTGAGGGAAATAAGCTTTTCAGACAGCCAGACGTTGCCGCTGCCACCTCCACTATTTTCAGTGCAATTATGACGACAGCCTGGAGCCGCTCGACTTCCACCATAACGCTACCGATCAATCTATCGATTACTGAAATCGTTAATCAATTCGCTGTCTGGTTTACAAAATGGTGTAAAATGTTAATCACTGGTTTGCAATCTAAAAGTTTGTCCAGACCAACAGTCCACGACCCAAATAGCATCAGATTACTATAGAAGACTAAAAAAAAAACAGAAAATATTGGGATTTGAGTAGCTGGGAGCAGAAAATTTGGACATTTTCTTCTTAAAAATGACTCAGATTGATTAATTGATTATCAAACTAGTTGTTGATTATTGTGATAGTCAGCAATTTATAATCAACTGACTGTTGCAGCTCTACTTCACCTGAATGTAACGTGCCTTGAATTAAGGGCATTGATCACAGCTGATCTCAGCGCAGTTTGTGTGTATGTGCAGTCCCAAGACTAGTAATCCTACATTAACAATTGTGTTGTCATGCGGTAAACATACAGTATACTGTAGTGGGTTTATTAATAGCGGAAATTCAGCACAAAACATCCAATATGAACAGCTCAGAGATCCTAATCCACATCTTATCATAATCTATTCTTCTTCTGCAATATTGCATGAATGAATAATTTAAATGATTGGCATTGGGTTTGGCAGAGTAGTTTAATGTTGTGTCAAACAAGTCTTGTGTCAAAAAATAGAGTTGGTGTTGAAGCTGCTATAAAAGAAGTTCTGATATTGATACACAGTAAGACCTTGGTATATGTCTGTACAATTATGCAAAAGCGCCTTGCTATGTGAACACTCAAAGTCAAAGTAAATTCCCAAGAAAGTAGAAGGAAGTTTAGAAAAGGATTATATAGCAGGGTTTCGTATGGGGGGTTGGGGGGATAGAGGAACGGCATAGTTGTCACATAGGGGAGAAATAAGCGGTGTTCCAGCTAAATGACAGGAAGTGGAGACACCTACTCAAGACTGGGACCTGTTGACATCACACTGGGGATCAAGGAACAGGAATGAGAGACAGAATAAGGAAGAATTTGACAGGAGGGACTGAGAAGAGGAAAGAAGTGATGGCACAGCTGTGAATCATCCCGCTCAATAAGTGGGACCCTGCTGAATACATCAAATGAATAGGAGAAAGTTTTGGGAGCAAGGAAGCGGACCGGGGGTTTGCTATTTCCTTTGGTGAAGAAAAACAGCATAGATCAGCTTAAGATGGTTGTTTTTTTTGTTTGTTTGTTTTCTTTTTGTTTTCTCTCTGGTTAAGTCAGTTCACCAGATTGAACAAGCTGGTTAAAATGATTGGATTTGTTCAATCCTTTTTCTTTTTAATCTCAAACCTATAACTGTCTGATGTCATAATAAACTATGGACCTGGTTTGTCCAGGTCCATAGTTTTTTGGACTTTTTTCTTTCAAAAAAAGATTTTTCTTTCAAAAAAAAAAAAAAGATTATTTTACTTAGAGTAAAATGTGATTTATGAGTATGAATTATCTAAATCATCAATTCAAATTAGACTGACTGCACTATTGTGCATGTGCAGTACTCAAGTCTAACAACAAGAGGCAGCAGCATCTAACATTAACCTGCTAAAATACAATAAAGGAAGAATATGACCAAACAGAAAATATCCAAATATTTATTATTAGGAAGATCATGATTGTTTCTAGCTTGCTTGTGACTTCATAGTACTTCATATTACTAATACTTATTAATTATTATTATTTATAATTAGTGGGTTAGCCATGTCTATAACCTAACTATATCTCTAGGAATATACAAGCAACGGAAAACTCCCCAATGCAAATTAAGTACAAGAGGTATGTACGGTTTCAACAGTCATGTTCATATTCCGCCTAATTGTTATTAGGTCATCATACCATTAACTAATAGCTGACCATTAAAGACAACAATTGCATTAACCACAACTACAATTAACTACAATTATTTCATCATAGCCACAAAATGTTCTGTTTAGGATGGTTAGGTTTTTTACAGCTACTGTATTTTGACATTATCATTTAAAATCAGCTCAAAATCATATCTTGAAAAATGGAATTGTCCTAAGACATTTGAATTATTCTGAAGGTGTAAGCAATAAAAACTATATAAAAGGTGGAAGCTCTGGTAGTATCCTCAGTGACACTGTGTATTAACGCAGGTGAAGTAAGACAAATGGACAAACAGGCATAAAATGTCCAGTATTTTTTGTAAACAATCTGTAAGAATTTTTACAGAGTCCTTCTTCCACTTTTTTTGTCTGTTTGAATGCTGTGTGGATTCAAATGATTTACTACGATGTGTACATACAAATTATGTACAATAATTCACTCTGTGAACGACAGTTATTCAAATCTGATGCATCTAGGTTGCGGAAGTGCTATTCAAACAAATTGTCCAGGTTTGGCAGGTCTGAGTTGATCATAATTCAGGTGGTTATCATTATTTAACAAGGCAATATACTGTAGCCATATTTACTGGCTGAGCTTCGTATGCTGTGCCAAGGGTAAAAAAAAAGCCAGTATATGGCTGGACTGTATATAAAACGCTATGAGGCTTTTAAATTGAATTGAGGACTTTTAATTTGAAATGGGCTGGTCTCGCTGTTGTGGTCAAGAAATAATTTCTGAGTTTAGGATATGTGTAGTGCGACATCTTGTGACAGCAGCAGTGATTGGGGGTGATTAACGTTAAATCTGCCTATATGATTATATTTCATGTTCAAAAGGCCTTTTACAATTTCCCCAGTTCAATATCAATATTTCCCTGATGTATTTCTCAAAAAATAATACTTTTATGGTACAAAAGTACCAATTTAGACAGAAATGTAGCATTCTAAACATTCAATCTGAAAAAAAAAAAACATATCTTGTGTGTTAGCAGGAGAACCAGAAACAATAATTTGCACTAGCACAAGCAAGTAGGGTCCTTTAACATGTTTTAATAGACCTTCATGCACATATAATACCAGTCTTAATTTTTCATTTATTTTTTATTAAAGAGTCTAAACGTTTTGCAGTATTAAGTAGTAGTAAATAGTAGTTTTGCTCATGTGAACTCAGCCATGTTAGAACTTATTGAATGTTTTTGCTAGTACAAATCACACAATTTCACACAGCCCCTCCCAAAATCAATATTCTGTGGAGGTCAGCACAAACGAGGCAAGGTACTGCGATTGTCCCTGTCTGGTGTGAGACAACACCCGCTAGTGTCCACGTTAATTCACACCTAAAGTATATGGAACATTAGAATATGTCTTCATTTTTCGGTGCTCTCCCAACATTGCGTGCCTTTTTTGTCAGCAGTGGCTCTGACGTAAGTTTTTTCTTTCTTGATAATGCAACCTTTTATGTTTTCACGTGAAGTTGTTGGAAAAGGCATTTTGATGATATTCTACAAAAGCAAAGCAGTGTAATACAGCTGTATCTATATAGCACATTTCAAAATAGGGCATTTCAAGACCAAACAGGCAGGAATACTATTAAAAACGCTCTTTGACAAATTAATAAACAATTGAATTCATATAAATAAGTCATTTTAAAGTGCCTCGGAAAATTGTGATACAAAGCGAATGCAAGGAAGAACAATTCTGTCCTGACTTAAAAAAAAAAAAACATAAAAACCCCTGAGAATTGCATGAGACCTGCCATTTTCTGGGTGTTTGTTCCAAATGTATAGAGCATAAAAACTGAATGCTGTTTCTCCATGTTTAGTTTTGACTCTGTTTCATGAGGGATCAGCAGGTCAGAAATATACTTCCACCCTAAACTCAGTGATTTATGAACTAATAAACCTAAACCGAATCAGACCAGTGGTAGAAGATGGATGGATGAAAAGTATTTTAAAATAAATTACTTGCCAGACAGGAAGGCAGTGTAAAGACCCCAGAATTGGAATGATGTAATCCACTTTCTTGGTCTTAGTGAGGACTCAAGCAGCAACTTTCTTAATCAGCTGCAGCTGTCTGATTGACTTTCATTTTAAGAGAGCTAATTAATTGTTAATGTGGCTGTTGAAATTTAGTACTGAATCCATGACTATACCGAGATTTCATGCTTGGTTTGTGGCTTTTAACTTTACTCTTCGAAGCTGAGTGATGACTTCAATCATTCTTCTTTGGCTTCAAAAACAACTACTTGAGTTTTATCTTTGTTTAATTAGAAAAATTTGGACACATCCAATTAACGATTTTGTCAATATACTTACTCAGCATTTGAATGTGATTATAGCCTCCTTGTGATACAGCTATGTAAATGTGTGCCTTCTGCATAATTGCGGTATATATATATATATATATATAACTCCACAGGATTTTATTGTATGTTCAGATGCATATTTACCTGTAGAAATATAGAAAGTATTTTTCTTTAGCACCTTAACATAAAGTCCCACCCAGTTCTCCAGTTGGGGTAGTGATATGTTGAGATTGGTTTTGTTGAATGCAGCACAAAGATGCAGTAATATTAAGACTGATTCAGCTGTTGAAAGGCAGCCGTTTCAATAATTTACTTAAAAATGGGAGGTTTGATATTGGCCTTATATATTTGTGAAATGTCTGTATATTTCTATTTTAGGAGTGGCTTGGTGCCTGCAGTTTTCAGGGCCTGTGGGAACACACCTGAGACGAGTGAAGTGTTTACAATGCATAGAAGATCTGAGTCCATGCAGTTGGAAACTTTTTTTCAAAAAAGCCTGTTGGCAGAATATCCAGACAGCAGGGGGATTTTAGATATTGTTCAGGTATAATATCCTACAGGATTCAATAGCTGATTGGATCGCATTGTGTCATGCTGTTTGAAGTGATTATAATTGAACACTGGGACGGCACATTTCCTGTATCTAATATTGTGACAGTGACTGCTTGTCTTATTTTATGAATTTTTCAATGAAGAAGGAAGGAAAATCATTGCAGGGCCTGGTGGACAGAAGTTCAGAGGACACTGACACAGTAGGGTTTGTTAGCCTGATGACAGTAGCAAATAAGGCACACGCATTATTGTGCATGTGTTTCTCCGCTCCAGATTATAAATGCAAAGTCTCTCTTCATGTCTCTAGATGTCATACTGAACCTGGAGATTTGTTTATCATCACCTGCTTTCAGCTTACCATTTCTCAATAGGGATCTCTTCTTCTCACAGACCACCTTCACCTTGGTTGGCACAATGGCATCAATAACATTTGTAATTTTTAGACCAAAAAATGTCTACAAGCTTATTTACTAAGACTCAGAAAGCCCAAATAAATAGTTCTGGTCACTGTTCCTTTTACAGTCCACTAATCACTGGGTATTTAACCAGTAAATATATGGTAATAATAGATGGTATTTGGTAACTACCACAGGCAATAAGTAGGTAAATACAATGAGTACTAAAACACTATACTTTACTATAATACCTATGGAAACAAACATGAAAACATATTCTGGTTACTTACTATGTGAGTTGTCAGGTTTTACTAAGTACTAATTTCAAACCCACATAGTACAAGTTTGTGTTTATTGTGTCAGAAAGTAAAAAAATAAATAAATAAAATAATTCATTACCATTTATTTACTGAATAAATACATATATTTATTGTGTAAAATACCTAGTATTAGGTATTGGCTAGTATTAGATCCCCTTAATTTCTCTGTATTTACCTATGGTATTTTATACATATATATATCTGGGAGATCTTTAAAATGAAAATCATGTAATAGTTCTGTTCCCTTGTCTCACGTTTGTTTATTCGGCAATTATTTTCTGGTGCCTTTGGAGTGACGCAGCAGCAGCAGACTGTTACAAAATAGAAGCCACTGACCTTTGGACATTTACAATGATGAAAGAAATAATAAAAACTGTGTTAACATGTGATAAAATAACTGTCTGCCTAATTAATTAATGAGATAATGTGATAATAACGCATTAATCTTCCCAGCCCTTGCGTTATCATGCCTTCACCCACTGGTTTGCGTCCATGGTAAATCAGTGTCATTCCCACATGAGTGGTTTACTTCCCTGTTCATCTTTAATGGATGAACTATAGTCTCAAGCACTGTAATATTTTCCAAAAGCTTGTAGAAGTCCTCTATGGGGAAGGAGGGCTCTTGATTCTAAATAGCTTTAGGCTAAACTGCAGGCTTGTGCTGTTAGTCTGCCATGCTCACATTACAATGGGGAGGTCATAAATATGTTGAAATGTGACAGTAGCCTACTGTATCAATAAAAAATATGAATTTTGTTAATTAATAAGAATCCAGAAACCATTAGTCCCAGTTTCCTGCAGAAGAAAAGCAAGAATATCAGCACAAACATGCAGCAGAGGAGAAAGCAAACAGAAAAAAAGCACCTGCACTGTAGGGAATCAGGAAGCAAAGAAAATCAATTCTGTTCTAATCAAACACTAGCACTAGCGCTGATTAAGGGCAGTTCAGCTGTCACATTTCCATATTGTAAGTGGTGAGGCATTAGGCAATAGTAAGTGATTAGTACACATATAGTTATTCAGAAAACTACTGTTTTTTTTACTATAGAGAAAACCCTTTTGTGAAGCGTAGCTGCAAGGGCTGGACAAAACAAAGTATCACAATCTTTCTGACTCAATACCTCAATATCAACATTGCAACAAGAGTTGACCAAGGTGCTTTCCCAAAATATTTAATGAGATTTCTGATAAATAATGATCTGTAATGATGTCCAAATTGTGGCTAAATGGGTAACAACTAAACTAGAACAGTAAAATATTATAAACAAATATACTTTTCTCACAGCAAGTAAGTCTGGTAATTCACTGTCTGTAATTCACCTTTAAAACCAGGAATAGACAACACTTATGCTATATTAAGTTATTACAATACTCAAAATTTCAAGTCGCTTCAGTACATGGTTCGAGTCAATATGACTCACTTTGCTTTGTTTTCAATTGCAGAAGTACTACCTCCACAGTGTAGGTACTACCAACATAAATTCTAGTTTAATCTAGAAGAACACCACCAAGAAACAGCAACCCTAGGCCAGTCACCAGGCAGGTTGATGCTGATGAAGGTAAATCCCAATATACCAAATAGGCTGGTCCATGCTGCCCAGGCAATATAAGTTTAAACTTGCATGTAGTTCATACATATAAATAATGTAATGGAGGTGTTCAGGCACAGGTACCTGCGTTTTGGAAGTGCTATCTTAATACACAAAGACTGTAGTTAAGCAGATAAAACTGAGGAAAATAGAACTGAAGTTTAAAAATATGCTACAGGTTGTGGTTACCTGCATTACATAGTAGTTAATTAGCAAGCTGTTAAGGATTCCAGTCAGGTCCGTGGCCTAGCAAATACAGATTACTTTTATTTCATTTATTTAGCTTAAGTGTAAATGAAATGACATTTGGATTGTAGCTGGACACTGTTAGGCCAAGAAAAATTCATTTGCACAGCCAAATATCACATATCAGGTGGCTTTGCAGTTCGTACAGCAATACATTGCATATCATTAGACCATTAATTCATTAGGACAAAGAGGGAAGGATCCCTTTCCCAGGATGAACGCATGTGCAATAGAGGTACATAGAACAAGAAAGACAGACTGTATAAATACAACATAGAACAGGATAACAAAATTCAAGATGGATTTATAATGTATGTAAAGAATGTGATAAAGAAGATGCCAAGACACATCCAGGCACCACCAGAACAGAACAGGACCTGAGTAATCCAAGGTGATTCACCCTTCTTCCCATTGGGGAAGCCAGCTTTGCATGCTAATTGGGGCTATGGCGCAAAGCTGGTTCATAGTAAAGTATAACTGCAGCAGGCAGCCCAACTTCCTCTGTAACTTTCTTCCAAATTCACCGGCAGCAACTGAGGGGTGTGTGTGACTCTGTGTTGCTCCATCTGATGAGAAGCAATATGAAGAAAAATCAATGTTTTAATCCCAAAAAAGAAGAAAAAAACATCTCTATATTATCCAGAGTTACTGTCATGACAGTCCAGGGTGTGCTAATTTCTCCAGAAAACTGCACCAGGCAGCAGCTTCTGGCTCTTTACCTCTTTACCTTGGTCTTTCCTTCAGAATGTCACCTCTCTGCCTTATGATAGCAATCTAAGGCTGACAATTCTAGAAAAAAAAAAAAAAAAAACTCAATATTTTAACTTAAATAATAATATATTATTAATATTAACAATAAGAAGAGATAGTATTTATGTCGTGCTTATCTGGAACTAAAAGACACGACAGAGAGACACATGGATGGAAACAAAGGTTGGGGGTCTGAGAGAAAGCAGTGGAGAACAAGTGGCTCTTGAGGCGGGTTTGTGGGGGTCGCTGAGTTCCTGATGTCAGGAGGAAGGGAGTTCCACAGCCTTTCTCTCGGGCAGCTCTTTGAAGGTTTGACCTAGGGGTGGAGAAAAGGCCAGCTGAGGTGGGGATGGAGAGGGTTGATAAGGGGGATAAGAGGTCTAAAGGGGACCAGATAGTGAAGAGCTTTATAGGTGAACACACGGATTTTGTATTTGATCTGGTAAGAGACTGGGAGCAAGAGTGGATCTTTTTAGACAGGGGTGAAGTGGTGTCAGGGCGAGAAGTCGGGCGGCTGACTTTTCATAGTAGGTCAAGCAGGTATTACTCATAACATTAATGACGGGTCTGATCATTTCGAGTGCCAGTATAAAATGAAAAATGCAGGACCCTGAAACTGAAGCAGCTAAATGGATTTCACCCTGATTTATCTGCTTGGAGTTGTCTTTGTTTGGCACTACTCAACATCTCCATTGCTCTGCTGAAGTCACCCAGGTGTGTTGTATTTAGCATCTTTTTCCCAGCCTGTGGAAGGTATTATGATGGCGTTATGCCATCTCACTGTGCTGTCTGCAAGGTACAAAGGTGGAATGGATTGTCAGAGTTGTTCTGCTAATACACTAGGAAGGGACGTAGTCAAATTAGTGGATCAGCTGTATTACGCCTTCCGTGACATTCTGACAACCTGCTGTGTGCTCTTCTCTTCAATTTATCCTCCAATGTTTATTTTACTTACCATATATAAACAGCTGACACACATTGCTAGTGATATTACATGCAAATTAAGATACAAAACAAACTGATGACTGAAACAGTTTATTTAACTCAGAATGAGCAGATTTATCAGAGCATTTAGCAGCAGCAACATGACACCGCTCAACCCACTGCACATCACTGTCTACTCGTTTATTGGCTTCTTTAGCTCATTCTAGATCTTTGATTGTCTGCACAGCATCTCTGTCTACTTGTGTTACTAAATGTTACAAATAGAAAAAAAAAATTCTGCTGATTAAATCAATGTTACTCCTCCTTAGGGCCGCAGGGGTCTACTGGAGCCTATCCCAGCGTATTACGGTGAGAGGCAGGGATACACCCCAGATGGTCGCCAGCCTATCGTGGGGCACACACACCATTCACACCTATGGGTAATTTAGAGTCGCCAGTTAACCTCAGCATGTTTTTGGACTGTGGGAGGAAGCCGGAGTACCTGGTGAAAACCCACGCAGACACGGGGAGAACATGTAAACTCCACACAGAAAGGTCCCAGACCCAGGACGTCTTGAACCTGCGATCTTCTTGCTGTGAGGCAACAGTGCTAACCCCTGTGCCACCGTGTTGCCCCAATGTAAATGTTAATGATGTAAACGTCACATCTCTGATCTCAACCCGCCAGAATGCTGTCTAAAAGTCACACACAAGACGGCATAATTCCAGCTTATTCAGTGCAGTGTAAAATGCTGGGGCTTCTAATAACAAGTCAGAACTTGCTGAACTCTCAATCTCCTACTATACATACATCCTAATCTACCAAATTATAATACTTATCATAACACCTGCCATTTGCAACATTTGGCTCTTATTACCCAGCTCTTAGGCCATGATAAACATGGAAATAGACACAACAGATGGTGATAATTTAGAGATATTTATTGTAGTAAAATAAATAACTGCAAAACAGAGTGAAAATGTGGAGTGTGTCAGTCAGTAACATAAGCGACGCCATACACAACCATTTGTCGTAGGTATAACATATCTCAACATCTGCACATTTGAGCACCACAGTAAATGAATGAGAAAGACAATTAGAAAGAAAAGCACCAGGCCTAATGATGTGCCCCTTGCTGACATCTCTCCATCATTTCCAACAATCCAACAATCTCGGAACTCTCTAAATGTCTCCCGTTATGGCAGGATGATAAGTCACACTTGAGAAGCAGGAGATGACAGAAAGCAGCTCACAGGCACTTCAGTATTTAACGCCAATGGACAATTTGACATTTCGGTTACTGTGATACATCAGAGTGGAGAGTAATGGGAGAGTGGGATAATGAGTTGGCTTCCTCTCGGCCTTTCCGTCAATGTCACTGAGTCTCTGAAGCATCATAATATAACAAATAACTTAATTGTAAAACTTGTTATTACAGAAACATGTTACAAGCTTGCTGCATTGTTGCTGCAGTTCAGCAGGCTAGTTGCTGCACAGATACGACTCTTACTCTAAAACGTGCTTATTAGGTGCATGTATTCTCGGTACACGTGTGAGAGAGTGGTTGAGAGTGTATAAGCATTGAAGTGAATGTGTAGGTTGCTTCCGTTTGAGTTTGTGTGTATGTGCTTTAATCCCTCTATTTACTCTAAGGCTAGATGGAAAATGTCAGCAACTCAAAGCTATAAGAGGGCATAGACGACCTTTCATTAATCTTACTGTATTGTGTGTATGCGTTTATATGTGTGTGAGGGCTGGGCTCTATTAAGAGAAAATTGCACAAGAGAGTGCTTACGCACATACAGAGGAGGTAGATAAAAGCAGCAGTGTGATCAAAAACATAGAAAAAAAATATTTCAAAGATGAAAACAAAGACTTGTTTTTTGTTTTAATGTTTGACACTGTATTCTTTAAAAAAATCCTTAAAAACCATACTACTCATTTGTGATATGAATGTAGATATTATATTAATGTATAATTTCAAATCTGTATATTTTTTTTTCCCTTCCAACTAAAGTCTTGATCACAAAAAAATGTAAATATAGCCTTAATGCACAAGGGTAGTGTTTTAATGTCTTTTTTTTTTCAATTGTATATTAGCCCTTTAAGTCACTGTGTAAAAAATATCCCCTTTAAGTACCGCCGCATTTTCAATCCCATGTGAAACTCAAAATAACTTCAGAATTTTATCTTCCCACTTTATTTAACCATTTTTCCCATTTATGTCATATAATAGAAAGCATATATATATATATATATATATATATATATATATATATATATATATATATGCTTTCTATTAAAACCACTGAGGGTAAATAAGACCACTAATTATTATTCTTTTAAGAATGGATGCATGTCTGAGTTTAGGCCAGACTGTAGCAGGTGTTTTTTTTTGTCATAATAGCATATATTGGCTTGCTTCAACATGCAGGTAACAGTGAAACGAGACTGGCATATGAAAGTACAAACTAAAACTTGAAACTAAACTTCAAACCATAGAGCTTCAGTAAGAAACAAAAGATGATAATGATGGGCTTGACTGAACTCTGATTCCAATTCCATTTTCTGATCGTCAAACCAGTCAAATAGATTCTTCGTTGTTGACATTTTGCCGTCAGATATGATAAGATGTTACATGTACTTCATTCGCTTCATTGTCGAGATTATGGAGCATTTTCTGCATCCACTGACAAGTACTTTCGAATGTTTTTAAACTTTTTCAGGAAATGGAAGAGAGCTGTCAAATAATATGTGCACAGATACAGGCCCCAAGTTGCAGAAAAGTCTTGTTTCAAGTTTGACGATCTTCCTCGGGTAGCTTCAAGAACTTTTGACATTGGGATATTGAATATCAAGTTTATACTGCAAACATCTATAATGAAGGAAATAATACATATTAAATAAGCTTTTGGGTAACACAGCATAGGCCTCAGACTGAAGGAAGACTGGCAATTTGAAGTCCAAATGAATCAGCATACCGACAGTATCTAACATCCATATAGTCACGTATTTCTGAGTGAAACATAATATTTGAACGCTGTATAGTTACAAGAGGGAATTAAATCAAATCCTTCACACTCTATTGGACCACTTAAAAGTGGGTGCATCTACGATTGCTTGTATGCTGATACCCTGGATTATAGACAGTTACGGTTGTGGGGGAGTAAAGTCTGAGCTGCATTTACCAGACATTTCTGAACGTTCACAATTGTGCACAAATTTTTTTTTGCAAACAGTGTCCAACAATAAGAAGATGAATTTCTGACAAATGCTAATCACCACAGCTATCACAGACCAACCATTGAGTTGCATGATAACTCATGTAACTCACATTTACAAATATCTTATCAAATTACCTTGTTCTTTCATCAAAAAAAGAAAGACATCACACCGATATCATTGTAATGTGTTCAAATCTTGAGGGATAGTCTATTCTTGTTTCATTTGCTCCATACTACATAACAGTTAGCTTTTGTTGTTAAAGCACCACCATTTGAATAACACAGTAAAAAAGAAAAAAAAAAGTTCTAGAAACAGTGTATAAAATAAAGAGTTTTTATTCCAAATGCTCACAGCAAACAGTGTAGTTCAACACTCCTCAGCTGGTGGTTGATGTAAACTTTGGATATCCTGGTGGTGATGGGTAGGAGGTTGGTTGAGGAACAGATAAAAACAGCATCAAGGGGCTGATTTGCTATAATAACGCAGACAGAAAGCTTAATGATCAGGAATGGTGATGTCGGAATTGTTAATGTAGGCTTGAGAGAAGTAGCAGACAAATTACCGGGAGAGGAACGAATGTCAGTGGAAAAGAACTCTCGCGCTGGACTTTGGCCAGAGCTTCATTGATATTTATGGCAGTATTGGCCCATCTTCTCATAAGCTGTACATCATCATAACAGCCAGATGACAGTTCATATCATGTCAAGGCAAATAAAACGTAGTGCACTCATAACTCAGCTCAAAGTTAAACTCCATGTATCTCTTCAATGCCATGAAAAATCATTTTGTGTAGTATTGGTTATTTACGAGAGGGGTGGGTGTTTAAAAATGGGGAGAGACATGTCAAATCATTTTTTAAGCACTGGGGATGGATTTTTTTATTATTATTTTGGCTATAGGGGAGGGACAAACATATATATATATATATATATATATATATATATATATATATATATATATATATATATATATGTATATATATATATATATATATATATATATATATATATATATATATATATATATATATATATATATATATAGTACAGGTCAAAAGTTTGGACACACCTTCTCATTCAATGTGTTTTTTTTTATTTTCATGATTATTTGCATAGTAAATTCTCACTGAAGGCATCAAAACTATGAATGAGCACATGTGAAGTTATGTACTCAACACAAACAGGTGAAATAAATAACTGAAAAGATGTTTTATATTCTAGTTTCTTCAAAATAGCCACCCCTTTCTCTGAATGAAAAAGCAAGAAATTTCACTAATTAACCCTGATAAGGTACACCTATGAAGTGAAAACCATTTCAAGTGACAAGTTTATCAAAAGAATGCCAAGAGTGTGCAAAGGGTGACTATTTTGAAGAATCTAGAATATAAAACATGTTAGGTACATAACACCATAAACATGTGCTCATATATATATATATATATATATATATATATATATATATATATATATATATATATATATATATATATATATATATATATATAGAGAGAGAGAGAGAGAGAGAGAGAGAGAGAGAGAGAGAGAGATTATATTTGATATATTTGATATTTGACATGGTTACCCCTGTATTGTAGCAGGACTCATTAAACCTCATTAGACCTCACACCCCACCTTAACCTCCCATTGAATATAGTGCATGATTCCTGTATGGTAAGAGAACCACGAGCAGGAGAAAAAAAATGGCCCCTGAGGATTATTCATGCCATTTTCAAGATTAACTTTTAATGAAAAGTTGGAGTTAATCAGGAAAGAATGACCTCCACCAGTGCCAATTTGGTGTAGAAATCCCAAACTCTTGGACTTCATTTTCAAGTAACTTTTGTCAATGCAATCATCAAGGGGTCAATTTCTAAAGTCTATGATTGGCCACCACACCAACTGACATTATTCTGGCTGTTGCTGTAACTGTTGTGTATGTAGCAGTTTATTTGGGAAAATGATCATTAATATGCACATGTTGCATTGGGATTTATGTGTGTAAGATGTAGGCTGATTAAAAATTATTTGTAAGGAGGATTTGCATTTTGTTTAAAGAATTAGTGCGTTTGTTTCTGTGATAAATCTCACTCTCTAGTAGTAAGTTAGTGCTTCATTTTAGTTTCAGAGATGGAATTGTCACAGGTAACCTTTGCAGCACTATAGGAGAAAACACAGTAAACATAGGCCGGTAGTTAGCCTTTTCAACATCATGGTTGGAAAAGGTCAGCTTTGCTTATTATTTTCTCCAATACTTACCTACTTTTTGGTCTATAGTAAAATATGGTTGTTTATGGTGGAGGAAGTGTTATACACTTTCCCACTGTCACTCTAGAGAGGACCAGACAGAACAATATTTGCAGCTTCAGGCAGGGATTAAATAGTGACGAGTCCCTTATAACTTTTAACTTTCACTTTAATGTTCAGGTCAAAATATTGGCTCAGGTAATTGGGACAATTGACACTTCTGGACCTTTCTGAATCGAATGTTCTGAGGCTAGAACTGCTGAAATAATTTTGTATCTGTGATGACAATCCCTATAATAAAGACAGTGACTTGTTACAAAACTGAAAAAAACAATGGGTAAGACAAATTTGACATTATAGTATTGTGGCAAGGACATGATAAATGGGTCGAACTTACTATTTACTAAGTCAGACTTCTAATACCTTAAGTGTTTAATTTGTTTTTTTGCTCTGGTTTGTCTGTCACAAGGCAACATTAACAGTAAGATAATTGTAAGTTAAGTGTGGGTTTCCAATACAAGTTGAGTTCAAATAGCAGTTCACCAGTATCACCTCTAAATATAAAATCTAATATTCCAAACATACTTGGACATTCAACAGATATAGATAAAGGTACTATCCATACCTCATTCATGCCCCATATATAGATTCACATGTGAGAGATTCACGTCTTCCTTTCTAGAACCCAGGTTGTAAGGAATCTAATGTCAAATTCCTATAGATGGCTCAATTGAGTCTCAGAGATGATATCTGCTATAGGTTGAATATTTCAGATAACTCAACAAATCTGACATGATTCCTAAAGCCCCCTTTTTACTATAATTCTGTTGACATGGATTCTAACAAATCCCAGAGTAAGTCTTATGGGGCAGTCGTACCTGCAAAAAAAACCTAACCAAAACTTCTCACTTGATTTCCACTGGTGCCATTTAGACCTTGTTACCCTATCCTTAAAACTAACAGTATATGGAATATGCCTTTTCTTTATGGTATTTTTCCCCTAAATGCTACACATGGAATGCTCTAGGGAGGAGGTTGTCATTTCTAAAACAGACAATTCAGAAACCTATATTGTTTCACGTACAATGAACCTTACTTAATTCCTTGTCACACTTGCACCCTCCAAGTCAAACCTGAAAAGAAGTTCACTGGATTCCAAAAGACCTTCATAAACTTCAGAATGCAATGCATCATTCACCTACCAGCTCAGGTTCTTTAGCAGCAATGGAATGTTACCTTCTTCAACAACACTCTCATATTTCCTTGACCTGCTTGTGTATCACCTCCCTTTATTCATCAGTTATTTCCCTGAATGTGTCTGCAGATTAATCTGTCACACACGCCCCCATCCATTCCAAATGCCTTCTCTGTACCATGCTGCGTAAGATTTCCATTTTAATTGACATATGGTACAGATGCATGATGGGTTTTCACTTGGTGAGAAGGGGTGAATGTGTAAATAATGAACAAACCAACACCCTGTACTCCCATATACATTTAATGCATACTTCACATCAGATGGAATGAGTTTGCGTGACACAGGGATAAAAGTGTGTGTGTACATGTGTTTTGCATTTGCGAAAATGTTTTAAGGCAAGCTGTGCAAATTTGATGGATTCAAGCTTGTGTTCATGCATGACTTATGAAACAAAGGTGAATTGTTATGATTAAAGCAGATGAATTTCTCCATGTATGAATGGGTGCATAGGTGTTTTTTTTCTGTTTCATATCGCTGTCTCTCTGAAGAGTGAGATATGGAAAAAAAAATGTTCAGATTACAGTTGCTATTTTAGCAAGAAATGTTTAAAACAATTCCCACAAATTGAAAGTCCCAAATAGGACTATAATTTTGTCAGTTTTGGAGCTTCATTGTCGCCTCAATCAGTCTGTGATATAACAGGGTTTCCAAGACTTAAAAGCCATAATAAGTTCCCATTTCCTACCTCTGCTCATTTCCAATGTAAATGAAACCTCCAATAAAACTGCCTTTCTTCCCTTGACACACATACCAATGGTATCCAAACATTAGCTTGACAAAAACACATTGAATTTGTTCATTGTCCTTATGTTTCTTTGTTTTGCTATGTTTTTTTCAGTTTTTTTTTGTTGTTGTTTTTCTGCCATGACCACCTTTGGAAGCTGGAATATGTCTGTTTCTTAGTAGCCTATAGAACAGAGCAGGGACATGCACAGGAATCTTAAAGGGCAGTTGAAAAAAAAAAAAAAAGGCTATGTATCAGCAGATACGCATGTAGGCCACAAATCAGCAGCCATGTAAAACTGTTGACTGCAACCTAGCTGGCTGTTGGATTTTTTTTGGTAGGCTACCTAAACTAAACGTGCCACAGTAGCTGGCTGTTGGCTCACTAAACATCGCAAATGCTATGCAGGCAACTGCCGGTCGGTTGCCTGGTTACCACCAGACCTTATCACCAAGTGAGATGGACTATCTTTCTATTATCCTAACTCTCATCCTCCCTTGTGGTTGTGGCCCCGTGATGACGCTATTGACAACAGAAGTTTAATTCAATATCTTGCAAAAGTGCAATTCGAAGGCAATTTTCTCATTTGCAATCTGCATGTTAAATGGGGAAAAGTCCCCCAAAAGTTGTTGTGGCTAAGCTGACAACGAGGAAACTTTTTGTTTTCTCCACAGAGGCGGGGCATCAGCGGAGTTAGAATATTGGAAAGAACCCCATGTCTTTTAGATTAGAACGACTGTGCAAAGCAGCATGAGATTTCCCAGGTTAGCTGGTCGGTACAGCGCTTTTTTAAAAAGTTTTTTTAAGTTATGCGTGCCCCCCTACCCCGCTCGCCCCTCCCTTTTGCCTTTCTCTCACGGTGTCTGATGAGACTCTGAATGACTGACTCAGTCTGATGAATTTATTTCAGGAAATTTCTGAAAATTACAAATTATAAAGAAAAATCATGTTGAAATCTGAAATCCTTTAAATTATATTTTTCCTCAGAAGGGCAACATCAGCCAAGGAGGGCAAAACGGCAGTTGCCCAGACAACCAGGGCATATTTTATTTATCAAGCACTCGGTGAGATACATTGAGAAATTAAAGTCTAAATCACTTAACCACGTGCAATCCACTTTTGACCCCTTGAAACAATCCATTTACAACTACTTCATCACCATATCTGTAGTTTTATTTGAATAGATAGATGAACAATATCCAGCAATGAGAAAGAAATAGAGAAAAAAGTCAAGATTAGAGGGAAATCTAAAAAAAAAAGGCAAACATGGGTTTTTAACATCTGATAGCTACTGGGAAATCAATGCAACATTTTTTTTTTCCAGATGCACTTGTTGTGTTTGTGAGATGACAAAAAAATCATTTCTACATCTATCTCAAGTAATTAGAATATCATCAACAAGTTAAATTATTGTCAGAGATTTCAGAAAGTGAGTCCTGATCCACAGAAAAGGAACAAATGCAGTAAAGCACGGACGTGGAGTTACTGAGTCAACATGGACTAGGAACCTTGCACTGCACCATGATTATTCTTATTATTATTTTATTAGCATTACTTCTTGAAGTTAGTTTATTGTTACAAATTTTAACTGTCACGTTATATTGTGTTTTTTGTATTGTATTGTGTATTGTGTATTGTTTTTTTTTTTTTTTATGTTTTATGCGCTACTCAAAATATCTGGCCTTACCTTAGGAAAGCATAAACCCATTCCTGTAGTTACTACTGGATTCAGAGCAGTTGGACTATTGATACAGTTCTGCTCTCTGTGGTTTCATGGCTCAGAATCCTGATCTTACTGCTGTTTGCTGCTGTGCTGTATGTCTCTGTGGCTGTTCCCTCAAAGCATGATGACAGTTTTTAGCCACAAACCTTGTAAAGTGTGCCAGTCAAACATGTGTAATCCACTTTAGAATGTAATGCGTGTGAGTATATGCACCACTCCCACCTCACTGATATTCTAAAGCCCAGTTTAATAATACCTGTGTGTTTCCCCCATTTTCATCAACCATTTTCATCATTTCTTTCTTAACACAGTAAAATGTAAATGTAATCAAACACATGAGCTGTAATTCCATTGAAATTCTCAACAGAGCACGTATTATATCTTTTTCCCCCTCCCTACCGTACTACCAAAATACTTTTTCAAGTCATGTATGACATGAATGTAGCTTCCAAGTATGCTTTCAAGTGGAGGTAACAGACATTCCTTCCTTTCCTTCCTTTCCTTACCCATGCCTGCAGCAAGACAGGAAGGATGGCAGTGTCTGTTGTTCACAGCTTTGGTACTAATGGCATCAACCAACCATGACTATTTTATTTAATATTACCTGTAGGTCAAGGTTTTAAATTATCCAGCAATCTGAGAGCGCCTTTCCATGAAAAATAACAGAGTCAGTTGTTTCCGCAAACAAGGAAAATGGCAAGCCCTCCAGTTGCTGTGGGAATTATAACTCCTTAAGAAGCTAAGGCCTTCAGTTAAATAATCTGTTGGCTTTTACTTTAAGAACATTCCACCTACAGTCTTACAAATTCCACATTAGCAAAGGGCCATTATTGTGAGTGATTAATCTGATGTGACCAGATGGCATGTTACATATCTGGGAAGTCTTCCTTGGAAATTGTTTGGAAAAGGGCAGCAGATATAACAGCCCTCTCTATTGCTACAGTTCAGCAGCATTTTAAATAAGAAGAAAATATTAAAGAAAGGTGACAAATTAGATTATTTAAGTATTTTTTTTGTTTGGCTGCACCAATAAAAACAGTTCCTCAAGCACCCTAATAAACTCCCACCTTTGCCTTAGCAACACAGCACAGGCACTACACTACTTAATCTAGTCATTTAACTGCACGTTGCTGTTGATGGTGCAGCAAGTGAAATATGTGTGAGGCCGTACACATACAAATAAGTATGTGAGGTAAAACCAAAACTGACTGTTGCTTGAGAACCAACAGTTAATGGCTTTATCTTCTCCTGCTTTCCACTGTTGGTTTCCAGTAACTTTTAATGAGCGCTCAGACCTATTTTGTGTTTTCAGGGTTAATTGATAGGCCTAATTAATATCACATATTACTGTCAAGACTCTACAGGAATGTTACACAGTAAAAGAAGCATCTTGCCAGATCCAACCGTTGCCCACTGACTGTCATGATCTCCATCACTAAAAATCACAAATCTTGCTCCTTTCACATCATGGGAAGCATCTGTGCCATTGTGATGATGGGAGTCACCTTCACACATATGTAGTATCACTACTGTTTTGTTTCTCTGTGTCCAACAGATCATTGGGAGTTTCAGTTTCTGTCATGTAGCGGTTTAAACAAACCAAGTTTACTAATTCTATACAGCTCTCATTTGATTGTCTACACTGATTCACAAAACTGCCTCAAAAAATCATTCAGCTCCGCCTTCTCAATGGACTGGAAATCGAGGGTGATTGATTTCAAAAGCAGTTTGAAGGCGGTCGACAGCCCCAAATGTCTGTCTCAGTGTTGGCTTCATTCTTGTTCTTCTCCAATTCCTTCAGTTTGGTTGATGAAGGTTTTGCAAACTGGGATGTTGGCACAACTGGAGTCAGCGTTCCCCCTGCCTCATCCTCATCATCTTTGGCGATGGTTGAATGAATTAACAGTGCAGTGTAAGTGATCATGGCTGTAAATTAGAATGTTGCCATGGTAAAGCTTAAGCTCACAAGCCAACTTGCTACTTTGGTTTTAATTGAACAGTTTGATGCAGAGTGATACATAAAAAGCGAAGTAAGTGTAATATCCTTACAATTTTTTTGATTTTTTTTGTCTTCCAGCTGATGATGATCTTTATTGAAATTTTACAGAAACAGGGCAAATAAAGGTTTACAATATATATATATATATATATATATATATATATATATATATATATATATATATATATATATATATATATATATATATATATATAGTATGATATGCATACTATATATGGATTTTTCTGTTCATTGTATTTAATTTTATTTTTTTTTTATCTTCCTATGCATCCTATGTAGCTTTTCTTTCCTCATCTTGTTTGTTCTTCTTAATTCTTTCTCTAACATTTGGACCCAAGCAGCAAAGCTGTGAAACCTCATGGTGTTTTGTTTGTTAGTTCTTATTATACTTTTTTTCCGCCTGGAAGAAAACTATGACAGCCCATAGAACCATCTGGTAAAAAAAAATTGGGGACAGTCCCATGATTAATGTCAGCAAGTTTCATGTCGGTACCTCATATGCTCTAGCACCATTAGTCGGCCAAATATGGAGGTACATATCTGCATGTAACTTTTGAACTGTACATATTTGCATCCATCTATTTCAAAAGCTCATATCTCATGACGGGTTAAAATTCCAACGCCTGATAATGCTGTGGGTTGTCACATTGATGGTTTTTGATAATTTTTAAGGTCAGCATAAGTATTCAGCCACCAAATTTGATTATATCAAAATCGTAAAACATATTCCACTGACTGCATACTTAGAGCATACTTGACATGCATAATAATGTAATTTTACTTTCTGTCAAATCTTTTAGCCTTCAGAGCCAATCAAAACTTGACCGCAAGTCCCCCAAACAGGACGTGGCCTTATATATTAGCCAAACTTTGGTGTATCAACATGAACTTGAACTTCATTCTGTTGTCATGGCAACATAGGCTTTTTTCACTGCTTGGTCCCCATTGTTTTTTGCAGCTATATATTTATTGTTATTTCTACATTTGCCTGCTGTCTCTCTGTACTTCAGTCCCATGTACCAGTCCCATTTGATATATATAATATATCAATTTCAAACAGTCATTTCTGCTGTAAAGTCTGTGGTGCTTTTTAATCATACTTAAAATTGACATTCAAATGCCATACATGTGTATTTATTATGAATTCCAAAGCCAAAGCAAAAAACATGTTCCATGAACACACATTAGCATTAATATCTCAAGACAGAATGATTTTTACCTCAAACTTTCACCAACCTGCTACAATTGATACGGCCCAATATCCTTTCACAATCTTTCCTGTGCAACATTTATCTTTTATTCTTTATTAAATCAGGAGCTGCTTCAGATTAAGGAATTGAATGCAGACATGATGATGTAATTGAAACGCTGAACCTCCCTGTGCATCCCTGCAGCTCTTTGTGATTGGTAATTCATCACTGGCTCATCTCACCCTAATGAACCCAGACACTGATTAGGAGCGCACCTTCAAACAGAACAAACACTGCCCTTCCAACTTAATTTCCAACTTGCATTGTCAAGCCGCCACTACAAAGCGGCACCTCTCCCCAAGCGAGCATGTTGTCAATATTTGATGTGATGCACTTACTTATTACAAGTAAAACAGATGCCGTTATTGTTTCTGCTGATGTCGAAAGTCTGCAGCTGTTTAGATTAAGAGAGAAGTGGCCTTATTAAGAAGGTGGCAGATGCGGTTATGGAAGACGTTTGGGCAGCGATATAAATTTGCATAATATGAACTGTTAAGAGGAGAGGATAGAGAGAGTGGGGCGTGATTAAGAAGAGTGTCAGTGCACTTAAATAAGACAGTTATAGCACTGGAATATTTCAGCGATAATGTAAATTTAATTTTATACAACAGGGCGGGATAAGGGACTGACAGGAGGTAGAACAGGAGGGAGAGAGGGGGAGACTGATAGGGTAATTACCTGTGTGACAGATATACTTGACTCACTAATATAGGTTATACGCACTTTATCGAGGTATTCAGGACAATGTCAGATGGTGATGAGCGAGGTACAGACAGAGATAGAAGGTGAGGGTGTCCAACATACTTAAGAAGAGACATTTAGGGCAATTTTATTTTCACCTCTATAATTAAACATATTTTATTCCAAATTCCAAGACAGGCTAAGAGGCGTATAACAGCTCTCAAATTGAGGCTGATACTTTAAGTTCAACACTTGCTTCAAATGGGAAAGAAGCAAACAGATTCGTTACCAGTCTAAAGACAGACATGTCATATGGAAGCATGTATAGCAAATTAGATGCAATCAAATAGTTGTATACAATAAATAGTGACTGGTGACACATTTAAATGTCAAAATTAGACACATTTGCCAGGACACAAGGGATAACTCACAATTTTATTACGAAAACAGGCATCAATAACAGTGTTCTACTGGCTGTAATATTTATAATGTCAATAAATGACACCAACAAGATGGGTACATTTGCAATGATTGATTATACAAAAACATCCCTCAGGTTTCATACACACATATACATTTTTACCAATAAATTTTCCATGTCCATGCCTTTTCATGACCAAATTGCAAATGTAATGACCAATGACCCTTCAATTGAAACATCTGCACGAATGAATGAATGAATGAATTAATTAATGCTTTGACAAACATACTATATTTGGCAATGTAACGACAACTTGTGTCTACAGAATGGAGTTTACCATTGTCTTTTTTTTTCTTCCCCTTTTTACATAAATGATTTATTGGTAATGCATATTAGGTAGTACAAAATGACAATTATTTCCCATATTTGTACAATAACACCCTCATAGCCTCAACATCAATAACAAAGGAATAGTGGGACAGAAGAAAAACATATGGCTCAGGTTACAAGAGGTAGCATCACAGCTGTCACATTGATCTGCAATATTTGGATAGCTTTCAGATAGTTAAGATTTTCACTCAGAAATCAATTAATCACAAGTTGTTTTCATTTTTTTTTTTTTAACTGAAAAGCCTCGTATTATGCACTTTTATGGGTTTTATTCAATGTTTCAATACACCTAACATGCTAACATGATATATTTAAAGTATAAAAATAATTTAAGTTTTACTGTGCCTTGCTGGAGCACCAGAAATCACAGATTCATCTTTAGTTTGTCTCATAAATATTCAGAAGCATCTCTTCTGATGGGCTGATTTTCATTTGGAAGACTGAATGACGGGTGGACTGCATGACATTACAATGTCAAAGAAGTACAAACAAGCCTTGAAATGGAAAGTTTTTAAATCCTCAATCCTAAATCCTCAATTTTCCTCAAGTGTTTAGTGCATGGGGTTTAATGTAAAAAAAAAAAAAAATGAATAAATAAATCCTTGAAAAGGACTAATTGTATAGTACAGGACATTTATTTTGACACCAAGCATGTGTCATTTTTAGCTTTTGTATACAGTTTAAAAAGTCTCTGTGACCCGGTCAGCTCTACCTACTGACATTGGCTCTTCAATAAATCCCCCCTGGATGAGAGCATCTATCTCTTGCAGGGAGAGCTGGGTATGTCCCACTGTTTACTGGAGCAGGTGTTGGCCAGGCTGCCGTCTGGGAACCAGCAG
Source organism: Lepturacanthus savala (assembly GCA_030544235.1). Taxonomy (NCBI): domain Eukaryota; kingdom Metazoa; phylum Chordata; class Actinopteri; order Scombriformes; family Trichiuridae; genus Lepturacanthus; species Lepturacanthus savala. Next base: position 20,429,987 of record CM060464.1, read on the forward strand.
CAAAATCGGCCAGACTGCCAATAGGGGACATGGAGCAGGTGTTGGCCGGACCACCGACTGAACTTGGATTATGTGATGCTTAATGCTGTGATCCTATTGCATTTCCAGCTAATAAATCCCAGCAGTCATCTGCAAAATATATTTTTGCAAAAATATTCAGGCAAAAAAAAAAAAAAAAATCTATTTATTTTATTTCATTGTGTTCAGCCTTCTGCCACTTGATGCCAATAGCACTTAAAGTGATTAGATTAGGGGAAATACATCAGTGTTACCTTTCAAAAAGAGACCAAAACCATGCATGTCCTCGAAATAGTTCCAAAGAACAGCTTTCAATTTACTTTAGGTATAGCTTGAATAGCCATTTTTTTAAAGGAAGTCATTGATCTTCAAGATATTATTGGACAACAAGGTCTCTGAGAATTTCAAGATCTCACAATCTCTAATGACCACTCCCATAAGTGCTTAGATCACCCCTGTCAGACCAAGTTTGGTCTGAAGGGGTGACTTTTACCTTCTGTTCAGCAGATAAGGCTGCCTCCTATCAGGACAAAATGTTGTTCCTACTGCTAGTATAATGTTAAAGAGTGGGATATAGTATTGACAGCTATGTTATAATTGCTTGTCTATACAGTCTTCTCTTAAAATTACTATGCACATTTATGTGCTGTTGTTCCTAATAGTTGTTGATTGTTTCATGTATATGTGTTTTGTATATACTGGCTACAAATTTCCCCAAACTGGCCATAACTTTAATTTGAACTCTAAACTTCTGACCTCTTGCATACAGCAATGCGTGCACAAGGCGTCCTTCAAGGCACCGATTCGGGAACACATTATCTTCATTCAATACTTGGCCCAAAATACAATGGCAGTGTCTCCAAACTCCAAAAATACTGTTTTATTCCACCTCACCCCTCCCAGTGTGTCTCCCTTTCCCTCTGCAGTCTTGTGCTCCAGAGATTGGTGACAGGTGCGCAGGAGACACAGCTGCTTTTCATCACCCCATCACTCCACCGGCTTCAATATCATGGTCTCATCATCCACCGCTGCCAGAACTTTACAGACCTCTCTGTGAACACAAGTCAGGCCACAGATTTATTCATTCGATCTCCTGTGCTCCCTCCCGTGTTTCTTTGTTCCGAGTTTTTGAATCCTGTTCTCCTCTGTCTCTTGATCTCCTGCCCTTGCCTCCTTGTCGCCGGTCCCGGGACTTGCCCTCGTCCCTGGAAACCCCCACCTCTTCTCTCCCTCGCCTCCTCTCCAATCCCAGACTCATGCACACCCTCTCTGGACACCCTGCAGCTCCTGCTTGCCTTCCTTCAATACATCTGTTCATCTGCATTGCATGTCCTCTTTTGTATATTCACTATAAATGCCATTTGGTCCAATAGCTGCCTGTCATCTCAAAATCCAAATGATCAATTATAAATGACAAATTGAAACAACATCAAATGAAACAGGTCATATTGGGAGCCCTGCTTAGACGATAGTGTATGTACCTTCTTAGTATAGTGCCTGCTAATTCTGAATTACACATCCTCCATGGGGTTAACCACACCCCCAAGCGACTGATGGTGAGGGAATGGCTCTTCATATGCAAAGATATGGCACAGCTCAAACTGTCTACAGGAAGGTTGCATGGGGCAACAGCTGTTGGATCAATTGAATGGTCTTATATGAACATGAATTTGTTTTGTGATCTCTCCTTGTCCTGTTCTTATGTAGTGTTTATTGTTGTATTGTGTTGTTATAATGTACTAATCACATTGCCTTATGATCTTTGATCGTTTTTGACATCTTTCTTTTTTTTTAAATGATCACAAAACCCAACTCTTTTATCTATTATTGAGTGACTGAAACCACAGCTTCACTTAGCTTAATTGGACTCAGATTAATTGTTGTAGCTCTAGACTTATTGTGACTCAGAGGACGTTGGGTGTTTTATTTCATACAGCTGAGACGAGTCTGTTCAGATCTGTAACCCCGTCACACATCAGCACCAGATAATCTTTTCAAACCATCGACCCCAGCCATGCCTCAGATCAGGATTTCCGTTCTAAATGTCAGGATATAAAATGTCCTGATAATCTTTAGTGTGTGCTCAGCCTGAGGAGAACAGATGAGATGGCCTGTGGGTCAGAGAGATTGTCCTGGTGGAGAAAAGGTTGGAAGAGATCCAACTGTTATGAGACTGCCTCTGCTGAGAAATGTGCATTTCTCGTTGTAGCTGTAGAAAATCTCAAAAGAGATAGAAAGATAGAAACATAAAACACCAGAAATTCACAAGGAAGAAGCAGCCAGGTACTGAATGCAACACGGCTTGAATGATAAACAGTATTTTGTGTGAACTTGTTGAGAAAAAGTTTTTAAGTTTGAAGAATATATGTATTTATGCCACTGGCTAGGTGACTTCTCTTTTCTGGCCTGTGTGTGTGAATCAAAACTCTTTAATATACACATAGTTGAGCTCAAATTTAAACAGCTTTTACATCGATTCACTACCAGACCTGTAGGCATAACATAGCGACTGTCTAAACTATTTGATATCAACCACTACAAGTAAAGCTGAATTATCAACTTGATCTGATTAGAAGAAAAACACACCAATGGCTGATTTGAATATTTAGAATCTAGAAGACAACAATTCCTTTTTTCTAGAATTATTCCTCATCGTGACGATGGTAAACGTGAACATGGAGTGACAAACTAAAATATCTTCCTTTGCCAAGCCACACTGTAAAACAATGGAATATTAACATGTGAAAATACTGTTACATTTATGGACTTAAATGTTTCAGTGTATTAAACAAATTTAAATATTTGTCAAAGTCAAAGACAACACAGGTGGACACAAAATGCAGTTTTTAAATGAAGGTTTTTATTATGAAGGTGTGAAAATGTGATTCCAAATTCCTCTATACTGAGTATAATGACAATAAAATTCTGATTACTATTCTCTTTCTATCTCATATATCTGATGTTTTTTCTCTATTATTTCTGAAAAAGATAAGGAAGATGAGCTAGATGTCTAAGGTCAGTCATATTTACTGGGCGGATCAACTGACATTGCTTGAGAACTATAATGATTGTTCCAGGTATTATTCAGGCCCTCAAGCCTTACCAAAGAAAATTAATTAGGGCTTTTTGGTTGTAAAAAATGAAAAAATATGGTCTTATTTTTGCTTCTTTGCCAAATACCAAGGCATAAGCCAAGTTTATTAACAAGGAAGTGTGTGTCAAATGACTTTGATGTGGCATTACTGTTATTACTGTAACAGTTACCACCATGACATACTAGTCATACCAGACAAAGAAAACACTATATCAACACTTGAGGCCACCAAACCCACATAAATGGAACAAAAAAGATACTGCGGTTGCACAGTGTCCACACAATGAAGACAATGATTTTTTCTTTTTTTTTTGATTTTTTCAATTTATTCACAGATAATGCGCCAAAGCCGAATGAGTCGCACACCACACAAGGTTTAAGTGCCACTCTGTCATCAAGCACTGTTGAAAAGGCTCACTCAATCAAGCAAAAGCAATATGCAGAAGATAAAGCGAACTCAATTAGGACAACTGGACTATGGATGTGTCCATCGCAGGTATATTATGCGCAAAAGGTTATGTTGCTCTTTGGAGGTCTCAAATCAAAAGGAATATAATTTCTTCTCCTTTGAAGCTACTACAGACTCCCTTGTGCCAATACATTTGATTGTCCCTGCGATGGAAGATGAACAGTAAAAGCACTGTAAGTCAGGAGGTTTAAAATTGCATGCTTTGAAAAAAAAAGAAAAAAAGGGGTCTTCCTAATAGGTAAGGTTGAAAGTAGTTGTATAATGTAAATGTATTTCATTTTTATTTAAAGGACTATAACTGTACTGGTCGTCATCACTTTGTCATATCTTCCAATGCAACTGAGCCAAAAAACACAATGTGGAACTGTATTTTTTTTCTCCAGTAAAATTATTTCGGTACAACCTTTCTTCAAGCAATATTATACTTTCAGAGGATGCATACATCTGCACCATTGTTACATTAGACAGAGTAGACCGACTCCATTGATTTGTTTGCCTGGTTTCTCGCACATGAGCCTTTTTTCTTTATTTCCCTCATGTCACTGCCCAGGCTGGTGGAGAATATTGACTGCAGGATTGCTATCACTCATTCTTGTTGAGGACATTTCTACTTCTGCTTGGAGAATTTCTTATGACTCTTTTTTGACTCAGATAACATCTATTTTTGATAAGCTTGCACATGTTGTAGTGATTCCGCGATCGACTTTCCACAGGTCACCTGCCAATCAAAAGAGGGTGTTCATATGGGAATTGAAATACAGGGCCTGTAAATCAGCACTTGTTTTTGTATGACATCCATAATACATCCATTACCGCCACTCTCAAACCACAGTTAGAAACCATATGCATGTATATTGTATTTGCATGTGGGAAAAACCATGAACTATACTAGAATTTATTGCAAACAGAAACTGACAATTGCGGGGGTTGGGGGGGTTCATTCCATCCATCCCTATGGAAAATAAGAATGTGTGAATTTATGTAACCTAGGCTACATAGTTGACAATTTAGCATGGAAAAGAAAGTATGGGAAATGTGGCACCACAGCACAGATACTGGCACTACAAACACATGAAATTGTAATTATTAGCTGTTCCATTGTGAAATAACAGAAATAACAGAAGGTGCACAAAAAAAACAACCAAAAAAGAGTCATGGGTTCCAGCCTGTTGAATACCATCTAATCTATTCCTTTTTTTATATGAAACCTATGCAACATTACAATATGAAATAATGTATATTATTCCTCCAAACATATACCCCTTCCTAGCCCTGAAACTATCATAATGTAGAAATATTTCTCAAAAGCAGCAGCAAGACAAACAATAGCTAAAGTGAAATTAATTTTAAGACTGACCAGTGGGAGATGGAGAGTAGCCAATGCATTGCCTTAGCTTGATGACGAACAAACATTTTCTGTAACTTTTCCAACACCATGGAGCATGGAGCCATCCACTCAGCCCTCCCTGCCATGCTAAGAAAAGTGAAATCTAAGAGTAATATCAGCCGAACTATGTCACCATGCCTGAAACATTGACGTTCAAAGCTGTTGTCAAAGCTTTCTTCTAAAAACTGGAATTTGAAAATACATTTCATTGGCTCATAGCTTCACTGCACAATGGCCTGATGTCTTGTCTCTTACCCTGTGCAGGAATAGTTTAACTGCAGCTTCTAAAAGGGTGAATAAAAAGGCGAACAGTCGTTATAGCTTTTATATAAAGGAAATAAAAAGTATACATGACAGATCACATTTAGTAGCTTTATTTTCTGATTTTTTCTTCTTCTGTTCAAAAAAAAGTTTATTTTTTCTCACTCTTTTAGTGAACACTAAACGCCATCTACTGGCCATTCTGAATAACAACACTAATGTTAACTCCAAAATAATCACTTGCCTTTAACTGTATTTTTAAACTCGGTTTATTATTTATTTTTTTAATCTGAATAATAATGTTAATGTAATTAATTAGCAATGAAATTAAAGTGTGTTTAACAAAAAAAATACAACATTCTGTCTTGTGTCATTATTGCTGTATTCAGGAAAAAGTTAATTATATGTACATCTATTCAACTTGGGCGACCTGCCTCTTAAGGCAAACAATCCTGCCATTTCCTCGCTCAGACTCGCCTCTCTTTCTTCTTTATTCCTCTCTCTTCCTCAGCAGATATTAGGCATTTGTTATTCCTCCCCTTACCTACTGTGTTCTCGCACAGTGATAGATAAATTTTATTAAAAAAGGGGACTGGCTCGCAAATCAAAGGTGCAAGGAGAGAAAACACGGAGTAAGTTTATAAACCTCATTCACAGTGCATGTGTTGATATGTCTATATTGCTCAATCCTCACTGGCTAAGTGTTAACCTAAAGCTAAAGTTTAAAAGTTCATTTAATGATAGAATTTTCACAGATATAGTAATGTATTCGGTTGTAATTCTAGTTATAGTCACATCTGTAGTAAGATTTCACTGAAACACAAATGTTCTGTTTGGCAGGTAAGTATTGTCCTTGGAAACAAACAAAAACAATTTTCTTTTTTAAAGATTCATATATCCATACCATTTTGAGTGCATGCCATTGTACTGAAACTACTCTAAGTTAAGTCAATAATATCCATTAAAACAATATTCAGTCAAAGAATTTCAGTCTTAGTATTGTTAAATATCACTGCTGCATTTGAATAACACGTTACTCGACTGATTTGAAAATTTCTAGCCAAATTGTAAACAGGTTTATATTCTACTTAAAAGACAGGTACTACTTTGTGTCTATATTTATTTTCACATCTGAGAGGACAAAAATTTCCTGTGGTAATCCCCAAGGCTCCATTCTGGGGCCTTTTCTGGTCAATGTATACACACTCCCACTTCCTCAGATTATGGAAAACAACACTATGTATATTTAGGCAAAGGACACACATTTACATAACCATATCAGACAGGTGATTTGTTATTTTTAAACAGAGGGATGGCCTGATGGGAGCACCACCAACCAACACAAACACCCATGTACACCTCCAAAAGGACATTGTTGCAGGACACCTTACCCATAGCTGTGACATTTCTAATTCTACCGTTCCATTTTATCCAGTCTTCCTTCTCTTCTTACTACAACTGTTGCCTTATTGTTTTTATAGTAACTTGTAAATACACCTTCAAATTGTATGCAGTGGACTGGGCTTATTCAGGGAGGATTTTCATATGTTGCTCAAGTTACAATACAAGCAGAATCATTAGACCTACATGATCCAAGTGTTTTTTTTTTTTTTTTTGTTTGTTTTTTTGTTTTTTTTTCCCCTTCTAAACTCCTTGAAGGACATACAATTAAAATTGTGTAAAACTGAAAGTAAGAGAGCATTATAGGAAATAATATAGAAAGTTAAAGTAAAAATAAACTTATTAATAAAGTAATTGCAGCTCTGTCCCATTAAGCTAAAGGGGTTGAATCTTTGAATAAGCATAGAATGTGTGTTCTGTTCAATAACATTATTCTCAGATTAAGGAGCTATCAGACTCATTATCAGGTCTTAGTTGTGATTTCACTGTTTGTTTTCTTGGCTGGAGGTTGCAAGCCAAGATATCCACATTATATCTTTGGAAAATCAAAGCTGATATAAATTTCAGCTCCAAGGTAGCCCTCATTTCAATTATAATATTAATATAGCTAAAGGCATGTTTATGTTCTCTATGAATCTCTATGATTCCTTGACTACACATTGCTACTTACCACTTTGATCACAAAGGTGACACTATAGAGTATCATGATACAATATTGTGTAGAATTGAGTATTTATAATGTACTTAAGAGAATATTATAGATCCAAACTGTCATAAGGCTAGGAGTGGGCGAAAAGAGCACAATTACAAATCTGTCTGCTACTTCAACACCCTGGACAGTAATGTGGATTTATCAATACAGTTAGGCTACTGATATTTCAGAGCCATGGTTGGAGGTCATAGTGTAATGTGTAAATACAGTATTGGGTAGGCCAACATTTTCTTAAGTTAAATACAGATAAAAAATTAAACATTTTTTTAGAGCCAACTCCAATCAGTAATGTTAAAAACTACAAACCAAGCCAGACATCTTGGTGTAGTCATGGACTCAGATCTGCATTTCAACGGCAACATTAAGACAATTATAAAGTCAGACTACTACCACCTAAGGAATATATCAAGGACTAAAAGACTTACGTTGTAGCTGGATTTAGAAAAAAGGTGAAGGTCTATGTCGATCAAACGGTACAGCTGATTCAGAACTCCACCTGTTTGAATCCTCACTAAGACCGAGGAAGTGGATCACATCTCTCCAGTTCTGAGGTCTTCACACTTCCTGTCTGTCAACGAATTGGCTTATACTGTTAATACCGCTGTAAGTTTACATAAAATTGTATACTCTGCTATGTTACAAACCAGTTACCCAGGTCTGGTTTCTGTTCTCAAAACTAAACACGGAGAGGCAGCTTTTATGCTCCACATACCTGAACAAACTCCCAGACAACTAAAAGTCTGCTGTAACTCTGTCCCATTAAATCAAGACTTATCTGTGTCACCTGTGTGTGTCTTGATGTCTCGTATGTTTTATGTAAAGCACATATTGTTTGTATATTAATGCTTAATAAATTAAAACAACACAGAGGGATGTATTTTCATTTGACATGTAAGACTTATTTATGAAAACTCACTTTTGAAAACAATTTCATATCTAATATCACTTGTATAGTATATGTACCAAGGGTTATGTGATGTTTTTTGTACAACTTACATTTAAATGAATGAAATGAATTTAATTTTTATGAGATTATGTGCAATTGTGCATTGCATTATTTAGGAGATTTAACATCTGCAAGCCTTAATGTTAGGTTGGACTTAAACCAAATGCTGTGTATAATTATTTAGACAAAGTCATGAAAAACTGTTTTCATAAACACCAGATCATAACTGATAAACAAACTAGTTTCTGTAGCTTCTGCTCTTCTGGTTCAATCATTTTATCTTTTTCAGCAAAACAAATACATACATGTTCATGGCAACAATGGCTATGAAGCATGGAACCAGTTTATTTTCTCTGACGAGATAAATTAAGAACAGACAGAGGTCCTGATCACCAGAAATGTGTTTATTTTGCACGTATGCAAATAGATATATGGGATAATAAAGGCTGAGGTTTCTTAAAAAAAAGAAAGTTATGTTTAAATTATTATGCATTAATGGTTAAGATTATAGTTAGTAGTATCATAGTGCATTAATAGTTATAGTTATAATAATTAAATAAATAAATAACATCTGCAAATAAGCACATAGGTTTTTTTCAATACATCATACTAAACCTTTAACCAGTTCGGAACTGTGTAGGTTATATTGGTGCAGGTAATACTGTCACTATGGTTACCTGCAGTTTAATATCATCCTCTATGTTATCAAGAACTTTTGTGGGCATCATATGACCAAGAAATAATGGCTTTATTCTATTAAATGCTCCTAATGCAGGTGGCTGATGAGAAACATATGCACATTTGCAGACTAGTCGCACACAGCGTTGTGTTAGGTATGCATAATAACAGGCTTTTTTTCCCCTGAAGCAGGCCTTTAACCACACAGAGACCCGTCATTAGAGTACTGTACAGTGCACATGTGAACAAAGCCTCTGTGTCTTCATGTGGAAACTGGGACTTGGACTGAGCCCGTCAGGATGGCGAGGTGCATCTGAGCCCAATTAACCTCTGTCTGTTTCTTTGCAGATGCAGGAGATGAGCCCAGGGCTGAAACACGACATAAAGAGAACAGCAAAAAGTAACCATATATGGCACATACATCAAAAAGCGGGGGTATTGTTTTTTTTTTTTTTTTTTTTTTTCCTTTTTATATATATCAGTGTTTCCTACAGACCCATCTGATAATCACTTGTTTCCTGTTTCCATCCCACCCCGTATGCCACTCTACGTTCCCATATTTATCCAGAGGCTTTGCATGCATCAGCTGTTTGTTATAAATAGGGGAGCACCTCACGTTGCTAAATAAATAATGAGCTATCAAACACTGCCGATTTATGTAAAACTACCCGGAGTTGTAAGCATTTTATTCCTTTCATCACAAGTTGTGGGAGAGTAATGGGCTGCACGCTGCGATCGGGACAGGTTGTCACTATTAGGGTTAAAGCTGTCCTGCTGAACTGATAAACAATAATAGCACTAATTCTGCCTCAACTGTTACGCCCACTGCCCTCAAAAAAGAAAAAAAAAAGTGTCACACTTTACTTGCCTTGCCCAAAACTAGTACAATGTTGTTGAAGTGGGGTTGTGTTACATGGCCTGTAGAGGTGCAGCAAATAGTGTTGAATATCTCATTTTAGTCACCTGATACTGAAGTAGAAACAATAGACTGGCCATCTAAAGTTGTGCCAACATTTCTTCTTTGTCTTTTTAAACCCTTTAGAATTCTGTACAGCAACGTTTGTTTTAGACATCTTTGCATATGTGGCCTCTATAAAAAGGTCAGTTAAGTGGTGCATATGTTAGAGGCTGTAAGAGGTAAAAAATATGTGAGGAAACAGAATTTATCTTCTAGGACTCAGTTGTGCTCATTTATAACTTGACATTTTTATTTGTATTGTCACTATAACCAGTTATAGCAGTTATATTGGAAACTGCAAGTTGTTTGTTTGAAAAGCAAAATACTGAAAACTGCAGGGTTTGCTAAACATTCACTTTAGTTTGTTTTTGTAATCACAGTTTAGCTGCACTCCCAGCAGCTAAACTGTGATTAATGTCCTTTTGGTTCTATTCAGACAAGTTGGTTAACTATTGGGAAATAGTTAATCCCCAAAACACTGCACAATCACAACCACTCACATTAAGTGAACTAGTTGCTGTTGGCACTGGACTGGTGCAATCTAGACAAACAACTGCTTTTCTTTCTAGAAATCTGTTTTTTGGATTGGTCCTAAGTAATATTATAATTTTCTGAGATACTGAATTTGGGATTTTCATTAGTTGTCAGTTATAATTATCAATATTAATGTTCATGTTTCAATCCTCATGTCACATCAGCACTTACAACCAAGAACAAGTGGCATTGTCCAGAAAGACATTACTTACAGACAAAATCACCAGTATAGAAAACATATTGTTTTGGATAGAGGGTAGCTGGGAAAAAGATGTATTTTTATTTCATAACCCATTAGACATAGCTTGTGACCTAACTGGTCACAAACTGGAAAACCACAAGAAGTGTTTTTCTGTGGTGTTTGTTGATGTGGAGGACATCACAGAGCATTTTGAAGAAAGGCTTACCTCCTTTTCATTTTCAGTGCCCTAAAAATTTGTGATCCTTAGTCACGATGCCAATTGAATGGAATTGAACCTAGGCATGTGGTCTTTGAAACATCCATCTCCTGTCACAGTGGTTCTCAGACAATCAGAAAGACAAATCCTTCTCATGGCTCTTATGCCAGCTGGGGGTCTATCATACCAACTCCAGAAGTGATAACAGGTTTCAATTGCACATTATTGGGACATGAGTGTATATAGATGGAGAAGAAAACTGAAAGGGAGAAGTGCAGTGTATCTCACAGAGCCCCCTGTCAGTCTAAAGCAAGAAGGAAAGTTTATAGCTTATTCTTAGATGTAGAAAAGGTATCTGGTCTGGAACTGAAAGAGGAAAGTGGTTCCACAGGATAGGAGCCTGGTAGTTGGAGGTTCTGTAGATTTTGAATTATATCCTTGATTAAAAGCAAGGTTTGATGGGAGAAATGGATACCAATAAATCTAAAACTAGAGAAGAGGGAAGGGCAGACAGAAACAAATGTATGGACAAGCTTTTCTGCATCTTTTAGGCTTGTTTTCTTTTTTTTTCCTTCAGTGAAAGAAGGCAGTGATACAGCATTTCTTTAATGTGGGCAGTGAAGAACATATCAAATATAACTCCAAGATTCCTTATGGTTGTGCTGAAGGTAATTCCATCCCTATATTGTGGCCCAAGCACAATATCTTCAGTTTTGTCTGAGTTCATTCTTGAAAGTTTACTAGCTGGTTGTCTTAATCTTGCCCGATTGATAAAAACAACTGTGCATCATCTGCATAACAATGAGGGTGACACAAAGGTCGCAGGTTGAAGACCTTGCCTGGGACCTTTCTGTGTGGAGTTTGCATGTTCTCCCCGTGTGTGTGGGCTCTCTCTGGGTTCTCCGTCCTTCTCCTACAGTCCAAAAAAATGTTGAGGTTAATTGGAGACACTAAATTTCACTGTGAGTGAATGGTGTGTGTGCCCCATGATAGGCTGGCGACCATCTGGGGTGTATCCCTGCCTCTTGCCTGTAATGTGCTGGGATTGGCTCCAGAAATGAATGGGTATAGAAAATGAATGCATAACAATGTAACTTAATAGAATGATTCCTAATAACACTACCTCAAGCATATATTAGGTGTATGTGCCTGCTCTGACTTGCTTTTTGTTTAGAAGGTAAATGAACAGTTGCTCTGTACTGTTGTGAATGCTTGACTTCCTGCTTTATACAGATAAAAGAATTTGCAATTTGCTCATGGAAGAAACAGACTAGATTCCTAAAAGATGACACATGGAAACTAACCTATGATAAGACAGGTCTTTTAACATTGGTGCAAAACAGAACTTGTGGCACTTTGGGACACTTTGCCATCTGTCTGCACCCTGCATGTTTTAAACGCCTTATTGCCTTTCTCATTATTTTTCTTTGATTGGCCTGTAACTCAGCCACAATATCCATTACACAATAATACAGTGTTTACTTCCACGTGAATGTGCTAAGGAATGAAGTCTTTGCTCCAGGACTTGTGTCCATGTAGGTCAGTTCAGAATCGGGACATGTTCGGAATGGCATCAGTTACAGGCTGCGGAACATGTTTCGAATGACGATCAGATAGGAGCAAGCTCCGATGCTTCTATGTGAGTGGTACCTGTGATTAGTGCTGACCTAGACACTATCAATATCTTTAGCAGTGCTCCTCAATCCTTCATGATGCTGCTGGTTGTCACTCTGCTTTCCCAAATAGGGACTGTTTTACATTCTCTCAGGCGTCTGGATAATGCAATTAGCTGGTTGGACAGAAAAACAGCTGCACTAAGCACTATCCAAATAACAGTAAAAGTCTGATGTTTCTGCCTGAAGATCAGCATCACACCTTTTTACATCCCTATTGGTGTGTTTATTTTTCTTCTAAAGACCATATATATATATATATATATATATATATATATATATATATATATATATATATATATATATAGGATTTTATAGACAATAAGAAAAAAAAAAACAGGCTGAAGCCAGCTTCAACCTTTAGAAAAGACCTCCACTTATTTTGTTATTAAGACACACAGTGCTTTACAGTAGAATCCCCTATTAGCAGCATAAGAACTCAAACCAGTCATATTCTGATCTCTACTTCCAATGGTCGGAAGAGCATGGTGTTTCTCTCATGCTACTCCACTGACAGCGGTTTAAAAGTTACAGCTTCAAGCAGTAAAATCCTATTGATCCTAATGCTGCATAATGCTAATGCCTGTTTTACTGCTTACATTAGGGTGTCATAAAGTGCAAACCAGGCACCAGAATGACAGACTGCAGACCTGATGTGACTGAATGCTCATGGATGTGTCTTTTATTGAGACTAGATTTAGAGCAGACATTAACCTCTGACCCAGTGTGTCCCTCGTTTTTTTTTTCCATTTACAGAATTACACTTCACCCCTGTACAGGATTTACCTTTGGCCTGTAGTCTTCATTTAGAACAGGGGTGTCCAATATGCCCCCCAGGGGCCAGAACTAACTAAAGGGTCCGAACCTGCCCACTGGATGACTGTACGAAGTGAGACAACAAATGGACCAGTTCCTAGTAGGTATTTTTTAGAGCTCAAGCAATAAATTTTTTGCAGTTTTTAAATGTAAATGATTTGTAAGGCAGGAGATAACTTCACCTGCTTCTTAAAAAAAGTAAATGTAGTTCAGAAGTTAAGTATTTGATTTGAAATATATCAAAACAAATTGATATGGCACAACTGAAGTTTCACTTTTTTCTCATGTCATATCTCCTGTTTTTGAAAATTGAATGTGAATTAATTGTGTAAAAATTCAGAGGGGAAATTTGTAGGTGTTGTTATCCATACTGATTTATTTTTACTGGTTCTGCCCACTTGGAATCAAATTGCGATGAAGGTGGCCCATGAACTGAACTGAATTTGACTCCTCTGATTTAGAAAGTAGGAGAGAATCATGCTCAGAATCAATAACTGAAGCATTCATGATTAAATGGAGGAAAGGGAAATAGGAATATTCATGAGATAAATGTGTTTGTTTTTTCCTCTAAAACAGAAAATATGTAACATGTTTTTTTTGTTTCTCCTAACATCATATTTGCATCAATATTAGTTTTGCATCAGTGTTGTTGCAGCAGGACAAAAGGCGTCTGTGATACAACAGGCTGAAAAGCATCGATCCGGGGACCATGGCAGCATGCTACCCTGGAAAAAAAAAAAAATCCATGAACCGTGATTGAAATGGAGTGAACAGGCCTCACCTGAGCAGGCCTCACCTGCCTGAGCTGTGAGTGGAGGGTTGCAGTTGCTTTTCCGACCAGACGAGGGCGACACATCAAACACTTGAATCCTCAGCAACAGGGACATCCCAACCAGCAGCGTTCAATGTGAAGGGGGCTGGAAAGGATGAAACGAGGGGGTGCAAAAAAACGTGAAAGCCTTTAGACACATATTAGAATGCTTTATTTTAATCCAACAAATGGGATTTTGGTGGACATGAGATTCAAGGTTTTTCCAGTGTTTGGACATAGGAAGCAGTGTCTCAGCCACATGGCCAGACTACCAATGACAGCTGAGACGGAAGCAGCCTTTGCCAACTGTCTGGCTCATTCTCCAGTAGGCCTGCTTCCCTCAGGCCACTCACAGCCAGTGTAGGAACATGTCCAAGACTGTCAAATATCAGCACACTCACACGCTCTCTCCCTCACACACATTTACACACACACACACACACACACACACACACACACACACACACACACACACACACACACACACACACACACACACACACACACACACACACACACACACACACACACACACTTAAGAAAACCCAAGATGGAATGCTTGATTTGCTCAGTTCATGCAGGTGGCTACTTTTTTTTCTTTTTGGAAGGAATCAACCACACCTCAGCATGCACTATAATAGATTAATCCATCAGTTTTCCCCCCTTCATATTACAGATGAATAAATTACATTAGAAGACTACTGGTGTTGTTCTGAATGAGAAATAATTGAAATAATTGAGAGTGAATTTTCTATCAGTGCATGATAACTTAATTTGAGGGGTGACGGCTGCTGAAAAGCCTCATCAATTGACAATGAACTATTCAGACATGAGACTTTTTTCCCTAATGCACACACTCTAAAAAAAAAACAAAGGTCTGTTGTCTGAAATACTTTTCTTCTGGCTTTTTAGCCATGAAATTAATTCAGTAGAAGCTCAAACATTGCATTAATATACTCTTAATAGGAAACCATAATGAGCTGATATATCTGAGGATTCAAACACAGTACAATAAGTGGATAGCATGTTTTCATTTTGTGTTTATAAGAATGACATGAACACTACTATAAAAGTACATTCTGGGCCTTGGAAACATACAATAATGAACCAGGAATTGGAGTGTCAAATATAATTTGAGTTTGTGCAATCCAAGAAGACATTTCATCTTAAATTTAGAGGACATAACCATATAAACCTCTTGAATGTGGGAATTCCATTGAAAATGAGTACTAAAATGAATATGTTCTGCATGTTGAGCTTTATTCTTTTATACATCAGATAATATATTCAAGCTAAGTGATGACACACATTATCAGTAGTGAAAATAGTAGAAGACTAAATGAAAAAAAACAAACAAAAAAACAAAGATAGATCTTGATCTGTGGTTTTCAGTGTGAATGATGAACATCCTCTAGGTAGAAAATGGCTGTTAAGAATAAAACGAGATCCTTACAGTACATTCAGTCTGGGAAAGTTACTAAGTGTGTGTATTTAAAGGGATAGCTCACATTTTTTTGAAGTGGGATTTTATGAGGTACTTAGCTATAGTCCAGTGTATTACCTGCTGTAGATTTGGGTCGTCACGCTTCCAGTTTGTAGAAGCAGACAGGCACAGGAGCTGAGCCACTGAATTACACTGCAGATCAGCAGTTTGGGTCAGAAAGTGCAGTAATATGTAATAAAGTAGCATCATATGTATGTATTTGGATGTTCTACAGTTGAGAAAATAAAATGTAGCAGTGATATATTCTAAATATATTGGACACTTAAAGTGATATTGATTTTTTTTTTTTTTTAGGCAATGCATGGCTTTACTTCCAGGCTGGTTCTCCCGCCTGCTTCAACAAACCGGCAGCATGACAACCCACATCTACTGCAGGTAATATACACTGATATGGATTAGTAGCTCCTACAACCCTACTTCAAAACATCCACAACTATCACTTTAAGTGCAGTTCCATGATACTCATGCTTGAGTATATTCATTTTATGCTAATTTACACTTCTGAGCCACAACATTTCAGAGGGTAATGTCGTACATTTCACTCCGCCACATGGATTTTTGAGACACGGATGTTGTTCCCACTTTTGCGAGATTATGATTTCAGTGACCTGGAATCAGCACCCAAAATACAATGCATTGCTACAAAAGCATATCACATCAGTAAAATGAGCTCTGCTGCAGCCAAATGCAACATTACAACACTGTGTTATGTGTTACATATTAGTATTAATCCATTAGTTTACTATGTTCATGAGGTGATTTGTTATTTTTAATGGGGGTGGGTGGCTCAGTGTCACCATAATTGATGAAAAAACCCTCAAAACCCTCCTTAGGTTTTTTTCCCCTTTCCTTTATTAATACAAGAAACATATAGTGACATAATGTATGATGAAAATTTATAGACAATGACAAACAAAACAAAATAACAGCAACAGGGATGAAGAGAAAATACATAAAAAATAATATATATATATATATATATATATATATATATATATATATATATATATATATATATATATAATGAGTGATGCTAATAACAAAAGCTACAGAGACAGCAAAGATACATATTATCAATATCAATAATAATGATAATGATATCTACAGCTCTATATAAAATAAGAGACCACTGCAAAATTATTGTTTTTCTGATTTTACTACTTATAAGTATGTGTTTGGGCAAAAGGAACATTTTTGTTTGAGTCTATAAACTACTGACAACATTTCTCCCAAATTCCAAATAAAAAAATTTTATTGTTTAAAGCATTTATTTGCAGAAAGTGCCAAATGGTCACAATAACAAAAAAGATACAATGTTTTCAGACCTCAAACAATGCAAAGAAACAAGATCAAATTCATTCCAAAACAACATAATACTAATGTTTACACTTAAGCAGAGTTCAGGAATCAATACTTGGTGCAGTAACCCTTATTTTTAATCACAACGTTCATCCGCCTTGGCAGGTTTTCACCTAATCAGTACCTCTAAGCAGAATGAGGTGATCATGTGTTGGAATTCAACATACACTGGAATGGAGTGGCTGAAATACATGTAGAGATGCTGATTTTAGAAAAAAAAAATGCAATGGTCTTTTATTTTTTTTCCAGAGCTGTATAATGCGATGATAATGATGATAATGATAATAAATCACTATCATTATAAATAGATCATAATCGCCTCTGGAGGTTTGATGGTATAAGGTTTACATAGAATGATGTAAGTTCATTTCATCAGTCACATTACCTGCTCCATTTCCAGGTTCCACCAAACATCTACAGTCAAATACTCCATCTGTAGGCATGTCTCCCTCAAAATATTTAGTTACAGAGGTGTGTTGGTGTGTACTACACACTCTACCGAACATCATAAGAATATTATAGGAACAGTCGTCTCCATGATCCTCTCGCTCTTCTGTGACTACGTGTTGCTACATGTCGACGACGCACTACAGAGCACATGTGCCGCAACATGACATAGAATTGCGTATTTATGGTGCATAGTTTAGAGAACAGAGCATATAGATCCAAGGCCAAACTGACAGAAGAGAGGGAACAAGAGGAAAAGGAGCAATTACAAATGTATCAGCTGCTTCAGCACCACGGACAGCGCCACAGATTCATCAATACAACGGTTAGGCTACTGATAATATAGATTCTAACTTACACAAACTCAGATAAAGGATCAGTGAGGCATATTCAATTTAAACAATCCTTCCCGCCCCTGTTCTGCTTCTAGGGGATGGAGATAAATGTCCTGCTGAACACACATAATATAACACTGACAAAGCAAAGTGTGTACTTTTTACTTTTCAAATATCTTTTGATGATTGGATAATTCTTCTTGTTTTTACTAAAGTCTGAATACATTCCTTATCTATATAACTTCAAATCAAATCATAATATGTTTTGTCCATGAAGTTTGCCTAAATGGAGGGGAAATAGATTTAAAATGTCTAGATTAAAATAAATTAATAAAAATTAAAAGAATTGTGCTCTAGATATGACAATCCTGAATAATTTAAGGTATTTTTACTTTGAAATCACGCACTTGTTTTGAGGTTAATCTCAACTGACTATTTCAACAGTCAATTGACCTATCAGTTATTTGATTGATTAGTCCACAACTGATTGACTGGCAGTCCACAAACCGAACATCAGCAGTTTACAATAATAGACTACTAAAGAAACCAGAAAATAATCCGAATTTGAGAAGCTGGAACCAAAAACCTTAAAAATGACTCAAATCGATTATCTGAATAGTCAGTGATTACTGGAACCAATGGACTACTTTATTGATAGTTGCAGCTCTAATCAAGTGATGGAATCATTTAGGAAGGAGAACACTCACACACACACTCACACATTCATCCCCAAAACGCTGCACAATCACAACCCTCTCACGTCAAAGTGAACTAACTGCTGTTGTGATGAAATCTACACTTCCCCATCTTCCCTTCCAGGGTTTTTTTTTTTTTTTGGACTTGGCCCCGCCACCTGTTGCAAGAGGAAACCAGAGGTGAGGCTTCCGGCGAGGCCGCAGAAACACTGTCAGGTTTCAGGTCCGACTCCCAGCGTCTCCCATCGGGTGTCAGCTGGACGGAGGTGGCGCGCTCGCACTGCGCCACGCTGCCAAATCCACTGAATACACTGAACAATACACACACACACACATACAGTAGATAGATAGATAGATAGATAGATAGATAGATAGATAGATAGATAGATAGATAGATAGATAGATAAAGAGATAGAACATGTGAGATTCTTACAACGTTTTGGAGATAAATGATATTAGAAGCAGGGGTGCAGCTCCTCTTCTCTTTTTTTCTCCGATCCGTTCTTTCCTGCAAAGAAACACACAATAAGGGAAGAGAGAGAGGGCGAGAATGTGAACCGCATAAGCCTCTGATTGACTGATTTCCCACCTCCTTCTCCACCCCTCCCCCCAGCAGCCCGTCTGACTGCAGCACTCTTGAATAATAACCCCCTCTACTCCTCTTCTTCTCCTCTCTCTCTCTCTCCCTCGCGCTCTCGCTTCCTTCTATTTAAAATGCCGCTCACAGGCGCGCTCCCGTGCCCTGTTTGAAGCACGCGCACGCGCGCCGAATGGACCTCGGGGACGCGCTTCGGGTCTCGTCTTCTCAGGTCGAGCGCCCGACGCAACGATTTGGCAAGTAAAGCGTTTTTTTTTTTTTTTTAATTACGTCCCTCACACACACACACATATACACACACGCAAACACACAGTTTCCCCCAAAAGCTTTGATCTTGATCCCCCTGGAGGTTACACGGGAGGAAATAAAAAAAACAGGTGAAAGTCTTCTCCTTACCGCAAAATCCATGGTCATAATAAAGTGTCATTAAAGTGCGCGCTTAAAAATCTAAAAAAAAAACGGATCCGTTTCAAGGTCTGAAGTTTTTTTCGGTCTACGTGAGACCCTCCTTTCTCCCTCCCTCCCTCTCTCTCTCTCTCTCTCTCTCTCTCTCTCTCCTCCCTCCCCTCTCTCTCTCTCTACATCTCTCTGCATTCTCCTCTTTTTTAGTCGTGTGGGAAGCTCCGTGAATGCGGCTGCTAGAGGAAGGAGCCCGCACACTTCTGCTGCGCCTGACACGGATACCGCTCTGTCTCACGCACGGAGGAGGAGGAGGAGGGGGAAACACCAGCCTTCGCTTTTCCTCTCTCTTTTTTTTTCTTTTTTTTAAAGAAAAAAAATAAATCTCCTCTGCGCGTTTTTTTTTTGTTTGTTCTTCGTCCTCCTCCTCCCGGATCTTCAATAAACGCCAACAATGTCCCCTCCAAGTTCCGCTTGATTTCTCCTTCTTCTTTTTTTTTAAATATATATATTTATATATATGTATATATTCATATATATCAGGACCGATGGAGGCGAGAGAAACCGCGGAGTTTCCAGCTCCCCACTTGCACCGCAGACTATAGCCAGAATAGCTGCATTATTCACCGGGTTTCTGTTGTCCTGACTTGTCTCTCTTGTTTCCCTCTGCCGCTTTTTTAATTATTTTTTTTTCTCCTCATCAGGGAGAGGAGCTGTGGTTTCCCCACATCCGTCCTTTTTTTTAATGGAGACTGAAACGAGCATCTTTTTTTCTGCCGCTGCCTGCAAATAAACCGCTGAAGAGAGACAGAAAAAAGAGAGAGAGAGAGGAAAAAAAACTGTTTCAAACACAAGGTCAGAGCAAATGACTGGATTTACGACGCCGATGGAGAATAACGTGGTGACACGCGGAAACCTGACGGGAGCGTTTTGCCAGCTTTTGCCCCACTGAAGCTTTTTTTTGCGCCCCGGTGCGCAACTTCTGCGCTCCGGATCGTTCCAAACAAAACCCGTATTTATTCGTTTGTGGATCGTAGGGGTTGGGGAGGGGGGTGGTTTTGCTGAAGCCAAACGCACCGGTGTTGGCCATCCTCTTTCCTTCATCACTATCCTCCGATCCCTCTCTTTTTCTTCTCCAGTTTTCCCTTCTCCAAAAAAAAAAAAAGAATGACGGACTTATTTCACCGCATCACCGACCGCCTTGCGCCGTTTTTCACGCCTTGGAGTCGCCGTCAAGATCTCTAAAAAAAAAAGGAAGAAAAAGCTGTCTGCCTCTCCCTTTCTTTCACTCTCTCTCTCTCTCTCTCTCTTGCCCCCTCTCTCTTTTCCTCTTTCTCCCAGTCTCTCTCTTTATCTCTCTCCCCGCAAATCGAACCGCACGCGCGCTCCTCTCTCTCCCATGGAGGTAGTGCAGCCGCCCTGGGGACCGAACGACCAGAGGGGTGATTTTTCCAAGCAAGAGGAGCCCGTCAGCAAGAGACGCATCGGGTGAAACCGGAGCCTCTCCTCCTCCTCCTCCTCCTCCCCCCCCTCCTCACCCCCTCCCTCTTTTCTTTCTCTCCATCGCCACCGCAGCTCCCCCCTTCCCCGGTGTTTGCTTTTTTACATTTTTTTATTTTTTTTTACTCGAGTTGATATACAGTAGGCTACATGGGGATATAAGAGGAGGTTGGAGGAAAAAAAAACATAAGAAAAAAACCTTGTTGCTCCCCTTAAAAACTGCGTCCGGTCTTTCCACACTTGAGCCGGGAAAGGAACGTTTGCGCACGTCTCTCTCTCTCTCCCCCCCCCCCCCCCCCTCTCTCTCTCTCTCTCTCTCTCTCCATCCATGTCTCACCGACGCTGCCCCGCGTCCCCGGAGGGAGCCGCGTTCATCACCGCCTCAGCTTTGGGTAAGTCTCGTTTATGTACAATTCACCCCCCCCTTTTTTAAAAAAAAACAAAAAATACATTTTCTTTCTTTTATTAAAAAAATGCGTTAAAAAACTCGTGTTTTTTGCGTTTTGATGTCAAACGCAGTGAGATAAATTAAATAAGTAATTAAAAAATGTTTGCGTCGGTTCAGTACATCAGCGACGGCCACATTCCTTCCCCCCCTTTTGCTTCGAATACGCCGCTTAGTGCCGCCGCTGCCGCTGCTTCTGGCTTCAAATGAGACCCCCATGAAGAAAAAAAAAACTGCAGCTGTTTGACTTTGATTATATTGAATACGCTGGAGAAGGGGGGAGTGAGGAGGGAGGGGGGTACGGAATACAGTGGTGCTGCTGTCTTAGACGTTTCCAATTCCTTCGTGCCTTGGGAAATCGGGCTGGGATGCACAGATGTGCAGCAGCTCATGGGTTCGAGTCATTCCAAGAGCGAAATGTTACTTTTTTTTGTCCCTGCAGTAGAGGTTTGTCAGCAGCCTTAGTGTTAACGTCCGATGATTCTTGTGAATCATTGCCAGAGCCAAAACGACGCTAACTGTAAGGAACCTAGTGCGAAAGAAAGTGCAGTAATTACTAAGCTGCGATGATCTAATCGATTAATTGATTAGTTTACAAACTATTGCGTTAACCGCGGCTGTTTTGATGGCTGATGTGAGTCAAGAAAATGTCCAAATCCTCTCAGATCTGACTATTTTATTCGTTTCTCAGTCTTCTATAATAGCAAACTGATGATCTTTGGGTTATGGACTGTTGATCTGGAGGAAAAGCCATTTTAGGTTGCATCTTCAGCTTTGGGAAACACTAAATGACATACACCAAACAACTAATTGATTAATGGTTTCAATATTTGATAGATTAATCAAATGTAAAAATAGTCAGTTTCAGCATGGTCATTTGCAAATGGTTATATACTGGATACAGTAAATGATGAAAGTATGATCGTTCTGTGCTTTGTTTTATGTTTTTGTTCTAAATCAATCACTAAAAGTGATTTTACTTTGAAACTGCAGTAAAATAATACAAAATATGCATTTTGATGGTTTGCTTTCTTTGTGTTTGCTTGTGTCTGTGTGTGTGTGCGTGTGAATGTTTCTGCATGCGCCTGTCTTTTTTTTCTCTCTCTCTCTCCAAAGGTTACTAAATGGTTTTCTGGGGGAGGATTTCTAACCGGCGAGATGCTGCTCGTACTCCTGCTGGCAGCCTTTTCCTCTTCCATCTCCGGCACCCTCTCCTCCTCCTCCCTCTCCTCCCCCGCCATGGCGGATGGACTGCCGGTGGCCAACCCCTCCGCCTCGGATCTGATGGCCGAGACCTGCAGCGCCTGCTCCTGCATGTCGGTGGAGAACGTGCTGTATGTCAACTGCGAGAAGATCACCGTCTACCGGCCCACGCAGCTCATTCCGCCGGCCTCGTCCTTGTACCACCTCAACTTCCAGAACAACTTCTTGATCATCCTCTATCCCAACTCCTTTCTCAACTTCACCCACGCTGTGTCGCTGCAGCTGGGGAACAATAAACTGCAGAACATCGAGGGCGGAGCTTTCCAGGGGATGAGCGCGTTGAAGCAGCTGCACCTCAACAACAACGAGCTGAAGGTGCTCCGAGCGGACACTTTCCAAGGGATAGAAAACTTGGAGTACCTCCAGGCTGACTACAATTTGATAAAATACATTGAAAAGGGAGCATTTAACAAACTGCACAGGCTAAAAGTGCTGATCCTGAATGATAATCTCATACAGGCACTTCCTGACAACATATTTCGCTTCGCCTCGCTCACACACCTGGATATAAGGGGGAACAGGATCCAGAAACTTCCTTATTTAGGGGTTCTGGAGCACATCGGGCGCATCGTAGAGCTCCAGCTGGACGACAACCCTTGGAACTGTACCTGTGACTTGGCGCCGCTCAAGGCGTGGCTCGAAAACATGCCCTATAACATTTTCATAGGCGAGGCCATATGCGAGACGCCAAGTGACTTGTATGGGCGGCTCCTGAAAGAGACCAACAAACAGGAGCTTTGCCCCATGGGGACAGGTAGTGACTTTGATGTCAGGATGCCACCGCCGATGCCCGAAAACGGGCAGGCGCCCTCCAAAATGTCACCGACCACTATGGCTCCCGTCGCCACGAAAGCGCCAAAAACCACTGACTCATCCAAAATTTATGGTAACGGCATCGTGGCGGGTCTATCTCCTTTCGGAAGAAATAGCCAGATCGTTTCATTTCAGACGCGGACCCCTCCGCTGTTGTGCCCGCAGCCCTGCAGCTGTAAAGCCCACCCCTCTGACTTTGGCATTAGCGTCAGCTGTCAGGAGAGGAACATTAAAAACCTTGCTGATCTCGTCCCCAAACCCCCAAGCGCCAAGAAACTTCACATGAGTGGGAATTACGTCCGTGACATAAACCCAACCGATTTCCAGGGGTTTGAGGGCTTAGATCTGCTACATCTGGGCAGCAATCAGATTGTCACGGTCCAGAAAGGTGTGTTTGCTAACCTCACCAACCTGAGGAGACTGTACTTGAATGGAAACCAGCTCGAACAGTTACACCCGGAGATGTTTTTGGGCCTCGTAAACCTACAGTACCTGTATTTGGAATACAATGCCATAAAAGAAATCCTAGCGGGCACTTTTGACTCCATGCCCAACCTGCAACTCCTGTATCTCAACAACAACGTTCTGCGGAGTCTCCCTGCCTACGTGTTCGCAGGCGTCTCGTTAGCCAGACTGAACCTGAAAAACAACCACTTCATGACCCTGCCTGTGAGCGGTGTCTTGGACCAGCTGCGGTCACTGACCCAGATAGACCTGGAAGGGAACCCGTGGGAGTGTTCCTGCGATCTGGTCGCCCTCAAACTCTGGCTGGAGAAGCTAAGTGACGGAGTGGCCGCCAAAGAGGTAAAATGTGCCTCCCCCGTGCAGTTCTCCAACATCGAGCTGCGTCTCTTGAAAAATGAGATCCTGTGTCCCAAGCTCGTCGCAAGGCCGCCCTTTATCCTCACGAGCGCCACCCCCATTTTGACCTCAGTGTCGCCCGCCGGTGTCGGCAAAGCCCCGCCGGGAGGGCCGGTGCCCCTCTCGATTATGATCCTCAGCATCCTCGTGGTGCTCATCCTTACCGTCTTCGTGGCCTTCTGCCTCCTCGTGTTTGTCCTGAGGCGGAATAAAAAACCAGTGGGCAGGCAGGAGGGGCTGGGGAACCAGGAGTGTGGCTCCATGTCACTGCAGCTCCGCCGGCACAACCACAAATCGGGCAAAAAAGGCTCCATCCCAGGGGACGACTTGGGGGGCGAGGCGTTCATACCACAGACCATCGAGCACATCGGCAAGAGCCACACCTGTGGGATGGGGCGCTCCTCTGACATGGACGCCGGGTTCAAATTCGCCGACTCACAGCGGCAGAAGATCATCCTCCGGAACAGCGCCGACAAGGACAAGGACTCGCTCTCCACCCTGGAGCGCAACAAGCGCCTCAGCACCATCGACGAACTGGAGGAGTTTCTCCCGCACCGGGAGCCCAGCATGTTCATCCAGAACTTCCTGGACGGCAAAAGGGATTTCAACAGCATAGGCATGGGCGGGTACGAGATCCGCTACCCGGAGAAAACGATGGATAAAAAGATGAAGAAGTCGTCGCTGATAGGCGGGAACCACAGTAAGATCGTGGTGGAGCAGAGGAAAAGTGAGTATTATGAGCTGAAGGCCAAGCTCCAAGGAACACCTGATTACCTGCAGGTGCTCGAGGAGCAGACTGCACTGAGTAAAATGTAGGAATTGTTTTTTGTTTTGTCTTTTTTTTGGTTTAATGCATAGATTACACACACACATACACAAGAAACATACAAGACACATACAGGCAGACAGACAGCCAAACACATCTGCCTTTCTCTGGTCCCCCCTCCCCCCTTTACAGACAAACACGCACATACAGATCATTTAACCCTCTCCAACATTTTTCACTTTCTTTCTTCATTTTTTTTTCTCTGCAGCCATACACACACACACTCACACACACATACAGCAAAAAAAGTGCCTTCTGGAAATCCTTAATGACCAATACAGAGATGGACAAAATGGCTCCACACTACAAAGCTATTACTAGAATCAGCGTGGATGTATTTCACAGTTCACAAAAAAAAGACCTTTTTGGATAATCCATGCCACTACATGTATGAATCCCGCATACATACCACAGGACACCCTAAAAATCAACCAGACAGTTATAGTATTTTTGCTGCTATTGAAAATGGGTACTTAATCTGCTTCTTTTTTGTTGGTGTTGTTCTCGTTCTTTTTTCTCCTCCTTTTTTTTGTTTTTCCTACCAAATTGAAAAAAAGGGTCTTGAAAACAGTGCTTGACAATATACCTCTCGCAGTCTTCAACCCTCGTTTAAAAGGGGAAATAAAGGGAAAAAAAGGGGGGAAAGGAGGGCACCTTGGTTGTTTTCTTTTTGCTCTGGGAAGTATCCAAAAAAAACGCTTCTCCTGGGATGAGATTAACAGAAATGGTGACTCAAAGGATGCTACTTTGATTTTTTTTTTTTTTTTTTTTTTTTTTTAAATTGTGAGGATATCTTGTTTGTTCTTTGGGGAGGGAAGCTCTCTGGAGTCGGCTGCAGACTCTCTGCCATCTTGTCTGGATTATACACCAGTAGCGGAACACCTGGAGGCTTAAAACAGCTCCTGTTTTTCCATTCGCAGGAAGTCAAAAACAGGCATTGCGAAAAACTCTTTCGGGAAATGATTTCATGACTTGTTTATTTTTTTTGTTTTTTGTTTTTTTTCTTTGTGTAAAGAGCCATGTTAAATATAGTGTCTTCTGAATGGAGTTGTGTTTTTCCTATTCAAGTTGCTACTTAAAACTGTGTTTTTTTTTTTTTTTTTGGGTGAAAAATCTAACGGCACATACATTGTCAGAGGATGTTGTTTCTGAAAAATGAAAACCCAAGGAAAAAAAAAAAAAAAAACAACAAAAAAAAATAATAATAATAATTACAAAGCTGCTTGCCATGTAAGCGTAACCTGGAATTTATTTTGTAAGTCTTACATTATTTGTATCTGTGGGACTGGTTTGTAAATTACAAGGAAAGACAAACATCTATACATGCACACGCACATAACTGTACAACGGAGCGTCATCATCAAGAGACTACAACCCCAGAAATGTCAAACAGACCGCTAATATATCTCAATCAGTGACACCCCCCTCCCCCTACCCATCCCCCTCCTCTTGTCAGCTCTCAATTCGTAGTAAAAGAAAAAAAATTACATAGTTAATTTATTTTTCTATGCAGGATTATTTAAAGAGTTATTGGTATTATTTAAAAAAAGACAAAAACAAAAAACAAATGAATAATACATACACGAGTGGAAAAGGACTTGATAGAATGATGTATCAGAGGTAATCCAGGTCACCAGAAGTGACTGCAGAGTTGTTTCGAAGGGTTTTCTGTTTCTTTCAGTGTACTGAAGAACCCGACCCGCTGGACGAAGGGGTTGTGAAACGTGATCCGTTGACGTTTCCTTTTTTTTTTTTTTTTTTTTTTTTAATTGTGTCGCACGACAAGCCGAGGCCTGATTAGAGTCTGTGAAGTTTCAAGGAGTTTCCTTAATTCTTATATCTCCCCCCCCACACACACGGTATCTTGTAAAAGGTTTTTTCTTATTAACATTATGCAACCAAAATAAATGTGCATTAAACTTGATATGGTTCTGTATTGTTGGGATGATTGGAGGGGTGAGAAAAAGAATTTAAAAAAGGGAGGCTTACGCATATGAGGCTCTAAAAATTGCTTTGGAGAATTTTTTTTTTGGACAGAATCATATGATAAAACACCATGTGCAATATTAGTAAAAAAAATTAAAATAATAAAAAAAGCTCAGTCATGATGGCTTCAAATATATATTTTTTTTGTTTAATTTATTTAGTTTGAGGTTATATTGTCGAGACAGGTTCGAAAATTCTTTTTATCAACTTAAACTCTATCCGGTCCTTATTTAAAAAAAAGAAAAAAAAAAGAAAAAAAAGAGTATTGTTAAGTTAAAACTATCAGTGTTTATTGACATTACAAATGAATAGAATGTATCTTGGAAAGTATAATAAATACAATTTTCTATCGGTCATAAATCTCCTGTATATTGGTTAATTTTCTCTTGTATAATCATGTTGAAATCAAGGTATTAAAATCAGCACCTATTTGCACTGTGTCCCCCTATTTCTTTTAGTGGATGTCCTTTTAGCCTTTTCTAAAACGCTGTGAGGAAACAAACAAACCAAAAAAAAAAAAAAAAAATACTCCCGCTGAAGCTGCCAGTGATCTTTCATAGCTCTGCTTCCAGTTTTTTTTTTTTTTTTTTTCACGGAACAAGTTGGATTGTCTGACAGCTCAGTGAATACATCTCAAGTGACAGAATGTTGTACTTGTTTTTCTTTTTTTTTTTCTTTTTGCTCATGTACAAACACTGGCTGGCCTTCAAGCGTAGTATGTGTGTGTAGTCTGTTTAGTTCAGGGGGGGACAAAACTGTCTGCAGAGAGGATGGAAGCTGCTGCTTTTGATATGTAGCGGCCATGAAACATGCATTCTGCTACAGAGTTAAAAGTCAAATCCTAAGTGTCAGTATTGAGACAAAAAAAAAACACTGCGATTTAAGCACAACTAAACATTTAGACTCAAAAAAGTTTAGATATGTGAAAAAAATGCACTGAAGTTACATTTCAAAGATGAAATAAGAATCATTAACTTCATTTTCACCTCATTTCCCCATTTCTGTTTTCTCCCTTCATCTTTTTAATTCTTATTTTTTTTAAAACAGCTATCAAACATTCACATCTGTTCCACATTGCAGGGTCCAAAAAAAAAAAAGAAAATTACAATTTTCTGTTTCTGTGTTAATCAATCTATTGGGGGCTTTTTGGGAAACTGAGGAAACCGAGTAGCAGAAAGTATGACTCATCCAGACGCCAGAGAATTGTCCTCATTAATTATTAATACGCTTGGCAGTTATGAACTAAAAAGGGGATATGGAGAGAGAGGGTATGAATCTCATATGTCCACCCCTCCAAATTACTGCTTGTCTTTTTTTACATTTCTTCTGTCACATTTTCTGATCGTCTGTAATAGAGCAAAGATTTAATTTTGGTGCTCACACACACAAAAAAGAATCAAATTGGCTGGAAAAGAGTCTTTTCCGTCCAACGTTTTACTGCAGTGACTTGGCTCCTGCAGGGTTCTGTTTCCTGGAGGCTCGCAGTGGCATCGCTACAAAACTGAGAAATAGTTTATTTTGCTGTAGTTGAACTCATCGGACATTAGTTCAATGAAAAAAATGAACAAGGAGCCAGAGGATAGTTTTTTTCTTACTTTTTTTTCCTCTCTCCTCTCTCTGTTGTTATCAACCCACCTGCTGCAGAGACTGTTATGCAACGCTATGCTGAGTTAGAAAGTGTAAAACTCATCTCTGCTGTGGCCTTCAGTTTATGTGCTTATCTGATTGGTTTTACTCGATGAGATGGAAGAATTTTTGGGGGAGGCTGCAGTTGAAATGTGAAAAAGCACTGCTGGGATAGGAAGATATAGAAGGGTTCAGATAACGGAGTTGGCCACAAGGGGCAGTGTGAGCTAAGAACACAGCAAAGAGGGTGAAGTAATGTGACTGGGCTGCAGGAGGAAAGGAAAGAAGAAAGAAAATGTTTCTTTTTTTTATCAAGACTATTAAAATTAATATGAATGAAAAAATAGACCACAAGAAGAAAAAAAAGTGCAACATACAATATTTTCAATATAATTTACAAAACGATTGAGTTCCTTTTGTGTTCTCTCTTGTTGGCTTTTATGACACTTTGACACTAAATGGAAATGCATTTCCTATCAGCTGGGTCTGTAGTTAACAACTGACAGAGATGATGATACTTATATTTATACTATTAATCATAGTATTTCAACAAATGCATGTATTTGGAGCTAATTTTTCCATCTGCATTTGTATGCATCAGTTCAGTCAAACTATAAGTTTGAAACTATGATCCTATTAGATTTATTTATTTGTTTATTTTACATTTATCCTAAAAGAGCATTTATATTACTATCAGAATGAAACAAGTACCATATATGTTCACAGAGAAGGGAAAAATATACAGGATATTTAACCTAACGATGTATGTTTGTGTTGGGTGCCATGTTTTCTGTCTCCTTTCCCATTTATATTTCCATCTATTTCTTTCAACATCCCTCTCCACTCCACACTTTGTCCCTTATTCATTAATTATAGCTATGTTATTTCCATGCATTTTTTAAAATGACGTTTACCATGATATATTTTATTTATTAACAGAAAGTTAAATGCATATGACTGCTGAACCGAGAAATCAAACATCTGCATTTGTGTGCATTAGTGTTGCAGCCACTACCTATTGGCGCAGGGGCGCAGGGGTTAGCGCTGTTGCCTCACAGCAAGAAGGTCGCAGGTTCAAGACCGCCTTGCGTCCTGGGTCTGGGACCTTTCTGTGTGGAGTTTGCATGTTCTCCCCGTGTCTGCGTGGGTTTTCACCGGGTACTCCGGCTTCCTCCCACAGTCCAAAAACATGCTGAGGTTAATTGGCGACTCTAAATTGCCCGTAGGTGTGAGTGTGTGAGTGAATGGTGTGTGTGCCCCACGATTGGCTGGCGACCATCTGGGGTGTATCCCTGCCTCTCGCCGTAACGTGCTGGGATAGGCTCCAGCAGACCCCTGCGACCCTAATGAGGAATAAGCAGGTATAGAAAATGACTGACTGACTGACTGACTTAATTGTGTTGGGATTGAAAGGGGATGTGAGCTAACAGGACAGGAGAGGATTCAGGAAAACAGATATTTTGGACACACACATTTTTCGATTGTAAAGGATTGATTTTTCTAAACATTATTTTGAGCTTTCTTTCCTTTTGGTTCATTTCTTGTGGATTTCCATCATTTAGCCTATTGAGCCTCTAAAATTGATCCAAATCAAACAGAATAATTTTCAGTTCAGCTTCAAGGTTATTGGGGTAAATATTTTTTGAAGATTACTATGCAACTAATTTGATAACTGAATGGTTATTCAATCAACATGGCGGTGAACTGAATATCTTTTGTACTGTTAGAACCATACAACCATTTAAACATGTAACTCTAGACCGTGGGGAACTTTAACCAGTATTTTTCACTTTTTTTCTGATGTCTTAATGAATCAGAACAATATGCTTCTAATCTCTAAACCAACTGGTAGATAATACAATATATAATGCAGAACTTGAAGGGGTCGCAGGCCAAAACAGTGGAAACCATTGATTTAGAGTAGAAGTAATAAATAGTCATTCACACTATCATTAACTTCACAGCATACTTGTTTTGGAAAACAAGAAAAAACATATTTTTTTTACATTTTTTTTTTTTTTTGGAAATATTTATTGGTACTTTTGATTGATACTTTAACAGAACATACAACCAGATGTGGACATCTGGTTGTATAAAAACTGACTGTGGCAAAATTGTGCCTTAGGCATTTTGTCTTACATAAATTAAAACTATATCTGTCATATCTTGAAGCAAAAAGGTCATTTTAAGTTTAAATGCACAGTTCAAAATCCTTTTGATTGACTGAAATTATATTTAGTGTCTAGAAACCTGAAGAAATATAGCCGCTTCTTCCTCTCTGCCAATTTGCTTTTATCAAAACTGCCTAAATCAAATGAATGACTGAGGCAGATAGTGATTTTGGATTTTAATGTTGTGACTGGCCAGTGACATAGAGGCTGAAAGACAGGATAATACAGCAGTTGTAGGAGAGTAGAGTTATGTAAATATCTCTATTTGGCCCAAAAAAATGACAATTATGCTATGGCTATGATGCTATGGGTAACGATATGTGGAATAAAATGTATTACCCCAAAACTTACCCATTCAAGCATCATTCTGTAACTTCTTAACGTTCTTATTTATTCATTTTTTCACTTTTTGAACTTCACTGATTTCATTCAATGTCGTAAGAATCACTTTTATTTATTTATTTATTTTTACATTTTATGACCACAACATCACATGTGAAACCCTTCTCTGAATATGACGCTAACACTGAGTGAAACACTTGCCATGTTTTAAATATTTGCAAGATTGCACCAAATGGAAATCTTTGACATTTCAAATGCAGCCTGACATTGCTCACATGGTGTTTTACAAACATTGTGGCCTGTAGCTGGATGTGAGAACCACACCGATGTATTTAGCCCCTGGACTAGAAATCCTGTAAAAGGCCCTGAAAACAATGTTGTTTATCATCCTGTATGAGCAAAGGGGTGCTGCTTGAACAAGTAATTTTCTGCCTGAATGGTCTGGGTTATTTAACATTAGACATTTACCACACCCACATACTGTGGCAATCTTTAAAGGAATCTTATTACAAAGGGAAAAAAAGAAGAACAAAACAATTTTAGTGCTTTTGTGACAAGTTAAGACCACCCACCCAAAATAAGACCATCCACTCATTCTGTTTGGACTTCTCTGTAGTTTTGTTGAAACCTGACAAGCCATTTAGAAATGGCTCTGATTGTGATGTCACAACAGGAGTTTTATAGTAACCGCCCTTGGATAGATGTAGTAACCCCCTCCTTCCAGAGTGCTCTTGTGTTATTGTACTGACCAGCTCTCTGAGGGACGGAACCTTTCCCCCAGGCATAGACCAATCACAACAGAGGTAGAGTCTTGGTAGAGAGGGGAGGAGGGGGCAGGGTTTTTCAGAGTGAGTGTGTGAGAAGGCAGACTGCATTGCTGCTGCATTCTAACTAGGTGCTTTTGGACCATAAAAACATGCAAATATGTATAAATACACCACAAAAAAAATATATTTTATTAAACTGGGATAGTAAAAATAGGGACCATTTTACTTTGGTCACGGGTCACTCAGTATTTTGATTTAGATATTATTTTGAACATTTTTGGCACTGTTTTCAATTGTTTTCAATTCACTAGAAAAAAAAATATTTTCTAAGTATGTGACACTACTCTATTACAATTATGAAACTTTGACACCCCACAAAAAAGGTCATGCATGTGATGGATTGCTCCTCATTAGATTTTATATAAAAATGAATGGAAACCTTTTAATGTATGAAAGGTTAATACATATAAAATGCATACACATTTACAGTAGTAGCATGGGTTTGCAAAATAATAAGTACAGTAACAGTAAGTCAACAGCAAATGCAGTGGTATGGCCTTTAAAATATGAAATTTGAAAGTATGAATCCAGTGGCGTCCAATGTCCATCAGGGTTGAAGGGTTTTAACTCATTTTGTCATGTTTCTGTTACAATCTGGTATAGAGTTGATTGTACATCTATCAGTGTTGTTTTATGTGTACAACGGCACAACTGTTCATAACGATGTTTGTTTCACGATGCCTGTTTACTTACTTTACTTGTTTGAATCCATGTGGTACTTGGTTTAATTACAGTTATTTTCTCTTCGAAACCTCGTTAAGTCAGGCACGGACTGGTCAGAGGGAAGGCAAAGAATTTCCCAGTGGAGTGGTCATGTGAGGGCTGGAGTTTTTTGTTTTTTTTTTCCCCAACCCCAGCATTATATAGTGTATACATTACATTATGGATATTCAATAGGTCATTTAAGCTGCACGGTTGACATCAAAACCAAAACTGAAAGTATCCAGCCCTTAATGGCCGAAAAACATGGAAAGAAGGAGAAAATCTTTAGTTTATTTATATATATATATATATATATATATATATATATATATATATATATATATATATATATATATATATATATATATATATATATATATACATATATATATAGCAGTCTGCAGGTGATGATGAGGACAGTGGTGAAGAGGCAATAACATCAGAGAGGAGTAAGCAAGGAACAAACTAGTTTTGTGAACCTTGAGGTTTAAAAGCTGGAATTTAATTAGTCAGACTAGTCAGATGGTTAGGCAAAATTTTTCGAAAGCATTTTTTTAAATAGTCATATATATATATATATATGTGGAAGAGCTACTCTACAATAAACAGAAGAGTACACAGTTGCTGTGAAAGGGTGTTTGCTCTATTGAATGTTACTGTGTGACTGTGAAGTCAATTAGAGCTCAGTACATCCTTCATGTAATCAGAGACTACTTCATTGTTATTTTATGCTGCATTACAAGAAACAGACTGAATGGAAAGTATGTTGCACAATACATTATATATGTAATTGTTTGTGTTAAGGTTGGACTTTATTTTATATTTGATGCTCGAATTATTGAATGAATGATTGGGGCCACTTGACAGCAAAAATTCCCAGGCTGCATCTTGTAACAGTGGCTGGTACATGTCTATTAAATGCCAACAATGTTCCCCAGGAAGGGTACTGGAACATTTTGGCATCTGCTTGCGGTTAGGCGACCATCTGAGTGCGGAATGAAATTTACTCAATGCGTCTCAGATGAGGGCGGAAAACAATGGCTTCCCCTTCCCAACAGCTGCCTCATTAAACACGGACAAATCCATCAGTGCCACTCTCTTGTTGCTACTTGGTGGCCATTTTCTCCTCATTTAAAAATAAAAAAAAAAAAAAAGATTTCAGAGGAAATCTCATTTCACCTGTATGATCCTTGGGGAGTCAACTTTTCAAATTGTTCAAAATAAGGTTTATTTAACTATTTAAATTTGTAGTTATTTGTTGATGAATTTGAGTTCCATTTATCCCTTATCATCAGGAAACCCAAGCAAACTTATCTGAACGGTCAATGTTTTTTTCCCCAAATTTTAAGGCTTTAATTTTATGCAGCCTCA
The DNA here is from genome assembly GCA_030544235.1 of Lepturacanthus savala. Classification (NCBI taxonomy): domain Eukaryota; kingdom Metazoa; phylum Chordata; class Actinopteri; order Scombriformes; family Trichiuridae; genus Lepturacanthus; species Lepturacanthus savala. The sequence goes on from CM060464.1 coordinate 20,464,213, forward strand.
TATATCACTGGCCGCTTGACAGTGAATTTCCAGGGCCACCTTAGGGCCTATTTGGCCTCCGTGCCCATGCCATTAGATTCATTTAATTTTTCATTCAAATTCTGTCCTTTGAATACAGATTTCTTTTTTTTTTGCACCAACTCATTCTGGAAAAGGATAATGAGTTCCTGACCACATTGAGATATCCATCTTTAAGAAAGCTGACACCTACACCTATGAAATAATAGAGTGAACTAATCTAAAGTAAAGCTCGTTGTACAATGATGGTATTATTACCAGTCCCTGAAGCTATTACTTCAAGAACTATTATATTATGTCTGCTTGTATTATTTCCTTTAGCATTGTTCCATGTTTCAATATGCATACACTACAAAAAAATGAAATCTTAAACATTCCTATTTTGGTACGTTCCTTCTGTTTTCTTAAAAACAAGACCAAATTGACCCATATTAGGATCAAAACTATATTATCTGCCAAAGGAATGAGATAATTCCACTCAAAATATTGGACACATTACACCAAATACAAGACCTTTTCATTTGTTTAGATTTCATTTTGTAGTAAAAATAATAATCTCAATAATAACAAAAGCACAATATCATAATCAAAGTGTTAAATAGTGTGTCTACTGTTAATCCACCAACACAGACATCTAATGTATTTAACATTGATAGTTAGGATTGTAAAGGGTAGCTACACAACAAAAGCTATGTGCCAATAACATTTAGCAATGTTAGCCCTACGAGTTGGAAAATTGAAATGAAACAAACTATCAGCTATACCTTTAATCAGCCAGAGTAACTGTCATTGTGAGGATCTGCAAGGACTTGTTGATGCTACATCTGATTATCTCTGAAGTATTTGTTGGCTGCTGCATTTGTGTGATTGATTGAGGTAGTTTCCAAGCAACAGTAAAGGTAAAGATCCACTGCTTCCATGTTTTTATGCTTCCCATTCATTGTCTGTGTAGGATGCTGCACAATGTATTCTGATAGTCATGTTGGCAGCTCCATATTTACATAAAGTTGAGGTCTGGGCTACTTTGTGCAGAGCAGCATGACTCACCGCCTCTGGATTCTGGTTTCCAGACTTTGAGTTTAAGCTGTTGTTGCTCTGAAGTAGGTATAGAAAAAGACTGACTGATATATGTATGCATTTTTGTAGTACAAGTACAAGTCGCCATGTTGGTCTGTTTTGGACTCATTTGCCCAATCAAGGTGCATCCAGGATGTGTTTGCAAGGTTGCAGCAATTGCCAAATGCTAGGAAGCAGCATAATACCTCTTGTTAAAAAAAAAAAAAAAAATGTTGATCCGAACATTAAGGTTCCATAGAGGAGCAAAATTAAGTGTATTCAGAACAACTCAGTACGTGTACTATTGATATACACATGAAGGCCCTACTCATAGCTGCAGATAATTGCAACAAATTGCAGATTGCACCATGTGTCCCAGTTCCATACTAAATAGAAAATCATGGAGAGAAAGCACGCAGGATAAGATAGCTATATGGGAATAAGAAGCTTATGGAGATTTCTCACCAACAACAAACATAAAAAAAAACACTTGTAATGTATTCTTGATTGATTTCTCAGCAAATATACTACATCCTCAACACCAGCTGAGAGTTGGCTTGTGGTGCTATGTTGTGACAACGCATTGCATCATTTCCTGTCAATTCAACAATATAGCGCTACATGCTAATTCTAAACAGGTTTGGAATCGGCAGAGCATTCAAGGCTCTAATGCTGCAAAAGGAAGAAACACACTTTAATTCAAGGGAAGTTTTTCTCACTGGAAAAATTCAAATAAATGGTGGAGGGTGGTGAGACAGCTCAAAGAAGGTCTCGACAAACAAAACCTATTTGTCTTTGTAAAAAAAAAATGTTCTTTTTCTTACATTTAAAGTAGCAGCAGTTTTGCCATTGCAATTTGATTGACATGAATTGGTGCAAACTTTTCTGTCTAGGACAAAAAAAAAAACACTAACACTAAAAACACTATTATGTAAGTATGTATGTATTATTATTGTTATTATTACTTACTTACTTACTTATTACTTACTATTACTCAGTACTTACTTACTTGCCTAGTAACAAACAAAACAAAGAAAAAACAAATAAACTTTATTTTAAGGGAATCCTTAGTGATTATTCCCCTAACCTTAAAAACACACAAAACACAACATTGTTTGGGTTTAAATGAGACAAACATGCTAACTATTGTCCTCAAGGAAACATGATGATATAAAAGGTTCAAAGTATCACTAATAATAATAATAATAATAATAATAATAATAATAATAATAATAATAATAATGAATTTCATTGTAGCACACTTTCTATTTCGTAGAATCACAGTGTGAGTAAATGGAAATAATCAAGAAGAGTATCATGAACTTGTCCATGACGATACTTCACTAAATGCACTTCCTACTTAGCTACTTTACACCTCTGAGGCTCTGAATCTTCAAATCACGTTTAAAGAGGCATAAGGCTTGAAAGCCATTAAAACCCTTATAATTTGACAGATGACCCTTGAAAATCATTGGTAAACCAATTGGTGTGAGCTAGGGAAAAGCTGTGCGAGGATCTGAGCGCGGGCCGTGATTAATGTGCTGCTGTTTCCTCTGGGTCCGAACCTACACCTGTTTCTATTTTATTAAATTGATCTTGGAGAGATCAATGAAGGCGAGGGAACAATCGCCGACAAGTAGAGGAGACGTACTTACAGTAGACCTTTGGGAGACTGTCCCTGTACCGGGTTACACGTTTATTTGTGTGTGTGTGTGTGTTCTGATGACATCCCAGTGGAACACACCAGAGGCTCTGCTTTCCCTTTCTAATCAATATCTTATGTTCTATTTATTCATACATTTTAATACATCAATTGGAATAAAAATGTCCACACACATACCACACATGATATAGTTAAATGTTTTTGTTTTGCTGCTTTTGACCACTTATTACAGGCTAGACACCACGCCAGAATTGTCTTTTTTGCATAAAATTGTTAATTTTCAGATTTTTAAAAAAATATCTTGCCTCAATAACTACTATACGTTCATAAAATGTACAAACAAACTGCAAAACCATTGTTAGGTTTCATCACTTTAGCCCATGATCATCAACTCGGTATCAAAACAAAACACGTAACTATTATATTATATTAGATTTAGTGAAAACTGCTAATTTGGAAGTTACCTAATCTGTATATTTAAATTTGTTTTGAAATCTTGTAATACAAAAATATGTTTTTGTAGTTTTTTTGTATTTTTTTTTTTCAATTTTTACTTTCAGTTTGTTAAGTTTCATAGGAGCGAAGGGAAAAAAAATCCCTATTCTGGAGCAGTGTCCGGCCCTAATATATATATATATATATATAAAAAGCATCAACCGTGTGTAGCCAGGCTTTTCCAGGAGGGGGAAAGGAGAGAAAAAAAAAACAACATACTGCGTACTTTTTGAGTGACGGGTGATCTGTGAGGACTGCAGCGCCAAGCAGCTCGCGGGACGCCACTTTAAACCATCCGTGGTTACATCTGCAGTCATCCGTCTTCCTTTCTCCCTTCCTGCCAATCCGTCTTGTTTGCCTTTCCCTTCTCCATCCGTCCGTCGTCTCATTTCCTCGTCTTTTCTCTTTGCTCTACCTGCGCTGAATTATGATCTGTAGTCACCCCCCCCACCCCACCCCCCACTGATGCATTGTGATTGATTGGGCTTTCCAGCTAACTAATGAATTGGCCCCTCAAGGACATGTAGCGGGCCAGCTTTGGTAATAATGTGGACTCTGCTGAAGGCAGCTCAAAGACTCCTGACGCCACAGATTTAGCGCTTACAGTGTTTATATGGATTTGGCTTTAGCAATGAGGGGGGGTTGTTTGGGTTTAATTTCTAAATAGCTACTATTTGTATTACTAATAGCTTTTTGCTATTGTCTCATAGTGAGATGACGATGGCGAACATTGTGGTCTTTTTTTTTTGTGATGACAGGGCAAATAAGTGTATTATAGCAAAGAAAACAGCAGTTTTTCAGTGAAGCATTAAATTAAAATATTTAAAAAGAAAAAAAAAACAAACAAACATATAACGCATATATTTGCGTTGCTGTGTCTTAGCTGTTAAACAAACATGAATGAACTGGACTCGCTTAGTGTAATATATAAACATTTGTATAAATCATGTACTGTAAGTTACAGCTTTTTCAGTGCAACATTTGCTAATTCAATATGTACACATATATACTGATATTTGATGACATAGTAAAAAACATTTGTAAGAAAGACCAAGAAGTCAAAACAGAATTAGATTTTATTTTATCAATTGTCCATAACATAGAAATATCTGTTCCCATAGCCACACACACAAACAAACAAACAAAAACTGTTTACATTTTCTAGCAAGACTGACCATATTTGTTTATAAATTCGTTTTTAATGGAAATGGGCATTTTTGCACATCACCTCCACTGAGCTGTTCTTCCCATTCCCCGATTTTGGTTAAGAAGATTTTGTGACCAAATGTGTCAGTTACATGCATTTCATGGTTTATGCTGCTGATTTTCAGGTTGTAGCTTTAGGATGTGAAGCTGCCAGTCTCCTTTTCACAGCCAAGCAGAAAGTAAACATTGGGCTCAAAAATACTTTGAGGACTGGATGCACTTCATCATTTGAATGGATCTTTACAGTGTTGATGTGAGGAAATGTTGGACTGCTGCTCAGACTTATGTGAATTTTGACATATAAAGTTATGACTTTATATTCCCTCCTGTATCATGTTAATCTGTCTTTGCTGGAGAACATTTATCAAACTGCTGCACAGATTTCTGAGAATTGAGGACACTTTTTTTTTTCCAAGAAATGAAATGGAACATGGATCTATGTGGTTTTCTATTGAGCTGAACCATGATGACATCACAATATGCATCTTGTGTGTATGTGTGTATATATGTGTGTGTGTTCTAATTAAGATAACCGAATGCCCTGCATACAAGACCTATGGTACATTATCAAAAACAATGAAAGCATACACTACCATTCAAAAGTTTGGGGTCACTTAAAAATGTCCTTTTTTTTCTATTCTAGCTGCAAATGTCTGGTTTTTGGTGAAATATCTACATAGGTGTATAGAGGCCCATTTCCAGCAACTATCACTCCTAGTTTTTCTCTATATATTTTATATTATTTATTTTGATTTTAAATATAACTAAATATTGTTTCTAGAGCAGCAACTGTGATATTTAAAACAGCAAAGCCACTAAATAACCCCAATATTATCACACTAGAAATTAATTTAAATGTGACGGGTTAGAGGAGCAGGTAGACACTAACGTAGAGAAGATTGGGAATAGGATATAAGTATGTAGAAACCTAAAACAGAAAGTGGTTCATGCATGAGGAAACACACAGGCAACATGTAGGCTGAACTCGAACAGGGCTTAAATACACAGAGAACTAGTCCACTGACAACAGGTGTGGACTGAGACACAGGTGAAATACATCAGACACTCTAGGGAGTAAAAGGCGGCAAAAAGATGGAACTATTTCAAACACAGTAACAGATGATGATAACTGTTCAGTAACATAAAAGGGGCCTTATTCTGCCATTCTCCCAATTTAATAATTGTCTACAAAAATAAGCATGCTGGTATGCTACAAAAGCATCATTAGACATGTAGCAGCAAGCCACACCCTTCTTCAGTGCTGGATATAGTAATGTTACCACAATTTTGGCGTAACAAATGCTTCATTCCATTTTGAAAGTAGGGATTTCCTTGCTTCAGGTCGGACATTTCAACTGCAACACCCCAGTGGAGTCAAAGGTTTTCAACACCGCCTCAGGTTTACATCCCAAGTTGGCCGCCCCAGCTGTAAACAGTATCAAAAGCTCCTGAAATATTCATTTCATAGCCCTTGTGACTATTGTTTGTTGCTCTATATCAGCCAAATGCATAATATTGTCTGGAAAAAAATAAGTGACCACTGCAAAACTATCAGATTATGATTTTACTACTTATAGGTATGTGTTTGGGCAAAAGAACAATTTTGTTTGAGTCTACTAACTACTGACAACATTTCCCCCGAATGCCAAATAAAAATAATATCATTTTGAACATTTATTTGCAGAAAATGACAAATAGTCAAAATGATAAAAAAAGATACAATGTTTTTTAGACCTCAAACAATGCAAAGAAATAAGATCAAAGTAATTCAAAAAAACAAAAACAAACAATAATGTTTGCACTTAAGAAGAGTTCAGAAATCAGTGCAATAAGCCAAATTTTTAATCATAGCTTTCATTTGTCTTGGCATCCTCTCCATAAGTCTGTACCATTGTTCTTGGGTGACTTTATTCCACTCCTGGTACCTCTTTAAGCAGAATGAGGTGTGCATGTGTTGGTATTCAACAGAAACGCTGGAATGGAATGGCTGTAATACATGTAGAGATGCTGATTTCAGAAAAAATGCAGTGGGCTCTTACTTTTTTTCTATAGCTGTATATAAAAATGCTGCTCTAGCATTGATGACATTTTTCAATATGGTATGTGTGAACTCCAACGCAGAGTGTGCTAACAATGGCTAATGATGTTACTAGGACACAACACAGCAAAAGTGTGAATGTTGTGTCACAGCTCAGGTTGCAGCGATGCAGACTTCTGCTGTTCATTCACCGAAGGCTTCAGCGTGCTGTTCTGCTCAGGTGTGTCGTTCCACACCTGAGCAGAACGGCACATCTCTGCAGTTTCCTTTTTCAGTTGCACGCTGTGTTTTGAGAACCGTCCCCGGTCAAACTAGTTTCACGGTGGTTCAGTTGGCCCCTCTATTAATTCTGTTTGAACTCATGTTCCCTGCTTGGTTTGTTTGCATCTGGTGATGTAATGTGTCCGTGTTCCAGTGTGTGTGTGTGTGTGTGTGTGTGTGTGTGTGTGTGTGTGAATGGATGCCTTTGAATCTATCATCTACGGCTCATTTGCCAGTATCAGTACTGGCCTCTACAGCATTCAAGCTCAGAGAAAACATGAAATTAGACCAAATGTGTGTTTCTCTGTGTGTGTGTGTGTATGTGTGTGCATGTGCATGTGTGTTTGTGTGTGTGTGTCAACGGCAGTGCCTCCTTACCTGCAGTGCTTTCATGCTCTCATATTACAAGTTCTCTATCTCTTATCTTCCTCTCTCTCCTTCTCCTGCTTGCCAAGCCAGCCGGTGTTGTCGATGCACTAGCTGTTGAAAGAGAACAAGTGTGTGTGTGTGTGTGTGTGTGTGTGTATGTGTGTGTGTGCTGTTGACAGAGCTGAGAGATTTAATTGACACCCACAGAGAGAATTATGCAAGCTTCCAAATGCTCTCTCTCTTTCTCGCTGTGTTTCGTGTTTTCCTGCATCTATCTGTGTGTGTGTGTGTGTGTGTGTGTGTATGTTTATGCTCATGCCCACCCATAAAAGCTGCACGCATGCAAACAGGGTGCCGAGCGTGCACCTCTGTTTCACACTTCTGTCCTCCCATGTCCTTCTCATTTCCACTCGCTTCTTCCATCTCTCCCCCTCATTCATTCCTTATTCTCTTTTCCAGAACTCGTTCTCTGAAGTAAGCTATATAATGAAGACCTTTAATCTACTGCCTTTTTTTTTTATACAACACGCTGCAATACAAACTCAGGGAATTGCAACATATCCTGCATGCTGTTATCTATCTGCTTTAGTGGCTTGATATATATCTGCATCCACACACAAACGTGTATGACTATACATGTGAGGAACAGCTATTAACTACAGCTTATTTGTTGTATAAATCAGCAGTGGAAGAAGCATAACCATCTTTCATTATTCTGATCACACTCTATGCAAAGTAAATGTCGTTTATTCAAAACATTACCCACAGCAGAGCTGCATTAGCAAGCACTCATCACAGCCCCTCCTTTCTATGTTGGTGTGTGATCATTGAAAATAAGCAATAACAAATATATTATAGTGATTAGTCAACTTAGAGCAGAAAATTATTAACATCAAAGTCTGCTACTGGATAATATTCATAGATGCATTAATATCAGATTAACAGTTTTTTTTTTTTTTGTTTTATTTAGAAATGTAAAATTATTTTCATATACCAGTGAATAATTTAAACCAGAGGTGTCAAACACCACAGCTTGACTGTACAAATATGACCAAAAATGGACCAGTTCATGTTTATTCACTAAAATGTGAAGTCAGCTAGCATCTTTAAGGGCTTAAGGGATAAAATATTTAGGAGATAACTTCACCTGCTATTTAAAAGAACTAAATATTGTTCAGTGAATAAACATTTTCAATTAAATTGCAACAGTAGACTGATTTAATATGGAATAATGAGACATCAGATGTTGAAATTTCACTTTTTTTCTAATGCCATCTCTCCTGTTTTGTAAGTGAAAGGTTAATCAATCATGAGAAATGAGAAATTTGTGTATATATATATATATATATATATATATATATGACGAGATCTCACGAGATGTGATTTGACGAGAATGCTCATCGCGTCAAAATTCAATTATGTCTCGCGAGATTTATCCACCCAGCAGCCAGAATGACGGAAAACACGGGTATTACTATTGACGACGCCCACGCCACTTTTAAATCGTTTGTTTGGCAGCATTTTGGGTTCCCGGCAGAAATGATAAATGGTAAGACTGTATGCAAACAATGCCGTGCAGCGCGGCGTACGGCGCGGCGCATGCGTGGTGCTCCGCCGAGCCGTTCACTGAACTACTTTCCTCGAAGTGGGTGCGAACCGTTCACTGAACCACTTGCCTGTAGGTCTGAGCCATTTAGTGAACGGCTTGCCGTGAAATAGTTCTGAACGAATCCACTGAATGACTTTAAAGGGAAGCCGTTCAGTGTACGGTTCGTTCTTGTACTGTCGGTGTATGTCGTTTTTTTTTTTTTAATTATATAGCTTTTTAAAACTCAGACATTTTACAGTAAAGGTTGGTTAAAAACAATAACAACTCAAAGTCACTTTACATTAAAAGCTAGTTAAAATTAGTTAAAAACAATAATACTGATATTATTATTAATAATAATAAATATTGTTATAAGTATTACCCTTATTAAAATAACCAATGAATCAGAAATCATTTTTGTTTATTATATTATATACATATACGCATACATATACACACGCTCTCTGCACCCCCCCGTGCGCGCTGAACGAAATGAACGGTTCTTTTTACTAAACGATCTGAACTGAACTACTTCTTCAAAGTGAACGACAATTCCCATCACTACAACTCAGTTAAATAAAAGTCTGTTGTCCAGGCATTCATATAATTTGTAATTTAGTTTTCTTAAAATCTCGTCTCGTCCCGATCGCGTGAACCCAATCTCGGGTCTCGTCTCGTCTCCTGAGCTGAGCGTCTCGTCACACCCCTAATATATATATATGTACATTTTGGTCTGGCCCAATTTAGATCAAATTGCGCTGAATATGGCTCATGCCAATGCAATATGTAGTGTTTTTTATTTATTTATTATCAGTAAATTTTTTCTGCTGCGTAACCTTAGCAATGCATTTTTGTGATCGTAAACCACAGACTTTCCCTAATTTTCACAACACAAAATTGTTAAAGATGGATGAACAAGGTAATCCAGCCCAGACTTTCATAGAATTGAAGCCATTTATGGTCACTACATCATATTAAATGCTTATTATGTTGAGTTTTTAAGTCATAATCTGCAAGGTAACTAGGTTACTGACTAGGTAACCTGTCAGATAAATGTAAAAGCAACAGAAAGGATTGATATTGCAAGATTGATTTTACGATAAAACTGTAATCTATGAATGAATTAGACCTTAAACTGAAAAAAAAAAAATCCACACATCATTGCTTTAAATGATTTGTTTCAACATTAAAAAAAAAAAAAATTCTAAACATAAACCAGCTTCTTTCATACACACCACATCTGTGATGAATATATAGCTAATATACACTATATATGTAAATCCACACATATATAAGCACAAACATCCTAGACAGACACTCAGATCAAATACTGTAAAAAATAACATATGTTTAATCCTCCCTTTTATCATCCACTGCTGCCCTATTGCTTTTTACAGCCCCGGGAAGCACTTTCATGCATGATAAATTTTACATCGTAGCCTTGTATATTTTTACATCATAGAAATATGCAGATGATATGGCAAAATCAACGTGTGTGTGACGTGAGCTAATCCTGTGTATATGAATGCGTGTGCGCTTGTGAATGTGTATGCATAAGTAATGTATTATATTTTTTGTAGTTTCTACCCCCAGAGTGTCGCGCGTATGCGTGGTGAATACGTGTGTATGTGTTTGTCAAAGTCTTTTTTCATCAGACAGAGGATGAATGAACATTTGTACAACCATAACTCTGAGTCACCCACATGCGCCACCACAGAATGTGTTGTGTGTGTGCATGAGTGTGTTTGATGTAGAATTAGAAAGCTAAAACATAAATACACAAAGAGGCCAAAATGATGTAAGCCACATGACTAATGTGATTAAAATAATGAAATTGTTTTTATACGTGTGTGAGCAAGAATTCATCCATGCAAGAAATGTGTGTGAGCGAGGAGTAAATAAGGGCACATCGGTTACATTACTGCTTTATATGACAAAATAATCTTTTGCATTTCAGAGTGTGATATAGTTTGGGCAGCAATATATGCAGCAAATGATAAATTTCCATATAAATTAATGTTCTGCACTCTGTCTGAAAGTCAATACTCATAGTGATTCACTGTGATGCATGTTAGACTATATAAACTTTCTCTATTAATGGAAATGACTTTAACCTCTTGGTGGTGGCATTCGGGTCAAACATATACTTCAGTGTATAGTGGAGTTATTCCCTAGGGACAGTATCCCCAAAGAGATCTTCACAGATCAAAGTGCAGGATTTATCTCACAAGTACATCATACCACCCAGAAATTGACATTTTTAAACGGTTTAATGATACACAGACAAATGTTGAGGAAAACTCATTGATCATACTGACTATCTGCATACCGAGAGGAACTCCTGGCATCATCTGGTTGCTTCCCTTTTGAGAGTATGGCAGACAGTTTATAGACCCTTTTTGGATGTTCTGAAACAGAACTGGGAGGCTCATTATCATCATCAGCAACAACAACAACCATCTCTGATCCTGCGGCTGAGAGACAAAATGGAAAAGTTGCACAGGAAAAAAACCTGAACAGAAGGTACAGTATGACAAACCAATACCTATTTACATAACATACATATTGAAAGCAGATAATAAATACAGGTGTCACCAATGATCCTAATTAAGGTTCCATTCCATTCAGGTCAAACAGAGTCAAGATCCTGCTCTTGTGCATGTTGGGTCACTGGAAAAGCCTCTGCTAAACTGATTCACATCAATTAGACTGCTGTAAAAAATGGTCTTTTGATCCAAGTTAGTTAATAGTTATGTGGCAAGGTCCCTATGACCAGAAAGGAGGGCCCAGTAATATATTGATTCTTATGCCCTGATAAACAATTTCTCTTTGTAATCCTGTTAAAGGAATACCACGAAAGAAGCAACCAGAAGTCATGTTGAGAGCATGGTCTGAGGGCCTGAGATGTCAAGCCCATCACTGATTATATAGACCTGACCAAACTGTTATAATGAAACTATACAATTTCATCTGATTACATTGGAGTCATTGAACTGTCTAGAGGTGAATGGTCAAACCCTATGGTGTTTGTTCCTTAGAAACAAAAAAAAAAAAACCTCTTCAAACATGAGAAAATGAACATCATTTTCTGTTTTGACTCTTATCCCATGGCATGTGTCATTGAGACATTGGAGAGTTTTGGGAAAGGCAAATATATTGCAGCATTAGACTTTCAGAAAGGGCACTGGCCTTGCGACCCAGTTTGCAAAGAATATCTGGCTTTCCCGATTCTAGGGTGGGTTTGTTCCATCACACTGTGCTACTTTTGGTCTTCATGGAGCGCCTGTGACCTTTCAAAGATTAATGGATATTGTTCCTAATGATTGCTCCAGGTCTGCAGCCCCCTGATGTGAGGATCTACAGTGAACCCTGGGAAGCATCTTGAAATTGCACTGGGCATATCTTGCAAGACATGAGAAACCAACTCTGACTCTCTGTGCTGTTTTTTTTTTGTTTTTTTTTTTTTAATTCAGAGTCTTTTTGTCCAGGAAACCTCTATCATCATGCTAACCTGCACCTCACCTGACAACACAGAGTTGCAGTACTCAAGCTTGGATTCAAAGTTAGAGTTCCAGTTTCTATTTCTGATTATATTCTATTTCTGATTTAGATTCACCAGGATCACTACAATTTGTGGGTCAGTTTGGAACAGGGTAGCTTGTACTCTCGTTTTGCCAATAGCAATGCAATGATTGTGTTGAGGACAAGGGTTTCCCAGTGAAGGGTGATTTAGTTGTGAAATATAAGAAAGAGACAACACATATGAGATTTGGAAAAAAAATGGAAACATTAACATTGATTTATAGTTTTTAAATATAAAAAAATAGATTTATTATCCAGATGATCTGATTTAAATCAGACAGGAACGTTTTGACATGTAGTAAGGCTGTCCTTGATTAAATAAATTCTTAGTTGAGATCAACTAAATGATGAGTTGATTTCATTGATCTGATGAATATCAGTTTTCCACATGCAATAATGCCCCTTGTTAGATCTAGTACCTACCAAAAATGTGCTCAGAGTTTTTGAGTAAATCTAGTTCAGCATGGGATTTGCACAGAAATGGACTGATCAATAAATCCTTACTCAACTAAGATAAAATTGAGTCATTAATTGATTAATGAACTATGAGAGCTCAGCCGTACTGAACTAAGATGTAAAATCTAAAGCTGGGACAATTAACATAAACGCTAAAGTTTTGGAGTTTTTCCATTTACAGGTTTCCCTCATGCCCCTATGAGAACCAGTAAGTAATAATCTGCATCCAATAATAAGTTCTCAACCCACATAATGTGCTTAAATCAAAGGTTTCGTTGCAGTGAGTTTGGATCGAAGACCTCCCAGCTCCTCCTAATATATGTTCCCTCTACTGCTTGCTCTCTCTCTCTCTTTCAATGTCACGTCTCTCTCTTTCTGCCTTTATTCCTCATTAGAAACAGCTCCACTCTTTTCTACTCCAATGATCACTTTCATTATAGCACTAAACTGTGCTCTTGAAAATTAAATTAAAAACATTTTATTCAGATATCCTGCAGTGCACACTGCAGTCCTGTCAAATATAAGACCAAACGGTCTAGATGTAAGCATGCATGTGCTTAAAACAAACAAATTAGCTTGACTTCAAATCCATAAAATATGAATCTAATCAACATCAGTCAGTTATCTTCTATACCTGCTTATTCCTCATTAGGGTCACAGGGCTCTGCTGGAGTCAATCCCAGCGCATTACAGGCGATGGCAGGGATACACCCCAGATGGTCGCCAGCCTATCATGGGGCACACATGCCATTCACTCAGATGGGCAATTTAAAGTCGCAAATTAACCTCAGCATGTTTTTGGACTGTGGGCGGAAGCAGGAGAACCCAGTGAAAACCCACATAGACACAGGGAGAACATGCAAACCCAGGACCAAGGAGGTCTTGAACCTGTGACCTTCTTGCTGTGAGGCAAAAGTTTTAACCCCTTCGCACTGTGTCACCAAGTGAGTGCTAAGTCAGCGTTCAAGCACTTATTTTCAGTATATACAGAGGCTCTAGGGTTCATCTTTAATGACACCACTGCCGCAATTCCACATTGGAAACCTGCCACATTTAACTATAACTACCTATTGTAGCTAATATTATATACAGCATGTATGGAATCTCTCTCTCTCTCTCTCTCTCTCTCTCTCTATATATATATATATATATATATATATATATATATATATATATAGAGAGAGAGAGAGAGAGAGATGTGCATATGTGTCTGTGTGTGTCCTTATAGGGGCCCATGGCCCAAGTTAATATTTAAATTTTTATTGCCTGTTTTCTTTTAATGTGCATGCTTTTATGGTCCAAAAGTAACCTATAGCACAAATGCAGTCTGTCTTCTCACACACCTACTCTACAAAGAAAAGCTCTGGAACTTCGACTCCTGTTCTGACATCATAACAGGAGCCATTTTTAAACGGCTTGTGGTTCATCTTGCCTTGTTAAACATCACTGCTCATGGATGTGTGATATATAGAATATATGAGGCTTCTCAGCACATGCATTTTGAATCACAGATAAATATAGGATGACAGTCTAAGTCTAATGATGAAGCTGATATACAACAGAAGTCTTCAATTACATGGATAATACAAGTAAATGAAGCAACACTGGAGTGTGAATCATATTTATCTGAATGTATCTCCTCTTCTGAGCTGATTGTGTTTCTGCTCGATGCAGCTTTCATCTGCCTCTCACTGGCACTTGAAGAGGCCTTTGGCTTTAGCACCTTGCTGCAGTGCTGCATCTAAAATTATAACTCTCAAAGTGGGCCAAAGAGATTTAGATTTCACTGAACTGATCTGTACACTAAAAGAAAAAAAAAATACAACCTTGGATCGACCTAAAACAAATCAAGGTAATTGATCACACAAAATATATTTGATGTTGATTCAATATAAATAATTGATTCAGTTTCTGAAGGTGGACCCAAGAGATTATTTCCTAAATTGAAATAAATAACTTAATGAAAGTAATACATTCAGTGTAACTCCATGCAAGCCTTTTTAGAAGGTTGGAGCAAAGTGATTATTTTTAGTTGTCTCAAATGAAAAGATCAAATTTTAACAAATTGCTGTAATTAGATTTTGATCAATGCATGGAATCTTTATTCGTTCCATGAATCAGTAACATTGCATATCTGCTTCAAATTTAGCCATAAACATAAATTAGAAGGTTATGCTAAATGAGCAAACTAATCATTTTTAGCAATTAGAGTGAGGATACACTAAACAGGTTAGGTGCCCTGATACAGTTAGATCAGTCTTAGACACAGACTCAGGCACAGAGGTGTCAATGAGCTTCTATATTGAGATAACAAAAACCCTCGACAGAGTGAGGCTATGGCAGGCTATGAAAACAGGCCAAAATTAGGGAAAACGAAAAACACTCCAAAAGAGGCAAAACTCTAATCTGCACTATAAAAGTTATCAAAATCACTCTCAACAAGGAAAATCAAAAGGCTGAAAAACATTAACAAAACTAAACACTAGAAAACAAATGGCTATACTAAGAAAGTTACAAAAATCACTCTTTTGAGGCAAAACAAGGAAACGCACGAGCAACAAGGCTGTGGCTGTGGCTGTGGACGGGTGAGGAAAAAGGGTTTGGTGACCGATACTGGGACAAAACATTTTGGCACAAGACAAGGGGAGATGCTGACAAGATATACACCGGGTAATGGGGAGGACACATGAGGAAGGGCTAATGACTGAAACGAGAGCAGAGTTATCTTTCAAAATAAAACAGGAAATGAAAAGACATAACAACCCACAAGACCTCACAGAGGACAGATACTAAGTTGGAGAGGTTGTGTAATGCTTCACAAGCTGTGATTATTATTACTTTTTTTTTAAGTGAATTTTTATTCTTCGATATTTATTGTAACATTGGTGCAGATTCTGGTGCAGTATATATAATTGTCAACCTGAATTTTTTTGCAGAGAAAATGTGCGAGTAGATGAGCGTCGCTGCTGATATCCTCATAATTCTTCCAGCACATATAATAATAACACCATGTCTCCATGCTAATTAACTTATTAGTACAAAATCATGATTGTGGTTTCTCAATATAAACTAAACATTAACTACACTAAACTAAATATTAGACAAGGTAAAAACAAGGAAGCACCTCTGTTGGCAATTTAACTGTATACTGCAATTTCAGCTATTTATTTTACATTATGAGAGGTAATTAAGAGCTGGAGCAAGAACAAGGGCCTATATCACAACACAGGATTATGGGGGTTATCTTTAGGCGTAACTCTGGATTTTTGGGATCACAAAGCTGATTCAGTTTCCAGCGGGGTAGATCACCATGCCAACTTGTGCTGAACCACTAACCTTTCAGAAGGATCAAAATACAGAAACAGATCCACTGACCAATGAATTCCTCATGGATCCTGACATGGACAAAAGTCCATAGTTTTCAATAAAGTGACAAGCAAAAAAGCTCAAAAAATATATTTTATAGGTCAGTGGAAACATTAGATTGCACCAGCTTTCTATTTCCCCTCTTGAGAAACCTTCTCTTTGAATAAATAGACATCATTTATGACACGAAACGCACGGCAATGACTTTAGCTGCAATTTGATTGTGCAGTTTATTTTATTCCCAGAGTGATGCTGACAGTGTTGATGACTTTACACTTTGATTCCCTGCAGCTCAGAATAACATGAGACAACTGTGTGATCATAAATGGGAATAAAAAGGGAAGCGTCTGGTTTCTTTTATTAGAAGAATAATCCACACTTTTCATGCGCTCCTGTGTATATAAATAATAATAAATGCAACAATTTCAGTCAAATAGACTCATCTGTCACTAAGTACTTCTCCTCTATGGGGTTTGTTTTCTACACTCTTTAACATGAACTCATAGCTGGAGAGGGTTGATAACCAGCTTTTTGACACGGATTATCGCCAATGTTAGCTTTGGGACAGCCAACTAACTCAAATATATCCTGAAAAGTATGAATCCTGCTTGGTGATATAGGCCAGGATGTTAAGAACAATATGTGGAAGATAAGACTAAAACAAAGGAAGAGCCACAGTTAGATAAAAGCATTGTTGGATAAATATTGTGGTTTATCCGTGTTCACAAGAGTAAGTAAATCTGTGGTTTTGGTGCATAGTTAAAAAAAAAAAAAAAAAAAAAAAAAAAAGAATTAGCAATGTAGGCCAGTGCCAAACCATTACGAGCCTTGTAAACAAGTTCTGTCCTTCTTGTTCTAGTGTCTTGTTTTTTTTTTTTTCTGAATTAACTGTAGTTTCGTAATGGATTGTGCTTGAATATGGTGAAAAGAGCATTACAGCAGTCTGCTATACTTTAAGTAAATGCATGAACAAGTTAGTGCAGCATCCTGTCAGGATAGCATGTCCGTACCTGTGCAATATTTCTTAAATGAAAACAACATGCTTGTGTCTTTATACAGGATTTAAAATGTAAATCAGAGTTAGGGCTGCAACTAACCACTATTTTGGTAGTTGAGTTTTCTATTGATTATTGAAAAAAAATATTGATTAGTTTTTTGGTTTATAAAAGGGTGCAAAATATAAATCACAGATTCCCCAAAGAAGATGTAACCTAAAAAAATGTTTTCTCCAGCCCAACAGACCACTGCCCAGTTTACTCTTATAGAAGACTAAAGAGACTAGAAACTAATCGGGGAAAAACAGGAATGACACAATTTGGATATTTTCTTCTTAAAAATGACTCAAATCGCTTATGATTATGTTGGCTGTAATATCAACCAGAAAATATGGTTTATTTCTCTCATTCTTCAGCAATTCTCACTGACGCATTCACTTGCCCCAAAGCTCGTTCGACCTCTGCTGCTCTCTTTCTTTTTATCTCTATCTCCCTTTTCCTCTCGGCCCGCTCTCCTTCTACCATGTCTCCCATCTTTTTTGAAACAAATCTGGACTCTGACAGCAAAACCTGACTTTTTCCTTTTTGCAAGGAGGAATTTCTTCCCCCTCGCGTCTGCATTGTTCAGCTCTGATCAGCTTAATGATGATGATAAGCGTCACGTCAGCTTGCAGTATTTTGCAGAAAATGGATTCTATTTCAACTTCCTGCTGGACCACTACTTCCTCTCTCTCTTTCTCTCTCTCTCTTTCCTACAGGCCAAACACACTAGCCCCCCTTCAAATACGAAAGACCTCTGCTTTGTCTGATCCCGTGTGAACATGACCTAAGTGAGGCGAGTGTTAATGGATATTTTCTGGACAGTGGCATTCTGAGAGGAATCAGGAGTTCTGGGAGGGCTGTGTTGAAGATTATGTTCACTGCTCCAAAAGGCCAAAATCTGACATTCACTTTGAATCCAGACAGGAAATTAGTGAGTCTCTTTTCACTTCTGTAATATATTTTTTAGACCTCTGAAGTCCTCTCTGTGGTCCACATGTGACTGCCACACTCAATATCTTAATTCCTTCTTCTTTTCTATTGTTCAGACTTTAAAGTCATCCACCTTGAATAGTCAACCTTGAGACCGATTTGATTTCCATTGTACAGTGCACACCATAGCAGTGGCTTTGATTGTCTGGATTCCTACATATCTCTATGGGACAGATTGGACAGAAGTGTAGTGTTTTCGTACTGTGCAGGAGTCACAGTAGAAAGCACAAGTCGCTGGAGATCACAGCTTGCATCTTAAGAGCCTTCAGTTGATTTTACCCCCTTTGTACAATTCATTTGGTCAGATCTGAACACAGCAATCAGGTGCCGGCCGAAACAGCCGTAGCCTTTAGAGCAGGAGTGTCAAACTCTATTTCATCACGCGCCGCATCAGCCGTCCGGTTGCCCTCAAAGGGTCAGTCGTAAAGTCTCTATAAATGTATCTACTTGGTATCACATTACATAATTGCATCTGCATTCAAATAACTAACTAGACTTAATAACTTAATAATAACTAGTTGCTAATGTCAATTTGATAAGATTTTTTAAGAGAAAAAAAAATATTCCTGTAGAAATTTATGTTATGATTTTTGCATCTAATAATTAAAAACACTAAAATCACCACAGATAACTAGACAATATTTTGATTTAACTATTTTATGGACATTTGAAGATTAGAATCTATGTTTTTGCTTTGCAGAAAGTAACAGACAGTAACAGATATTTGCATTTCATTCATTCATTCATTCATCTTCTATACCCACTTATTCCTCATTAGGGTCATGGGGGTCTGCTGGAGCCAATCCCAGCATGTTACAGGTGAGAGGCAGGGATACACGCCAGATGGTCGCCAGCCTATTGTGGTTGCCAGCCTATCGTGGGGCACACACACCATTCACTCACATAATCATGATTTGAATTTCAACAAAGGTAAATAAGAAAAACAACATTTCTGTTTCACACAGCTTTCATGGCCAATCGAAGGCAGACTCTGGAATTTTTGACGTGTGCTTGAATGCACCTTGAAGTCTCATACTTTGCCCTACGAAACCATGCTGGTTTCAGAGTTTACAAAGTGCATCTGAATGGACCGTGCAGGGTTTTTCTATGGTCATGTCTTTTCAAAGCAATGTCACCCAATGACTCTTTAAGTGTTCAGTGTAGATAGTGCGTAGATTGGGAGGTGTGACTGCAGGTCACTGCTCAGAGGAGTGTGTCTGTGTGGTGTGCAGTGAAAGAACGAATGGGGTGTGAGAAAGAAATTAAAAGTTTTAAATCATAATGTGAGTGGCATACAGTAAGTGGCAACCAAACAGTGGAAAGCTCTCCAGCGTGACCCTGAGTGAAGATGACTGGTGCAGCAGAGTCCACCTCGCCCTAGATCGTGACAAGAAAACGGCGCAGGGGCGGGAAAATAAATGCTAGTCACGCTCTCTGACCCGGGCCCTGGCGTCGCAGAGCAGTTGAGAAATCAAATAGTCTGTTGTTTCAGAGACATGACAGTGCCACCAAAACGCTTGAGCTCAGCAAATGGGTTCACGGCTCCTTCCGTGCCCTCTTCTCGTCCTTCCTCCCCTCTTCCTACTCATCTCTCCATCATCTCCCCTCTTGACCTCCACTCACTGCAGCCTCCATTTCACTGCCCTCCTCCTCCTCCTAAACTTCCTCCTCGTCCTCCGTGCCTGCTGCCTCTTCTTGTTTTTCTCCCCCACCACCTTCATCTGTCCGTCTGTTCATCCCTTCGTCTCTCCTCCTCATTTCCTTCGTCCCTCCTTTGCTCATCTTCCTCATCTTGCCTCCTCTTCCTCCAGCCTTTCCTTTCAGAGATGCTTTCATTACTCCACACTCAGGCTGACCGTTGTACCACGTGTCCACACACACACACACACACACACACACACACACACACACACACACACACACACACACACACACACACACACACACACACACACACACACACACACACACACAACACACACACACACACACACACACACACACACACACACACACACACACACACACACACTATCCTCCTAGTTCCCGTCAGCCCAAGCCCCATTTGACCTTAGTAAATGCGGCCATAGAACGCCTATTGATTTATGCATACAGATGTAGTGTGTGTGTGTTGCCTTGTTCACCCTTCTCAATGTCACATGCTCATTAGCTTACCAAGTCTCTTTTTAAAGGGTGAGTGTGTGTATCAGTAAAAAACAAACAAAAAAAAAAAACAATAAAAACTAAATGAGAGTGTTATTTGTTACCTGCTTGTTGTGTGTGCGTGTGTGTGTGTGTGTGTGTGTGTGTGTGTGCATGTGCTTGCCAAGTCCATGTGATTGAGATGGAGAGGGTGTTGCCGGGTTGCTCGTCTGCATACACAATCATCCGGACCCCAGTGTAGTAGTTTGATGGACAATTCTCCTGTCCAACCAGGGCACAGAGATAAAGGGACGGGGCAGCGCCGCGATTGGTAGATAAAGGAGATGGATTAAGCCACAGGGCCTTGTCTCTCATTCCCATGCTGAATAACATAGCTGTTTGTGTGTGATGAAGAACAAGTGATAGTACAGAGGGGGGTGCAAGACATAGAGAGTAGTACAGAGGAAAGAGAGAGGGAACTGCACAACATCTAATGTGTGAAGAAACACGAATAAAAGGGGGGGTTGGGGCAGCAAATAAATATGGGAGAGGAGCTCTATGTAAATGAAGAAATTAAGTGTAAGAGCCAAAGAGGGAAATTTGTTCGGCTGAGAGAAACAAGGAGGAGAAATTGCATTATTGTGATGAAATGACATAACAAACAGCAACGTTGAATGTATTAGAGAGGAAAGGAGGAGTGAGGAAAGATGTGAGAAGGCAAGAGAACTGGGCGACCCCTGATTTGCTGATGTGTAACCTTTCCACACTGCCATGCAGAACTTTTACTGTTTTATCCAAATAATATCTGCAGTGGATGCATATAGATATGTCGGCAAGTTCCATCACACAAAAATCTGGTGTATAATTTGTGTGTACAGAGCTGCACGGTTGTTACTGCAGTGGTATACGGTAGATATATTTGGAAATATTCTAAAGAATGAAATAACATTCATTCATAATCACAGAACAGATGAAGCCCTGCTACAGGCATTACTATTCAAACTTCTCCTATTTAATCACCTTATGATTATTTCATATGTAATTGAATTATGTTTCAGTTATTTAGTTTAAAGGAAACGTTGGTTTCAGATGGATATAGAAAAATAATGAAAATGAGTTTCTACAGCACTCATGAGGGGTTTCCACTCAGACCAGATCTATTCATAAGTAAGGTTTGGTAATGTGCAGATGAAAAGGCATTTTAGCATTTATTAAAACAAAGTAAAATGTCAAGTAGTATGGAGATCAACATCCAAAGGCAAATATCAACAGCTTCACCGTGCTGTGTATTGATGAATCCATGGTGCTGTCCACAGTGCTGAAGAAGTAGACAGATTTGTAATTGCCCCATTTTCTTTCAGTCCCACTCTCCTTTCGGTTTTGTCCCAGATATATAATATTCTCTATATAATATAAACATGATATGCATTAATATAAATATTAATTTCGATACAATTTTATAGCTGACATGGGTACCCTATATAAAAGCTTTTTATAAACCATTCATTAAAATGAAGTCAAACATAAGCAGTATGAAGGCTATATATCAACATGTAGCAGGATCTACTCAGCAGGTGACGGGCTGTTTAGTTGAACATTTTAACCAAGTTTACTCGCTGACCCTTTATCTGACTCAGGTTTGTGAAAGTTGTTGTCAACCACTCCAAGAGGAAATATCAGCAGCTTCACTGTGCTGTGTATTGATGAATCCATATCACTGTCCATGGTGCTAAAGAAGCAAATGTATATGTATGTAACATAATTACTCTCAGTTTGTTTTTTATTGGTTTCATGTCCACTAACTCTCCTGTCATTCCAGATTCCAACTTGCAATCAGCTCATTTCCCCCACCTGGTTTTCCCTGCCCATCTCCTCACCTGCAGCCCATTTCCTCATCAGTCCCTTAGCATTGTTGTGTTTTGCCAAACTCTCCAGCGTTTCCTTCCCCATTAGTCTTCATGTTCTGTCGCTGTTCTGCCTGCCTGAACTTCGGATTCCTGCCTGCCCCTCGTTGGGTCTGTTTGCCTTCCTGATCTCCTGGTTTTGACCCTGCCTGTCTTCGGAATTACTAAACTGCTTATCCCTTAAACTTGTTTGCCTCTGAGTCGTGCTTTTGGTTTCAAGACTTTGTTCCAGCCATGACAATGTAATTACACCTCATTTTTCTTTCAGTTTTATTTGGATATATAATATTCTCTAAACTATATAACATAAAAATTAAATTATATGTATAATCTATAGCATTGTGTTACATTGATCAAAGTGCTTAAACCTTCCACTGGACCATTATCCATGTTCAAAAATGAGCAACCGTTTTTTTTTTTTTTTTTTTAATTCTACTGGATGAAACCTGTATAAAAGTTTGTAAAATCCTTTACAAGAGTCTAATAAATGTTGATTTTAAAATTAGAGACACTGATATAGATTTGAGGTAAAGTCATCAAATCAATTGTTGCAATAGGTCACAGTTACTGCTGACATCGACCATAAAATATTTATTGCATGGCTATGAAATTGATTAGATTGTTGTTATTGTGTTCACCTCCTGTACGCTCTGACATCTTTATGATGACGTCCTACAAATACAGCTGGAGAGGCATCATCCCGATGCTTTGTTTAAGGTTTACAGAACGCTACTTTTCACCTTTCTGACAATGTGGCGTGTTTGTTAAGAGTCCAGCTGTTCCCAGTCCCGCTTGTCACTCATTTTGATGATCCGTCCAATCTGAAACAGTGTCGAGACCGAGCCTGAAGCTGTGAGTCCTCTGTACTGTCTGGAGGAGCAGATGTCAGTCGGCTATGACGGAAATCAACATTGAAGTGCCATTTTTTTTTTTTTTTTTTTCAAATGGGATGTGTCTTCTTTGTCCTTTTCTTGCCACTTTGTTGGTGTAGCTGTAACCTCCCTGCTGTGTTGCTGGCAGCGTAACATGACAGACAAAACCAGACAAAGGCCAGCCACACCTACAGTAGACAAGAGATGACAACTGTAAATGATTAACCCCTTAACGCAGATTGTGATTATGCAAATTTGCATCAAACCGTTTGCATTCCCACTGAAACCCAGATAGCCTATGCATTCGCCCAATGCCAGTTTTTTGAAAGTAAGTTTCAAAAGAAGAAACATCGAGGTCCAGCTAAGGCCAACACAGGAGATGCTGTGGTTCAGTGGCGGTGGTTGAAAATGAGCAACAAAGCTGTAAAGGCCAGACTATCTTCAAATGCTCAAATTGCAATGTTCATATGTGCCTCAACAAGAACTACAACTACTTTCATGAATTCCATGAGTAAGTAAAATAAGGTTCAATTGAGAACTGGATGACTTAAGTGCTCTTCTAGTTGGTCTCCAGTTATAGTAAAGTAGTTAGTATATAGTTATAGTTATTTAGTTATAGTATGAAAATAAAATGTGTAAATAACTGTAAACAATTTTGTGGCTTCAATAAAAAGTTTACCATTGGTTACCATTACTGCCTATTGTCACTAATTTGTATCATACCAAAATGAATGTATATTTTATGTGCTATATATATATATATATATATATATATATATATATATATATATATATATATATATATATATATATTTATACAATTGTAAATATATTCAGGCTTCAAAGGGTTAATGCCCTGCCGATTTTTTTTCTTTTCACACATACAATAATATGTTTATTTATGGTGTCCAAAATTAGTAACACGTGTCTTTTTATGTCCACACCGGCCTAGACTGCTGGCACAATTGTTGTGGATTGTGGATTTAAAAGGTCACATAATCCAAGTTTCATGTGGGAGCCTGCAGATAGCGTCAGCCAAATCCTGGCTTTGTGGGGGGAATGTGACCGTCTCGAGCTGGCCTGGCGGATGAAGGTCCAAACACTGCAGGGGGCAGGCCACAGCCCGGCCAGGCTGGACAGGTCACATTTCCGTTCGCAAGTGGATCCCTAAGAAAACACAGCAGATTGTTTTGGATGAGTCTAAGGCCCGCTTGGTGCCGGTGGAACCTTTACTCTGATTTGGTCCAGGAATGAAAATGCAGAACTTCAAAATTTAAGAGCGTAGGAATGTCTGCGTGTATGTGTGTGTGTGAGGGTTTATTGTAATTCGCATAGCTTGCTTATCAGCTGTTGATGGAAATGTTGACCATATTTTAGACTGGATGAGTGACTTTCTGGTTCAGGGACACTCTCTGTAACCAATCTGCCTTTTTAAGCCGTAGTAAGCCGTGCTGAGCCAGTTTGAAAGTTGTTGCCGGCCTGCTGCATGCTTGGAGCATCGGGTGACTGTGTGTGTGTGGGTCTGTATGTGTGTGCCATAAAGCCCAGAGGGGTTTTTTGGGACTGTAGATAGGCCATATACAATGTTCCCATTCGCAATAGAGAGAGAGAGAGAGAGAGAGAGAGAGAGAGAGAGAGAGAGAGAGAGCGAGAGACATGGAGGGAGAGATGAAGGGAAACTGACAGAACTGGAGAGAGAAAGTGAGTGTTTTTGGGTCATGTGGGTTGCCCTATTTAACGTTTTTCACCGACATCTCAAAGGCAAAGCGTGCATAAACTCACACACACTCACACACTCACTCCTTTGGCAAACACCACCAATCCATTTAGCTGAGTAACATCAACCGGTCTGTTTGCCTGAGCAGCTTTTCAATCTTACTTGTCATCAATAAATCATGCTGTTATGCTTCTGCCGCTGCCTCGATTATTCTGCAGGAACAGCACGGGAAGGCAACACGTGTCGAGGAGCTGATTCCAATCAATTAACCCTGCAATGTTTGAATAGATGCATTGTTTTTTGGAGGGGGTGGTAATATATAAAAAAAAATAATAATAATTTAAATCCTATTTACCTTCAGATGTTAGGAAGTTGGTAAAAAAAAAATAGTAAAGCAGGTTTGACACTGAAGATCTCTTCTAAAGGGCAAACTTCATTGGTTCTAGTTAATGTAAATAGTCAGTTTCTGTGGAACATTGTATGCGGACTGAATTCCAATCCCCAAATTAGCATTTCCAATTCGTTGCTTGTCTCCTTGTAAGTCAAAGACCCTCTTCTCTGCACCTCTGCTGCCACCTCAGTAATTACCAATTAAACGTTGCATCCCTTTTGAAAACCCTTGCATGCTCACAGGTGCTTTCAAATGCGGTGGCGTCATTTCAGTTTACGGCAAGGTATGGCAAGGAACACATCCTCCTAGGGTGGTCTGAGGGGTTAGGGTTATAAAAAATTGGAAAATTGTAAATTTCAATGCAGCAAACTGATGCAATTTGAAAGTAAATTCAAGAAGCTATAGACTAACAATAATCACTATTAATGTGTAATATTAACCTTCAAATTCAGCTACATGCCAATTTCAATTGTACACACAACTGTTCTAAAAGTACCTTAAAGGGATATTTTTCAAAATTTTAACATATTGCATGTGAGTGGACAAATATGCTTCAGGCACAAGTCTGTTTATGATTATTGGAACAATAGTCTAAATAATGTCAAACCCCAGTTTTAATATTAAAATGCTGAAAAAAAATATAGTAAACACAGACCAAACAAGCTTCATGTTGGCCTGTTAAATGTAACATTACTGAGTAATATGAGTCTTGTAAATGCAGTAATATACAACTTGGACTCTGGACAAATCTTTGAGGTTTTGTTAAACATAATTTAACTTTAAAACCCCTAATTATAAGGAAAAACGAGTCTACTATTACTGTTTCTGTGCTGATTGAATCTAGCTACTCAGGGAATTATGTGAGCTCATTGGAGACCATATATACTAATACTGAAGACAAAAAAACAAAACAAAAAAAAAAAAACTGCAGGTGCAACAAAGCTAGGGGGAGGGTGAGGCGGATCAACCCATCAAACACATGTTGACACACTTGTAAAAGGGGATCAGATAGAAATAATTAGATCAGCTTTGTGCATTTTCCATGGTCATACATGTCCTTTAAAATCAGTGTGACAAATTTATGTAGTTTTCTTGGCTAGGTGTCATTTGACACATTTCTGATACAATATCCTTGAATTTCAGTATCATGAACATGAAATTATTATTTTTTTTTTTATTATTTTGGTACGAAACACTGAAAAATCTCAAAAAAAACATATGTTTTTCTGCAAGACATTTTTTTCCTTGACAAAATATGAAAAAAGAAAAAAAAAACAGAAAAAAAAATATTGGAGACGTTTGTCTTTTAAAAAAAATTGTTGCCAAGTAAGTGGTTTAGGAAAGAAAATAGGATCAAATTGCTGGTTTTCTAAAAGGCTGATGAGCATCATTTTGAGAAAAATTATCCTGACAGAGCAGGATTATGCAGAAATGTTCTGGTGCATGTAAAATGCTTTATTACGTTGTCCTTGAATCACATCCCAATTATTCGATTCTTTAAAAGAATTGATTTATTCTTCTATGCTCTAACACCTATGCGTCCCCGCACCCTACCTAAAGATTTGAGGCAGGAGATCAAATTACAAAGATGAGGCCCTTACAGACCAGTGAACACATATTGGTATTAAGTAGCCAGTGCAGTCCATCAGAACTGCTTGTCAGATGGTTGAGAATAATAAGAACTCAAACATGACTACTGACTATTTCCTCCTATCGCAGACGTGCGTAGGCAATGTTGATTCCTTCCTTGATATGTTTCGACAGTAAAATTTCCATTTTCATCAGAAGGTCACACGTCTGCAATAGAAGAAAACAGTCAGTATTCCTATTATGAATGAAGACATTTCAAGATAATTCTACTCACTGTTGGATTAATTCTATATATATTTATATTCATAATAAAGGTATATTCACTTGCAGTTGCTTTCAAATGTGGATGAATTAAATTTTCAAAGGAGCCAGACAACAAGTGATACAAACTATTCATTTTCAAGCATACATATAATCCGAAAAGAAAAGCTTCAATGGCAATTTTTGTATTATTTGGTGCAATATTTAATGTTTTTTTATGATTAAGTATTTTACCCAACAGACAGAAATTGAGTCAAATCTGTTATGGGGTGACTGCCAGAGATACTCCATCCCTGTGGAGGAACCACAGCGAGCCTCATGATTACATTTACAGTGGCGGCCTCCCAGTAGTGAGCCATCCAGAACAAAGATTCTGCACATTTGGTTTCCACTTAAACAGTATAGCAGCTCATTTCCCTACTCAGCTCCCCCGCTTTTTGTTGTGCTTTATGTTAATCAGTGAAACCAGCTGCTGTAGTGCTTGAGTGAAATAAAAAAAAAAAAAATAGCACACTCGTGGGACTTGGCCGGCATGTTTTTGAAGAGAATTGATGTGTGATATTCAAGAAGCTGACACCAGGATGCTGGGGTTTTTGAGTAAAAAGTAGGGGTGCATTAGTTGGTGTTGAAGACAACAGCAGCAGAGTAATTGCATTCCCTTACCCACTGATGGCTCTGGCTAATGTCATCCCTAAGGGACATTGGCCAGTCACAGATAAATGTCAACCATCTGTGGGAGCATAGCGCTTCCTGTTTGGTGCCATTTAAGCACACATGCTTCTACCTGGATGTGGATTTAGTCTGATATCAATGGCTTTGGATCTGGCTGGATCAGAGCAGCTAGTAAGCTGGTAAGTCATAGGTTAGGGGGTGAACGGCAGATACATTGATACAATATAGATGGTGTAACAATACCACCATTTATAAAGCCTTCAATAGTGGATTAAATGCTGATTCGGATTTCTTTGGTAACCTTGACTTTTTCTGACATTCAGATCTATCACATACACACATATGACAGATATATATATATATATATATATATATATATATATATATATATATATATATATATATATATATATATATATATATGACTGAATATACTGTAAATGGGCACCACTATGACATCTGTTGCACATTCTGCTTAAAAAAAAAAAAAAAAAAAAAATGCACAGCAGTGGCAAAGTTCTGCATTTGTTGGTTTAGGTTACAGATACTGAGTGAATTTATAAAATGACTGAATATCCAAATTAAAAAAAAAAAAAAATCATTGTCTAATCGGATGTGACTATTAACAGGATAGCATCATTTATCA
The DNA here is from genome assembly GCA_030544235.1 of Lepturacanthus savala. Taxonomy (NCBI): domain Eukaryota; kingdom Metazoa; phylum Chordata; class Actinopteri; order Scombriformes; family Trichiuridae; genus Lepturacanthus; species Lepturacanthus savala. The sequence goes on from CM060464.1 coordinate 20,492,533, forward strand.
GTGCTACTTCCTCATTTGATACCAATGAACAATAGTTACTATAGACACCAGGGTTCTTTGTTACTTCAGTGTATAATGTTATTATTGGGTAATTTGCTGAAATAATTGACGTTATTGGTTTTATAGGGAGGACAGTCATCTCGATCTATGAATCTCCTCCATAGTGCAAAAAAGATGATGTCAAACTGTATCCTAACAAATGCAAATGCCCCTAATGTTTCAATAATTTCAGACCAGAGTTTTTTTTTTTTACATCCCTCGTCATGTGGACATTTGAGAAGATAATGTTGTTCATTTTTGATCCCTTAGACTATCTCTATGTTTTATTTTATTTATTTATTTTTTGGATTCTGACCTTGAAAATGAAGATAAATTGAAATGAGTTGAGCTGATTATTTGTATCCTCCTTCAAAGCACTTCTCAATATTGGATATATATATATATGTGTGTGTGTGTGTGTGTGTGTGTGTTTGTGTGTGTGTCTGTGTGTGTGTGTTTTATTTTTATTTATTAGATATTTTTGAATGAATAAATGAATCATGTTTCATTTGTATTTGGAAATACAGACAGATTAAAATGTCCTGAGGTAAGACTGGAGAACTGGAACCTACGTCCTTATTCAGACTGCAGGCAAATCACATTTGTTTTTTTTTTAATCAGAGCTCAAATCCAATCGGACTGTCCACACTATTATTTGCAAGTTTGGATTTGTGCATCAACACCACTAAATTAACTGCATGACTTCCTTTGCTAATGGCATAGGCATCGGTACATTTCTTGGTGATGTGGCTTTCCAATGGTAGCAGTGCAACTATACAAGTTCTCTTCTCATCTGTCCCCAGACTATTTTCCATATTGTCCCTCATTTTCATACCACCAACATGTTCATTGATAGTTGTCAGTTGTTGTAAAAGTCTCGTAAGTTGTAACAGCCCAGATTCATTCCATCACCATGTGATGTCATTTAGATCAGAATGACTAGTAGTGTCCAAGAACACCACCTCCCTTTCAGTCTGGGATCTCTGGATGATGCACTTTTATTAGATGATATTGGATTGGCACACAACTATTCACTCATAGAGTCATGAAACTGCATATTCTGTAATCCTGAGTAACGGAAAGGCCAATATATCAGCTCTTGGACAAGCAGGATCTACAAAAAAATCTTTCCGAACCATACCATGGTCCCAATCCAGGACCGGTTTACAATGTTGGAAAAAAAGATTCTTTCAATTCATATACCTGAGCTTGTAAAGACAACTCTGACTGTCACAAAGGAAGTGAAAACTTGTTATTTCAAATATAACCCAACAAAATGCATTAACCCGAATGGTTGTACACACAAAGAACATTTCAATACAAACAGTTGCAAGGACATTTCTTTCAATTAGTCAGGAAAAATGTCTCTGCCTTTCAGAATCATTGTGAACTGAGTCACCACCAAGGATTTAATTTTATTTTAGGAAACATACAAAATTAGGTAGATCAGGTGAGATTCTTATTTGTCCAAGATCATTTTATATAGAAATACATCTTAATACACAAGACACAGAAATCATTGATATGTCTATTAAATTGTCCCCTCATGTCTTTTTATGGGTGGCTGTGGCTCAGAGGTAGAGCAGTCCTTTACTGCTGCTTTGGCAAAATAATTAACCTCAGATTGCTCCTGATGAGCAGTCGGCACCTTGCATTGCAGCCATTGCCATCAGTGTGTGAATGGGTGGATGCACACTTGTAGTGTGAAATGGTTTGAATGGTTGAAAAGACTAGAAAAATGCTATATGAATAGTCTTCTACCATTTTTACTGCCGTTGACTTATACTTGTCCTGTTTCTCATACTTTTAAGACAAACTGAAATCCTCACTAAAGGAGGTACTAAGGTAACAAAGCTGAGTAAATTGTAGTGTTGTTTTTAATATAAACTGTGCTCAGAAAGCAAACAGGAAAATTCAAAAGTATATCAGCATAATCTCAACCATATCATTCAGGGCACAGCCAGGGTTACTCATTCATCACAGATACAGATCTTAATTTTAGTACAGGTACTACACTGAAATTAACTGTGATTGCGGTAACTTGTATGTTAGATTATAATCTGACCTTGATTATAAGAAAAGTTACAATGAATTACCCAAAATATAGACAGCTCATTTTAGTATAAATTAAAGCAGCTGGACTGGAATGATGTTCTGCAGTCTGAAAATGTACGTAGAAAAGGTATTTAATATCATGATGGCTATGATCAGTGAAACTTAAAATTAATTTTGCAGAAGGGCCTCACACTCACATAGTGTATATATATATATATATATATATATATATATATATATATATATATATATATATATATATAATTTTCCATGACTAAGTGACCATCTTTGCAAGTTAATGAAGCACATGATAAGAGAACGTTTCATAAATTGTGAGGCAAAGTAGTAAAGAAACTGGGATGGGCCAAAGCCGATTATTCTATTCAACTAATCAATGGGCGTAAGGCGAAAAATAAAATAATCTGGGAAAAAATAAATCAAATTACAATTATGGCAGGAAGAATTAATTCAAAACTGTATAATAAAGAAACAATCAAATAGTGATCGAAGAAACTAGCTACAATTGTTCACATTCCACTTGGGATCCCAACTATATCTGAGCTGTGCTGCTCATCCTATAATTGCATGATCCTTACAAGTGTAACATCATTGTAATGGCAAATGAACAAGCCTTCCAATTACATAAGATACAATAAAAATAATAATACAGTAACAGGCTTTTTTGCAGTTTATGATAAATATCTTCACATTAGGATTCAAATGTATGCTGATGATACTGTGATTTTTACCTATGCAAAATCAAAAGAAGATGCTGCAGCTGCAATGAAAAGGTGTCAGATTGGATAGCTGATTCATACCTGACTCTCAATGTAAGTAGAGCAGAATTATATATTTCCAGGGTCAATAACTAATGAATAGTTGCCTCTTTAAGCACAGCTGTCTTTGAGGTAGCTGTCTGCATCGAACCTCACACTTGTGATACATGATATTTTCCATATTTTCCCCATCCAGCAATGTGAGAGAAGTGGTGTTGTTAATTACAAGTGACATGAAATGAGATGGTGACAGCCTAGTGGAAGAGAAACTGTTTCAAGGACAGAAAAAATCTCATATTGAATAAAGTGAAACAAACAATATAATCAAACAACAGACAACACATACAAAACTAATTTTGTAATATCGAATAAAGGCTCAGGCTTAAAATACATATAAGTGTTTTATGCTACTTAGGTGGAAGATGAGACTATTCTGAATTTGTCCAGCCCATAAAACCAAACTTAAAAGTACAGTAATGTCTGACTGTTTCTGCTGCTTAAGCAAAGAGGGGAAAATAGTTAATGATTGATGATGTCCTGATGTGTAGAGGACATGAAACCAAATGCAGAAGGAGAGCTGGCAGACAGATGCGGTGCAGGGAATTTAATGACAGAAAATAATACAAAAGTGGTACTAACTGATAACAGCAGGACAACACAGTGAGACATACAACAATGCCAGAATATCAAGCTGGACTTAAATACTCAAAGAACTAATTACAGTCTACAGACATTGGTGTAAAACAATACAGAGGCGAAGCATATTCATCCAAGGTGGGAAAACACACAGTTAAAGACAGGAAACACAAGGAGGAACCTTTTCAAAATAAAATAGGAACCGAACACAGTAAGAAACAGAAAGATAACCAAAACCAGAACACACAACGAAAACAGAGAAGACAGTGACCACTCATGCCTGACGATTTATATTTATATTCACAATTGTGTGAATTATCTGATAAAAGACTAACGTGGCTTTCCTTTGTGTTTCCGGTTATCATCACACAACAGTCTCATGTTACTCTGAGCTGCAGTGAATCAAAGTGTAAAAATCATCTACTATTTCAGTTTTCACTATGGGATTAAGATAAACTTTGCACAGTTAAAACTCATCTTAAATCACCATCATGCATCAAGCCTATAAACAAGGTGTGTTTGTTTGAAGGTTTGTTTTAAAACTTCCAAAATGTATGTTAGAGTTGTTATGTTATAGTTTGTATTGACCTATAAAACATATATACTGATCTCTTTTACTTGTCACTTCATTGCAATCTCAGGACTTATATCGCCATGGTGATCTACCCCGGTAAAAAAAAAAAAAAAGTGAAGAGCTTTGGTATCCCGAAAATCCAACATTAGACCTGACTTTAACTCGCACATATGGGCACATACAAGAATGGTTCCACCATAGAAACTGTGGAAAAGCCCATATATGCAACCCAATCCTAACCTTTATGGGTCCCACATGGACATGCTGACTGGGACTTAAGCTTGTCAGTCAGTCATTTTCTATACCTGCTTATTCCTCATAAGTGTTGCAAGGGTCTGCTGGAGCCTATTCTAGCATGTCACCAGCCAATCATGGGGGTGCACACACATTCACTCACACCTACAGGTAATTTAGAGTTGCCAATTAACCTTGGCATGTTTTTGGAGGAAGCCGGAGTACCCAGTGAAAACCCACACAGAAAGGTCCCAGACTCAGGACCCAAGGAGGTCTTGAACTTGCGACCTTTTTGTTGTGAGGCAACAGCGCTAACCCCTGCTCCACCGTGTCGCCCGACTTAAACTTGTCTTCTCAATATTTTACAAAAAATCTTAAACATACTAGATAAGAATAGGCAAAATATTAACATCTCTTTAATATCCTGGAAAAAAAAATCTGATTCACTTAACTTTGATAACTTCTTATTTTACTCCAGTTCATGCCTGATATTATGATTTATAATCTTGACTAGAACATCTAGCGGTGACTGGGTGCCACGATTGACAAAGACAATCAGCTTTCTCTGTTAAAGTAGTGGGGAAATGTAATTCCATAGCCAAAGTTAGAGACTCAGGAAGCTTTACAGTATTCAAGACCAGCCATAAGCTTTGTCAGCACAAACAAATCACCGCCATTGATTTCCTTGATTTCCTAAATCTGCCTATTTATTACATTTAGTAAACCAATTTTACCACTGATGGACTTTTATGAATTGTTTTGTTACTTTTATTGTTTGCAATTACTTTTAATTGCGCAATGCTCCTGCAAAAAAAAAAAAAAAAAAATATATATATATATATATATATATATATATATATGGTTGAATAAAATTCATTTAATTAAAAGAAGTTTTTTAGGGTTTAGACCCAAAGAAACATAATTACAGTTAAAATGAATGAGTGTTTATGCTTAAAGCCAAGAATTGTTACTGCACTGCGATGGAAAATAAAATATTCTCAGACCAAGCAGTACTCAGTGGATAAGACAGATGTTATCAAGCCTTAAATTAGAAGGATAATGTACATATTAAAGGGTAAAAATTAGGTATTTGAGAGCATATGGAAGATCTTCTTTAATTATATTAAGGACGTAGATCTAACAGATGATCAGGTGAATAACTAATTAGCCAATGCAGCTTCCAAGCTGATATTTCTATTTTTCTTACTGCTTATTTTGCACTTATGGCAATGGATGTACTCAATTTTGCTTATATTATCAAAAAGGTTATATAATACATTATATAAATAAATAAATAAATAATGAGGTTAATATGTAGAAGTGATCCCTGTTAGCAAAAATTACTTTTATATCATCACATTTGGACTCTCATACCTGCCTCATGTGATGTAATTCCAGGAGTGGAGAGAGGTCTTAAAGAGACAGACTGTTTTACACTGAGATCAACTGAAGGGCTACATAAAGGGCCAGTATCATACAAATAAATACTTTGTTGCACAGTGAATCATGCAAAACTACTCTGGTGGAGTCCTGGAATAAAATATACACTGCAAATCCTTATAAGGGCAAAACCCTTATCAGGGGCAAAGATCTTGTATTTAGTACAATTAGTCCAATATTTAGTAGAAATATCTTGATTTATCTTATTCCATTGGCAGATAATTTGAATTATATCAGGTTTTTCAATTAAATATTATGAGAATTATTTTAAGAAAGCAATACTAAATTGCCGAAAATCAAGAAAATATATATATATATAGACTCAGTGTTATTCAAGTTAATAAAACACACAAAAACAAAAACATAAACAAATATACATAACATCAATTATGTTATACTTATACAAGGTATTTTCACTTGTTAAGATTTTTTCTTTTTTTTTTTTTTTTGTTATGTAGTGTAGATAATGTGCATAATTGTTCCCTTAAAGTTAATCATATGAACTTAAGTTTTGGGCTTTTTCACTTCTCATCTGTAAAGAAGTCATCAGGAATGTGCAAAGGGTCAAACTGTGTAATGAATGCAAATTAACTGCAGCAACTTCTCGTGGCTGTTCAGGCCGGGTTATCTGCACAGGTCAGACTCGGCTAATGAGCAGTAGAGGTTGTTTCAGAGGCGTTACCATAAGGTTGAAAAGATCCAGAACTTCAACATCAACATTGCCCTCGGTTGGTCAATCAGGTGGTATGAATGTGATTCTAGTAGAAAAAGCCACATCAACAATATCATCTGCCAACACAGCCACTACAAAACACACACACAGACACTCACCGATGGCAAGGTCTGCTCCTCCCCTGCTGCATAACATCTCTAAGTTAACAAACATTTGAATGGATGTTGATCCATAAATATTTAATCCACCCCCCAATACCTGTCTAATAAGACAAGAGGGATGAGAATGAGGTTAAAGCTCAATATGGTGAAAGTGAGAGGAAAAAGAATAAGAGAAATGACAGGAATAAACATAATTATGTTGTTTGTGTGTGTAGTGTGTGTGTTCTTCCGGATGAGGGGATGAATCACAGCGCAGCATGACAGTGATGTTCCATTGATGTTAGTGGCAGGAGCGGAGCGAGCAGAAGAAGCAGAGTGACGGAAGTGAGGGTGAAGGAGGACAGAGGGGTGGAGAGAAGGAGGGACACTACAGAGTGACACATGCAGAGCAATATGACATCCACTTCTGAGGGAGACATATGGACTGTCTTTGTTGCGGGTTAGAAGGAGGGCAGGGAGGAGTGTGCTATGTTCACTGTGATGGATGGATGAGGATGGTGATGGAGGAGGGGGTAGCAGATCCCAGCGAGAGGCAGAAAAAGTCTATGTTAAAAAAGTTATATGTTATTCAAGGGTAGATATTACAAAAAAGGCATTAATAATATTGAATTAAAATTGATATTACCCTGCACTGCAAAAAAGTGAAATCTCAACAAGTAAAAACACCTTGTTTTTGATACAATAAATCCAGGATTGAGTGGAATTATCTTGAAATATACTATTCCATTGGCAGATAATGAGATATTTCATTTATTCATTCATTAATATAATAATAATTAATATAATTAATTAATATAATTAATAATATTTATTGATATCCTTATCTCCTTTTATTATTACTTTTATCTTAATGTTTTCATTTTATTTTCATGTTATGGGCTTTTTTATATCATAATTCTTTAAAAAAACTTGAAATAACCAAAGTGATTTGCCTAAGCAATAAGATAATTCAAGACAAATGTACTCAGTATTGGACTAATATTTCCTCCTGGGAAAAAGGTTTAATTTTTTACAATGTGGCCCGATTACCATAGTCAAGGTTATTTATATAATAGCAGGTTCAGTGTTCTCCAAGATGAATTAAAAAAAAGAAACAAAGATCATACACAGGCGCAGCTGACTCAGTGTGTGAGTCAACTTTACAGCTAACTAACTGACTGATGTTCTCTGCTGTAGCTGTGGGCTGGCCTGGCAACAGGGCATTGACATTTTCCAATGAACTTATAATTCACAGCCCTACAAATACAACTTTAGAAGAGGGAGCTATAGATAAATACGAGTGTACTAGCTAAATGAAAGCAGCAAAAAGAGACAAAAAAAAGTGCAACCAGTAGCAATAGCATTTGGGATAGGCAAGTGGATGAAACATATCCTGGCTGTCATTGGGCACTGATAGGGGTATACTATGATGTCTCTTTGATCTGTGGGAGAAGATTTGAGAAACCAAGGACAACACGGGAAGAAAATACAAACTCAGAGTGTCCTAACAGTGCTGGTAGTAGATTTAAAGCTATATGAGTGGTCCACCAGTGACTTCCACAGTCTGACCTAACTATCTCTTTGGTTAAGGCTAGGTTTCACTTTGGTAAAAAAAAACAAAAAACAAAAAAACGCTTGCCGTCAACTTCTGTGGTGCATGGATGAGGAAAGAATCAATATTTGTTGCATATTATTAGAGTAACATGTAAGAGGTTGAAACTCCAGCCTCACTTGTAACATCAACGTCAACTTATGTTGCTCTTCTCGAACGTCTTTCTATATATGCATATATCTCAAAACTCCACTCCATACGTGTTTTAAATTATGTAAAATGTACTCTACTATGATTAATATGTTATTTAACATGGTTTCCCCCCATAAAGAAGCTGAAAAAAGCCTGGAGGCACATTTACTCTTTTTCCCTCATTGATAAATCTAGATTCATGAAGCCCCGCCCACCACCACTGTGCACTTCCTCGTTTGGTTGCAGCTCTGTTAGCTTTTAGCTCCTAACTCTATTAGCTTGGCTGTTAGCTACATTAGCCAAACAGACTTCAGGACTGCCACCCCTCGGTCCCAACGGCCTCGAAGGAGGAAGCGCTGTGAAGTGGATAATCTCCTGCTGTTTATTCAGATAATAACTGCTGATGGCGAATGGGCCTGCTGCAGGGAGAAAAGAGAGGCCTGCGGTGCTGGCTGCTCAGTCCTGGAGAAGTGCTGTGGGACTGGCCGATCTCCTGCTGTTTATTGCCGTAAGAGAAAAAAATGCAGATTCCATGGAATATAACAGCCTGAGATCGTCTGCTCCCTCTTTGTGACTCATCGGGGCTGAGCTGTACGCCGCAGACCAGCTCAGGACTGACTGCTGGAGACTGACAGTTTGCTCCGCAGCCGCACTGGAGGTAGACAGCGATTGTCTTTTTGATTTGTGACCTACCAAATCAAGATTGCCCAGGGTATGTTTGAATTTCAGATTTGGGTGCACGGAAACCTTTCCCTCCAGTAGAGGAATGTAACAACTGCTCTCTAGTTACACATATAAGTCAGTATTGTCAAGACCTTAGCATAAGGAAAACCCAATTTTGAATATTTGAGAAAGGTCATGGTTAAAAGAAACCAATCCTGGTTCTTAGGAGATGGGATAAAAAAACAGTGGCCTTATATTATTCACAAGTGTTCTGGGACATGGCCGCTTGTCAGAGCGATATATGGATTGGTTTAATCAAACAATATTAACATTCGTTCAGGATTCTGCTTCTGGCTAGCTGACCTCGGTATCAGATGTCTGGTTAGCTTTCTTTGGTTACCACCATCTCTTTGGAAAAAGAAAAGAAAATCTGGCTCTTTAGCTCCTAAATGCTCACCAGCTAAATGCTATTTTTTTTTACCAAAAACACAATATCAAGGTAAATTAGAATGCAGCGATTGAACCAAAGAAAATCTATAGGTCATAAAGCCAAAACAATGAACTGAAAGACAACAAAAGGGTTTATTATTACACATACACAATACACAATGGAATTTGACACTTTGTTAATATAGAGATATTGGTGTAAGTATATTGTGTACCGAAGGTTTCTTTTTCTTGGAGGAGAAAGAAGAGAAGACGGGTTGGGAAGGAGTGAAAGAGTGAAGAGTTGGTGTGATCGATGGTGGAGGAATTCAAGGAACATATGAAGAGAGGAGGATGGTGGGAGACAGCAAAAGAATGGCAGGGGTGGATGGAAACTGAGTAAGACAGAGATTAACTGTGTTCTGACCTCTAACAACAGCATCAGTGAGCTGCTGTCTGTCTGATTAGAGCTGCCGCATACCGACTGTGGTGCCGGGGAAGCTGCAGTGATAGGCAGGACTTACAGGAGTATTAATTAATCTACAACCTTTACCGACCTCTATCAGGGAACGGCAAGAATTGCAAGAATGTTAATAGGAAAAAAAGAATCTGTTCTATTGGAATTGTGCCGTAGCTGTCGGTACCCTACCGCATTTTTCCATCTGTCCTGTCCACTGGAGGTTATCCCAGATAGACAGCAGAGCGGGACACATTGAATTTGAGTGTCAGCATACACAAAATGTTCTGGCACCAGAAACCCAAAGTGGGAGCCATTTGTGGTGCATGTATGTAGGTTTTTTTCGCTGTGTAGATGGGTAAGATTGGCCCGAGAATCAGATCCATTTAGGACGCCTGAAATCTGGGTTAGTGCCGTTATCTGGAATTGGACTGATGCACATGGGGCTAATTCTGGCAAGTCATTTATCAATAGATTGATTTTGAGCAACCAATGCAAGCCAGGTTTAGACATCTGTTCGGTCAAGCTATTTCGGCTTCTTGGCTAGTGGCTAATTGAGACAAACTATATGAAAAATCGAAAGTTTTTTTGTTTTGTTTTGTTTTTTACCACAGGCAGTATAAGTATCACTGCTCAGATGAAGTTCGGTGGGAAATCAGATGCTAATTCATAGCACTGTCCTCTATCAATCTATGGTTAACAATGTTTGAATAGTGGAGTAGTCATTTCTTGCTGCGGGTGTTTTCATATTTTCCAGACGAAATATATCCTGCACAGTCATTTATTTGTGATTGATGATGCAACTGTGATTTGAGGAGTACAATAAAGTAAACAAAATTATCCTTGTTGAAAGCTTTCCCTCTGATTATGATTAAAACGAGTGCTGCCTGTAGAATAACAGGCTGCTTAACTCGTCTCTGTTGTGAATTCATAGCGAGAGCCTGAATATGAAGTGCCAGAGGGGCAGAGGGAGGAAAATGATAAATGAGAGATATGTACCCCGACATAAGAGACAGACACAGGGAAGAGAGTAAGAAGGGAGAGAATGAGACAATTAGTTTGAAGTGTAAGGAAGCAAGCGCTTTTGACAGATCATTGTAGTCGAAACATCTTCACTGGTGCACATCGTTCCTCCTCCTTCTTTCTCTTTATTTCTGACTCCTTGTCAGCTCCTTTTCTTCATTGGCTTTTTTTATTCCTAGACGGAATTTGTGACAGCCTCTTCCACTCCCATCACGGGCAATCAGCAGATATAGTTTTTCTACAACAATCTTCAGAATGTCTTTCTGTTTGTACACAGTGAGTGAGTCTTTGCTCTTGTGCTATGTTGCTTTGTAAGCTGTTGAGCTAACAGGTTCTTGTACTCTAACCGTTCGGAAGTCTTCATACATCCTATAGGGCAAAACAATGGGGTTATAGGCAAAATTATATACACTGAATATTAAAATGATTTCTGAAAACCTCTGACTTGTTTAAATACGACAATGTCCCAGGCCCGTACATTCAAGCCAGATCCATAAAGAATAATTTGGATGAGCTTGATATAGTCCTCTTTTCAACCAAAATCCTATTAGATCTTGCTCTGATTACAATATTCAATATTTGGTGTAGTACTGACATCCTCAAGGGCTATTGGTGATAAACTATCATGGCTACTGAACTTCTAACACACCAGCCTGATGGAAACATGCTAATGCTGGTCACAATGTCTCTTCCAGTAGCATCTATTAGCTTGTCGAGCCAGGAAGTGACTGTATTTTTACAGTATCTATGTATGTCATAACAGTCTGGACATTTAAGGGTTAGGTTTTGAGCTGCACATATGGGTGCAAAGTGGGTTTGTCTGCAGTTTCCATGGTGACCCCACCCGTGTTTGTCCATGCATGTGGGGCCACCATAGAAACCCACTTGGCCCCCATTTGCATAGCCCAAACCTAACTCTTATGGGCTATAGATTTACATAGATCAAATACATACATTTACGTGTTGGTCTAATTGAAATGAATTTTAATTTAACTAAAAAATGTTCCTACTTCAGAAGTGTTTCAGTTCTCAGGAGCAAATCCCTACAGTTAAGTGTCAAGATCTTTTTAAAAATCTTTCCGGAAGTGGGAAGGCTATAGCAGCATTTTAATGTTTTTTTTTTTCTTCTTTTTTTCTTTTGTTGAAGTGGCTATAATCTGCAGATTTCCAGGTCTATATTTATATTCTGTGTCCCTTACAGAGAAGCCAAATCTGTTTTGATTTGTTAGTTTACAGAAGATTTAACATTCTGGCCAAACCATGACATTACAACACACAGGTCTGGTTTCCCTTGGGCCCAAAAAAGCATTTTTCACCCCACACACAATCATCATCCAGTGAAATTACTTTGTTTCATTATCTGAATTTGATCTATTGAATCTGATAACATTTAGAAAGTTGCGGCTGGTAAAGTCTCTGGTACGCATTCGGCCCAGTATGCAACTTTTATCTTCCTCCAACGCTGGATCCAATTATCTATACACAACTATGTTGTGGCCACTTAGGTTGCAGCCCTGTTTTTGACTTGCAGGCAGCATTTCAACATACATTAATCTCACCTTTTGGAAGTTATATATCATAGATATCCAACATCAAAACTGTATAACATGTCCCCTTTAAAGATTTACACAGTGGTTAACCTTTAATATAATTATAGATTCATATGCTCACTCTAATATTCATGAATCTCACCCATTTATTTGATATTATATTAATAAAAGATCCTTAAAAAACAATAAATAATGAGTCCTGCTTAAGCATCCAATTATGTAATGACCTAATTGTTACTATTTTTTGACTGATGAAATGTACAAGCATGTTACATTTTTGCACAAGAACTATAATCTGTTCAATTCTTATTTTGAATGCCTGTGCAGTGTGTGACTCAGACTTCATCGTGGCCGCTGCTGTTCTCCTGATGGTGAAAGGGCAGAGGGGGCCTGGCTTGATTATGCAGTTGTGTCAAAGCAATACTATTAATCTGTGTTCATATTGGCCTTTGTGCCATCACTCTTGATACTGAGCAGTTTATCTGGCAGAATTCATGTGTGGTTCGAAAGTGCATTGACATGAAACTGCAATGGTGTTTTATTATTATAATTCTTGCTGCACTGCATTGTAACTGAATTTCTTCTACATTCTTTTTTTTTGTTTATGTGTAGTTTTTGTATGAGAACAGTGATTAGTCGGGCCCCCTCTGTTTCTTACAATGAAAGCCCAAGTTTCGTCCCTCCCTGTCTTATCTGGTTTTGGAGCAGGCCTCTTGGGGTGAAGATTAAGAGGGACAGAAATGCTGAAGAAGTAGTGCTGCTGAATAAAATCTGTGTTGACGTCTCCATAATATACCATCATAGAGTTTACAGTTTCTTTGCCGTGGCAGAAGTAGGATTTTATTTTGTGTTTTATAATTGCATTTATTATCCATTTCTCCTCAACAAATAACAGCCAAAGTCTGACATGTGGAAATTTGAATATTTACTTGCTTTAGGGTATATAGTGGTGTACAGAGTTTGCAGATATGTATACAGCATTATATATTCCATTATAGTTAATGTAGATGAGAAGATGGGAGGTGATTGCATATGTTTAGTGCTCTGCAGCTGAAATTCTGATTTTGTTTGCTATTACAAAAAACCATCATACCTTAGCTTCTCTCAGTCTTTAAAAATAAAAAGCTCATTGGTGTACATATCCAGCTTTAATTTTTTTTCACCGATGAATTTCTCAGCTGCTCATTTTGCGTGTCCTTGCCAGATCTGTTATCGATATTACATCACCACATTGGAGGAAACACAGCTGATTAAAGATGTTCTGTCGATTTTGTGTCCCCAGTAGTAAGTTACAATGGAGCATTTATTTGAGTAGTTTGTTCATCTCATGTACCCTCGTGAGGAAGCACATTCATATGCATGTGCACATTGATGACCTGATACACATTCTACATCTGCCAGTGGTTGGACACTATTCCATTACTTACAGATGGAATGCACCTTAGGACCATAGGAAAACAATTATCCATTATTTATTTATTTTTTTTTTTCCCAGAGATATACATTTTTTAATGGCAACAAACAATACACTAAAGCCCTAAAAAGTTTCTTCCATTATAGCTATAATGAATACGTTGGTCTGTAAACTGTACATTACATAGTCCAAGGAATCCCAATAGACAGGTATCAAGTTTAAAAATTCAATTGCTTTATACATACAGAGATTTTAGCGGTAAAAGATGCATACTTTTATTCAAAAAAGCAAAACTGTAATGGTGCACCCAATGAAATAACAAGTGAATGTGCAATACAAGAGGTATTTTTAATGCAAAGACATCGACTATTATCTTTACAGTTATATTGGGACACAATGGCAAGTATTATTACCAAGACAAATGTTTCCAGTCAACAGTATTTTATTTTTTTTATTTAACCTTTATTTTGCCAGCAGAAACAGAAAGTTACAACTTTTTCTGGGTTTTATTTGATGTTTTGACATCTGAAGTACAAAAATAATAATAATCCAGTATAGTTTTAAAGGTCCCTACTGCTCTTGAAAGCACAGGTTATATTTATATTTGGTCTTATTAATATCCATGAGCCTCTCTTCTGATTAGCTGACTGTTTATGAGTGACAGTTATTCACCCCTCAAATTCAATTGGGGTCACATGAGATAAAAAGACAACATTAAGATAAGTCAAACAATTTAATCATATTTTAAGAAAACAAGACTAAAGATTAAGAAAAATAAACATGCAGCAAGTTATCTTCCATTGAATGACATAATTCAAGGTAATTTTACTCAATATTGGAGTTTTTGTATCAAAAACAAAATATTTTCACTTATTTTTGTTATTTAAATGATATGAACTCTCTCCCCGAGCTGGCAGCTTTTGCATGACATTATCACATATATATATCACATATATATATATATATAAATATATATATATCTATCTATATATATCTATCTATCTATCTATATATATATATATATATATATATATATATATATATATATATATATATATATATATATAATATTACTGTCATATTTAAAAAAAAAATACTAACCAAAAATATTAGTATCATGCATGCATCCCATTGTTTTGTTCTATTGACAAGTGACAAGTTGGACTCAAGTGCCTCTTAAAGATTATTGAGAAGTCACACTGTTTCAAATTGCATTGCCTCACGGTCTGAGATTATTAAGAAGTCTGTGTCGCTTTCTTGCAGCTGAGGGTGAAGCAGCAGTAACAGTTGGCTCAGAACTGTGGTGTGTGAATGTATGAATGATGCAAGAAAAGCTTGTAAGTCTGATTTCCCCCCATTTTCTCATTTGAATGGGAAGTTTACGTAGCCCTCGATGTGCTGAGCAAGTTCCTTAATCCCCTGACTCATTACACAACGCACTCGACATTTTCTAAAGCGTGGGAAAAATAAATTAATTGGCCAGAAAAAAAACAACAAAAAAACAAAAAACAAAAGAGCTGCTGAAAAGCTTACATTCTGGAAATCCAAATGGTGCCATCTGAAGTAAAGCAGTGTTATTGAAAAGCAAAAAATGCACATGTCCTGCCCAGCTAAGTGACTGACTGATTAAGTGAGCTGGTGCCGAGTTAAGTCCAAGAAAATCCCACTATGAGTGACATGTTGACAGCTCAGTAAATTAAATCCTGCATTTGACTGCCAACAAGCCACTCAGACAATGCTTGGCCTTTTTTTATCTGGGGGGCTTTTGCATGGAGAGTGTTTAATATTATACAGATGCACAAATACACAACTCATCAGAGGCAAATGGACGCACACAAAAACGTCACTCAGGGGGATGAGCCTATCCTCCTGCTCAACGCACACACACACAAACACACACACACTGTATACGTCAGTAATATTTCTCCTTGCTCTAGAAAGCAGTGCAGCATGGCCTGGTTATGTTATAACTTAGCAACAAGCTGCCTTACCCTAGCTGAGCCAAGCTGTGTGTGTAGAAATGCATGTAGAGATGTGTGTGGGTGTGTGTGTGCAAGAGAGAGAGAAAGAGAGAGAGACACAGAGAGAGAGAGAGGAGCAGAAGAACAAAAAGAAAACCAATAATTGCCTTTCTTGTGCAGTGGATTACAAATATATATGTGCTTGCATGTGTATTAATCTGTGCGTTTTATACATGTGTAAATGTGGATCTGGGTCCATTGCAGCAGCACCCCAGCCTGTATATGGTTTCATATTCAAAGAAAATATTGGCTTACATTTATAGAGGTCTGTTATGGCACCAACAGCTCAATAGCCCTGCTGCTCAGGGCTTACTGTAATTGTTGCGGTTATGGTTAATTAGCTTGCAAACACAGGGGGTTCAATTTAAAATCAATATCAGTTGGGGGAAGTCTGTACAGCCTGCCACAGGTGCCTTTACACAAAAAGTTAACACTTCAGTAAATGACAAGTTGATATAGTAGTAGTAGTACATTGCAAAAAACAAAATGGTATAAGGGGAAAATATCTTATATTTAATACAGTTAGTCCAATATTGAGCAGAATTATCTTTAATTATCTTATTAAATTTGTAGATCATTTTATTTAGTTATGGTTTTTCAATGAATTAAAAAAAATAAGATTAAATTGACCAAAATCAAGAAAAAAAGAAAAGAAAACATGGAAGAAGTTAAATTATCTGTCAATGGAATGATATATTTCAACATAATTCTACTCAATATTAGATTAATTGTACCAAAAGTTACCAAAAGTACAACATATGTTCATGTGTTACATGTTTGATTGTTTTTCTCTTTGCAGTGTTGTATGAGTTGAAGAAGAAGGTTTAGTGCACTGCCAGATAATTATATCTTGCATTCTATCTTTCAGTGAAAGAATTTAAAATAAAAGACAGAAATATGATAAAGTGTGGTAGTAGTTTAGTAGTTGTAGTAGAGGAAGAGTATTGCTTGTCACCAAGGGGCAATTTAAAGATTAGCTGTACACAGAAATACCATAAGATGAAGGCAACGGAACGGAATGCAACATATAAGAAACAAGTTACACTGTATGATATTCACCAAGTGTGGCTGGGTGACTGATATTACCTCTTTCTATTGGAGCTTAGCAATGAGATGGCTTGGGGTATGAAGGGGTGCTTATGTCTGTTGGTTTTGGCTCGTCAGCATTTGAAGTTGGAACCCGAAGGCAAAGTCTGAAATTCTACAGATGCAGGGGCAGGTTACTGTCCAGAGGATGCATTCTGCTGTCTGTAACAGCTGTTGGTTACACAAATCATCTTTTTATAATGTGCACCTGTGATACTGCTACAGACCTTGATCACCGATTGAGGGAAGCATTCCAAAAAACAAAAACAAAAAAATAATAGAAATCAACTAAATAAAAGATATGCAAAACAAAGTCATCAGAGGCCTCTCAGTGCTACTGTTGCCCAATTGCCCAAGTATGATGCAGATTTGTATATCCTGACCATTCATTTTAAAGTCATCAAGGTTGGAGTGATATCTAAAATGAATATATCTTTGTTTTTTGTCACATTTAATTCCAAATGAAGGCTTTTTTGACACCAAGAATAATCTGTGACAGAAAAATGAAGCAGACTCTTTCTGGTGAACACGTTCCCACTCTGTAGACATGTACCATATGATGGTATAAGTTGCACACAGTTGTTGCCAGCCATTGCCCAGCAGGGCAGTAGGACGGTTTGTAATTTCCTTTAAATGAGTCATAACACAGATCCAGTAAGTTGCCATTCCTGGTTGGCAAAGCCACATTTGTAAAAGCTGAGAGTTTTGTACAACAGTGGGTGAAATCTCCTAGAATTTGATTTGGGGCATCAGGAAACAGCAACTGCAGTTTATCCAGTCTTTAGGATCAATCTGAGGCTAACAGCTTGCTATAGAGTGGAGACAGACCACCATCACAAAAAATCTGTGCATGGATGCATGGAAACAGAAAGAAATTACACCTCCTCCTCACAACTTAAGCAGCCTCAAAGCTTTCAGCATCAATAATTCAATACCACCTGTACTCTAGGATCTAAATAATAGCAAAAAAAACTGTAACAAGCACAGTAATCATGACAAGATTGGCACCTTCCACCGTTCTCCGTGAATTATACAGATTTCCAATGAGACGGAGCAAAAGTTATTTTGTGGAAAAAAAATGGAATTGAATGGGATTCTTTCAGTTCTGATGGAGCTAAAGCTTTCTGACAGAGACGGATGGTTTAAAAAGTAAGCAAAAAAGGACGACAGAAAAATTCACCCCCTAATATGTTTCTATTGAGCCCGGCACAAGGAGAGTAGACATGAAATAAGGTCTACTGGAAATGTTTTCTCAGTTCTAACAATCTCTAATGGTTAAATTGCACTGCAAAAAATGAAATCTCCTCAGGTGAAACTAACTTGTAATTAGTGCTACTAGTGCAGGGTCAATAGGAAGTTTTAGGATAAGAACAGCATGTTCAAACTTGAAAACTACTTACTGATAAGATGACTGTAACATGGAGGGTATCCAGTGTCGGCATTCATATCCACACAAAGTCAGGCTAAAATTTATGTTGAAAGCCTGGATCTCAATCAATCAATTATCATTTTTTTAATTGTGTTGATTGACTGAGTAAAACTGGACTTATGATGAAACTCTTACTTCATACGTTTTCTTATATAATTTTCTGTATACTACAGAAATGGGATGTTCAAGCTTTGATTTGTAACAGAAGTGCTGGGAAGCAACATGAGGAGGAGTGCTGTGATAAGGAGCTTTACACTCTGAGAAAGTGCTGCTGTAGGATAGTGCTGTGATACTTAAGTCTCTGTCTTTTAATTATAATAATGAGTTTTGACTAGCCATCAAAAGAAAAAAAAAAATCCACAAACAAAAAAACAATGCACACCACCCACCATTGTGCCATGTGCAAGCTATATCCTCTTCTTTTTCAAAGAATTTGAAGTAAAACGTAAGAAGTATGAGAAATATTAATAATGGTAAGAATAATCTTATTTAAAAACAAAACAAAAAAAAAAAACAAGACTAAATTTCAAGATAATTCTAATCAGTATTGGACGACCAAAAACAAGGTATTTTGACTTGTTAAGATTTTATTTTTTGCAGTGTGTGAAAGTGCTTAAATGGTTGTTGCACCAAAAGGCAGCTGTAATTGCTAGTTTCCACCTGCCCAAGTGTCAATTACAGCACCCATGTTGCGGAAATAGAAAACGCAGTTGTGCTTACTCTTGCACCATTGGGTGGGTTATTATGGTTTTCATTGTTATGGTAATACACATTACATCAACAGTCAGGTGTTACTGCACCAGTTCTGTTTATTGCTCTTCCTGTGATTATACTTTGATGAAATATGATATGATAATGATATTGCAACACCTTGAATTGGTTATTCTTTTGTCAATTCTTCAGCTGGGCTTCACTTATTTCCTCAAAGAAGGTACCTCACATATTTTTTTTCAAGACTGTTGAAATCAGTATTATTATCACCTCTTTTGCAGTTGGTAAAAATCAGTCAGTCAGTCATTTTCTATACCTGCTTATTCCTCATTAGGGTCGCAGGGGTCTGCTGGAGCCTATCCCAGCGCGTTACGGCGAGAGGCAGGGATACACCCCAGATGGTCGCCAGCCAATCGTGGGGCACACACACCATTCACTCACACACTCACACCTACGGGCAATTTAGAGTTGCCAATTAACCTCAGCATGTTTTTGGACTGTGGGAGGAAGCCGGAGTACCCGGTGAAAACCCACGCAGACACGGGGAGAACATGCAAACTCCACACAGAAAGGTCCCAGACCTAGGACCAAGGAGGTCTTGAACCTGCGACCTTCTTGCTGTGAGGCAACAGCGCTAACCCCTGCTCCACCGTGTCGCCCCTGGTAAAAATCAAACAACTGTAAACTATAGTTTCCTGAAAGGTTCTACTCATCAACTCAAAAGTTCTACTATTAAATACTCAATAGTAGAACTGTGTTTTGTATATCATACAAAACACATGCATTTTTTGCTCATTTAATATTTTCAGTTTTTTTAGTAGGGAAAGATATTGAGCAATTGTACAGTTAAAAAGATGCAAATGTCACATCATTCGATTTACTAAAATTATATTGCCATATTGTAAATTTTAATGACGGCCGTTCCTCATAGTACAGTTATAATTGCTGCTAAAATATTTCCACTAATAAATGTGACACTGTTAGATGTTAATTGGTAATTGCCATGTTTCTCTGCAGCCAATTATTATAGGTTACTGTACTTATTTTATTAAATATGCTTTCAATTGAAATTCCAATTGGTTATGCCAAGTACAACATTTAAACAATTAATTTAGTCAGTCAATCTGAAACTGCAGCTGAACCCTAAAACAAATTTGAATACAATAAAGTAGGATAAAGCATACGCAACAGGTCACGTTTGTTAGATTGAAATAGATGTCAATGTTTCAGGCACTGCTATGGGAGTTTGATTAATTAATAAATATAATAGTAATAGTAGTAAATTGTTATAACAGGTTTACAAAATGCTCCGGGAGAACACCACCCACCACAGCCAACCCAAGACAACAATTATTTTCTTGACTCTCTTTAGTTTTGTATAATTTGTGCTATGGAACACTGTTTTGAAAAGTTGGCCCTTATTAAGTTTCCCATAATTAATTTAACAGCATATTAAAAAAAGCTCCCGTGAGGTTTTAATCGTAGCATTATTTATTTCAAATGTGATGTTTAGCTTTTGTTATTTTAATTTTTTTATATATATGTTTATATAATCTCATAGCCTCAGATTCACTCCAGTTTATAACATTTACCGAGTTCATTTTTCCTTAATTAAATAAACATACTCTAACTAAGGATTCCATAAGTATAGTTTCTGGAGTCAAGTTGAGCAATAGCTTTAATTATTCTCCACTTATTGCCAAATACAATTGACAATGATTTCTGTCTGGCTTGAAATGTAATGTTAGTATTTTTTTATAAGCCATAAAAAAGACAGCATGGTGGCTTTCTGGAATCAGAAATATTACTTGTAAATAAATACTTGTAAATAAATAAAAAAAATATATATTCTACCTTAAAACCCATAGATCCAATTTTACTTTGCCTGGTGACTAATACATCCATAGGCGGAACAATCTCTTCCATAGCTTCTATAGCTGTCATGATATTGGGTAAAACGTGTATACAGACATCCTCTGCGCATTGCGTTTTCGTCAAATTTTCTCATCCGTCCTGCCTGGTTGTGGCATGCTGGCAGCACCTGACAGATGATTTGCTAATAAGATGATCTCTCCTGCCCCCATTCTGCTTCAGACATTCTACACAGAACAGCAAGGCAAAATAACAGTGCGACAATCCCACCTTGAACAGGGTGTGTAAAAAGGGCCACAGACAGCACCACTCCACCAATTTTAAGTCACATTGTGGGTGGAGGGATGGGGGAATCACATCCATAGAAATGACAACTACCATAAAATATGAAGAGAAACAGTTCAGAAGTAAGCTCTACTATTCACACAGACAAGCTTCAGGATGACAGTTTGGACGGGTGCTCCACTTCATCCAATTGACTCCAGCTAAAGCCTTGCGAGGCGTTTAGGGAACATCCATAAGTGGTAGCTCCAATAGGCTGCATGTGAGGTGTTCAGGGTACAGCACTGTTGCACTATTGTTTAAGGGTGAATAATGCTATTGTTCTGTCATAGAGAGGGAGAGAGAGGGAGAGAGAGAGAGAGATGCTATGTAGTTATATGTTTCATATATGAAATCAATAGGGTAAAAATGACATAGTGTTCCCTAAGATTAATGCACTCTACCCATCTATCTCACCACTCCCAGCACTTGGATAGTTGTTGATCTGAAACGTCCAGATTCTAGTATTGTTTTCCTTAATTTCCTCTTTGAGATGGGGTAGTTCTTCAGTGTGTCTAAAGGAAAGCACCAATTAAAATCCATGAGGGCTTTTGTCATTGAAGCAACAACAAAGCAGACAAAGGAAAATGAACCGGCATCTCCTGAGCATATTGCATTTACTAGGATATGTTTCATTCATTCCTCTATGTTTTCTCCTTTCTGTTGTTTCCTCAATGACCAACCCACCACCCACCCACCACCAACACCACCACCTCTACTGTCACCATCCACTTCATGTTTCCTAATAGTTCATATAACCTACCCCTCTTCTGTGTTTTCACAATCCCATTCTCTTCATTTCTCACTATTCCTCCTGTCATTTGCCTACCTCATACTCCCTTATCCTTTTTATCCCCTCCACCAATCCATTGCGAGCAGAGCAACATAATTGCACTGTTTGCACTCTCTTTGATTTCCCGCTGGGCTAAAAAAGGTGTAGATATGCTGTATGTGAAAATCCAACAGTTTGGTTTTTGAGGTATGGTGGAATATAAATATGTGAATTATGAAGACAAAAAAGACACATTTTAGAAATGAACTTCACAGATTTTTGTTTTTTTCTTGATCAAAGCAAAGCAAACTTTACTTTTCCAATTGGATGTCAACCACATCTGGACATGGAGTTTCACAGAAAACAGCTTATGTTGCTTCTTCAAATATATTGTTCAGTCCCTTTAGTGCTGAAAATTGCAACATTTTACCTTCTTTCCTTTATTTTTATGGCAATAAGAACACCAGTACACCAACTGTAACACACAGAATTTATTGAACTGTGAAAGACAATATTTTAATTAATTAAGTTAAAGCTCTACAAAAATTAAATTGAGGAAGATGAGTATCGGGAATAATAACTCCATGTAAATGCTGGCAACTTTATTTTGGGGAATAAGTGAGGTCTACACCATGATCATAATTTACCTGAAAATACAGCATACTACTCATATAGTAACTTTATTCAGATTAGGAAACACTTTTGTGTTATTCCACAGAGAATTAAACATATTGTGATGTTATAACCCCTCTTCAAAAATCTTAAATCATGAAAATTTAAATATTTTAAATTTCACAAGTTTGACTTATGCAATATGCCTCATACTTAAACAAAGCTCAAACATCCAAAGGAAATAACAATGAACAGTCAAGTGAGTGACTTAAGCGTTGAATGAGGAGTTGTAAGTGCATATAGGAATTATGTATGTATTGAAATGGCCTATATATCTCTCACAGATATATTATGTGTCAGTAGAGCTTCCATGACTATTCGATTAATCGATTAGTTGCCAACTATTACATTAATCGCCATCTAGTTTGATAATCAATTAACTTTTTTGTTTCATTTTTGAGAAGGATATGTCGAAATTCTTTGGTTCCAGGTTCTCAAAAGTGATTATTTTCTGGTTTATTTATACATTTATAATAGTAAACTGATGATCTTTGGGTTGTGGACTGTTGGTCTAGACAAAAAAAAAATACAAATAAATAACATTTTAGGTTGAGGCTGTTTTTCATGAACCAAAACAACTAATCAATGAATCTTTTCAGTAGTCATTATTTGTAGCACTTTGTGGCAAATTTCAGGCCAAAGAGACATTTGAGTATCATACCATTTCATATCATGAAATGAGGAATTATAACTCATTATAACTCAGAGTGGCCTAAGTTGTCTTGGTGAAAAAAACAAGATATTAGGACCAATACTACTTGACCTTCCTTGAAATTGAGAATCTCCAGCTTAGCTACTTCATAGCATGGAGATATGTTTAACCATGCACAGTCTCTTAGTAATTTCTACTGGCACCTGGATACAGACACCATTGTAAAATCCCCTTATATTTCAGATGCAGCATACATTGTGTTAGCAAATAGCAAATAGTGGATGTCAAGTTGACTTTGGTCTAGAATGAAAAGTATATGCGATACTCAGGACAGGTATGGTTGCAATGAAATATTAGTTTAGCACATTAATGAATGCAAGGCTACACAATTTCCACTGAAGTTAACTTTCAAAGAAACCTTTGGGGCCCATATTTGTCAAAAGTCCCCATTCTCCTTTACAATCTCTTCTGCAGTCATTTTGAATATAAACAGATGTACAGTAGTCAGGGTAGAAACATTTCTGAAAGGCTGCTAAATCACCTTTTGAGGGGTAAAGCACACAGCCTTTTGTATGGGAGAACAATTCCATTGCTTTTTTTATTTGAGCCACTGCAGCCACAGTTGTGGATGAAAATAGTCGGAATCCTATTTTGAGCAATGGCTGTGTTCAACATGTCTCCAACATAATAGGATTCATATATGAGTGAAATTGACTGAACATGCCTCTGTGCTTCCCATTTTTGTTATTTTGTCCAGTGTAAGCCAATGTGAAGTGAGAGCTACAAGTCCTGCACTTATAAGAACTCAGAGAATCTCAGAGAACTGTGTCGGGCAAATTTCTCACTTTACTTATACTCGAGCCATTACTAATTACACAGAAGACACAGTAATTACAGTACTACTAAATATGCTGCAAAAAATATAATTTAACAAGTAACAATTACTCCAATATTGAGTAGAATTAACTTATTCCATTGCCAGATAAAAGGCTTTGTTTTTTGTTTTATCTATATGTTGCCTTGTCTTTTTATCTCATATGTCAAACTGACATAAGCAACATGATCTACCAGTGGAATAATTCAAGATAATTCTACTCAGTATTAGACTAATACAAATGACGTACGAATGTACGAAGATGTTTTCTCCTGACAAGATTTCATTTTTTTTGCATTGTTCCAAAACTGAGCCATATGCCCTTGTTCTGAAGTAGCACCTCAATATCTAACTTTTGATTTAGTTTAGGCATCTGAAAATAATTTAAAAACTGAAGGGTAAAGATCAAATTTATAGATGAAAGAAATTAATGAAGTTAATAAAATTTTCTTTTGAAAAAAGATTGAATTGATTGACTAAAAAAAAAAAAAAAAAAAAAAAAACCAAAAAACTCTAAAACACTAAATTGTTTACCAATAGAAAGATATGGTTATACTTAAAATTGGACTAATTGAACCAACTACAAGACATTTCCACCTGATTAGATTATAATTATTTAATTATTTATTTACTTATTTATTCATTTTTTGTGCAGTGTACTCAGGTGCCAGCTCTACAGTTATGTCCTTCTAATATAGTAAAATGTGCAACAGTGCTGTCATTGACCAGATTTTTACAGAACTGTCCAATATCATCAGTCTATTTTGGCAGTCAAGTTTCTGTAAAGATGTGCATTGGAGCCTAGTTTTTTTCTTGCTCCAGCTGGAACAAAATGTCTCAAAGGAGGATTTACAGAATACTTTGAACCCCCTTTTGCACTCAGTCCACTTACACATGCTTTTTCTTTTTAAATCACAGTTTTCTCTGCTGAATTTCATTGGTGCAACTAAAACACGGAGCAGCAAAGGCAGTCAAAACGTGTTATAGCCTGATCTCTGTAGAACACGTCTGCAAATAAAAGTTGTGAAAACTGTGTTAGATTTTCAGTAACCTGCCTGCTATTGTCATACCAACTATACCTGTTAATGCATAACTGGCATCCTTCAAAGAAATCTCTGTGTAAACCAAAACACTATTGAATCATGCATGTCTAATAGAGTACATATGACCTGACTTTCAATGCAATTTCCTATATGTTGGCTGAAAATGTCAGCTGTCATTTACAGTGGCAGAGGAAAGTCTTTTTCTGAACATGGATGAGCTGGTTCCCCACAATCTCCTCCTCCAATGAATTCACTAAAACCCCCAAGGAAATGTTACCCTATACCGTTATCCTAAAAAAAAAAAAAAAAAAAAAAACTTCCATCTGGCTGTCATAATACAACCCCTTTTACCGACAGAGTGATGGAGAGATTGCATTGTAATACTGGACGTATATTCATAAACTCGTTAGACGTTTCAAAGGCCGTATGAACCAGCAATGAATGTTTCAGTGTCTCACGAGACCACAGCACATTGGAGCTACTTTGCAGCACAGTTTGCCGGCTATGAGTCATTGTGCTTTGTAATTGGTGTGTCCTAAGGCGGCTCCACTGTATATTTGTCTGTCTGCAAAGTAATCGGCAGACCTCTATAAATGTTTCAACGCTGGGATATCTTTCTATCTGTCATTGATTGTTGTGACAGTCCTCCCACTCTGCTGTTTGCTGCTGCTGCTGCTGGGTGTTGACTGACATTGGTGGTTGATTGACAGGTGGAGCTGGGAGTGCCCTTGATTACTAATCATGGACACCTTGGGACCCCTGGACTCCATGGCTTTAAAACATGGCTGATCGCTTTCCCTCTCACAGCTCGCCATCTGGTTTGTTTGAATCTGAGCAGATGTTGTGTTGGTTTTAGTTTGAACCATACAACGCTTACGTCATATCACACTCAAGCATACACTGCATTCACCACTGATACATGGTTACAGATACATAGCCTGGGTATACTTATCCTAATTTACTGAGGATCCAGTTTTCCTCTCAGCGAGGGAGGAAATCCCAGAACAGGGTGTAGCAAGACAATGACGAACCAAAGAATGACTTTGTTAATAACTGTGGATTCAACATGGTGGCAGAAAGGTAATTAACCTTTTGATGCAGCCTTAAAAAGGTGTTTAGACTGCAGTCTAAATGGCCTAGTTTAGACTAGGCCATTTAGACTGCAGGTTTATCTTGAAAAATGAGCAACCTTTACCACTGAACTATTTTATTATGAAGAAAGACGTCTTTGCCCTACTACCATACAGACACATTTGATAGACATTCATAGTACCCAACAAACAGCTCTCATAAACCACACCTTCAATATTAACAAATGAACGGAATGAGGTCTGCTGTAACCAGGCCAACAGATACGCAAATGTATAACTCTCCAGTTTAATTCCTTTACCAATATATATCCAATATATATATATATATATATATATATATATATATATATATATATATATATATATATATATATATATATATATTGTTTTTTTATTTGTAAATGTGTTCTCCATCTTTGTCCAGCTTGCTGAGCCTGGGTTGTGACATAGTTTACACCTTTAGAAGTGGATCTATCTAAATACCGACTATTTTGATATCTGATTTAGGTAATTCGTGAAAAAGAAAATGTCCACATTTTTGGGTTTCAGCTTCTCAAATCTAATCATTGTCTGGATCCTGCAGTCTTCTATAATAGTACCATGATAATCTTTTGTCAATGGTTGCTCTGGATATTTTGCATTACATCTTTAGAGTTGGGAAACAGTGATCAACATTTTACACCATTTTATGAACCAAACAATTAATCCATCATTCATTTCAATAATCAATGGATTAATCGACTATCAAGAAAGTCATCAGTTGCAGCCCTTGTTCTGACACTGACACTGCAGTGTGAAATATTTTTTTGTCTTTAATAACTGGTGCTGGCAATTATTATTTAATTGTTTCTAAAATTTAAAATTACAAAATGATGAATCATGTCCCAGGATAAATAGAAACATGTATGTTTGTGGAAGTGGGGAGAAAAGTGGACCTCACTAACCAGGACAAGAGTAGAGTTGATGATGAATGTATGGGGTACTTCTGCTTATTGGTGTCATAATTTAATATGGTGTGAAATATATTCAAAACATCATGAGAGAATAAACTTTGTGCCACTATACTAGTATATTGGACATTCTGAGGCCCCCCCCTTGGAGGCGCAGAATAGCATGTTAATTTTTAACTCATTTGCTTTGTGCACTGGCATGGATACTGGCCCACTGACATTAAGAGTGTACAGGGCCCAGAATTTGGTGCTATGCCCCTGACATAACTTTGGTTTAGCAAATGTTAGCATGGTAAAACTAAGGTGGCAACATGGTAGGCTGTACATTATACGTAACGTTATACCAGCATGCATGTCAGCATTGTTGTTTTTGCTTTATTTATACATAGACATTAAAAGTCCAGTATTAGCATATTATTGGTATTAGATTTATTCTACAGAAGCTCATTGGATTCATCAAAGGAGAAACAAATCAGACTTTATCTTTTAGATATGACTTTGTATCTCATTGTACTTAACTTTCTGTCCATTCAAAATGTATTTGGTGAATGCAATGTAATTTGCAACATGCCCTCATCACACTAAAAGTAACGAAATGCCAGCCCATTGCCATATAAAGCTGCTAAAACATACACTGTATATGATGAATGCAATCATTTGTAAATCATATCTAAATTCTTGTTTATGATGCAATGCATAACATTTACAATCAAAGGAGAGAGGAGATTATAGAATATATGATTGTACTTTAAAGCATATATCTTGATAGGGATATCACAACTAAATAAATAAAACCCCAGGAAAGTAATAAAAAAAAGCTGTTGCTGCTGTAAATGTTGGGTAATGCAGAAATAAGCAGTGTCATTGATTAGCCATTGATTACTGTGTTACAACATAATCCACTGAGAAGGCCATTGCCAGGAAAATTCCAGTATACTGTAAGTACCTACATGCACACTGAATTTTAATCCTATCAGCAGACATAATGTCGATATTTAACAATTATGCAAAAGCAAATGATTACGTCTCACGTCAGAGATTCATTATTTATCATGAAAATATAAATTCATGGCAAATATAGAATGATCAAGATGAAGGTCATGAAAATCATTTGTATACTTTATTAGAAAATGAAACGAGTTAGAAATATATGACTAGGAATTCCACCACTGTTTTCTGTGGAACTATTGTATATGATGTGATTCATTTTATGAATCAGTGCTGGTAAAAGTGTTTGTCCCAAACTATCACCACACACACATTTGCTCTAAAAAAGCAGATTGCATTCACCAAAGAACAAAAAAAACAGGAAGACCTTATCTTCTGTGTCTCATTATGCTTATTTACTATCTTATAATTACAACTTTCATTGTTGAATGCAATGCAATTTGCTATAATGATGCGCCCTCATTGTGCTAAAAAAAATAAATAAACTTCAATTAAAACACAGACCATATTCTGGATATTGAAAATTGGCACAGTACAAGCATTTATAAATCACAACAAAATCCTCTTTTATGATGCAATTAACAACATTTGCTTGAAAAACTGTCTTACATATGATACAATGAGGAGTTCCACAGAGATCAGTGATAGACACACTTTACGTTCTGTACACAAATAATTGTCCTGATGTCCTTACTAAACTTTAAAAGCTGTCATGTTTGTTCAAATGTTTCTGTACTGTTTATTTTTGGCGTTACTAAAATTAATTGATGATAGGATGATTGTATTATGCCATTTAGATTTTTTTGTTGTCACTGTATTAATTTACATGCAAACATTTTCACCAACTACATTTATTTCATTGCTCATGGTGGAAAGTTTATTTTCCTTGTTGTTAGATGTTGGATGGTTCATACACCTGAGGGATAATAACAGCACTTTTCTCAGTAAACAAGGTCTGCTATGTGACCCAGAAAGGAGTGGGCACAAGCAAAGGCGAAAAATATAGGGTTTGGGAATGAAGTGTTTTTTTTGGCGACACAAAAACATCATCCATATTGATCAGAGGTGTACAAAATCTTCACATTCAATACTCAGGTAGAAGTTCAAATATCAAGTTAAGCCTTTTAGTCCAGTAAAAGCACTTGTTTCAAAACTACTAATGTAAGGGCAATTAAGGACAAAAGCTAATTCATTAAAGAGTCAATCAGATTTTAGAATTTTTTTCTTGTTGCTTTTTTTTGGTTTTTGGGAGGCGCATATCTCTATTTTGTAAGTAAAGAGGCTATTTTTTAATGTAAGGAATAGAGAGTACTTATAATTTGTGAGCTAGAAGTAAAACCTCTGCTGAAAGATAATTAAAGTATAGATACCCCAAATTTCTACTTAAGTAAGTATTTTACTTTGATACTCTACAACCGTGGTGCTTTTTTTTGTATTATTATTACTATTATTATTTTTTTATCCTGTGAGAGAGAGAGAGTGGTGGAGCACATTGGATTATATCTGTTCCACTCTGTAAACACATACTAAACAGAGAAAATATAGAGAAGTGCGGCTGAAAATTCTAAATACGTTAAACTGAAGCCTTCTGTATGATGCAGCAGGGTGTTTATTTAGGGGAAACAGGTAATATTAATATATGTAAATCTGCTTTTTCTGAGCTTCATGAAAAATACCTAGAAGGGGAAAATATATTTATGAATAAGCAAAAAAAAAAAATAGATAATAGATAAATTTTATTCCCTCTAGTTAGAGGGTAAAGCTCCATTCAGAGGGCGTTTGGGGCTTGGTGATGCATCACAAAACACCAGCAGCCCTTTTCCTTCATTAATTCTAGAATACAGAGTGATGTCAAGCCCCAGCCATGCACTCACCTGAATGAACTCATACTCTTAACACGCATACACTCACCACTAGTGAGTGGTCAGTTAGGGTGATGGTTTGTGTTATCACATGTCTTAAGGCCTATAAATTCCACTGTAAAGTCAAGCAACCTATTGATTGCCTATTATTGTAATGTCAAGGCACTAAAGCCTATATCATTATGCAATATCATATTATATGTCTGAGTGGAAGTCCAGGTATAAAGGGTCTTGGTAAAACCAGTGGAATAATTAACCAGGACAGGATTAACCTGTCATGTCCAAACTAGGACCTGTACCCAAATGCACAACTCGGGAAGCATAGTTAAAAAATAAATAAATAAAATAATCATCACAATCTTTTCAAAGACAAAGCATGAAAAGAAAATATCTATCACAGTGGAAAATCTAAAAGTAGACAAATAATAAAACATGACTCACTGGGTGGAAAAAAGCAATCAAAAAAAAAAAAACACTATCAAGAAAAAAATACTGGACTTTTGGAACTCTAGAAC
The DNA here is from genome assembly GCA_030544235.1 of Lepturacanthus savala. Taxonomy (NCBI): domain Eukaryota; kingdom Metazoa; phylum Chordata; class Actinopteri; order Scombriformes; family Trichiuridae; genus Lepturacanthus; species Lepturacanthus savala. Next base: position 20,523,196 of record CM060464.1, read on the forward strand.
CAAAGATCACTTTTTGAGGAAAACAACTATACTATGGAAAAAAAGATAAAATATCAAAAAAAAAAAACAAAACAAAAAAAAAACACATCAGGCAAGACCAGAGCAAAAAACAAAATCTGACTTGACATGGACTGTGGAACAAGCTGGCATAGGTCTCTGACTTGACAAGACAAGACGCAATGCATCCACTATCGAGAATGTCCGAATACCTAGTAGGCTTTTAACAAGTATGCAAAACAGTACCCAATTGGTGTGCAACACCAACAAGTGAACAACACTGAGCTGTCCAGAACTCACTCAGTCCAAGGTTACCTATCTTCAAATGTCTGGTCCAACAGGACAAAACCCAAACCAGAACCCAAATTGTTCAGTTTATCATCATGTTTAACAAAAAAAAAAAAAATCATCCCATATGACAAGCATTTTTCTTAATAATGTCTTGCAGCTCGAGCTCATGTTTGACTTGTAACCCACATGAAATAAAGCAGCAAATGGTTAAAAGGTTGGGTAGGACTGAAAGAAATGTCATCATGTTTACCAATTTAGAAAAAAAAATGTTATGACAATTAAAAAATAAATAAAGTCACAACAATTTGTGGTGGCCACTGATCACTGAACATTGAGCCATGGTACAGTTGGCCATTTTATTAAGCCATACGTGTTGCTAGCCCTAAATTGTATCCAAGCACCCGTATGGTTTCCCCTAGGCCAGCCGTAAGAATTATGTACAAAACAGTGAAATTTATCTTGCCTGGATGGTCTGGTGTGGTCTCTGTCTGCTCAGCACCCCTTAACATTTTGATCCTAGACTTGTACCTGGATAACTCTACTTTTAAACCCTGCTCTAAGTGGGGTAAAGGGTTGACAGTGAAAAATGAACATACACATTAAACTGTACCCTTAATTATTATAGAAACAGGTGTTCCACCACTACAAAGGTGGAAGAAGCTTGTAACTCCCCTGGAATTAGGTCCAATTGGTTTTATGGATACTGGATAAGAGTGAGACATAGTTTCTTAGGGGGGTGGAGATATTTAATGTAAAATATTGAGCAGTTTGAGATCAAGCATGCCTTAATTATGTAAACCAAAACAACATCAGTGCAAACACAGCAATGTTTGGGTGTGGGTCTGTACGTGTCCTAAATAAGTTGTCCCTCCATGATTAAATGATGCCAGGTAATGTTGTCTGTCAAAACACTCATTCATTATTGATCCAGTCTGGAGAAATAAAAAACAAAACAAAACAATGCATTATTCAGATAACATTGAAATATTGTGGCTTATCGTGGTTGCTCTTACATCTTTTTCTCGGTTTCAAATGGCCTCAAAAATTGTGTTGTGTACATTCTACAAAGAATTTCCCAAATCTGGGTTTAGAAAAAGAACAGAGGAGTTTGTGGTTTGTTCTGTAGGTGAGTTGATGTGTTACAGGTAGATGCATCATTAAAGATGGAACTCAGATGGTCCCCAATGATAAATCAGGAGCCTAATCTAAAGTCTAGAATGAACACTTCCATCTAGACTTTCAGAGGGAAGTAATTTAAAGGTTGTATATTTGGAAATTCCCAAGGTTTTGGAAGAAGACTTACTGCAAAATGTTATACGTTCTTGCGCTAAATGAATGTGAATCCTGTAATGCAGAGGTATTGATTTGGCAATTAGTTTGTCACTTTGAGAAATATGGAAATAGGCAGGAGGTGATTTTATTACCTTAGCATGGTGACTGGAGTCAGAGGGAAACAGCGAGCCTGATAACACAAACAAGATTTAACATCAGAACTTTCTGATAGGTGCTTGCTTCTAGTCTTTTTTTGCTAAGCTAAGCTAATGACCTCCTGGCTCAAGTGTTATACATAGGGGATGAGGAGGGTATTGATCTCCTCATCTAACTCTTTGGCAAGGAAGCTAATAAACATTAGATAGCTAGATTGTAGCCTGTTTTATTACTTTAATTAATCTAAACGGAAATTAAAGTCTTAAAGCAGCCACTCAACATAAATTAAAATGCAAAAAAGAAACAAAATAATGAGGTAGGTAAAGAAACAAATGCAATTAATGGGTGAATTATATACAATAACTAAATCAAATATAAAATAAATAGAATAGACAAGAGCAATATAACCATAACTATAATGGTATTTGCTGTCCATTAGTTTAATTCAGTGGATATTGATAAATGTTATTGGGAAAGATTTTCTTCAACAGTATTGCTGACAGTAGACAGAATGTAAACACAATTACACACAATCATTAAGACAGACAGTATCAAAGATGAAAGATTTAATCTTTGATACTTGAGACATTCATAATTTATGTGGATACAATGCATATAACTGTTAATTTCTTTTGTACATGTTGATCTTCACACTAATTAATCTATTGGATATTAAACGGGTTTAAAATGCTGATCATTGTTACCCAAAGCTTCAAAGATTCAACCTAAAATGTCTTTTCTTTTTTTGCCCAGACCAACAGTCCACAACCCAAAGATCATCAGTTCACTATTATAGAAGACTAAATAAACCAGAAAATTATCAGATTAAGAAGCTGAAATTACATAATTTGAACATGTTCTTATAAATGATTTTTTTTTTTTTAATTTCAGTTTATTTGATGGGAGATTGTTACACAAGTACTACACAACGAGTGCTTGTAAGATATCCCTGCAGCTCCTTCAATGTTGCTGTCAGCCTCTTGGCAGCTCAGACCACTTTTCTTCTCTTCATATCATAAATTCTGGACAGACGTCCTGTTCTTGGTAATGTCACTGTTGTGCCATGTTTTCTCCAATTGATATATTGGTATATTTAATCCCTTGGAAATTCTTCTTTATCCTTCATCTGAGTGATATCCTTGACCAATGAGATCCCTTTGATGCATTGGAATCTCTCTGTTGACCATGACTTGGTACTGGAAGGTGTAGCTACTGTAATGTCAGCTGAATTTCATTTGAGGTTAATCAGAGGCACTTTAAATGTGTGCTGACACAAATTTAACATCAGCTTGAAATCCGTTGGTTAAATCCAAAAAACATTCACATCTTCAGTTATAAGAGTGTGCACACTTGTACAACCTCATTTCTCAGTTTTGTTTTTTTTTATATATATTTCACATTTTTCCATCAATTGTGTTGTTCCAAGTTATACATTATATTAAAGGTGGAAAAAGTTGGGAATAATTTATCTTGGTATCATTTCTTTACATCACAAAAACCTAGTATTTTAACAGGTGTTTGTAGACTTTTTATATCCACTCTAAATCTCTGACCTTTTAGTACAGTTCAATCTATGTACTCTTGAGATTCTCAGGCTTTATTTTGTCAGTTCCAAAACTAAAGGGGACTGAGCGCTTGCAGTCTGAGCCCTGAGGCTCTGGAATAATCTGCCTGAGGCAATCAGGTCAGCTGAGTCAGTGATCTCTTTAAAATAACTTCTTAAAACATACACCAGGGAGCTTTTCCTGTTTTTAACCAAGTATTGAATGTCTTTGAAATGTCTTTAAAAAAGGATTTTCTTTAACCTTGAGTTTGCCTGCATACAACTTAACTGTAAATAAACATTATTTTTAATATATATTATAAAGAACATTTAGTGATTGTACTCTAAAACTGATAAAACAACCATAGAAAATACTGACAATGTCAGTATGTAAAATTTTAAGGTTTGCAAGTTTGGCTCCTGTTACTAATTGGGATGCATAGATATCAGTAGACAAGGCTATTTACTCAAGGGTTTCCCCTGACATTACTATGCCCCTTGGGTTTTGGATTCAATTCAAGAAATACTCAAAAAAGTTTGCAAGTTTTCAATGCTTCCCACATGGTTACATTATTGTGGACTGTCTCAAGATGGAACTGAACCTTAAAACAAATTACACAGTTCTGTCCTTTCCATTTAACCCATGATCTGATAATAATAATAAATCTAATAATGTAGTATTCATAGCCATGCTTGACAAAATATGAGCCATTCGCCCATCGAAATTATGTATGAGCATCCCCTGTAGCTGGTATATTTGGGGGCATTTGATTTGCAAAAGTCCATGAGGTCTGCATTCAGATCTGTGACTCCACAGCCTACATGGATAGACATTTGGATTCAGCACACAGGAATGCCCGATGACCTGTGAATTTTGAACACAATGTTGCTGCCACAGGCTCTGGTTTGTCTCTTCTTTTTTTTTTTTTTCATTTCTTGTGTGGATGGACTTTGGTTTGTGCAGTGGTGAGACACTCTGAGTGCCTGGAGCAGGCCTGTTTGAAATGTGATGCACTCACACCACACTTTTACAGGTCCTCCAGTGTCATGGGAAAGATTGAGCACTTCATAGACACATCAGACAGCTCCTTGGGCGGCACCACAGTGTAGTTGCATGTCTGAGGGGGAAGGGGGAGAGAAAGAGAGAATCTTATCAGGGGTAAATATCTTGAATTTTGTTTATTATTGAGCAGAATTATCTTGATTTATCTTATTGTGTTGCCAAAAAATGTAACTCATTTACTCATTTTTTTCAGTATTTCAAAAGAATTTGAAGTAGAAAGTCAGAATTATGAGATAAAATAAAACTTAAAAAACATTAAGATGAAAAGGAAAAAAATATATCTATTTATATTTATAAATCGATAAAGCAATAGATAGATAAAATAAACATCTGTGTGTCTGTGGCTCGCGTATCACTGAATGTTTGTTGGATCGGCCTCAACTTTTGACTATAGCTTGCACATGGCACAATGGCGTGTGTCCTTTTTTGTTATGTATTTTTGGATGAATATTCAAAACATCATTATCATTAAAAAATAAAGTCTGATGTGTGTCCTGCAGTAGTCTAGGGGTAGAGAGCTTACAGGAATGTACAGGAAAAAGTACCATGTATGACATTTACCATAAGTTTGGTTTTACTTAGCCTATCAACATAATTTCAAAACTGATATATAAATTGAAATTGTTGAACATAAATTGTGTCCTTGTTCTTATAATAACTATATTTTCATGTCTCTCCTTTTCTCAATGTATGTCCAAGTCTTACCCAATGTACAATTTGTATATTTGGCCTAACATGAAAAATCTACTTATGCTTCCACTTTTCTGTAAGAATACATACTTCCTACGGGAACCGAAAAAAGTTGAAATAAGCAAAATCATCTTTCTATGGAGTACAATATTGTTCCAAAAATAAGGTATTTTCACTTTTTTTTTTTTTCAGTGTGTTCTCTATATTCTCAGGGACTTTCCATACTCATCTTCACAACTGTCAGTTTCTTCCAAAAGAGAATTTGCAGAGCACTCAGATTTAAGGGGATGGGACAGTACATCTTTGGTCCACTGTCATAATTTGATATCTTTTGGTTAACATGTGATTTAATTTTTATTAATCCTTGGGAGAGTAGCTGATTAGTTTATACATAATTAACAGGAGGGGACGTGTCAAGTCTAAGTTTTTTTAGTTATAAAGGAAGTATAAAGGAAGTCAATGAGATGTGGGCAGCGCCAGTCGAGACCAACTTTACAGATGCTGCTGATTTGTTGAAACCTCTCAGCTGCACTTGAAAATTCAACATGGAAATAAAACAATGAAGCAAATTGTTAAACACTGTGGCCTGACCTGAGATAAAGGGTAACATTATATGAAACAGTTCCCATACCTTCATTAGAAAACAAAAAGCAGGGCTCCAGGGTCTAAATTGGTAGGATATCCCACAAAATAAGGCCAACAACATTTCTGGATCTGTATACAAAAAGGTGTTAAATGTCATATTTTGTAGGTGGAGGGGGTGTAAGGTTTTTGAACAAGTACATTTTTAACAAGTAACAAGATAGCACTGTTCAAGACTGCTAACCGGAAATTTCTGGCCGGATGTAAGTCCACTATGTAAATCCTGAATGATTCCAGTATATGTTGTCACCTCATTCGGTTAGAGTACTTTTTTATGTTTGAATTGTAAAGCATTAGCAAAAAAAATAGGACTTCCCATCCACCCTGGGTTCCTGGCTGCTTGGGCGTTGCCAGACGAGAGAGTAAAAGCTAAGATAGCTTTGGCTACATCCATTGCTAAAGCAAAGCCAAGTGTCTACCTATTTGCCTTACCTCCAACACTAGCAATATATTATATTTATTACATTACAACCATTATCACAATTTTAGGAGGGTGCAAGAGACAGATAAGCCATTGCTTAGGGCCGTTGCTAGCCATTTGGTACCTGAAGCACAATTGCCTTGTGGTGCCCCCCACCCCAAAATAAAACATAATCCATACATATATGAATACTTAAAAAGCTGAAAAAATATCCAATAAATTATACACGATCTACACATGGAGTCACAGGATCAGTTGGAGGGGGCACACATCTCTCCACAGTGTTCCTCACTGGTATTTATGCCAGTACCTGAACTGGGAGTTGCTGCTTGTTGCTGGAGTGTTGGCTGGTTGGTGGTTGATATTCAGGGCTGGACGTGCTGGTAGATGGATCCTCTAAATCTTGAGCCTGCCTTCAAAAATACACAAGACAGTCCATTCAGGGATTCTACTGGAATACAGTTTTGAACCTATGGTACAAAAATTGCATATATTATTTAGGTTTATGTTGGCCTATGTGCAAATCACTGGTACAGTTCAAAATTCAAAAGTCTGTTTTACACTTATAGAGGTTTCATGAGGGAAAATATTAAAAATCTCCATACAATTCACATCAATCATTTACAACACTGTTAAAACAATCTGAACATGGCAGGAGCCAATGTTACAAAGTTTGGTGACAGCGTGACAAGTGACTGTGTTAACTGGTGACATTCATCCGAAAGGTTCAATAAAATAAAAACTGAAAAAAATATATAAAATATAAATTGTATTAAACATTCTATCTAATATAAAAAGTCTGGATCTTTTTTGCCCATCATTCTGTAAAATAAACTCCTATCTTTCCCGTTTGTGTTTTTAAACAGCTGTTTCCACTACGAGCAATCATTAGGGCCGAAAGTCACTAGTTAACAGTCACTTTTGAAAACGAAACAAAGGTATAGCAGTATTGCCTGGTGTAAACGTGCAATGGCTACAAAGTAAACATTAGTTGTTTCTTTTAAATATTGCCTTACCTTCAAACATTGCATGAGCATCTTTTCGCTTTCTCTTCCTCTTCTCAGCTCCTGAATGCAAAGGGGGGTTGAGGGCACCAGGTGGAGACTGAAGAGAGAGGCGCAAACAGATTCAGCTTTTTCTCCTGCAAATTGGCCCATGTTGCTTTTATATTGCTTATACATATCAACATGCTTTACCTATGTATATTACTAGTACCTAGCCTATTATAATGATTTTTTTTCACAAGCCTGATTTTTTGATTCAGGCTTGGCTTGGCTTGGCTCAGACACTAAATGTCCTACGCAGTGTGCATAATGTGTGAGTGTGTGGGACTACAGACCTCCCCCTGTCGCTGTGACAAACTGGCTACATTTTCACAAATTGTCTAAAGCATCCAACCATATATTAGGTTTCATCAAGACTTGTTCACTGTCATGTTGGGACATTTCAACTGGACATTTTTTAATCATTTAGCCAATTTAGGCACTTCTGTCTGTCACAATCGAACATTTTAACCCAAACCCTAAATCTAACATTATTTATTTATTTATTTATTTTGTGACTAATCCTAAGAAAGCCGCACAGAGCAGATCGAGCCAGGCAGGAAGTCAGACACAGGAAAATCAGAATGCATCTACACCTACAGATCTACAGCAGTTCAACATCGGATGGGTATAGGTTTGTTAGTCTCTTTATACACCTGTGGTTGTTACATAGATTGTTGTGGGAGCCCATGATTTTCATGCATTGCACTTTCACAATTAATCACTACTACTATTATTATTATTAATATTATTAAAAAAATACCTTCTATATGCTTTTATTGGTTTCTGACTCTGGGAAAGTGTAAGAAAAACTGTAAGATTCCCAACAAAGTAATTTTTCTGAACTATCTCTTTAACCAAATCAAATATGTTTAGGCTATTCTACATGATCTCCTTTTGATAAGTAATGCATTATTTATTCAATAACTAAGCCTCCCCTAAAACTGTTTTGAGTCTCCATGGGGGGGCTGCCTCCCACTTTGAAAACCTCTGCTCTGAGGGAAACCCCATCACTGAAGAGCTGAACAAGATCAGAATTTTTAAGAGACTATATGAATATATTTAAGACTAATAAACAATGCAGATTTACTAATAGCAAGTAAGTGGTGTTCCGTTTATTCTACTTGATTCACATCCAATGGGAATCAACAGATCCCACTGCAGAGAAAAGGTTGTGAAATATGCTATCATTAATGTTAATGTTAATTGCAAACTGCATATTTGATAGCCTAACATCAGTGTTTCCAGTGCAGACTGGGTAAGTGCTGAGTCTTATGTTCAACATCATGGATGTTGGAAGTGTGGAAAGTTGATCCAAACATTTTCCACAAATTTTGCTGGTTAATTAACCCCCGGTATGTATATAAGCATGGATGGAAGCCTGATGTCTGGGTCTTTTCTAGGACTAGAGCTCTAGAGCTAAGCAGAACCCCATGATCTAGACCTAGTTAGTCAGGAGTTCATCCTACAGCAAGATAATCTCTGGGCGGTCAGATCATCATCTGACCGCCCAGAGATCATCATCAACACATACTCATGTGCACTCGCATTCTAGTTCTCGTAAACAGTCACGCTCTCGCGTAATCACTCCATTCAGAAATTGTGCAATGAAAAATGTCAAATATGATTTTTTCTCAAAAGGGAGTTGATTTTTTCTTCTGCCACCAAGTGCGCCGGAAATCCAGCACGGCACCGGAAAACTTTAATCCCTGTTATTACTTGATTCAGTCTGCTGTTGAAAATAGTAACATTGATATATGCTGCTGAAATATATTTACCAAACTATAGGGACTGATAAGATTTTAAAAGAGACAAAAAGTTGGGTATAAACTTTGCTTCCCCCCAATTGAAGAATGGGGATGCATTTGCTCCACTTGCTCCGTTGCTCGGGTGCCTATATGCACATTACTTTCACGAAGGGCGAAAATTCTATTACACTGTGTCAATGACTCTCTAGAAGTTTCATGAGTCAAATCGAGTCAAAATGTGGTTCTTGAGTTCCACTTCGGTTAACATGTACTTCTTTTGTCCTTACAGATAAATGGGTGTCAGCCCAAAAGTGGAGAGAGTGGTGTGGTGAGATGGAAATGTGCAGGGCCTGTTGTACAACAGTAGTAGAGTAATTGACACCATCCTCTGCTGATTGTAAATATTTCCACCCACTGATGCTCCATGTATCGTATAGCCATATAGAAAAGATTTGAAATTAATAACCATAATGTGTCAAAGTGTTTAAAGTAGAATGGACATCATGATAATATCATTTCCACGTATGTATACATACCTTCCCTTGATATCATATTATTTAAAAAATATCTCTGTATAGCCACTTTCAGATCATGAGGCATTTATGTGTGAATATATTTGTGAACACGGTAGCAGATCATGGGGGCGTGTTAATGACATTTCTATCAGGTGCCAAGCATGAAACATAAACCTGGCTTTGTTCTTAAGGAGTTGCAGCATTTATTTACTGACAAACAGCATAAACTGTAAACCTATTGCAATGCTACCTTTCACAGTTACATTCTAGCTTAGCTCCCTCAGCATCTGCGAGCTGTACCATCTGTGAACAGACTGACCTTCTTGCTGGCACTACCGGTCGCTCCCTATGCATGGAGCTTCACATAAAGGAGCCGGCCATTTACAACACATGTCAAACTGCAGATACAATGAGTTTTGTGGACATATGTTGGTCAAGAAAGAAATGAACAGATTCTGCAAGAGTGATTTTTTTGGTCATGTCCTGGTTCCTGCATGCTCTACAGGCACCATCCCCCTCACCTTAACCCATGTCAGAGTCAGCCAATGTTGGGACCTGATGTTCCGGACATATTAAAAGACACATATGTCAGTAAAGCTGGACTATTTATATCAGTTTTGATCAAAGTATTTTCAAACATATGTTCATTATACTACTATATATATATACTACTATATATTTGTTATCTGTATCCTAGAAATGGGGGGGGCCACTGAATTAATTAAAGAGGTCATGAGATAGCAACAACACACAAAACATAAAAAATGGAACTTTCAGAATCTCGACACAAAAGGTGCCTTGGACACAGACTGCAAGTGAGATAACGATTTGTGATTGAAGGAAAAGAAGTGGGGAGGCAATGGCATGAGGTGGGCAGAGTTTGGCGCAGTCGTCGGTGGTATCGGGTGGTGTGTGCAACAAGGTTATTATCCAGGAGTCCTGGGCACGGGATGCAATGGGAGATGGGGCTTTTGTAGATGGTGTTGACAAGATGATTAACCTGAAGTGTGGCATGATTAGATAGACTCCAGTTGTAAAGGAAAGCCAGGAGCCAGGTCAGCCACATCCATGGCACACCCACAGATTCAGAGACAGATAGGGGAGGAAAACACACCAGGGGAAAACCAGGATCAAACCTACATACCTACGTACAACGGGAGTTATGACAGTAACCTTGGACTTTTTTGAACTTTAGCTTATTTTTGCTTCATTATTTTCTGACACTGACAAAACTGATGAAGCAAAACAAAACAAAAAAAAGCAACTTAAATGATAGATAATGCAACACGGGGATACAGAATCCCTATTGCTTTAAATTAAGGTGTCACAGGCCCAAAAGTTCAGGAATCATTGGCCTAGAACATGACATTCATGACTGAGACTTGAAATGACTGTGTTTTAGACCTAGAAATAAAGTGGGATACAGGTGAGCAAAAATATATTTGGCTTGAAGAACTGACCATCAGGCCTGTGGTCCCATATGTCCAGGGATTAAAATGTAGTTTAGTAGGGCCCTCACAGCAAAGTGCTCCAAATAATGTGCGTGTGCGTGTTTCATAATTCAGATCTAGAGCTCAGATCTTCATGATTGCATCTATGTACAATATATATACTCTATATATATATATATATATATATATATATATATATATATATATATGTGTGTGTGTGTGTGTGTGTGTCTGTGTGTGTGTGTGTGTGTGTGTGTGTGTGTGTGTGTGTGTGATTTAGATGCTTTTCACTTTCTCTTGATGTATCTTTTTCACAACCACAGGACAGGGATAAAGAGATGTACAACAGATAAAAAGCAGGGGCTTAAAACTTAGATTTATGTTTTGAAGGTGAGGACAGAAGAGGAGTTCAGGAGATTGAGAAATGAAGCATTCCAGACACAAGAGATCCGTCTATCTGAAGATGGAGACAGTATCGTGGGGTTTTAAATGTTCAGTCTTTCCAGTATAGTAAATTGCATCTTGGGTTGAAGGTCAAAAACTCAGTTTACTCCCTTTTTATCTGCTGACTTTTCTACTCCATGCCCACAGTTTGCAAGGCAGACTTTAGGTTAAATTGGTGGTCTCAAGGCCAAACTGAGATAAACTAGGTGACAACCTGCTTGCGCTTGCTATTAACATGCATCCTTAGTTTACCAATCACAAATGGACAGTGAGACACTTACACTTGTGTCTATGATGTATCTCCAAATGTGTGCAGCTGACCACTTTTGTTCACATCTCAATAGTGATGACCTATTTTCCTGCGACGTCCTTGTTGGAATAACCTGGTTCTACAAGACTCTCATACTACATTTCATTTTGTACAGTCTTTCCACTATTTATCGACAAGTGATAACTCACTTGAAGGCATATACTCTGTTGAAGTTTTAAACCATTGGATCTGCCCAGAGCCATTGTGGATCTGCTCTAACCAATCACTAATGTTTGTCATGACACACAAGAATTTTTTTTTTTTTTAATATTAACATTACACAGTGGACCGAATGGCTTCATTTAGAGTCTCCAATTAACCTCAGCATGTTTTTGGACTGTGGGAGGAAAACCCACGCAGACACGGGGAGAACATGCAAAATCAACACAGAAAGGGCCGAGAACCAGGACCCAAGGAGGTCTTGAACCTGCGACCTTCTTACTGTGAGGCAACAGCGCTAACCCCTGCTCCACCATGTCACCCCGTTATTAGAGTTTACAGTACAAAAACTCTGTGATGAAACATAGTACAAAACTACCACCGCATGTCAATTGACTGGTCACATTTCAATGCACTCTGATTAATTAGTGAACTATTGATGTGTAAAATCAATGTATTTCCTCTAGTGGGTTTCAGTTGTACATTCTGATACACTTGCTGTACCTGGATTATGTTTATCCAAGTATGTTTATTTTTTGGCAAAGAAACAATGTCTGAATATTTTAGTCTACTCTATTAATATAAAGGTTCACACTCCTGTAGCCTTTCATGAGCACCAGCAGGTGTAGATCAGTGGCAAAATGTTATGTAAAAATAATGAGGAAAACACTAAGTTAATGCTTTATTTAACTCATTTCTGATGATAATGGTGGTTATGATCACTCACCGATGCTTTTCTTATGTGATTCTGATGAAGTGTGCTTGATTAGTACTGAATCCCTCCCAGCTCCAGAGCTGCTGATCTGTAGCTGACAGCAACCTCTGACCTCGCTGTGATGGAACAAAGAAGAATAGAGAAAGAGTCCGTGGGAGAAAAGAGGCAGATTGTCTTTTTTGGTTCTTTTCAAGCATCAGAAGAATACAAAATACTGCTGGGTAATTATGATGTCTGGTAGGAATGGGGGGGGTCCCCAGAAAGGTCGTCTAACCTTTCTGGGGAGTTGTGTTATAAGACGGAGATTTTGGAATGTAAGTTGTTTTTTTTTTTTGTTATTGTTGTCTGTTGTTCTGTTTACCAAAGCGGCTTTGACTGAGTATTCACGCCAGTTCTCAGCAAAGCACTGCTACCGTGAGATATGCGGTTGGAAATAGATAGGTGGGTAGATAGAGAAAGACAGACAGCCGGCAACACAGGAGCTGACTACAGGGAAGCAAAAAGGATTCGTTGTATGATGCGAGCACCCTGCAAAATCCTCTTTTATCTACAGAAATATTTTAAAAATAGAGAAAAAATTACCATTTTTTCCCCCACTGACACGCATGGTGGTATTTTACAAATCATTACCACAGGGTTGACTTGAATCGTTTTCTATACATGTGAGGGGCAGCGTTCCCTTTCATTTCCTATTTTCTTTCAGTCCAAAGGAAAAAAAGAAAAAAAAACTTATAGCACAATGTTTCCAGACACCACAAGATAAAGCAGCAGTGTGTGTGTTGGTGTGTTTGAATTTTCATTCTGTTTTATTCTTTGCTGTGTGACTCTTTCCACAGGGGCTGAGGTAAACAGAGATGTGGGGAAGTAGGGATTGATGGAGGGGATGTGACAAATGTAGAGTATTTCGGGTTGTTGCTTTCCACCAGCTATTTGAGACTCAGAAGACTGGCTGCACAATTGTAACTGATTAAAGAAAAAAAAGCCTTCATTAAAACTGACATTTCGATGCAGAAGTTGCAAACCTAGAGGGTGACACAGCTGGTGAAAGGTGGCTTGCTTCTAATTTAGGGTTATTCTTTACCAAATGTGTAGCTAAACTGAAACTGCTATGAAAATAGCTTAAAATCTAAAACGTGTCACATATCAGCTAACAGAAGTTTCCAGGATGCACATTTTTGATGAGAATATCTTAAATTGAGTAATTAAAGGACTGTGATATGTAAGTTGTTTCTGCTGCAGTATGAAGGTGAAATAACTGAAAACACATTTTATATTCTAGTTTCTTCAAAATAGTCACCCTTCGCTCTAATTGATAAAGCAAGAAATCCCATTAATTAACCCTGAAGAGGCACACCTATGAAGTGAAAACCATTTCAGGTGACTACCTGATGTTCATCAAGAGAATGCCAAGAGTGTACAAAGCAGTAATCAGAGTAAAGGGTGGCTATTTTGAAGAAACTAGAATATAAAACATGTTTTCAGTTATTTCACCTTTTTTAAGTACAAAACACCATAAACGTGTTCATTCATAGTCAGTGAGTTCATTCAGTGAGAATCTACAATGTAAATAGTCATGAAAATTAAGAAAACACATTGAATGAGAAGGTGTGTCCAAACTTTTGGCCTGTACTGTACATGCTACACCACCCACATGCTGCTGCCAGGCCATGTTATTCATTTCTTTTCACTTTTATGCGGATGATGCACAGAGTTACCTCCCTCTAGAGCCCAATAACTACAATAACTTAACTGACATCAGTAACTGTATTCAAAACAATTAATTCTCGATGGCTGCAAACTCAAGTAATTTGGTTTGGGCCAACAATGTTCTCCTCATCTTGTTCTCTAGTGGCCCCTTCTGTTTAAATGACATGCAGGAAATCTTGGAGTCATATTTGATTCAGGATTGAGGTTGGACAAACAGATCAATCAGGTTGTAAAATTAAGTTTAATGCAGAGCCCCACCATATCTAATCTCAGATCAATTCTCTGTACGGCTGACCTGGAGAAAGACATCCACGCCTTCATATCCTCCTGCACTGATTATTGCAATTCATTATTATGTCATATAAGTTTGTGTATGAGGTGTTAAATGACCCGGAACTTCTGTCTCCATATAACAATGTCATACAACTGCAATTGTTATTTTGTTTTCATTTTCCTCTGTGTGCTTTCAACTGTGTTACATATAAATAAAGTCAAACTATTATTTGATTTGAACTTCTTAAATAGATCTGTATATATTCAGGCCAAATTCTGGTCCAAAATATGAGAACAACACATAGAATAACCATAGTAACCAAGGCTACAGTGCGAACATCTATTCATGGGCACAGTACAATGAGCCAATATGAGGTCATCTGCAAGGTAGAAAAAAAAAAAATGATTGTGAACAGATTATTCAGAGCAGGGTAAAGCCCTGGGTTTTGACTTACGGGATGCATTTCTACATAACTTTACCACAAGTTTTGAAACTTTCAGCATATTTCATATATATATCTGATATCTGTCATCATAACAAAAACACAATATGCATATTATCTCAGAAAAAATGTTTCTGCTGTGCTTACTCTGTGTCTTGTGGTTGTACTAAAAAAAAAAAAAAAACACAACAGGATCACAACAGCAATACAACCTGCAACCAACTAAAATTATTTTAGAAAAAAAAAAAACGCTATCCAGATTGTGAAATTCAAGGGTTCTTGTCTTATTTTCGGCACATCTACAACGTACGCTCTAGCATTTTTTTTTTCTCTTCCCAGTAAAGTGTCAGGTTAACCATTCTTTTCTGAAAAATAAAAGCTCAGAATTGTGAAAAAATATATACCAGCAAAATATAGAGATATTCATTGCTGGAGGAGATGTGAATTCATCACCCCCCCCAATGCATTGGTTGCCTTGGAGTCTCAGAAACCACAATATGAATTATGTTTTCACATAAGCTTCACAAGGCTCTTATGAAAGCTGCTGGTATTCGGCATCAAGACATGTTTATCATATGAAATGTTTCGATCGTTCTATCAAAATGTTTCAAAAAAGATTTTCAATACTTACGCCATTCTAATGAATCTGCATAATACTAGTCTCCCATTTATAGATAAACAGTCAGTCAGTCATTTTCTATACCTGCTTATTCCTCATTAGGGTCGCAGGGGTCTGCTGGAGCCTATCCCAGCACGTTACGGCGAGAGGCAGGGATACACCCCAGATGGTCGCCAGCCAATCGTGGGGCACACACACCATTCACACACTCACACCTATGGGCAATTTAGAGTTGCCAATTAACCTCAGCATGTTTTTGGACTGTGGGAGGAAGCCGGAGTACCCGGTGAAAACCCACGCAGACACGGGGAGAACATGCAAACTCCACACAGAAAGGTCCCAGACCCAGGACGCAAGGCGGTCTTGAACCTGCGACCTTCTTGCTGTGAGGCAACAGCGCTAACCCCTGCGCCACCATGTCGCCCTATAGATAAACAATTTAATTTCAATTCACGTTGAATAAACACCTGTCACACTTGTTACATGCTGTGTGTGTTTGTGTGTGTATACCGTGCATTGTAGTGATACACAATCACATGTGACATCATTGCAATGAGCCTTTCATCACTGACAATGGCCTCCGATTATTTTGTATTATACTTTCTGTGCTACATGCTCACGAGTGCAGCAGTTTGGAAGAACCTCAGTGTTACTGCCAGTGATTCTGTTATTGGAGAGTGGGCCTCCTGCTGCTGGGTGTTAAATAAGTAAAGTGTGTATGAAAGCACAATTTCTTTCATTCAGAGGGTAGTTTATGTTTTATACAAAGTTATATCAGGGAAAAATCCAAGCATGGAGCATTCATAATAATGTGCATGACATCCAAATTAACCTGGAGTATGCAGAATCAGTTATTTATCTTCATTTCAACATGAAAGATTATCTGTTTCACAGTTTTTATTTAATTGGAGAATAATTTAATAAAGACTGTGAAACAGCCATTTCATTTTCACCAATTTTAAGTAAATGCAAAACCGCCCTTGGAGGCATTCAAGATGGTAGATAAAACATGATAGTGCCCTCTACAATAGACCAATGTGATATATATATATATATATTTTTTTTAGGGTTAGGGTTTTTTGGCCCTGCCCCCAAACGGTTGGAGTCTGAGTTTTTATGTCTTTATATATAAATACCTTACACTTCATTATCCAGCAAAATAACGAACCCTTCCCACAGGCAGTACTTCTCTCTAACAACAAGCAACGACCCAAAAGTCCTTAAATCATAGAGCTACCTTCATCATTGAAGTGTTTTTGGCAGCAACATGCCAGAAAAAAACATGCAGTTCTTGATGGAGTCTTACCTGGGAGCCTTAGAAACTACAACATAACAATCCCAAAAAATATATATATAAATAAATAAAATAACTTTCTTCACCCTTGCCTCTAGGGAAAAAACAGAAGTCAGCGTGAAAACTTTCTTTACCAAGATGACGCTAGTTGCTAGTTAATATTGGCTAAAACTTGCAGACACCCTTGATCCATTTAATACTGAAGCTAAATAGAACATGTATAAAACACAATATAAGTAAGTCACCATGTCTTGAAGCTGTAGTCAGACACATGATTAGCCTAATGCTAATGTCATCACACTAACATGCTAACACAATGATGCTTAGAAAGTAAAATCGAAGGTTATGCTAAACATTGTGACATTTGGTACTTAAATGGTACTGAGTCATGACTGGTTTTGTGTGATGTCACATGTATTAGTATGGAGCTTTGTTCCATTTCAAATCAATGGAGCAAGAAGAGCACAGACAAACAACAGCACAGCACATGTGGAAAAATTAAAGCTGTTTGGATTCATGTAGAACTGAAGAATGTTCTTTTTTGTTTTGTTTTGTCTTGAATGGACTTTTGGTTATATACCTGAAATGAATTTTGTGGTTAAAACAAGCTCTACATAGGGGATGCTAATATTTGGTTCTGTGACATCAAATATCAATATCTCAATTGGGAATTTTTAAGTTTTTACGTATCTTAAATAAAGCGGTTGCTAACAAATGGCTTAATGAGATTACAGAGGTCTTAAATGCCATTGCACTAGTGCACAACTTCAAACTACATGTTAAAAAACTTAGTGATGGTTGAAATCATGTGACCTTGATGTCCTTTGTTTATAGTGTAATATTAGCATTTCCAGCGATTGCATTTCCACTAAATAAAGAAAATCACAAACATAGCGTTCTGCTCTGAATAATATCTTGCTGACCAAAACCTGTAAGTATTATAAATCTCTTATTTTCTACAGTCATTTAAAATCCAGTGGAAATATCACATAGACTATTTGACAAGGGAATTGTGTTAACTTGCTGTTTGGGATTCCTAGAAAGTGAAATCATGGTATTAGTGATATATTCCTGAACTTGACATAAAACCAAAACTCAAAGTGACCATAGCTGTCATGTTCACTGTCTTAACAATAATCATAAAACACATATTTAAAGTCTTAACTATAATGAAATTACGTGATTTTGTGTCGACCCTGTCACTGTGTTTTTGACAATCCTTTGTCAGTATTTTGCCAATACATGGGTGTACGCAACAATACACAGCCCTATTCTTCCATCTCAGTAGTGCCAGCCTTCCATGTGGATGGCTGGTCATGATGTTCTGTCAGCTGGGTGAATTATAGTCAATTGGTTGCATAATCAACCCACACATTCATCATAGATGCTGTTCCCCATGGCAACCCCGTTAAATAAATTAGTCCCTCACTCGTTCCTGCCTCGCTCACTCTTTGATTCTCTCCGTCGCTTGATCTATCCCTTTCTGTCACTGCTGGTTCCCATCCTCGTCTTCGTCTGTCCCTCAGTCATTTTGGCAGTTTCACTCTTTCTGTTTCCACCTTTCCTTGTCCTTTCTTGTCCATTCTCTGCAAGCTCCTCGCTGTCTGCCTCTGGGTGTCCTGTGTCCTTCTCTATCTGTCTCCATCTGTCTAGACATCCTCCCACCTCTCTCCTGCTCTATTCCCTCTCCCTTATACATTCACCCTCTTTGTTCTTGTCTTACTCCTTGGTCATGTCTCTCTCTTTCCTCGCATTCCCTCTCCCTCTCCTCCAGTCTCCAGACAGTAGAGGACCATACCGAGTGCTGGCAGCGGGGTCTAATGGAGATACATTAACGCAATGTTACGGATGCTCTGAAGACATTAATTCAGGCTCCAGAGAGCAACGGAGTTCAGTGATGTCTTTGAGTAACTGCTTACACTCCCTCTGAGTGCAATAATCATACCGAAAGTGTTTCTAGGGGGGGGGGGTTTAAAAGTCAAATTTTAGAATGTCCTTTTAAATGTCCTGACATGAGGTATGAGCTGACAGGCATGAATAACTAGGGTCATATTTAATTGACGCAATTGTATAGTCTTAGCATAAGCATGTTTTGGGAGAGGTTTTCAAGTTATTTTGGTACTTAGATGGTGCCCATGGTTGATGAAAAGCATTAAAGATTATCCTATAGGATGAAATAAGAGTATATGAGGTAGACTGACAAAAAATGTGGCTCGCGGTGTAATCACATTAATTGATTTAAGGGTCTCTATATTATTTAGAATTAGTGATTACTGGTGTTTGCTCATTGATCCAGATTGGTTTCTGTTTGTTTCCCTCATCAGAAAACCTCATTCAGAAAAACACAGTAATTAACCAATTTGTCTCCTTGATTTGGAAATGTAATGACAAAGTTTGATGTATTGTTTAAAACCTTTGAAGTGATGTTTTAATCTTCAAGTTTTTGCTAAAACAGATTTGTTCTTACATAGCTTTTTGTAAAATTGTTTTTTTTTTTTTTAACTTCATGATTTGATTTGACCATGACTTCAACATGTAGCCTAAAGGAACCAGGATTTGAACCAACGACCCTATAGCCATTGGTTGACCCCATCACTGCCCGTCTGGGCTGATAATTCACATTAATGTACAGTTTTACATGAATTTGTCAAGCAAAACTGAAGAGATACAATGGCACACACACCATTTATCAGATTTGACCTTGATACAAGGTATGTGCCAACTGACAAATATAGTTGCCTCTCATAAAAATACTATTTACTTCAAAGTAGAGCAAAAAATGAAAAAAAGATAAGATACATAAAAGAAATATAATATGAAAGATACATGACATTATTAGCAACTCAACTGATGGAAAATGGATGGAAACTGTTGGAAAATTCATCCATTCAAACCGCTCTCATATCTTTAATTTTCAAATGATTCCTCTGATTCAACTTTCCATTTCACCACAACAGACTCACCATCAATTACCAACCATGATCTTTAAAAAAAAAAAAAAAAAAAAAAAATCTCTTTTCATTCCTGCCTGCTACATGACAAACACTTTATGAATGGACTGTGGGTGTAACAGCTGACATTTTGGGTTTGTAGAAGAACACAGAATATCAATTAACATTAATAACTGACTGATCAATCAACAATGCTGCCTTATATGTAAATGTGCACGTGTGCCACTGCATTTGCTATTTACACGACGTGGGCGTTGGGTGTGAAATTGACACTTGCGCCGAAGGAAACTAGCAATTACGGTTGTGTTTCAGTGCTATGACCATTTTAGTGTCGTCTAAATAGGAACCCTGGTACTCATCAAAATCATTGAATAGACTGATAGTAAGAGAGATACACAAACTACATAAAATACAACCAGCCAGTGTTCACCACAGCTTTTGTAGTAACATGTTATTCAGTAAGTTTCATCAGGTAGTGTGAGAAAATTCAATTTCCCACAGTCATACACATTCATTCAAACTACACTTCATGCTATTAACCTGTAAATATTGGTGCTGCTTATTATTTTATAGTTTCCCTGTTCATCTCCGTGAGCAGCTTGTTCATGTCTGAAGTTTACAGAATCTAATTATTATTTCCTGTAGGATGCTCCTGATGTCACCCACACAACATCATGTTTACATAATCTGAGCTAATGTAATGACCCCAGGGCCTAATTAACACATTCCCTATCCATTGTATAGATATCATGGGTTTACAGATTTTCTCAATTGTTTACACACAAATACTGGTACTTGACACACAATGACCACAACATGTAACTAACCAACCACCTGAACCAATTCTCCATGCCATTCCTGCTTTACACACAATTTGCAGCTCTAAAATACACCTTTTTCAAAACACTACACACAATTCTCTGCATTTGGCATGTTTTTCATTTTAATTTTCCCCATCATTCCAAATTCTAGAGTTAATCACCCTACTATGGACAATGACTCATCACATTGGAAAAAACGTACCACACAGTTGTACCCCATGTTCTCCATTCCTCAATCCTATTGATGTCTTTTCTGCCTGGGGAAGGTTAGGGTTTGGCTGAAATCCACAAACATGTATATCCCTTCTCCAAGCTACAGAAGATGCATGTGGAGATATAGCAGTTGATGCTTTTCATGGCTGGATTCGTCATGCTATGCAATATTTCCCCTGCTGCTTGGTCAGGGAAAACATTGCTTGTGATGTGGATGTGGTGTTGCAGTCAGACTGAAACAGAGGAGAGGATGCAACATTCTTTTTTTTTTTTTTTTTTGGAGGGGGGATAAAATGTATTTGTTACAGTTGTTAGGACTGGTGCGCCACAGAAAGTTGGACTCAAAAGCATGACTCAAAAACAGTTCAGGGTTTTAGATGACTCTTAGTTTACTTGCCAGAAGGAAGGTTTGGTACACAGTAGTCAGGGAGACAAGGCAAACAAATACCAAAAAGGCTAGGCAAAGACAGAGGTCAGCAGACAGTTAAAACCCCCCAAAAAACAAGAGAATCCAATCACGAGAGCTAACAAAAGGCTGGTACAAATGGCAGTAAGGTACAAGACCAAATGGCACAGAGAGGAGGGAAAACACAGACTAAATACACAAGAGAGGGGAGTGGTAACAAGACACAGGTGAATCCAATGAGGGCGGGGCAGACAGTCAAACTGGAGGGAAAAACAAGGGGCAGGAAGTGAGGTCACAATAAAACAGGAAGCATCATTAAAAATGAAGAAAAATAAGACACATGACCTTAAGACATTTGACGAGATGTTTCAACGGTGTAGTTGTGTTGTTTCTACAGGTATTGAGTCTGGGACATGAGGCAGCCGTCTTTTATGAAATTATATTCTAGCAGATATTTACTACTACTTATGCAACAATGTTAGCTTGATCAGCAGATTTGAATATTAACGAGAGACAAGAGTTGATAGAGTGGAATCATACTCTATATGTGAAAATGGTAAGAGGGTGTCAAGATACATCCAAATTAGATTAATCCAGTTAAAGATGTAAATTTCTTTTTTTGGACCACCTCCAGACTGCAGGTGGAAGCTGAAGGACAATGCTGACTCCAAGAAATGCTAGAACTCAGAAGGGCATCTTGGTTAATCAAGTGTGATGCAGCAATGCTTATAAAAACTCAGATGATTTGACTTATTATCCAGTTCAAGCTACATTTTTACATTATACTTTTTAAACCTTGGTTCTTTCTGACTATACCATTTGTCTGGATGAATGGAATGAATGGATTTTAAGCTTTCAGAGAAACAAACTGAACAGACATTTGTGGCAGTGGCCATTTCTCAAATAAAATTAACAAAACACTGATTTTTAACAAGACACTGGGTTTTTACCAGTTTTAATCAGCGGTTTTCATTGTTTTGAAGTAAAGGGGAGCTCTGCAAGACAATTCAGCTTTGTTTCTTAGCAATTTTTCAATTCACATACCTTACTTGCTGGTTCCTTTAATGATTGGAACATATGTTGCATTGTTGTTTATATGTGACTTGTATTACGTTTTCCTTTAAATCAATCATTGATATCTGTACTAACTATACTCAAAATAAAGAAAGTGCATCCAGGAACTAACGTCGGAACTTCACAAATGGGATCAGCTGATAGATCACCAGCTCCATAGCTGCTGCACAGGCACAGCACATATCCCTACAATTGTGCATCAAGTAAAGAGGAAGAAAACAGCTCTCACTGCAGGGCTGCAGTATCAACAATTTTATTGATATGTGCATATGAGTTCACATTAGTATGCCAATAGCAGCCAGATTAAATAATATAATACATGAACCATGACCACAATATTCAAGAAATGTACAATGTGGTAGTTTGCTGTTGTCTACACCCTAGTGTACAATGCTATGTGCAAAAGCCCATATGTACACACAGTTACATCCTAAAGGATGTATGTATGGATCATAAAGTATGGGAGCAAAGCTATAGAGGCAAAAAAAAGATCCACAGTCAGGAGACTGGGAGAAGACCATCACTTACAGAGTGTGTTCATGTATCCCCCATTGCATGGGAGATGTACATGTTCAAAGCCCACATAACTCAGAGAGGCAATCGAGTATTTCATGAGGGCTCTTTTGATCCTGGTTTCTGATGGAACTTTGGTGTTTTGAGATTCTGCATTTTGAGAGGTCTGGAAGTCTCTTCAATGCATGAAAGTCCACAGGGGCATTTTTAGGTATGTGTATTACTTTGTTTGTTTTGAAAAAAAATATGCTTTGCTTGTGTGTGGGTGATAAAAGTTCTTGGTTTGGTGGAGAAAGGATGCACTGTTGGCAGTTGGGACTGGTGGGGGGGATCTGCTCTCACCAGTATATTTCTGAGTGATTTTCTATCAGTAGAACTTCCTGTACAGACTTTTGCTCAGTGTACTATTGTTGCTGATAATCAGAATATCTAAAAAAAATAAATAAATAAAGTTCAGTAAGCTCTGGTGCATGTGCAACAGACAGTTTGGGTAAAAATCTCACCAGTTGTTCTTTCCCAAACAGTAATTGATGACTAAATGACTAAACCAAGCTACTTTATCAATAAGACCTAATTTGCAATGTTGCTGTATCTATTGATGATGAGATAGATGAGAAAACTAAGGAAATAGAATTAAATAAAATAAACATGAGATTATCTTGTGACAGTGTTCATTATAGAACACTGACAAGGCTGCTGTCTGATGTAAATAAAAAAAAATAAAAAAAAAACTGCTTTGCAAGTGAAAAATGCATGTGACTTTCAAAGACACACTTCAATGCATTTTGCATCCTATGTTTTCTTTCAGTCTTCAGAACAGTAAGTCCCAGATTAAATTCATCTTCTTTGGAAAGTTGCCATATTAGATGCACTTTAGAGCCTTAGAGTGAGAAGTAGGCAAAAAAGAAAAAGCCCTTTTGGCTGCTAATCCTGCCAGCCTGCCCCGCTGAAGCTGCAAGGCATTCTCTGTTGGCTGGCTTATTTGTATCATCATCAAAACCCTATTTGGAAGGATTTGCTCCGTTTGGCTTGTCTCTTCAGGAGAGAGCAGGGGTGGAGAGGAGGAAGAGTTGATGGTCAGTCTTTGGAAGACAGAGAGAGAATGTTACATCCTGTCTCTTTAAGGCACGCCCTGTTTCTGATGGGTTACCGCCCCTGGAAGCTGCATCTTTAGTGGTAGCGGCACGTTTTGGCTTCTTTTACTGGAAATGTCAGTGATGCATTGGTGTACATGTTTGAGCTGAAATCCTGTCAACAATGCACACACTTAGGAGGAGTCAACCTTTATGAGCATGCATGACTATGCTAGAAAAAAAAAAATGGCAAGAATGAGGACTTCAGAGCAAGATGAAGCCGTGACTTTTGACTTGCAGGGAACTTTTACCTAACAATAACCTTAAAACTTGTAGTACTTTAACCAGGTTTATTTAAGGATCATCAGTCTAACAGTTAACTAAACTGTCCGTCAGCTGTGCTCTGTCATGCAGTGTTGGTTTAGAAATCAAGTCTATATAATCCATGTGCTGCGAGAGAATTCTTCAAGTTGCACGGGACAGAAAGTCACAGCACGGAGTAGCTGCTACATTTTCAAATTATAACAAATTTCAGAATAAAAGAGCACATAAATGCATGTTTGTCCGTTATGACAGAGCAAGATAAGCAGGCAACCACACACAGAAAGGTGGTTATATGAGGTGGGACAGGCAGGTATGACACAAATAAAAATGGGGGGGTTTAACCAAACACGCTTACATATAATCAGCAGAGTGAGACCACAGAGACTAAAACAATGGAGAATTTTGACTGGTGCACAGGAGAAAAGCACCGCTTGTATGAACGACCAGGCACTACTTCTTGCAGACACTTTGCGGTGCGGCCATGTCCTGTGTGATGATGGAACATCCTCAGAGAGATGGAAAATCTTCACGTTGAGACTGGATAAGCCTCCGAAAACGTTCTTCCTGTGTTTATCTCTGTCAGTAAACGTTTTGCTATGCTTATTGCTTTTAGCAAACTGTTTTTTTTAAAAGGAGGACTGCTGATTCCTCATGTTTTCGATTAAGTAAAAAATAAAAAGATCCTCTTGATTTTCTTTAAAAAGCTAACGATCCATTTGACGGCTACACATCAGATCCATTTACATACCTGCATTACTTCTAGACTTTTTATAATGACAATTTTATAATGACAAAACTATGTTGAGTCTGTCCTTTATCATTTGTGCAATCATGTTTGCACAGCTGCAAATATTTTAGCTGGTTAGAGCTAAAGCTAAGCTAAAGCTTTAAAACAACCTTCCTTCGACGAAAGCAAAGTTTAAAGGAAAATATATATATATATATATTTAAAAAACAAACTACTACTTCTAACCTTGCCAATGCCTTGACTGCATTTTTGATTCGTTTTACAACTCATAGTGGTAGATAAAAGTGTGGCTTTTCATCGAAAACACAAAATTGGTGACCCCAAACTTTTGAACGGTAGTGTATGCATCGATATTTATGTCTCTTGAAGTATTCTTACATTCCTAATGTTTTTATTTCGGATATTCAACATCATAGCTGTATATAAATCCCAAATCGCAGAAAGCTAAAATACGTATTACCATCCCCTTTAAGGCTCAGTCACACCAGCGTTTGGAGTAGTGGAAAAAGCTTTGAGGCACTATTTTCAGTAGGATCGGACCCCCCGATCAATGAATTTCCCTTGAGATACAAAATCAATCTATTGTGCAGTTTAACGTTCATGAACTTTGACGTGCAGCTGTGATTGTTGGCCGAGGCCTATGGCAAAACATGTCGGCCTGGTCCTGACATTTTGGGGCAACGGAGCGACAGATACAAAAACAAGAGGTCGCGAGCGATTGAAGCATCACGACTGCAACAAGAGGACTCCGACTGGCTCGGGCTGTCATATCAGTGTTTTGCGGGATATCAGCAGCGATGCCGCCGCATTCTAATGCCAATCAAGCTATTACAGTCACGGGTTGCGAAGAGGGATGGAGATTTACAGGCGAGTAGAGGGACGGGCACAGCGACTGTCGACTGAAAAAAAAAGAAAAAGACGGACGGGTCTTAGAAGAAGCACATGAGAGGGCGAAGAGAAGAAATGATTAGAGAGGAAGTGACAGAAAGAGGGAGGTAAGGAGAGTCACCGGTTCTCCTAATGGAGCCGGCTTCTGCAATACTTTCTCCCCCGATTAAACTAATGACCAATTTGAAGCAGTTTAAGAACCACTTTGGAGGCTCTCCATCTCCCTCTTTTCTCTTCGTTCTCCTCTTCTCTTTCGTACACTCTCTAACTCACTCTCATGTATTCCTCCCCCCCTTCTCATCTTTCCCTCTTTCATCTACTTTATTCGTCCTCCTCAAGCTATATATACATGCGTCTGTGTGTGTCCTCCAGCTGCCTGTTCATCTGTATTAAATACACAAAGGGAAGGGGGGGGGGGGTCATTTCTGCATCCTGATGAGCTTTGCCTCTGAGAAATGTTTGGATTAGTATACTCCCGTCTACTCCCGTCCCACTGCTGCATACACTTCTGTGAGTAACATTGCTCTGCTCTCTCTTTCCATATCTCTTCATATATCTACTTTATCTTCTATATCTTTTTTTTTTAATTTACAGTTTGAGTGAACTATTTCAAGCCTATGTTTCTTGCAATTTGGAGGATTATGGCTTACAGATAATGAAAACCCCAGCACTCTTCATGATATTGTATTTATTTGTCTTCCACCTGTATGAAGAAAAAAATAAAAAAGGTTTAGTGTAGTTGGAGGTTCTTCACCTATATTCAGCTAGATGCTGCTTAACAGGTCTATGGCTATAACTAGGCCATTTTTGATGAATTTTGATTTTATCTTCATATTTCATCTAAAAAAAATCGATGTATTTAAACTTATTTTTTTGACCTAAAATCAGACAAAATACATAAAATGTGAGTAGAAAAAAGGTTATATTTTTTACTTTGAAAATCACAAATATGTAAAAGAAACTATTTTTTATAATTTAGAATACAAATATGAGTTGTAAACTTTGACACCCATGTACAATTTCAGCAGGAAACAAAGTCATTTACAACTATTTACATTAAATTGCATGCAATTCCTTAGGTTCTTTTTTGTACAATATTTGCAAAACAAACAGTATAGTGACACACAAATTATTTGTGCCACTCCAAAAAGCAGTTTCTGTCCACACACAGGGGCATTGTGAGTTACCAGATATGTCTCTCTGCACAGCACAGCAAGGCTACTGGGTGAAAGTGGCAGTCTGCAAGTCCTGCAGCAGCTTCAAAACCTAAATTAAACAGCCCAACGGTAAGTTATGAATCACAGATGACCGAAAAAGAGGTAAAAACGGTCAATATTGGTGAAGCATACGCTAGATGGAGTCATATAAAGGATTTATGTGGCATCAAAATGCACATGGAAATGGCGACTTTTCTCCTTGATTGGTAAGTTAAGCTAACTAGTTTACTAACTTAGCTTACGTTACGTGTCAGTCAAATTGTTGCTAAATGTTAACGTTAAATACTGTTTTAAAACGTATTTATTAGTTGAAATTTGTTGTAACTGTGTATGATAATCATTTGACATGGTGCAGACTGATTGCTCAACACAGTTAGCAACACATCTGACAACCCAGTAACAGTGCCAATACCAATGTGAACTAGAATAAAACTAGCAAGTGTTCAATTAATACAGGTATGCACAAATCATTTCAACATGAGAAACTGGTGAATGGCTTCCTCCCACAGTCCAAAAAACATGCTGAGGTTAATTGGAGACTCTAAATTGCCCGTAGGTGTGAGTGTGTGAGTGAATGGTGTGTGTGCCCCACGATTGGCTGGCGACCATCTGGGGTGTATCCCTGCCTCTCGCCGTAACGCGCTGGGATAGGCTCCAGCAGACCCCTGCGACCCTAATGAGGAATAAGCAGGTATAGAAAATGACTGACTGAAACTGGTGAATGTTATGGCTCATCCTCCCTGTATTTTGTACATGGTGTTATACCTGTGTAAATGTTTCTTTAGTTTTCACATTGGAACCAGGGGGTTTAATTAAGAGAATTGCTTTTACCGACATAAATTAAGTCATTAAATGGATTGAGGGAGTCAATGAACTGTACCAAAAGTTGCCTGATACGGACTATGTATGTGTGTGTGAGTGTAAGTGTGAGAGGGGGGAAACAGAATGGAAATGAGCAAAATGGATAATAGTGAGGGCTGGGTGACAGAGATGGGTGCCTCCTCTACAGAGACACACAGACTGAGCCTGCAGCCGGAACCCGAGCTTGGAGCCGAGAGAAGGACAGAACAGGGAGGGAGACAAGAGAAGAAAATACAAATTTTAATTAAAAACTACTCCAAAGTTGTTAAAGACACTTGGCACCTCTGGGACCGGATTTCAATTGCGCGTTTATCAAATTTACCACAAACAATTGCTTACATTATTAAATAAGACAGGAATGTGTCAATTTGCACTGGAAGCAAATAACCTTACTTTTCCAAATTAGGGAAAATGATGTTATAATAGATTGAATTATCTTTAATTGACAACATGCTCCAATGTTTAAAGACAGGGGTAAATATAAGTAAAGACAACATCCATAGTCCAAATATGGCTGTTACTAGTTTATTTTGTGACCATATTATATATAATATCCCTCTTATAATGATGAAAATAGCAAATCTAATAATAATAATCTAATAATATAATACTATTAATTGTGTGTTCCTTTGGGTAAAAGGTTAGAAGTCCACCTTCGATACAGCTGAAACAAACAAACACATGCTAAAAAATGAATAAAAAAAGTGTGAACATGTGAACACGTGTTCTTTTTTTTCAGATTCATGTCACACACAACCATTATATACACACAACAGCTCACACTGCAGTGATGCTTCCCTCACTCCCCCCGTGCCAGATATGTCAGCAGTAGAGTAATTGCACATCTAAACCACGTAACGTCACAGCGCTTGGTGAGCTTCCCCCTTACCAGGAACAGAAGGGAAACCTTTCAGTTTCCTCTCCTCCTCCTCCTCCTCCTCCTCCTCCTCCTCCTCCTCCTCCTCCTCCTCCTTCTGGCTTCTCTCATACTGTTAGTGTGACTCCATTTTCTCCCCCACTATTCCCCCCATTCTCTCCTATTTTTTTTCAGAATGAGTTCTATGTGCTTCTGCACTCTTTTTCATTAACTTTATAATTTTTATTATTTTAATTTATAATAGCACAACTAAAGATGACCTAACCTGTGTCCAGTTTCCCAGGTTAGGTCTCAAGCATTTTAAAGCTATAAAACAATTGTAAAAAGCCATCCTATGAACCTTGTTAAACATAGAAGCATTATGACTGAGGTTTTATAATGTGGATATATTGCTGTAGTCACTGCAGTAAAAGATGACATGTAAACAAAGCTTGGTAAAATTGGTGAAATTAGTTTAGAATTATAATTAGTCAAATATTGAGTAGGATTATCTTGATTTATCTTATTCAGTTCACAGATAACCCCAGATTGTTTTTCAAACAATTTCAGAATTATGACATAAACAGTCAGAATTATGAGATGAAAATACAACAGGAAGATAAAAAAAAAAATATCTTATTTTACAAAAAGTATTCTATTTGCAAATAGTTTTGCTTACTTGATTTTTTTCTGGACATTGATATCTAATTAAGTCTTGTTTTATATCATAATATCATATCATAATTAAATATCAATGTATCATATAATAATTCTGACTTTTTATGTCAGATAAAATGTGACATAAACATATTTAAGTAGTCTATAATGAAAACAATAACAGTAATAAATGTTATTATATAATACCTATCAAAACAAGCAATCATAGAATGAACAAACAATATAATACAATGGCAGATACGCACATCCTCCCACATACTCTATATAATAATGAATACAAATCAACCAATAAATGAAGTATTATAAGAAACCTTTGTTTACTGCAAAGTAGATTACATATGGATCAAACAGGATGTAGATATATTTGTAACTTCTTGTATATTCCTGCTCTGACTTTCCAGGGAAAGTGCATTTCATCTCAAACGAGTCTTTTGATCTACTGTTCATAGCTATTTAATTAAAGCCTTACATCTGTTCAGACTCAGTAAATTAAGACTTTTTTTCTGTCAAATGTAATGTCATCAATCCAGGAACTTTCTTGAAATATGTTTTACTACTGATGATGGATCACTTCTTAACTGGTTGTTTAATTTACATTTTCACTGAAATAAGTTCACATTTACTCGGAAAACAGGTGTCGTCTGGTAACTTTATTGTATTGTCCTGTTTGGCCTACATCTACAGACAAGTTACATACATACAAGTTGGATACATAGTTTAATATTTTTTTCTCCTAAGTGTAAATGAGGGATTCTGGGGGCTTTAAAGAGGATATATTTGGGGGCCCTGCTTCTAAAAAATGTATTGATGGAAATGGATGCAATGAAAATACATGTAAATTAAAACGGGATAAATTAAGTTTAAATAAATTTAAGGTGATTTCAATAAATGAAGGTGCAGACCCATGTCATTTTTTTCTCCATCTTACATTCAGCATTGTTTTGATAGACATGATGAACATTATATTTGAACAGCACTGCTCTGATACTCATGTCGGCTGTGTTAGTCTCAATCATTCATCATTCACAACATCCAACTGACATTTACCCTTTTATAGTAAGCACTTTCTGTTACTTCTGCTCAGTGTCAATCAAAAACACAGCTTTATACTGCATAGTAGAATGAAACTTTTATTATTATGAAATTCGGTGTAAAGCAATAATACATGTTCTGGGTTAATGGGTAATACCTATTTGACCACATTTGAATGATAAGGTGCTAAGTATTTAATGTAGGTTTCAAAATCATGAACAAAAGAATCAGTGGTGTCTGCTGAAGGCAACTGAACAGCCTGACTCATACTGGTATCTGTATTTAAAATAGGTTGTGACAAGCATAATTGCTGGATATTAAAGGAAAAAAAAGTGGTTAGTAGCCAGTGATTATTACTGCACCTATTTGATCTACGTACATGCCAGTAGAAAAGAAAAGGAGCAGCATCCACCTTTAAATCTGTGTTCAAATCATTCATTTATTGTGAGCTTTTTGTCATAAACCTTATTCAGGGTATGAAGCAGTGACATGGGATTGCATGTAT